>BSBM01000207.1:7327500-8527500 GCA_027924585.1 Larix kaempferi
GTGTTATAACAAAATACATCTTATTCTATAGCTTCTTCTGTTTCGAGCATGATTCTGCGTATGCTACATTTGTCCACTACTAATGAAATTGCACACACTTGTAGAACTATGTGTGCAGATTCCGAATATGTAATTTTTTTATTAAATCTATTATTTTTTTCTATTTTTTAATTCATTTTAATTGCAGTAACGTCAGTCTTACAGAAAAAGTAGGTTATTTCTTTCGTCTATAACTTTTGATTGGCTCACCTATTTTGAAAACGGAAAAGAACCCGCACAAGTACACACAAAGACCTACATCCTTAAAAAAAAAAACAAAGTTCATTGATTATGTTAAGACCATTATGTGGGGAACCAACACTCGACCTAGTCATTTTAGGGCTTGGATGAATTCCTTAATTAAAAAATAATTTAAAATTAACATAAATAAATATGGAAAAATAGCACTGCACTAGAACGACCTGTTATCTACGCCTGTATATATTTTTTTCACAAAATTCCACCATTTGCATACCAAGCCAGGGGACCAACAAAAACATATTCATTATGTTTTCTTAAAAAAATAACATCCCAACCTTAGGAGAACCCCATTTTTTAGGAGTTACTTAATTTCCATAAATAATATTTATATATTCCAGAAGGTAGTCCGATTGTCTATGTTGCATATTCTTACACCATATTTCAAAAAGTTGTGTGGGTAGCTCTAATATTGCTTTTGACGTTCAGATTTCTGTTTTTTTCCAGAAGTCCATTGCGACTAACGCATCATGAGTGGCCAACATTAGCTTCACCATCCCATTAATAAAAGAGGGAACATGTTTGGGATCTTTAATACAACATAAAATGAAAGAACCCATGTTTAAGAAACTCTATATCCATTCTAGGTTCAACCATTGGAAATAACATGTCCCACCCAACATATTTGATGACAGGGAATGTAAGAAAGCAACTAAAAGAAACTCAATCTTAGGAAATCTAATGGTATGTGATCAATACTATTGTAATGATTGTTAACCCTTAAAATTGAATCACAAACAATATATATAAAAAATGGGATTAAATGCATATAAGATGACTCCAAGCAAAACATATATGAGGTTTAATGTAAATGTAATAGTGGCCAACTTGGTGAATGGGCCGCATTTGCAATGAGTGGATAGGTATATATAGAGGTCATATCACTTACATTTAACCCCATATATGCTCCCTTTTGGGTCATAACATACTTATGAATCAAATAATTAAGATGACATAATATATAGTAGACTCACACACCATGTACAACAAATATAATGTGGAGAAAAAATCCAATATAGATAAGAGATATGAATTACACATGATAAATCATTAAAGAATAGGAGAACATCCTCCCAATACATTCCTATATTGAATTCACATGTTCCCCATTGTTGTAGGCACAACAGATCCCATTTTTTTAAGATAAAAATGAGAGCCCCAGTTACTTATTAATTGAGGTAATATACAATTCTTTCATCTTTATTATGGGGTTTTATGATATGTTTTTCATTCTCACTTTTGCATGCTTTGAATCTAATAAAAATTGCAAATAACTCTGGTTTATGCATATTTTGAGTTGCAGAAAGCATTGTTTTTCTTTGAAATACATTGTTTCCGCAAACCCGCAATATGCAATGCAAATTGCGGGAATCCCAATTTTTTAAGTTTTGAATTTCTTGCTTCCGCATTTTTGCAACCCACAATGCGGATTGCAGAAGTCAGAAAGCGTTTGATCAATAAAAATCAGATTTTCGGTTCCGCATTTCCGCATTCCGCAATGCGGATTGTGGAAAGTGAAAACCAAACTAAAAAATAAAATTGCATCACCTTTTCCGAACCCGCAAATAAATTGCGGATTGTGAATACCTAAATTTCTTTCAAACGTTCCTGCAATTCTCCCAAATTCATCTATGACATTTGTGATCATTTTCTGGGTTCCATTTATGACAAGATATTCAAGGAGCATGCCCCCACCTTTTCTGCACAAGCTAAGGCATTGATTGTCACTATGGGAGATTGGTATGTTGGAGAATATTTCTCCTACATCAGAATTTGGGGCAACAAAACAGTCCATCTTTTTCACAGAATTGTTCCTGACAGAATGGTAATTGAAGAGATATCATTCCAGACTCTTATTGATGGTGTGTTTCCTTGGTTCTTTGGAGCTAAGAGGAAATGCTTGCCTAATTTCCCTCTTACCCTTGGACCCTTAGTTATCTAGAAATACACCCATTCCACTTTGATCGGGAAGAGAATCACAACCTTGAATCTTGGGGAGGCCCATAAAAGGATGCATGATCCTAACTATTTCTTGGATAATCACTTCACAAAGGAACACATCAAGAGTACTTATGTTCATCAGTCTGAGCCTAATGATTCCATCTATGAAGGTGTGAATTCATTTCAAGAAGTGTTGAATGGAGCCACCTCTCAGGAGGAGAAAGGTTTCATTCACCAGTACCAACAAGAACTTAAGGTGAAAGTGTTATAAGACATAAAAATTAAGCTGTCAGATGATGAAAGAGCTCAGAAGGAATTAATAGAGAAAGAGGCACAAAAAACTCAGGTTAAAACTCCTTTGCTGCTAACCTATCAAAGATAAGATAAAGAAAAATATCCAGTGGAGGATCCTCAACAGCCTCAACCCCTGGTTAATCTTAATGCCTTGATCAAGTCAGCTGAAGAAATGAAGAAGAGCTTAGCATTAATGAGCTTTGCAATTGAAACAAAAACCACAACTAAAACTCCTCCATCCAAGAAGCAAAAAACTGAAGTGTCAATAACAAAGGCTGCATTGATGCATATTGATGACAGTGATTTGGAAGATGAGTTGCCTCTCACCAACTTGTCTGTTCTAGTCATTATTTATACTGGTATGGAAGTGACCGCTTTAGCCATCCCTCTTCTCTCTGATCCATTTGAAGACCCAGTGATAGAGGATTCTTTTCCTAACATCCACCTTCCGGAAATCACCATCACTTCTACTGTAACATATTATCCACCTCTTAATATCCCTACCAATTTTCCATCTCTACCATCATCAAAACTTGCAGTTCCTCCAACTCCTCCATCTGATCAACCTGTCACCCCTATGGAGAATTCCCTCAATCCAGTTGAAATGAAAGTTTCTTCTGCACCTTCAGATCATGTAACTTCATCCACAATCCCCATTTCTTTACCTTTAGTATCCACTACTGTAATAACTTCCACTTCCATACCCCATATAAGTATGCTTATCCCTACCGTTGCTACTTCCCAACTTGTATCTTTAGTTACAGTTTTAGGAGTGTCTTCATCCCCTGTTGAAGAAATTACATATTTTGAAGAAGATGCAGTGGTATCACCTGGAGAATATTTTTGGAGTAAGTCAGAGAAGGAAGTTGTGAAGAAAGGTTCCTAAAGAGCAAGGGAAGGGACATTGGTACTGTTAGGAACCCATGTCAACCCTTCTATTTACTTTATTAGTATATTGTTGTTGGACACAGATGCTTTGTAAGTCGTCCCGTAGTATTTGTTGATCCATAGTTTGTATTATTGTTGTTGGACACATATGCTTTGTAAGTCATCCTATAGTAATTGTTGATCCATAGTTTGTATTGGCCCATGGTTTGTATTGACCCATGGTATTGGCGCCTAGACTTAGTATATAAGTTTGTGTTGAGACCAATGAAAGTACCGTGAAGTTATTTGTATTGAGCTTTCTCAAAGGAGGTTTCCCCCTCGAAGTGGCCTGCGATCAATAAAAGCAATTCCGAGTTCTGTTATTTTTTCTATCTCATATATTTTAATTAATTAATTGTTGTAGGTTCTTCACATCTGGTATCAGAGCACTTTCTTGGGCTCGTTAGGTTGAATTTCTGCCAATTTTTTTTTTTTTTTGCATCTGTTGCAAGTTCGGATCTGGGAATAATCCCTATTCGCTTAACTGTGGGAAGTAGTTGGGAATAAGGCCTAAAACTCATTGTGAGGAGTACCACAGGAACCCCAAAGTAGATGGCCCATTGAGAGGACCTGCCAGCGAAAAGGGCAACGACCCCTTCCGGATTGACTAGTTCCCACCCGTGAGGTAAACCAAGAGCTATCGTTTGTGGCAAAGTGGTAACAGTTTTACCTGAGCCGTGGAGTGAGGGGTAATGCCCCAATATGCAAGCAGTTAGACAACATTGGTGGCCGAGTGAAACCCCTGAACTGTTAGGAAGCCGAACATAGCTAGGGTCCATATCTATTTTCAGCTAAACTGTTGCTGATCACTTCCGCGCCATTTCATATCTATTATGAGCTGTTTTAGATCTAGCCATTTCAGGTCCATTCTGAAAGCCGTTTCAGATCCAACCGTTTTCGATCCATTTGGCGTCGTTTCAGATCCATCTGTTGCCGATCATTTCCGCGTCATTGCAGATCCATCTGTTTCCAATCCCTTCTGCGCCATAGCAGATCCATTCTCCGATATCTCCCTTGTTTTTCACTCCGTTTCCCTTGAAACTTTCTTGACACCCTTGTAATCCCATTTTGCATCTTTCATTACTAAGGACCTTATCCCCAATTCCTCTTCCCAAAGCCATAAATCCCACATTTGTCTATTTTTATGGTTTTCCATAACTTCTTTAATTTTCACCCAATCGCCTTCAAATTTTGCCACTATGTTCATTGCCTATTTATGCTTCTTTGTCCCTCTTTGATAATTTTTCCCATTCTTTCACCCCGCTTCTGAAATCCTCATTTTCTGCTTCCCTGTCCATTCGAAAGTGTCCAAAACCTAGTCAAACCCAACTTACCCATCAGAGTTTTTCCCAAATCCAAATTTCCCTTTACTAAATAAGGTTCTGTTTGTGTTTTTCTACCCATCCCCCCACCCCCCCCCCAAAAAAAAACTCCTGGTTATGGTTGTCACCTGTGCAGGAGCAAAAACCATGGAGGAAGCATTTGCAGCCATCCAAACCAAACTCCAGAATATGGATGAAAAATTTCTTGGCCTCCATCTTGATCATTCAGCCATGAACAACAAACGACAGTCCAAGTCTTCATCAGACAATGGATTCTCTTCTTCCAGCAATTTCCGTGGTCCGAAGCTTGATTTTCCTCGTTTCAATGGTACCGATCCGACTGGATGGATCTATCATGCATAACAATATTTTAGTCTACATAATACTTTTGATGTCACCAATGTTCCACTTGCATCATTTAATTTGGAACAAGAAGCTCTTCAATGGTACTGTTGGTACATCAAGGCTCATGAAGAGCCAAAATGGCCAGATTTTTGCGAGTTCCTTTTGCAACGATTTGGTCCTAGTGCTTTTGATGACTTCATAGGAGCCCTCACTAAACTTCACCAAATTGGCACTGTGAGAGAGTATCAGACAGAATTTGAGAAACTAGCCAATCACACAGAAGGATTGTCTGATGAATTATACAAGAGTTTTTTTATCAGTGGTCTTACGGATGAAATCCGCTCAGAGGTTAAAATGTTCTGTCCCAACACAATGGTGGAAGCCCTAGGGTTAGCTAAGTTGGCAGAAGAGAATATTGCAGCCCAACCACGCTCCAAACCCACTTCTGTCCCCTTCAGAAATATGGGTTCTCAACGACCTCCCATCCCGCCAGATCCTCGACCAACTCCTATCAAGCATTTGTCTGAAAGAGAGATGCAGGCATGCAGAGAAAAAGGGATTTGTTATAATTTTGATGAGAAATTCACTTGGGGACATAGATGTATTCAGAAAAAGCTCTATCTCTTGGATATGGATTCTTCGCTTGCCTCTAAAATTGGTGAAGAAGCTCTAGATACAATGGATGATCAGGTCGACATTCAGGAGCTGCCTATTGACCCCCCATCTCAGGACGACCAACTAGAGATATCTCTCCATGCTTTATACGGTGTCACCATCCCCCAAAAAATGTGGGTCAGGGGTTACTTCAAGAAGCTTCCTCTTACGATACTCATTGATTCTAGTAGCACTCATAACTTCATTGACCCCTGGATCGCCAAACATGATGATTGTTTTGTCCATCCTTGCTCCAACTTTGAAGTCATGGTTGCCAATGGGGGCACCTTACCTTGCAAGGGAAAGTGTCACAATGTGCGTATCTCTCTGGAATATTACCAGCATAGATCCATCTTAAACCTGTATCTATCAAGCATCGAGAGGGATCCAATTTCTTGAGGTGTATTTATTTTTTTAAATTTAAACTCAAGAAATTTAATCTCTCTTGATTGATAGATCCGGGTTTAAGTTTTAAGTTTTTATTTTATAAACGAACATCTATTTTTTAATTACTTTTCATAATATTTTATTTTATGAACCAACATGGATTTTTTTTAAAATACTTTCCATAATTTTTTTATTTTATGAGCCGACATGAATTTTTTTAATTATTTTGTTACAAACGTTACATCACGTTACAACATCTCCCCCATACTGGGCTGTAGAGCACCTCGTTTCACTTGGTGCAATAACCTGCGCTCTGACATGTTTGCCTTGTCCTTAGGCAGATGTGATGTGGTTTTGGGCATTCAATGGTTAAGCACACTTGGCCCCATCTTATGGGATTTTGCTGAACTTTGGATGTAGTTTTCAGTCAATGGGACACAACAAAAATTTACGGGCTTGCAACCAGGGTCTCTCTGCATCATCAGTTCACATAGCCTGGAAAAGATCCTTAAGAAGAATTCACATGTTGTCATCGCTCAACACCATTCCATTCAGATGCACCCATCAACGGTCTCCACTGCTTCCTTGGATAGATATGCAGGTGTCTTTGCTGCACCAGTGGGCTTGCTGCCTTCAAGAGACCTTTCCGGTAAGAATTTAGCCACATCTACATCTCAGCAGAAAATGATGGCTATTTTGCATGCAGTACCGAAGTGGCAGCCATCCCTATTAGGGAATTATTTCTGCATCAAGACTGATCTCCATATTCTGGAAAATTTCTCGGAACAACGAGTCTCCTCCCCAACACACCTGAAAAGGGTTATCCAACTCATGGGTTATGACTGTGCGATCAGTTACAAGAAGGGTAAGGACAATATGGTGGCAGATGCTCCTTCTCGCTGTTACAACGTAATTTTCCACCTTGTGAGTATCAACACTCTTTGGCCTATAGGATCCATTTCATTGACTCAGATCTATCATTTTATCCTCTAGGAACCACTATAATTTCCCTATTTTTCTTCCTACCCACTTGCTGTCCCACTACAACCCACGTATATCACCCCATATACGCGACCTGTTACATTATAGCCCGCAGGTACCCACAAGCTAGCCCACTATAGCCCGCGGGTAGCATGTAAAATGGTAAAAATCACTAGTCAATTACTTTTTACTCCCAAAAAGCAGTCATTGGGTGACCTTTGACCCTCCATCTGCCTACGAAACACCTTGATGTGTCCTTTCATTACCTTTGAGGGGACTATATATTGAGCACATATGGCTGATGGATGGGAAGAGAAAGAAGAGCAAGAGAACTCTAGTGTATTTTTTCCCTATCTTGAGTCTACACTCATTGATCCTTGTAGTTGTGAACCCTTTATGTTCACCTTCCAAACTCCTACCATAGTTTGAGTTTGCCATTCCATAGAGGATTGAAGTGGTGGAGGCACAAGTGGATTGACCTAGATCTTGGTTCAGATTGGTTGCCGGCAAGAGGTCGTATCACATTGTACTTCTTCTTGTTTATTAATAGAAATACTCATATTCTCGTCCATTAATGTTGTAAATGTTGTTTATACTACATTGGGTGGCATTTACTTGTTATATCATGGGCCATTGCTATTGATGATGTTAATGCCATTTATATATTATATGTACTTGTTGTATATTGGCTATCAAGACTAATTTGCATATTCAAGTGCACAAATTGAAAAGGCTCCAATGGGGATCTACATCAAACATTTGGATCGAGGTTGGTTATATTCTTAATTATCTTAGCATTGTCATTTATATAGCATAGCATTGGTAATTGAGTCGATTTATGGTAGTCAGCTATCTGTTGTGGTCTACCCCAAGCCATAGTGAGTTTTCTCCAATACAGAAATGGCGACCATACTGGAGAAAACATCCATTTTTGGAGATTTTTGAGCATTAGTCCTTAATTAGAGTTGCTGTTTGTTGAAGCTTTGTGTCACTGATTGGCCGTTGAGATACACTATAGAAAATTGGTTTTTTCTGAGCCATTGGACTCTTTGTTTGCCCATTTTCTTTTCCTTACCCATGGGCTGGCTTAGCTTTGCCCGCGTATACCCGCCTCTGTTTACTCTACTGGTCACGGGTACCCACAGGTTTTCCTTCGACAATAGCCTACAACTCCGGCTTTGGTTGATTTATGACTTTTGGTTGTTTCTGGGTTGGCTTTGGATGATCCTGAGTCTTTGTTGGCCTGTTTCTTGACTGTTCCATGCCTTGGTTGTGACCAGAACTCTTATTTTCTCTTGGTTGAGCCTTGCTTGTTTTTTACCCATCTTTGGATTTAGCCTTGTTGGTTTTTTCCTTTTGAGCTCATTCCGTTGGCTGAGTTTTATTGTTTGGTAGCTGCTGGGTTGTCTTAGTGATCTTCTTGGCATATCAGTGACTAGATAGTAGGATTTTGCTTGCATTTTTCATTCCTTTATATTGAAAAATACAAAAATATACATATAGTTTTGCATTTTCCTTTTGTTTATAAGAGAAAATACAAAATATTTGCTTTTATGTACTGCATCTTGCATTGAGTGCTTTCTGCCTTCATTTAGATTCTGATTGTGCATTGAAAAATATAAAGGATTGCATATTTATTTCGAAACCGTTGTTTTGATTTTGTATGTTAGTGGCATTGTTTTCATTGGATAGATGAGTCTAGGATTTGACGATTTTGCATACTATTGAGTCATACACATCACTAGTGTCACGATCATATCCCTTGAGTAACCATAGCCATTAAAATTAATGTTTAATCTTAAAATTGATTAGACCGATTTTATTTATAGGGTACACCAACTAGCATAGGTTTAGAGTCTTGGAATAGATCATTGTGAGTTAACAATCCAAGACTACTAGACAAAACATTAGGTGTTTGACCAATGAGTGGAGGAATCCATGGTATATATCAGTGTTCTCAGGAAGCTCTACTCAAGCCAGAGTTAAGCACGAGGTCACAGGAGGTTGGTTGAAGAGATATCCCTTTGATACCGGCTGAACGTGGGAGATATTTCCAGGATTTGTTCGTATCTGGGGGTACCGGAGGTTCATCCTCTTGTGCTTCGGGCTTAGCTACCCTGCCCATACGACGAATCCCACCTGCGACTGTCCCCTTGAGAATCGGTTATATTGCGGTGACCATAGTTTCCTTACCTAGGTATAGCATAGGGTACTTGCAGTGGTTATGCTGTTTGTGTCTCGAGTCAGATATGGATCGGACAACACAGTTGCCGTTGTATAGCGACTTGATCGTGTGCACGCAGTGGAGTCTGGGGGTTGTTATAACTGATTCTGTTACCTCCGGCTATAGTTTGGGAGTCTCAAGCCTCTCCTAGGCAAGACATACTGGCTCTAGTGTCGGGAGCTCATTTTAGCCACTCTATTTGTCTACTCTTGGCTGTAGTTTCTCTAGGTGTGTTCTATTGATTTACTATTTTTGGATCGATAGTTGGCCTTTAGGGGACATTTTGATTCTATATTCTCTTCGGAGATATCGTGGTGTGGAGTCCTACTCTCCGCCAATCCCATCAGTTGGCTAGTTTAGAACCTGTTGAGATTTCATGCCGCGTTGCTAGGGGACGCCAGCGGGCTCCCTCTGAGTCTTCAGATTCTTACGAGACATACGTCCTAGACGTCATGATTGCTGCACATTCTGATACTAAAGAAATACCTACGACTCCATCAAGTAGAGTCGAACACACTTCAAACATCCCTACTCCTTGTGAGGCATGGGGGGGTGATCCACCTGAGAACCAACGTAATTTGTTTGGCCCAAATCCACCCGAGGATGACCAGTTCGATCCTTCGTTTCCACACAATTATATACACGGGATGCCAGAGTTACATGACGACACTGGTCCGACGGTCCACCCAACCGCATTCTCTTTTGGTATGCCTAATTATAATACAGTTGTTCCTTCCACTACGTTTGGTAGTCACGCTGGCACTAGTCATAGTATTAGCCACACAACACCCACTGGGGGAAATACCCTCGCCGGGGGAACCACGTTGTCCACTCACACTCATAGAATGGGGACTGGTCGTATTCCTCCTAACAATGCTAATGTTGGAAGGCGACCGCCTCCTAGGACTACCCAACCTAATAGGAACACTGTCTGTAACACGACTCGCCATCCACCACCTAATACACATGCCGCTACTCGTAAACCCAGGACTACTTTTGCAAATGTTAATGCTCCTCCTAACCACGGGGGTGGACATATACAACATACTTTTGCATCCACTGCCGCCACTAGTAATGCCAATGTAGGAGGTGGGAATATATCCTATCCACACGTACATAACGCCACCATCACTGCTACTAGTAACACTAATGTTGGGGCTGGGAATACATCTCATGCTTATGGTCACCACACGACTGCTCAAGTTAATCCTAATGCTGGGGGTGGGAACATACCATACCAGTGTGGTCATCACAACTCGGTTCCCGCTACGAATAGTAGGTATATGCCCCATACTTGTGGTGGTAACCCTTACTACAACACAGACGGTGCTGGCCACCAGTACAATCCACCCCAATATGGTGCCCATAACACGTACATACCTACTTACTCTCATATGGGTCAGGTCAGAGGAGGTTATCAACCCTATGGCCATGGTCAAGCTTATGGTCCGTTAGGTCCTCATTATCAGCAGTTTAATGCTCATGGTCAAGCTTTTGGTCCATCTTATAATTCGGTTCCGTTTAACCAACCTTTTACGAAAGCTTATAATCAAGATTTCCAGCCACAACTCCCATGCCTTGCATGTTTGAACCTTCTGGATCTTTCGAATCTCACAAATGATCCGATGTGTCACGACCCTAATTGGCCTTCGGTCCCTACCAAGCTCCCTTCGGACATTCCTAAGTTTGAAGGGAAAGGTGGTGAGGAGCCGGGTGATCATGTCACAACATTTCACCTTTGGTGTTCCTCCAACTCGTTGAATCACGATTTTGTTAGATTAGGACTATTTCAACACACCCTCACGGGGGCAGCTGCGAAGTGGTATGTTGAGTTTCCTGGAAACACTTATAGGGGTTTTAACGAGATCGCTTTGGTTTTCTTGGATCATTTCCAGTTGCTGGTTCGCTATGATACTGGTACTGAACTTTTGTCTCCCTTCCATCAGAAAAAAGCCACACATATTTTTGACCACGTTCAAGAGTGGCATCGGCGGAAGAGGTTAGTGAAAGCCAATATTCCTCCAGAGTTCCTGTTGGAATGGTTCCTCAAGTCTCTACTCCCATACGTTGCTAAGGATGTTTCGATGTCCGGCATTGTGACTAAGGAACAAGCCATCTTGAAAGTCCAGCAATTAGAATTATTATACTCTCAGTTTGGCATTCTGTATGACATTATTCCTGACGCACCGCGAACACGCCACGAGCCTCAGTTAGTTCCTGGACTGCATGCCGATGGCATCGTAGGATCCGCAAGCACTCACCCTATAGATTTGGTAGCTAATCAAATGAAATTTTTTTCGCTAAACCAGTCTACTCCCGGATAGGTTCACACCTTGTCCACTTCCACCCCGTCGTCCGATGTACACAGTGTGCAAACGACAAACCAATCAGGTAACTAGCAACCTGGTGGTAAGAAAAAGGGGAGAAACAATCGTAAGGGTGGAAACAATGGTAACAACAATAGCAATCGAAATTCCCCTCGTAAAAATAATGCCAACCCTCCTCGGGAAGGAGGAAATGCTGGCGAGGACCGTAAACCTAGGCGTAAGGTGAAGTTTCCTTGTAAGCTTTGCGGGGAAGATCATCTTACTCACTTATGTCCTCGAATTGAAGAAGCATCGAAGCATTTGGCACAGAGCCCAGCTGTGTTCAAGGATCCCCTTCCTCATCATCAAAACATGGCTTCGTATGCTCCCACCATTGGTTATGGACCTACTGAGACGACGATGTCTTCTTCCAATACTAGTGGGTATGGATGTGTGAATATGGTTCAATCGGAGGTTAGTGTTGCCGCTCGTCAATGCGATTATGGTGCACCACAACCTAATATGGGGAGTGAGCCTCCCCCTCCTCCTGACAATTCCTTGCATATCGAGAATCCATCTAATATGCCATGGATACCGAAAGGTGTTCTTAAGCGCTCTATGCATAATCCTAATGCTCGAGCCGCCCATAACTATTCCATCGTGGAAGACTTGGGCCAAACTCTGTGTGCCATGTCGGCTCTTGAAGTTTTGTAGGCCTGTCCTTCTCAAAAGCATGCCCTATTGAGTGCGTTAGGAGCTTAGGATGGGGGAAGTACCAGTGTTATCAAGTTGGACACTACTGATGTTCAACCTCGCTTACCTTACCACGTGGCTTTTCAAATCCATGTGGCGTGCCTTCAGAATTTTGTCAAATGTACGATGGTTGACGAAGGTGTTTCTGTGTCAGTAATGTCGTTAACTTGTTGGAAAGCTCTTGGCTCTCCTCCTCTACTCGCGTCTAGAATCACTCTCACTGCATTTGACGGTCGGTCATTTAAGCCGCATGGAATTATCCCTTCCCTTGTTGTCTGCTTGGGAGGTAAATCTGTGCCTATTGAAGTCGAGGTGGTTGATGCACCCATCGATTACAACCTATTACTGGGTCCGAATTGGATGTACGCTATGAAGGCTATTGTGTCTACTGTATTTAGAGTTATTTGCTTTCCTCACGAAGGCAAGATTGTGACCATCGATCAACTGGATTTTGTTAATTCCTCTTCCACAGCATCCACGGGATCCATAGTCCCGTAGGTTACTCATTCTCAGCTGACAACTGGGAACATGGGTGTTGGTATGTACCCTTCATTGATGGGATCTTATGATTTCCCTGCACCCATTAATTTTATTGGAACCATTTTCGACAATGCATCTCCTCCTTTGCATAATGTACCGTTCCAGACTTCATATTTTGATGATCCATGGAATTTTCTGTCCACGAGTTCTACATCTAGAGACATTGCGCATGTCGGGATGGATATGCCCTTGCCCGTAGTTGAGCTTGATTCTCAAGACATTCAAAAAGCCACTGTAGAGCCGGATCTCTCTTCTTCACGGTCAAGAGAAGAAGATCCCGTTATGCTGCCTGCGTGTGCAATTGACCTATCTTGTTCACATGGTTGCCTCAATGGTATTTTACCTTCAGATGAATTTTTTATCGAGGCCATGAGTGGTGATGACAAGCCATGGGGGGGTCTTTATCATAGATCTCATTCCCCTCCTCCCCTTGATCTTATTGAACAAGATGAGTCTAGAATACAGTCTGCCATACATTTTGATCCAGGCATAGTTTTGTCTATAATCGGTTTGACATTAAAGTCTTGTCTCCCTAGTGATGAGTCTTTAGACTCTCCTATAGATCCACAAATCGGTGATCCTGATGAGTTCGATTCTACTTCTAGAATTTCCAACTCCTGTGATGATGAATTTTCCATTGCAGATTCCTTCACATCCTTTAGCTTTGCTCTTCATTTTGATCCCTCGGGTATTGGTACTACAACACCTTCAATGGTTAGATCTACCTGCGTTATGTCTGAGGTTAACAATAGTGAAGTTGAAAATGTTTCTACCGCAGTGACATGTATCAGATTCTTCTTTACATATGTTTTAGAGATGATCTTGGTACTTATGTTTCTTGGAGACAAGATTCTTAGCTGGACTTATACTTGTTTACTGGTCCTTTTCGACATTTGCTTCGGTCATGGAAGGCATATTTGGAACCTTGCATATAGGTTTAGGCCTCTCGATTGTTATGATGCATTTGAACCTTTTGCCATCCGAATTCGCAAACACCCCCTGAGTGTCCTCAGCTTGCTCATGTTCCTTGCATTATGCATAGCCTGGTTCCATGCACTTGGAACTAGTCTCGCATGTCCCTGACACTTGTTTGCCCCCATTACGAGCATTGTTCCATCTCTCCTTTGAGCTCATTAAAAACAGTAAGGAGGTCATGAGTTTACTTTTTTGGGCTCGTTAAAACGTTATGGAAAAGATTTTTATAAAGCCTTTTTTAAGCCCTTGTTAGACTTTTTCAAATCAAACAAGATTGCCGAGTATGCTTGTCATTTCAAACTTGTTAAAGGATTTGAAGTGACATCCACTTAGGTATAAGTTTACCCCTTTTCCGGACCTTTGTGGATTAATTACGCAAAATGTATACTCTAGTCATACATGATTAGAAGAGTTCTTCTCTCATTATTTTACAGTTTTTCGGGTGAGGAGACTAACTTTACGAAAAAGGACTCCCCTTTTATGTTGAGCTGTGATTGCATTGCATTATCCTTCTTGTCGCTTGAGCCTTGTGTCGGCTCCCGCTTACCCACTTATTATCCATGTGCCTGAACAATTTACCTTCTGAGCTAAGCAGAGCCTTAATTTATCTTGCGCATCTTGATGACCCTTTACCCTGAGAGAACATTCCCCCGAGTGTCCACATCCTGCACATGCTTCTTGCATTGATCATAGGTATGTTCCACTGCTTGGGACTAGTCTGCTCGCTATTTGACACTCATTCCCTCACTTGTTGTACTATAAGAAATTTTATTCTTTTTCAATTTTTTCCAAATATGAAAAAGACCAAAAAAATTCAAATATTCGAAAACGTCGGACGGGATTATGGTTACTACTTCTAGTTGACAGCTATTGTGTCGCCTTTGAATAGAGCATTCATTCCACTCCATACATTATGAGTCAGGGCTATAGTTGGCCCTTAGGAGCTGTACTTGTTTCTCACTTTACTCCATCTAATGGTTAAGCTTCCAGTCATTATGGAGCCCTTTGTAATGCCTCCTACGTTGCATAGTATATATCAAGTCTATGCTTCCTGAGTCTATACATTTGCTCATGCTCTTGTTCAAAGGAAATCCTGAAACCAGAGTCGGCCACTCCTCAGATATCTTGACTATTGCATGTCGGCCATCCTTATTGAGTCAGTTCGTTTCACCTGAGATCTTCCAAATCTTTCAGCGTAGCTGGTACCTCATGCTGGTTGATGGGGGATGCCTTAATTCCCTCCTTCCAGCGAGTCTCGTTCCGTCGACTTCAACCTATTTATTTTGGAACTTGAGGCTTAGAGTTCGGGTTAGTACCTTGAGGCTTGCACTCATTAGTGGCAGGTTCTCTCGCCATCGACAGTTTTGGGAATACATCAATGTCCCCTGATCGATGGATTCATCCTAGTGTTCGACCTCAACACATCTATTCACACTTTGGTGATTGTACTCTATGCCTTGATGCCCATTTTCATTATTGGTAGGTTATCTCGCGTCTGTTAACGGTATACATCATTGATTGGTAATCAGGCGATGTCGCATCAGGTTCAACCTCAACTCCTTTATTCACTTGATGAGACTTGCACCATCGAAGACTTGTGTAGAAGACCCCCGGGCGATAGTGGCATTCAATATGCTACTTATGATGATGAATTTATATCTGAGATATCACCTCTTAGATATCAGCAGTTTGTACCTCCAGTTTGCACCCGTTGTTTCCTTTTCAACAAGAGACCATATCTCACTGTAGAGGGATCATGGCTATGATCACTTATGACATGTATTCACTATTTACTGCCTATTCATGGCCATGGTATCAGACTGTCGGACTATACCGACATATATTCAGGGATACTATTGTATTATGACGAGTGAGTTGCTCTTTCCACTTGAGTCTCCATCACTCCACCTATGAGATCTTTTTATAATGTATTTCGACCATGGTAGCGTCAGTCTCTGACCTCACACATTAGGGGGCATCTGTTACAACGTAATTTTCCACCTTGTGAGTATCAGCACTCTTTGGCCTATAGGATCCATTTCATTGACTCAGATCTATCATTTTATCCTCTGGGAACCACCATAATTTCCCTATTTTTCTTCCTACCCGCTTGCTGTCCCACTACAACCCATGTACATCACCCCATATACGTGACTTGTTACACTATAGCCCACAGGTACCCATAGGCTATCCCACTACAACCTGCGGGTAGCATGTAAAATGGTAAAAATCACTAGTCAATTACTTTTTACTCCCAAAAAGCGATTATTGGGGGACCTTTGACCTTCCATCTGCCCAAGAAATGCCTCGATGTGTGCTTTCACTTACCTTTGAGGGGACTATATATTGAGCACATATGGCTTATGGACGGGAGGAGAAAGAAGAGCAAGAGAACTCTAGTGGATATTTTTCCCTATCTTAAGTCTACACTCATTGATCCTTGTAGTTGTGAACCCTTTATGTTCACCTTCCAAACTCCTACCATAGTTTGAGTTTGCCATTCCATGGAGGATTGAAGTGGTGGAGGTGCAAGTGGATTGACCTAGATCTTGGTTTAGATTGGTTGCCGGCAAGAGTTCGTATCACATTGTACTTCTTCTTGTTTATTAATAGAAATACTCATATTCTTGTCCATTAATGTTGTAAATGTTGTTTATACTACATTGGGTGGCATTTACTTGTTATATCATGGGCCATTGCTATTGATGATGTTAATCCCGTTTATATATTATATGTACTTGTTGTATCTTGGATGTCAAGACTAATTTGCAGATTCAAGTGTACGAATTGAAAAAGCTCCAACGGGGATCTACATCAAACGTTTGGATTGAGGTTGGTTATATTCTTCATTATCTTAGCATTGTCATTTATATAGCATAGCATTGGGAATTGAGTTGATTTCTGTTAGTCAGCTGTCTGTTGTGGTCTACCCCAAGCCATAGTGATTTTTCTCCAATACACTTGCACATTTGATGACCCAGTTTCTCTTACAACTATTTCTCTTCTTGTTCCAAATTGGTTGCAATCTGTTCAACAGGGCTATCTATTCTATGAACTTCATGCTTCTTCATTGGCAGGGCACTCAAGGTTCCTCAAAATGTATGATTAGGAACAATGTAACTTCTTTTGGCAGGGATTGAACATGACAATTCAATAGATGGTGGTTGACTGTGATACTTTCCAGGTCAACAAGGGTGAAACGACACTCCTTTCGGGACTGCTCGAACCCTTTCCCATCCCTACATAGATTTGGTCAACTATTTCTATGGCTTTCCTAGAAGCACTCCAGTGGTACAATACCACGTCTAAAAGGATACCATATGAAGTAGTCTATGGACAGGCACCACCAATTATTCTTCCATACATCCTCAGCAGCTCCCTAGGTCAGGAAATTGAATCGGTTCTTCGAAACCACGATCATATTCTTCTCATTCTATAGAACAATCTTCCAATGGAAAGAATTCGACTAAAACAACAAGACGATCAACACCATTCAAAGCGCACTTTTCACGCAGCTGATATGGTTCTTCTTCGTCTACAACCTTCCAAGCAATCCTCCTGAAACTCACAAGGCGTCAGTGGCCCGGAATGCAACCCGAGGATGCTACAGGGGAACCACTCCTTCAGATTCTGCATCAATTTTCACATCTAAATCTTTGAGGACAAAGCTTTTTCTAAGGGAGAGGGGATGTTAGGAACCCATGTCAACCCTTCTATTTACTTTTTTAGTATATTTTTGTTGGATGTATATGCTTTGTAGGTCGTCCTATAGTATTTGTTGATCCATAGTTTGTATTATTGTTGTTGGACGCATATGCTTTGTAAGTCATCTCGTAGTAATTGTTGATCCATAGTTTGTATTTGCCCATGGTTTGTATTGACACATGGTATTGACCCATGGTATTGGCGCCTAGAATTAGTATATACGTTTGTGTTGAGACCAATGAAGGTATTGTGAAGTTATTTGTATTGAGATTGCTCAAAGGAGGTTGCACCCTCGAAGTGGCCTGCGATCAATAAATGCAATTCTGAGTTTTGTTATTTTTTCTATCTCATGTATTTTCATTAATTAATTGTTGCATGTTCTTTAGAGGTACAAGGCTCAGTACCTAATCAGATTATTTGGAAGAGAGCTTCCACATATGTCAAACATGAAGCCTTAGAAACAACTGCTGCTATGGGAGCCTTTGCTGGTGCTAACTATGATTATGTTGCTTCACTTAACAAAGAAATGGAATAGAAGGAAGAGGAATTACAAGACCTCAAGCAAAAATAGATTCAATTGGATGAACAACATCAATCTTAGTTGCAAGGATTGAAAGATAATTATGAAGATTAAATCCAGGAAATGCAATCCTAGAATGAAGCTCTCAAACAACAACTTCTAGAAGCACAAGGGAAGAATGCACAATATACTGAGAAGTTGGCAGCACTTGAGCAATAGTTGGAGGCTTGACAGTCCATTTCTACTGCTTCTTCCTTTTCAAAGTTTTCCAAAGAAGAATTTACAGAATTCAACTTGAGAATTAATGGTGATTTCAAGAACCTTTTAATTGAATTATTTCAGGGACTGAATGAGATTCATGATATCTTTAATTCCTTTGAGCATTATTTAAATATCCTTTGTGATCACAATCAAAGAAGAAATGTTGCCACTAGAGATTTTGAAGATGTCATAGACTCAAATAAATACATAAAGGACAAACCTGAAGCAATACCTGTCTTGGATAATATTAAACTCATAAGGATAAAGGTTTCTTTAGAATCCCGAGAGAATGTCTGTGACATAGTTGAGTCTACCATTGAAGAAGGTCAGAAAGTTTGCAGGAAAAGATGGTTCGCTTTTGATAACTTGTTGGGTTTATTGGACTTCCCTGTCATGAATGAAATCTAGACTTCTCTTCCACCCAAGCTCATGATCACATAGGTCAAAGAGAAATATCTGAAGTCTAAGGAGCGAATTGAATAGCTTGAGCAGATCTAGATAACATAAATCAAGGAGTTCGTTGAATCACCCGTGGCTTCAGGGATGAAGATAAATGTTTTCCTACGAGAGTGGTCAAAGACTAAGAAGAGGGATATCGAGGATGTCACTTGCAAGGCCCAATTACAACTCGAGCATGCTCATTATCAATACGTAGATGCTATTTTAGATGTATTTTCCAAGTGGCAATTTGCTCTTGGAAAATCTTGAACTAATAGCTTTTAATCCCTATTTTCATGGGAAATTAGTTTTCTTTGTAATTTTTGTAATTATTATTTAGAGAGACTGAGATCTCATAGGAAGGGGGGGGGGGAACCATCAAAGGAAAGAATTGGAGACACTCTGTACTTGGAGAATTGTAATATTTTACAATCTTTAAATAATTTCAGTTAGTTTCTCTCTTCCTTTCTTTTGTTATGTTTGTTAAGTTTCCTTGATGAATTCTGTTTTTTTTCTTTCATTTATTCATTTAATAACTCTATTTTGTGGTGTATGATTATAAAACATATACATCTGTGTGTTGATTTCTCATCATATGATTTATGTGCAGATAATGCATCAGTAAATTTCTTTACTTGATTCATATTATTTCACCTTTTGCAATTACAAAACAGTCATCATTATCATATGTTAATTTTTCAATTAACATATCATTAACAGAACAGTTATACAATTTAATCCTTTGAATACAATAAATTAGTTTTTACTATTTTTTTTTGTTTAAAGTTGGTAATGTTAGATCTGATCTTTATGTCTATTGATTAGTATAACATTTATCTAATCTTCCATATTTGATTGTTCTGAATCTACAATCACATTTTCCAAATTTAATTTAGTTTAAGTAGATCAATTTAAATTTACTCTTACTTGTCTTCTTTCTGTTTACATTTTTGCCACAAAATTTTCAGATCTTCCTTTGAAGGAAGAAAGATCCATTTGGATCACTCACATAGTGCCATGGAGGCCTGATATCCATCAGAGTTAGCTATACCAAACAGTTTAAGGATATAATAATCCTTGCGTAGGGTTGTTTGAAGCCTTCAGATTGGGATTTCTCTTTTGCGTTGTTTCCTTGGACACTTCCAGCACATTCCGAGGCCTTAATAAATTTTGCTAGAAGGAGGGCCAAGATGAGTCATGCCTAAACGAAACACTAGTAAATCTCCTCCTGCTAGGACTCTGGTCCTTACCAGAAGTCATACTGAAGCATCCACTTTGATGATCCTACAAATTGAAACTCAAACTACAGTACCTGCTACTCCTGTAACATAACAAGAAAATAGAAGGTATGAAATTATCTTTGTATCACCAAGTAGAGGACCTTTGACTCTTGAGAAACTAAGGAAGAGTAGTCAAGATATCACCTCCAGAGTGGAACAAAGGATTGAAACAAGTGAGAACCTGAGACACTTATTGTCCCAACAACGTCTTACAAATGACTCACATGTTGATACAGAAAATCAAAATACAGCCCGACAGGAACTGTTTCCTGAGATTCAAATTAATCCATTATTTGAGGAAACAGATCAAATTCAGGATAATCCTCAATCCAACATAATATTTGGTGGTCCACCACCAACACCTCCTTCTTCATCTTCATCATCATTTGAGGAGTCATCTGATAGTGATACATATTCAATCTCTTCCACTTCAACAGACAGGCTAATGGCTGATCAGCTCAACAGACCATGGTTAGATCAGGATGCTGTATTCATCGTTGGAGAACAACATAGACTACCAAAAAATCCAGAGAAATGGATCCCCAAGTTCAATCCTAATGATAAGTCACCTGTAGAAGATCACATCAAAACTTTCATGTAGGCTATTAGACTCAGAAGTGTAGTACACGAGGATGTGTTCTGTAGATTATTCCCTTACACTTTTCAAGGGAAAGCTGCCACATGGTACTTTGTCTTAGAAGCTGGATCTATGACTTCCTGGGTTGATTTTGAAAATTTATTTCTCCATAAATTTGGGAATGACCGATCTCCTAAAGATATGGTCATGGATTTGTCCTCTTTAAAAATAAAAGGAAAAGAAAGGGTCAAGGATTTTAACCAGATATTTTCTTATTTTAAAAATAGAATTCCTAACAATGTTCTTCCAGCAAAAGAATTATTGGTTTCCTATTATATCAAAGGTATCCCCATTCCTATTTCCATGTGGGTTAAGAGGGATCACAAAAACAACTTGCAAGATGCTTTTGTTGAAGCAATTTTAGATGAAAAGGATATGTTTGGTTTGAAAGACAACCCAAATATTCAAGTCGATCAACCATCCACATCCCATAAGAAGCAGGAAAACACCCCTAAACCCACTACATAGAATAAAGACTCTTTTCATATGGATAACATGAAGAAAGTTGTACAGAATATTTCCAATGAAATGGTAGATTTGAGGAATACCAACACTGAAGGTCAAGCCAATAAAAAAGGGTTTGTAAGACCACCTTTGAGGAGACCATATAAACCTCCTCAACATCAAATCCACCCAATCATGATGAAGGATTATCTTCTAAAGAAATTTATTCCATTTCCAGAGCTTTGGTTGCTGAATCACAAACTGTCCCTGATAGCATTGAGAAAATCTCAAAACAAATTGAGGAATTTGAACCTCTTGATGAATAACAAGATCAACATGTTGATACCATCAATTATTTTTTTGAATTACCTATGGCTGAAGATGAATGTGAAACTGAAATGGTTTTTAATGTGCAACACCCTTACAATACTAGAAGTAAAGGGGAAACTTCACAGGAATCTCGACCATCATCATCCAACCCCCCAAAAATCAAAGAAATAACACAAAAGGAAACAATCATTCCATAGATTGAATATAATCTGGTCGATGATTTAAAAAAGATGAAGGCTACTATATCTTTGTTTGAACTCCTGAAAATACCCTGCATAAGGGAAAATCTGCCTAAAAACATAATGCTAAATAAGTTAAGGGAAGTTCAAAACAACAATTTGGAAAATTATTCAAATCCCAATAGCCAAAAGCCATATGACAAGAAGACTCCTCCCTTTTTACTCACCTTTGATATATTCAACAAGAATGTACACAATTGCATGATAGACTCAGGCGCTTCGTCCAACGTTATGCCATTATCTGTATGTAGAAAGCTTAATTCATATCGGGAAACCTGTCCTACCCAGATTGTACATCTTGATCGATCAAGAGTCAAGGTAGTTGGGGAATTGAAAAATGTCCTTTTAACATTATCTGCTGATCCAAGGATTCATCAGATTGTCAATGTTGTAGTTGTTTATATTCCCGAATCCTATGGCATGTGGCTAAGTAGAGACTGGTCAGAGAAACTTAGAGGTTATTTTGCCACTGATTGGTCCCATTTATGGATCCCTTATAATGGAAAACCTAATAAAATTAATATTAATAGAGAGCCATACATGAAACACATGGTCACTGATCTGACTGATCTCAGTGAGCATGGCGTGTACTTCAGTTCACATATTGAATATTATACATTTGATTCATTTTTCGGGAATTTTCCTACTAATTCTTCACCCATTGAGAATTTTGAAAATCAATCGGAGATTGTTAATTATACTGCTGTTCCATTTTTTGGTTCAATTGTACATAATGTGTATAATGTAAATACAAATTTTAGACTAGAAATACATTCTTGGACTTTGTTTTTTGATGGATCTAAATCCAAAGAAGGAGCTGGTGCAGGATGTGTATTGATATATCCCAAGGGAACCAAGATTATGATTTCCTGTGGGTTAGAATTTGAGTGTACTAATAATGTTGCTGAGTATGAAGCTCTTGTCCATGGCCTCAGGAAGGAAATTGATTTGGGTGCACAAGTTATAGAGTGTTATGGGGACTCTCAGATCATTGTGAAATAGGTTAGAAATAAGATTCACTGTATATACCCTCGCTTGGTAAATTATCAAAAGCTAGTCAGGGATTTGACCAATTCTTTCACAAAATTTAACATTAAGTCTGTTCCTAGATCACAAAAATTCGATGTTGATTTATTGGCTAACACCGCTTCAAGGCTCATCCCTCCTGAGGGTATTTCTCCTGATACTTTTTCAATTGAATTAGTGTACAAACCTTCAATCTCAGATAATGTCACCAACTGGAAAGTATTTGATGATGATCGACATATTCTAGATTTCTTAACGGCTCAAGACACCTTCAAAGAAATAGCAATTACTGAGGCTGATCATGAAAAAGCATTATCAGATCCCAATTTTCCTTCAAACATAATTCCTAAGTCAATAACCAACTTAGATAAATATTATGACTTGCAGGATAAATTCAAGAATATAACCAACTGCAAAACACACAGTTCTTCTTTAAATTATCATCTTGTAAACTTAGGAACTGAGCAAAATCCTCAATTGATTGATCTAGGGATTGATTGTTCACTTGATGAGAAAAGAGCTTATATCAAATTATGCAGGGAATTTAAGGATGTATTTGCATGGACCTATGATGACCTTAATACATTCGATACCAAAATCATTCAGCACAACATCCCTATGAATCCTAATGCCAAACCCTACCAACAGAAGCTGAGAAAAATGCATCCTAGTTTATAACCATTTGTAAAGAAAGAACTAGAAAAACTATTAGCAGCGAGAATCATATTCCTAGTAAGACACACACAATGGATTTCCAACCTAGTCCCTGTTTGTAAAAAAAATGGGGAATAAGACTGTGTGTAGAATTCAACAATTTGAATATTAGCATCTGAGAAGGACAACTATCCTGTGCCCCCTATGGAACAGATTTTGCAGAAAGTTGCAGGTGCAAAGATGTTTTTTTTGTTAGATGGTTTTTTTGGGTACAATCAGGTATTGGTCACCCCTTCTGATCGACTTAAAACTGTATTTAGGACACCTTGGGGAACTTTTGCTTACAGAAAAATGCCCTTTGGATTAATAAATGCAGGTGCTACTTTCTAGAGAGATATGGACATAGCTTTCAGAGGCCTAATGCATAACTCCGTATTAGTTTATCTTGATGATATAGCTATTTATTCCAAAAAGAGACATGATCATTTGTTTTCTCTTAAACAGGTTTTTGAAAGGTGTTGGAAGTACGATATTTCTTTGAACCCAAAGAAGTCCATTTTTGCAGTCACAGAAGGTAATATCTTGGGGTTTATAGTTTCGAAACACAGTATGATCATAAATCTTGAAAGAACAGACGCTACTGCTAAAATCGAACTCCCAAGTTCTAAGAAAGCAACACAGTCCTTTTTAGGAAAGATCAACTTTGTCAATTGAAGTGGTCTGATGTTCAGAGAGATTCTTTTGCCGAGATTCAAAAAGCTGTTACAGAAGCTCCTGCTTTAAGGTCACCTGATTTCACGAAAGATTTTATTCTATATACGTTTTCCACTAACTTTTCTTATGCTGCTGTGCTAACACAAAAACAGACTGAGGATATCGAAATTCCAATTCCTTTTATGATTTCTACATTTAAAGGGGCTAAATTGAAATACTCTCAAATTGATAAACAAGCTTATGCAGTTTACAAGTCTGTAAAACATTTCAGGCTTTATCTCCTAAAATCTAGAACTAAAGTCATTGTGCCTTATGCAACATGTAAAACATTTCAGGCTTTATCTCCTAAAATCTAGAACTAAAGTCATTGTGCCTTATGCAACAATAAGAAATGTTTTGGTCTAGAAAGAGCTTGGTGAAAAACGCACCCATTGGATGATTGCGCTTCAAGAGTATGATTTGGAAATTAAGCCTGCTAAAATTATTAAAGGACAAGGTTTGTGTTTACTCGCTTCCCAATCTAATGATCCTGAATAAGCACAACTTGAATGGAACCAAGAGGAAGGTACATCTGAAGATACTGTAAATGTCATTTTTGCTCCAGCGTCTGAATGGTATGATGATATTAGATTTTTTTTTGCACATGGGTTTGCTCCTCAAACTTTAGACTTCAAGAAGCACAAATCTCTGAGACTAAAGGCTACACCTTATCAATTCATTGATGGTGTTTTGTTTAGAAGAAATTATGATGAAGTTTTTCTCAGGTGTCTTGAAAAAATAGAAACTGATAATATCTTGCTGGAATTGCATGCAGGGCCTGCTGGAGGACATTACTCAGGGGAGACAACTTCCCTTAAAATTTTAAGGGTTGGTTATTATTGGCCAACTTTGTTCAAAGATTCATATTCCTTTTCTAGAAAATGTGAAGCTTTCCAAAGATGTGCTGGTAAGGTTAAGAAATTTTCTTTTCCCCTTCAATTAGTCACTATCCACTTTCCCTTTCAGCAATGGGGTTTAGATTTATTTGGTCCTATCAGCCCTACCTCTTCCTTGAAACATTGTTATATCCTTACTACAACAGATTATTTTACCAGATGGGTAGAAGCAATTCCCCTCAAGGTTTCCAATACAAACCAAGTGATATCCTTTCTTGAGAGTAACCTTGTTACTAGGTTTGGGGTTCCCAAATCTCTGGTTTTTGGTAATGCATCTTATTTTTCCTCTATTGCTGTCACCCAATATTCCCTAGAGAAAGGAATTAAAATCAAGTACTCTACCAATTATTACCCACAGGGAAATGGATTAGCCGAGTATTCAAATAAAAATATGATTAATATCTTGAAGAAGACTGTAGCCACTCATCATAAGAATTGGCATACTCAACTTTTCAATGCTCTCTGGGCAGACATAGTAACTCCAAAAGATGTTGTTGGAAATTCCCCTTACTGCTTGGTTTATGGTAAGGAATCTATTTTACCTTCAAACCTCTTACTTCATTCATTACAATTGGCTCAATCATTGCAAGATGATGAATCTTCTCCTCTTCAGAACATAATTGATTCATTGCTTAGATTAGAAGAGGAGAGGGAGAAGTAAAAAAATAAATTATACCGACATCAACAACTAGTCAAAAGACGGTTTGATGAAAAATATTCAACTGAAAGAGATTTCCAAGTAGGGGATTTGGTCTTGAAATGAGACAAACAACACAAGGATAAAAATGAATATACTAAGTTTCAATGCTTGTGGCCAGGGCCATTCATTATTACAGAAAAGCTTGTCCCTAATACTGCCCGATTACAGACACTGGAAGGTTTCTCTGAAACCCATCCAGTAAACATTCAAATTTTGAAGAATTATTTTATTTAAGGTAAGCATTGGCTTATCTATACATAGGAGTGGTTTGCTTTTCTTTTTTGTTTGCTTTTGGATTGTTTTCTAAATTTTATTTTCTTTCAAAGCATGATAATAATGAAGCATTTGGCCAAAGCTGTTGATTAGTTTATTTCAGATCAGTTTAGTTTGAAAATTTGTGGTGGTCATGTTAGAATATTCTTTACTTGGTCTGTACATGAAGGTGTGTTTTTTATAAAATATGGCAAGCAATCCATGCAGACTCTGAATTGATACTTTCTCATTTGAACCACCATTTTAGAAATATCTCATTTGATAATTGAAGCCATAGGAGTGACTTGGTCTTCCTATCATATGTTCCATTAGTGTTGGAAGTAAACGTTTATAGTATGGTGAATCTTTTTCTATTCTGGATCACACCTTGATCATCTTGGAATCAAACAAAATTCACCTAAATGACTGTAAATTTTAAGATAGGTGTTCTTATCACAAGCCAACCTATCATGTTCATAGATATTTGGTGGAATGACATCTCTACATTTGGTCATCAAGCTAGGGAGGTGACTTTCAGCTATTGCTGGAAGGTGGAAGATCCTATCACAGGTCGGCCCATTCATGATCTGCAAGTATCAGTGAATGACACTACTAAAATTTGGTTACCAAGCCAAGGTAGTGTCTTGCAATTTACAATCTAATAAAATTTGATTTTCTTTGTTAAGACATTTGTTGAACTCAAGGACAAGGGGTCTTATTGCAATCCATCTTGACCATGATCACGGGTTCTACTCTGGACTGAAATTACTGCTATGTAGTCACCAAGCCATGGTAATTGCTTTTAGTTAAAATCTAAAAGACAAGGAGTCCCTTTACAGAGCTGGCTTGTTCAATTTCTATGTAGGATTTGTGAATGGCATTGCCAAAATATGATCACCACGTCAAGGCAATGGTCTTGTTTCAAGAAAGTCTTAGTTTTATTTTAATCTTTTCATAAAAAAAAGAAAAAAAAGGGATTTTTTGTGGATAAACAAATTAAGAAATAAAGTTAGTAAATACATGAATAAATGGTTAATAACTCAAGATGATTGATTATTAGGTGATCTGGAATTAGTAGAAGGATTTTCCTTAGGCTTATTACAAAATGCCATCTCATGTTTGCATATTAGTACATAGAATACCTTTTGCTTCTAGGTTACATTTCAATTGAGTATCATTGCATGTGGTTTTGACTAGGGAAAGATCAATTATATATGAATTAACTCTGCTGATTCTGTTGTATTTTATGAGAACATTTTCAGGGTATAGACTGAAATACTTTCTCATACTGACATGTTCCTTCCTGAACTTTGAAGGTTATTTTTACAGAGGGAAATGCTTCGCCCAGCTAGTTGCCATTTTTTGTAGGCACAACAGATCCAATTTTTATAAGATAAAAGTAAGAGCCCCAGTTACTTATTAATTGAGGTAATATACAATTCTTTCATCTTTATTATGGGGTCTTACGATTAATGTAGTTCATTCTCACTTTTGCATGCTTTGAATCTAATAAAACTTGCAAATAACTCTTGTTTTTATGCATATTATGAGTTGCGGGAAGCATTATTTTTCTTTGAAATACATCGTCTCCGCAATCCGCATTGGGAATCCCAATTTTTTAAGTTTTGATTTTCTTGCTTTCGCATTTCCACAACGAATGATGGGGATTGCAGAAGTCAGAAAGCGTTTGATCAATACAAATCATATTTTTGGTTCCGCATTTCTGCATTCCGCAATGCAGATAGCGGAAAGCAAAAACCAAACTAAAAAATAAAATTGAATCACCTTTTCCAAACCCGCAAATATATTGCGGATTGCGGATACCCAAATTTCTTTCAAATGTTCTTGTAATATTTTTTCCCACAATTTTCCCACTCCGCATTTCTGATTTCGGGTTTTCGGATTGCAGAAACAATAAACTTCTCAACATTGAATTTGCACGTCTGCAATCCTGTAACCCGTAATGTGGATTGCGGGAGTATTAAATCACACATTTTTGAAAAAGCACATCCACAATTCCGCTTTCCGCTTTACCTCATTTTAATCTTGACCATTGACTCGCTTGAGATCTACAGTCCTGTTTTAAATCTGCTAATAACATTTTTGGGGTTAATTACGCGAAGTGAAATTATTTTTTTTACCATTTTCATACTGCAAATTTCACCTTCGGCGGACGAATCTTACTTCGTCTTTTACCCCACTACCAGCTTTGCTTTTCTTCACTGGATTACAAGTAAGTTTCCCTGTTCTATGCCAATCATCTTCTTAACAATTGGGAATTGGCTTCGGTTTTAATTGGAATTTATTTTCGCTATTTTTATCAGAAAAAAATCTATTTTCCAACCATGTCGAAGAACACTAGATCCAAAACTGCCATGGATGAATTTAAAAAAGAAGACCCAACCATGGAATCTTCTCTGACACTAACAGAAGGGTTTAAGAAAGATATTGCCTAGATTGGTCATGAATTTATTCCATCTTTGACAATGATGACTTATATGAAATTCAACATGACCAATTGGCATATGTAAACATCAGTAAATCCCAAATTCATGGTATTGCATCCAGGTCGTCCTTGATGCCCTACACAGATGCGGTAAAATGGAATATTGACCATGCCAACCCTCAGGACCATTCTTTCAATGACCTAAACCAAACTCTATTAGCTTCTTTTTGACCTGAGGTCTTTTTCAGGGTTTATGCACTTAGGAGTCCTCAACAGCTGCTTACCAGGAAATTCCTAGAGTCTTCTGCAACCCAATTCAATTTTGATGAAATGATTAGGTCTTGGATGGAAAACCCTATTGTTTTTGTTCCTAAAGATGATAAGCTGTATCCTAATACCTGGTTTAGAGATCCCTTTTCCTTTTTGGAATCCATGTTATGTATGTTGTATGGGTTACCCAATTGTATAGTTTTTAAAGCAGAATGGGCACCTGTAGCACATCATGTTCTTACCACTGGTCAATCCTTCAATTGGGCACAGATTTTGTCAGTTGTCTTAAAGGAAGCCATTGAGAAGTATAAGAAGACTCATGCCTCCAAGAATCCAACATTCTTCCTTTCTGTTTATGTTATGGATGTATTCTGTTCAACTTTCCCTTTTCCTGCCATGGGATGGAATTGGACCAGGGAAGGACCTCCTGTCCACATTTATTGTTCAACATTATGGGAGGACAACTTTGTACCCTTCATCTATGAAATTTGTGATCATTTTATGGGTTCCATTTATTACAATATATTCAAGAAGGATGCCCCCACCTTTTTTGCACAAGCTAAGGCATTGATTGTCACTATGGGAGGTTGGTATGTTGGAGAATATTTCTCCTACATCAGAATTTGGGGCAGCAAAACAGTCCATCTTTTGCCCAGAATTGTTCATGACAGAATGGTAATTGAAGAGACATCATTCTAGATTGTTATTGATGGTGTGTTTCCTTGGTTCTTTGGAGCTAAGAGGAAAGTCTGGCCTAATTTCCCTCTTACCCTTGGACCCTTATTTATCCAGAACTCCACCCATGCCACTTTGCTTGGGAAGAGAATCACAACCCTGAAGCTTGGGGAGGCCCATAAAGGGATGCATGATCCTAAGTATTTCTTGGATAATCACTTCACAAAGGAGCACATCAAGAGTACTTATGTGCATCAGTATGAGCCTAATGATTCCATCTATGAAGGTGTAAATTCATTTCAAGATATGTTGAATAGAGCCACCTCTCAGGAGGAGAACGGTTTCATTCACCAGTACCAACAAGAACTGAAGGTGAAAGTGTTACATGACATAAAACTTAAGCTGTCAGATGATGAAAGAGATTAGAAGGAATTAATAGAGAAAGAGGCACATAAAAATCAGGTTAAAACTCCTTTGTTTCTAACCTATCAATCAAAAGATAGAGGAAAATCTCCAGTGGAGGATCCCTAATAGCCTCAACCCCTGGTTAATATTAATGCCTTGATCAAGTTAGCTGAAGAAATGAAGAAGAGATTAGAATTAATAAGATTTGAAATTGAAACAAAAACCACAACTTCAAATCCTCCAGCCAAGAAGCAGAAAACTGAAGTGTTAGTAACAAAGGTTGCATTGATGCATACTGATGACAATGATTTGGAAGTTGAGTTCTCTTTCACCAACTTGTCTGTTCCAGTCATTATTTCTAGTGGTGTGGTAGTGACCGCTTCAGTCACCCCTATTTTAATATCCTTGGGAATATTCAACCAAGATATTATCTTTAACTTCAATTTTTTTGATAAAATTCACTAGTTAAATTTTTGACAATATTTCCGAGCAGAGCAAGAAGTAAGTGATGGGGACTGAGGTAAGATATGAGGATGGTAGGATGAACATTCAATTATGGAAAATTTATATATTGAGGTGCAACAACATGTCAGTATGTCATATTAGATATGTCCTATGCACCATGTACTAGAACCATTCACTTTTTAGCATAGAGCAAGTCTATGCTTACTTCGAGGCTTCCTGGGCAGCTGGCATATGCATACTAGACAGGTGGGGATACTGGGAGTTAATGGAAGAGGTTATATAATTCAAATTAGTTCTGGTGGTGTGTAGGAAAGTATTTGAACAGACTTGGGAGATTTTAGTAAGAATCGGGGTTCAAGAGCTCACCCGGGATTGCTGAGCTAGTAATTTTCTAATCTTCCCAAGCAGGGATTAAAGGATTCCAAATTATCTAATTAGGGAATAATTTGGATACTAGACTGAGGCAATGACCTTATCCAACTGATAGAATGCAAAATGAGTGCTTAGAATGGATTTGGCAGTAAACGTGGTGAAACTAGTCTAGAATTGACATCAATCTGGCTAGTCTTGCATTTTAACATAACAAACTGCTTTAAAGAACCAAAAACTCTGTTATTATGTTAATTAAAACTCTGATATAATATATTCCACACATAAAACTCAAAATATATCATTCAAAACATTCCTCCTTTTATTAATTTCTTGCTTCTCAAATAATAATGCCTCACAGGCTTGTTACAACAGTGGGAGAATAGAGAAGAGAAGAAAGAAGTTACTTTGGCTCTATTATGGAAGTTAATATCAGTCCATCTACAGGGTAGATGGCTGATATTGCTGCACTCTAAGCTGCTGATCTTCAGTGGGGCACCATCATCGAACTAGTTCTCTCCTTTAGGGAAATCACCTCCAAATCTAGCTATGGGAGTAGTAGAAGTAGAAGAAGAGTGGAGAATGGTTCTGATATTTGATCTCTAAAATTTAGCAGCCACTAATATCTGCAAACATCAGATTATAGAGTTCACTGGAGGTCCCAGGTGCATCTCTCAATAACTATCTTCATCATCTAGTGTTCCTCCACCAAATCTAGCTACAAATCTTCTTCACTGGTAGCCTCCTCTTCAATCTAACATTAATTCTTCAATGCTGATCTGAACTAGATGTCACTAGCTGTAATATTAGTTGCTGGACCTGAATAATACTCACAGGAAACTCATAGGGCCTTGGGGCACATCTCCCAAGAATAACTTGTTGAGGCACAACACTCAACTAGAGGGCTCAGAGCTCTCATTCACAAATTCTAATAATGATCAAAAGTGAGTGATGGAGTGCGAAGCATGATTAAATAGATGATATTAATTGTTACCCAAGCTAGACCACACGTGTGGATGAGGAGGGCGCATTCCTTGAGAGAATTGGAAAGTTTTCTGCTTTCTCCACTTTCCTGCTTTTGCCTTCCTCAACTGAAATTGGCAAGTGCGCCTTAGCGAGCTTTTTTGGTCTTGCTACTTTCCTTTATGACTGCTTTTCTTTTTTTTTTCCACTTTATTCACTTTCCCCTTTTCTGCTTTTATCTGCTTTTGTCAGCTTTTGTCAATTTCCTTCTTGGTTCACCTTGCCAAGTTGTCTCCATTAGATTCCTTAGTTTTTCTGAGACTTTACCACTTAGGCAAGTTTGGCCCACTTGACCAATTCGAATTTCCTAGCCAATTCATCAACCACTTGGCACATTTATTAGCAATAAACATTTAAATGAAAATAATACAACTAAGAAATAATTTAACTTAGCAATTAATTAATTATCCATTAATTAATTAATTATTATGGTGTAATGACTCAAAATTTCCCCAATTAATTAATTTCTCAATTAATTATGAACTTAGACCCCTAGGGATAGGAGGATCCAAGTGGTGACCAATGTCACTAGGGAGGGGACATGACAGTCCTCCCTTCCCAAGACTGCTTGTCCTCAGGCAGTTTCAAACTAGGATGCTGTAGAATCTTTTCATCTTCCCAGGTGGCATCTTCACTAGGAAGCCCCTTCCACTGTACCATGTATTCTTTAATAATTCTAGTTCTCAGCTTCCTCTCTCTAACCTACAAAATTTCTTCTAGTTCTAGGAATAGATGTCCTTCATCATCAAGAGGAGGCAGTATTTCTGAAACCTTTACTTGTTGTCCCAATTCTTTCTTCAAGCATGACACATGGAAGACATTGTGTATTTTTCTCTTTGCTGGCAGATCCAACTCATAGGCTACTTCACCCACTTTTCTTGTTATTTTGTAGGGTCCATAAAACCTTGGCAATAAATTTTCATCCCCCTTTGTCTTAAGAGCGGTTTCAGATAAACCAAGTCTCCTTCTTGGAAAGTTCGATCTGTTCTATTCTTATCTGCATTGATTTTCTACTGATTTTGTGCAACCTGCAAATTTTATTTTAGTGCTTTAAGGATATCCTGGCCTTCTTGCAGCCAATCCATTGCCTTCTGTGCCTTACAGTTTCCAAAAACCAGATTTGCAAAAGTGGAGACTCATACCCATACAAGGCTTTGAATGGGGTCATTCCAATGGACATGTGGAATGTGGTGTTATAGCAGAACTCCCCCAGATGTAACCAGTTGACCCATGCCTTCTGCTGCCATGTAACATAGTTCCCAAGATAATCTTCCAGCCATTGGTTAACTCTATTAGTTTTCCCATCTGTCTGGGGGTGATAGCTTGTACTGAGGTTTAAACTGGTATTTACGAATTCGAACAAAGATTTCCAAAAAGCACTGGTAAACTTGTTATCCCTGTCACTGATTATAAGTTTAGGTAGCCCATGCAATCTAAATACTTCCTTAGAAAATAGTGCAGCAACTTGACTAGAAGAAATAGTACATGTGACAGCAAAAAAGTCAACAAATTTGGTTAACCTGTCAACTACTACAAAAATACTGTCTTTACCCTGGGATTTGGGCAAATCTGTAATGAAGTCCATTGATATGCTTTCCCATTTCTATACAGGAATTGGCAAAGGTTGAAGGAGACCACCAGGTCGAGTGTGCTCAAACTTATTCTGCTGACATGCAGTACACTCACTCACATGCCTTAGAACATCCTCCTTGAGGCCCTTCCATGTGAACCTTTCTCTTAACTTCCAGTAAGTTTTCAAAATTTCGGGATGGCCTGCTACTGGTGCATTGTGGGCAGCCATCAAAATATGCTCCTTCAACTTGGATTCAGGATTTAGAAAACTTATGTTCTTGTAATAGACAACATCATTAATAACTTGGTGATAATCATCCTGATTTACTCTATCTAGCAATTCACAAGCAAACTGATTTTCTGCATATTCCTTAACTAGTTGGGCCTTCCAATCAGTAGGAACTTGCAGCAAAGAAAAAACAGGTTTTCTAGAGAGGGCATCAACAACTACATTCAACTTACCCTTCTTATATTCAATATGAAAATCATAAGACTGAATTGTGCTTACCCATTTTTGCTACCCGTCATTCAGCTCTTTTTGGGTCAAGAAATGCCTCAAGCTGTCGTGATCAGTCTTGACTATGAATTTTTATCCCACCAGATATTGCCTGAATTTAGCCAATGCATGCATGATGGCAAACATCTCTTTATCATAGATAGAATACAGCTTCTTATGGGGCTGCAATTTTCTGCTCTCATAAGCAATAGGATGTTTGTTCTGCATTAATACTGCTCCAATTCCTTCACCTGAGGCATCACACTCCAATATAAAAGGTTGGATGAAATCTGGAAGTGCAAGTACTGGGAAGCTTCTCATAACTTCCTTCATTCTGTTAAAATCTTTTTCAGCCTCCTCATTCCAGCAAAAAGCTCCCTTCTTGGTAAGGTCTGTCAAGGGAGAAGTGAGTTTGGAAAATTGCTTCACAAATTTTCTGTAGTATGTGCATAAGCCTATTAATCCTCTTAGAGCATTTATGTTCCTTGGGATTGGCAAATCAAGGATGGCTTGGATCTTCTCCATGTATACCTTGACTCCTTCTTTCCCAATGATGTGGCCAAGATAGAGGAGCTCCTTCATACCAAACTCACATTTCGACAGTTTGGTATAAAAGGATTGTTCTGCAAGTAGAGTTAGTACACTGTCCAAATGCTGCAAATGCTCTTCCCATGTCCTACTATAAATCAGAATGTCATCAAAAAATACAAGTACAAACTTACGGAGTTGTTTGTTGAAGATTCCGTTCATGCAAGACTGAAAATTTGCTGGTGCATTTGTCAAGCCAAAAGGCATGACTAGAAATTCAAAATGCCCAAAATGGCACTGAAAGGCAGTTTTCTGAACATCTTCACTTTTCATTCTGATTTGGTGGTAACCAGAACGGAGATAAATCTTGGAAAAATATTTGGCTCCATGCAGCTCATCCATCAGCTCATTAATCCTTGGAATAGGATATCTATTCTTGATGGTTTTCTTATTTAAAGCTCTATATGTTGATGTATATGTAACTTCGGAATGTATTTCATCTGTGTATTATATATATATTTGTTGTACCCTTATAAGAGATGTGTTATTCCTCTATAAGGAAGTGTTGTCATGAGGATTGACAAGTGTCGCAAGTGTGTGTACTTGATGATAGGTTATTAGACCACCATATGGGGTCGGCCCTAATTAATATATAATATAATGTGGATGTATCTAAGTAGAGAAGTCGGCCCCAGTAGGTCACTGGGAAAAAAGGTGAGTATAAATAGAGATAGGAGATCTCTATTTTACTCACTCGGAAAAGTAACTCACTCTCTCTCTGAAAAGTGGCGCACTAGTGAGGAGGAGGAGGATCATCTGCTAGGAGACTATCTCAGTGTTATTTGGTTTTATTTTGGTTGAGCCATTTCTCTCTCTATCTCTGAGGAAGTTGTGGGGTTTTTCACCTTAGGGTTTTCCCCACGGAAACTCTGTGTCTCTTGTCTCTATGCTTTTGATTCTTGTGATGCTTGTGATGCTTGTCATGCATTGATATACTGTAGATGTTATTCTCTCAGCAAAGATCCTATAGTATTGTGATTTAATACTCAAAATTTAACATGGTATTAGAGCTAAACTGAGAAGAAGACATTTTGCAGTGACGGAAGCTTGTGTTCCTTGTTTATTGGGTTTCTCTCCATAGATTTTTGAAATTCAGTATAGTAGATTGGATCTACTCATCAAGGCGCATCTATCTGTCCAATCAGAATTCAGTTCCGAGCATTTTCAGATTTGGCCCTAAACATTAGGGTTTCCACAAAAATAGGAATTTCTGGAAACTGAAGGCACAACTGGAAGCTCCTTGCAAAAATCGAAGGTTAGAGCTTTGGATCGAGATTTTTGGCTGAGTAGATCTCCGGGAAACTCAAACCCTAATTCAGGGCTCTCTCTAGTGAACCCGGGAGGACAAAAAGGCAATTTTGAAGGACAAGACTTTGCTGATCTCAAATTCTGAATGTACTAGGCTGATCAGCTCTCCAAGGCGCATCTTTCTATCCTTTCGGAATTTTGAAATTCACATTTTGAATTTTTAGGGTTTCTCTCACCAACCCTAATCCGGGACCAGATCCAGTCTTCAGCACTTCAAGTGGTAAGTCCTAAATCCTTTCTATTTCCATTTGAAGTACTCTTAAATATGTCTCTCCACACCAAGCTTGAGGATAAGCTCGAAGGGGCTGATAACTTCCGAGCCTGGAAGTATAGGATTGGGTTAATCCTGGAAGAAAATGAGTTGGACTCATATGTGAAAGAAGACATCCCTATCCCAGAGGATGAAGAAGCCAAGGCATTGCACAAGAAGAACTTGGTCAAGGAAAAGAGAATCATTGCTGATTCTATCAAAGACCATCTCATATCTCATGTGTCTTCTCTTAAGACACCCAAAGAGATGTTTGAATCTTTGACCAAGCTATTTGAAAGAAAGAACATAAATCGGAAGATGACCCTGTGGAACCAATTGAAAGCAGTGAAGTTTCAGAATGGAGAAACCATTCAATCTTACTTTTCAAGGGTCTCCCAGATCAAGGAACAATTGGAAGCAGTAGATGAAATGGTGGAGAATGGTGAAGTGGTGATGACCACTCTAAATGGCCTACCCAGGTCATGGGATTCCTTTATTCAAGGAATTTGTGCAAGGAAGAAGTTGATCTCCTTCAGTAGACTTCGGGAAGAATGCTCTCAAGAAGAAGCTAGACTTATAGCTCGTGAAGAAAAGATGGGAGGTGAAGATCAAGCTATTGCAGCTCACACCAAAAGAAGCAAAACCAAGAAGGATCACTGTCACCACAATAGATCCTATCAAAAGAACAAGAAAGACCTAAGATGCTTCATATGCAATGAGAAGGGTCACTTTGCTTCAGATTGTCCCAAGAACAAAAGGGATAATAACAACAACTTCAGTAAGAAGAAGAAGGGCAGCAAAAGAAGGTTTCATGCTCATGCTGCCGAAGATGATGAACCGCCAAAGAAGAAGGCTAGGGCAGAAAGTGATAGTGATGATGAATCATCAAGTGAAGAAGAGTATGTTCTGATCTCTGCTCTTATAGGTACCATCTCCCATGGATGTAATGATTGGTTGATTGATAGTGGTGCTTCCAAACACATGATTGGGTTTAAGGAATCCTTTGTGAACCTATCTGAACATGAATCACCTCATAAGGTGAAACTTGGGGATGATTATCAATACCCAATCAAAGGAAGTGGTGAAGCCTCCTACAACCTAGATTCTGGAAAATCTTTGAAGATGAAAGAAGTCCTTTATGTGCCTGGACTCAAGAAGAACTTACTCTCCATCTCTGCATTGGATGCAAAAGGTATGAGGGTTGCATTTGTGGATGGCCAAGTCCTAATGTGGCCAAAGGGAAAGAATATAGATGATGCAGTAGTGATTGGAGAGCAAGAGGGAGGCTTGTATAAATTGAAGGGACAACCTGAACATGCCATGGTACATGAATCCATGGAGCCAAGTGAACTTTGGCATAGAAGACTTGCTCATATGCACTATAGGGCACTTCCAATTGCAAGCAAGGCAGTAGAGGGTCTTCCTGAAATCAAGACCAAACATGAAGGTGTTTGCAAAGGATGTGCAAAAGGAAAGAACATTAAGAAGGCTTTCCCAAGCAGTGAAAGCAAGGCAAAAGACATTCTGGAAATCATCCACTCAGATGTATGTGGCCCTATGTCATCCAATTCCCTAAGTGGGTATGTTTATTATGTATCATTTATTGATGACTTCTCCAGGAAGACTTGGGTATACCTCTTGAAGGGCAAAGATGAGGTGCTTGATCAATTCAAGGAATTCAAAACCTTGATGGAGAATCAAACTGACAAGAAGATCAAAACATTCAGATCCGACAATGGTGGAGAATTCACCTCAAGTGACTTCAAGAAGCTTTGCAGTGATTTAGGGATTAAGAGGGAGTTGACTGCTCCTTATAATCCTCAACAAAATGGAGTTGCAGAAAGGAAGAACAGAACTATCATGGAAGCAGCAAGGGCAATGTTACATGACCAAGATCTTCCTATGCACCTATGGGAAGAAGCAGCTAGAACAACTGTATATGTGCAGAACAGAACACCCCACAAGATATTGGACAACAAGACACCAGAAGAGGTCTTTTCTGGTAAGAAACCTGAAGTCAGTCATCTCAGAATATTTGGTTGTCCAGTATACACTCATGTCCCAAAGGAAAAGAGGACTAAACGAGAGCCTTCAGGAAAGAAGGGTATCTTTGTGCGTTACAGTGAAAGCTTGAAGGCTTATAGAATATACTTTCCAGGATTCAAGAAGATTGATGTCAGCAGGGATGTAACATTTGATGAAAACTCAGCATTCATCAAATCGAGGAAAGCACCCATCGAAGTTTATGAAGAACCTAAGGAAACAAGATTTCAGGACACTACCATGACTGAAGCAGTTCCAGAAACTGTTCGTGAGTTTGAAGATCCACAAGAACTTGTAGATCCACCCCGTGAGGATAACTCTCACAAGAGGAAACCTGTATGGGCTAGAGAGCTCATTCATGATGCAGAAAGATTTGGCATTCCAGAAGAAGAACACAGAGCAAAGAAGAGAACCAGATCTCACACCAGTTATGTTGCTTTACTCTGTGACATTATGAACAAAGAGCCTTCCAGTTATGAAGAGGCAGCAGAAAAGAAAGAATGGAAGGATGCTATGGTTGAGGAATATTGTTGGGTAAAATTATCACTAGTTAATTTACCTTCAATTAATTGTCAACCAGGGTGTGTAAACTTCGAGCTGCTACACTATATGTGCAGGCAAGGCAGTTTTAATGCTCGAGCTGACAGAAATGCTAGTCTACTTCAAACAAAGCAATGAAATGGATGAAACTATTGCTATCCTGGATGATCTATACTAAGGACTCATTGTTCTAAAACAAAAGGAAATCAATTTACTGACTATCAAACTCAGCATAGCCTACAGCAATCTACAGGCTACAGTAATTCTTTGAAACAACCTTAATCTTTCAAAGAAATCCTACCTACAGCAATACTTCAAAAGAACAACCTGCTGATAAATTAAACAAACCCTTGAACTACAGCAATCCCGTAAAACACGCAACAGTCCACACTCAACTACAGTACTGATGATCTATTCTACAAATGAAAGAGCTTAATAAGTTTCAGAATAAATATGATCAATTAACCTGAAAACTCAACCATTAATCCTACAAGATCTAATGCTTAACTCCACACTAATACTTCTATGACCTCTTGACTTTGAATTGTTAATACACAGCCTATTACAATGAAACTTGGTTTGTGTTGTTATCTAAATATACTCCGTTTTGTTTTATGCACACAATTGCACACAGGAAGATGCCGAGGTTATTCAGTTAATATTCATCAATCAATATTAGGGCTATGTAAGAAACATTCGCTGGTTCTGGTCTGTATATGCAGACTGTGAAACTAATGTTGATTTGAGGGAGCAATATTATAAACCAGGACTTTTTTTCCAAAACTCATTCAAGCACAACTTCAGCTCTTATCTAATCATCCACTCAAAAGAATTATTTAACAAACTCCAGGTGCTCTGTAAATTAAACTATTCAAACCTTCTGCTAACAATTCTTTTAAAATCTACGTTCTACCAGGCAAGAATACCCTATAGCTCTGCGAGCTCAACAATTGGAAGAATGGCGCTATTCACCAATTATTCTAATGCTACAGCAAAAGGAATTAGAGGGTTCAATATATTCTCTTCAGAAAATCGATTCTTCAGCAACTGAAATCAAGTTCGTTACCAGTTTTCCAATACCACGATTCACATTGGAAATCAAAAGGGAATTTAAATACACACCGTTCCTCAATCTCATTAAATCAATTCTATAATAAATCCAATCCAAATTATCACACATTACATCATTGCCATAACCATTAATAATCACTCACACTGAAAATCAAAGGAGATTTTAAATACAGATCACTCCCAAATCTATTCTCTGCGCTATATCAAAATACAAATGAAATTAACTAATGACCTGCAGGAATACGTTCTATTTCCACTCACGGATTAGCAAAACCATTACTATTTCTGAAAAAACTGTCAAAATAAGAAACCGTTACATCTACTACTGTAAAATGCACAATATCAAAATACCAGGGGTTGGTGTTGAAGGGGGCCCTACCCTCAACGCCTTCCAGCTTTAAATCAAAACCTTAAAGGAGATAAACGCTGATTTTATTGATGAAATAAAGTGTTACAGTCTTCTCCTCCCTTGAGTATCCATCCTAAGGATTATTTATAGATGGATAGATGAACAAGATCCATCCCAGAATGCAGAGATTTGAACAACTACCCAGAAAACGGCCAACACCAAATCTGGAAAAACCATGTCTGTTTTGGAAAGGATTTTTCCACATTCATTAAGAAATTCTGAAAACTGCCCACGGTTAGGGGTAAATGGGGACATTTGTGAAGTGGGTTTCGAACCGTTTTGAAAAATTCCCAACCGTTTGTTCAGAAATTGAGCTCAAAATCAGGGTCCTGATGAAGGACGGAAATGCCATTTTGCCAGATTGCTTAAGATCCATGCACTGCTAAAAATGGAGGGCAACAGCTCCTTGAACGAAGGAAATCCATGAAACAACACCGGAATAAACTTCATAGGCATCTGGAAGGTGATATAAATCCAAGAGACATCTCCACTGTGGACAGAATCCCCCAAATCACTGGTTCACCTAGCATAAATCTTCCTTGGAGTGCCAAGACCACTGCACGAAAGAAACAAAGACCCATTAGTTGACCAAGTATTTGAATGGAGGATTAAAGGCCCAATTTTATACATAAAACAAGGTAAAGTAAGAAATAAGTAATTTAAAAATCATTTTACCAAAATCTATCAACATTGATCTCCATAAAGGCATGACCATGTACAAATCAACATTAACAAATTGATTATTATGTGGTTTCATAAGACTTTGGCTAGAAAATGTTGTAGTGGATAGTCAAAAATAGGAGACCAACAAATATCAATCAATAATGAAGAATGATGTTTGGGATGTTGTCCCAAGACCTAAAGAGAAGTCTGTTGTGACTTCCAAGTGGATCTACAAAATCAAGCATGCTACAGATGGCAGTGTAGAAAAATACAAAGCAAGATTCGTAGCTCATGGTTTCTCTCAGAAAGAGGGAATAGATTATGAAGAAACCTTTGCACCTGTAGCTAGGTATACTTCCATCAGAACTGTACTTGCCCTGGCTACAGCTATGAAATGGAAAATACACCAGATGGATGTCAAGACTGCCTTCTTGAATGGTGTAGTTGAAGAGGAAGTATATGTGGAATAGCCACTCGGCTTTGAAATACATGACAGGGGGTCATATGTGTGCAGATTGAAGAAAGCCTTGTATGGCTTGAAACAAGCTCCCAGAACTTGGTATGGTAGGATGGACAGTTTCCTATCTAGTTTGGGCTTTACCAAGAGTAAAGCAGATTCCAACCTTTACTACAAGGTTGAGGAAGGGAATCCTGTGATTCTACTCCTGTATGTGGATGACGTATTTGTGACAGGAGATGACAGACTGATTGTAGATACTAAGAGGAATCTTGCAGCTGAATTCGATATGAAAGATTTGGGAATGATGCACTATTTCCTAGGTATGGAGGTGTGGCAGAATGCAGGTGGGATCTTCCTTGGTCAAGGGAAGTACACAGTAGATATCCTGAAGAGATTTGGGATGATGGATTGCAAGGCCATGGCCACACCTATGGCATCAAATCTGAAGCTTCTATGTGATGCCTCATCTGAGCCGATTGATGTCTCTTTGTATCGTCAGATGATTGGGTCCTTGATGTACCCGACGAACACGAGACCAGACATTTGCTTTGCTGTGAACACATTGAGCCAGTTCCTGATGGATCCGAGGAGTGTTCACCTGATTGCTGTAAAGCATGTTCTGAGGTACCTGAAGGGTACAGTGGATTATGGGCTCAAGTATGAAGCGAATCAAAAGTTTAACCTGCAGGGTTATGTTGATTCAGATTGGGCTGGCAATGCTGCAGACAGGAAGAGCACATCTGGGTGTTGCTTCAGTATGGGATCAGGTGTGATCTCTTGGTTCAGCAGGAAGCAGTCCTGCGTGGCACTGAGTACAGCTGAGGCAGAGTATGTTGCAGCCTGTTCAGCTAGTTGTGAGGCAGTATGGCTACAGAAGCTACTGTCTGAGTTATTTGATCTCCCGTTGGAGGCTACTGGTATCTTCTGTGATAACTAGAGTTGTGTGAAGCTGTCCGAGAACCTAGTGTTTCATGACAGGTCGAAACACATAGAGATCAAATATCACTATATCAGGGATATGGTGCAGAGAGGAGCTGTGAAGCTCCTATATGTTGCGACGGACGAGCAGATTGCAGATGTGCTGACGAAGCCACTAGCCAGTGTGAAGTTCGAGTACTTCAGAGAAAGGCTTGGCGTTCTTCAGATCGAGGACACTTCGAGGAAGAAGTGATGGACACATTTGCTGAAGCCATTCCAAGTATGTTGGAAGGAGGATCCTTCACATGGCTGTGGATGTAAGCGCTGGATGATGAGCATCAGGATGATGTTATGGTTTCTGCTTAGATATGATTAGTTGGATCATTTTATGTATGTATGTACGCATCATGTTGGATGCTGGATATGATCAGTTGGATCATTTTATGTATGTATGTACGCATCATGTTGGATGCTGGATATGATCAGTTGGATCATTTTTATGTATGTATGTACGCATCATGTTGGATGCTGGATATGATCAGATGGATCATTTTTATGTATGTATGTACGCATCATGTTGATGCTGGATATGATCAGTTGGATCATGTGTATGTATTTTGTATATGCATCATGTTGGATGCTTGGACCATGTATCTGTATATGTATCAGGTGGATACATTGTATGATCATGTGGATCATGTATGGTGATATGTATCATGTATTTGTATTTGTATCAGTTGGATACATTGATGATCAGGAGGATCATGTATGATGATATGTATTAGGTAGATACTTGGTATGCATCAGGTAGATGCATTGATGATCAGGTGGATCAAGTATGATGACATGCAGCAGGATGTTGCAGTGATGATCAGGATGATCATAGATGATGAGCTTCAGGATGTTTCTCTAGATGACATGCAGCAGGACGTTGCAGTGATGATGATCAGGATGATCATGGATACATCAGGATGATGTCTGGTGAGTATCAGGTTGATACTCTATGGCCGTGGATCAGGTTGTGCAGATGAGCATGTAATTCGGTGCCTTGGGAGATTTGCAGATGGTCTTTCGAGGTTTTGCCTACGGCATGTAATTCGGTGCCCTGGGACATCTGGAAAATGCTCTTTCGAGGTTTTGGTCTAGGAGGACATGTAATTCGGTGCCCTGGGAGATCTGCAGATAGTCTTTCAAGGTTTTTCCTATGGCATGTAATTCGGTTCCCTAGGATATCTGGAAGATGCTCTTTCGAGGTTTTGTCCTATGGCATGTAATTCGGTTCCCTGGGAGATCCGATAGGTTGGGCTGTGTGCCCGTAATCCGTCCTGGGATGCTCTTGCGAGGTTTTTCCATGACCACATGTAATTCATTTCCCTGGGAGATCCTATAGGTAGAGCTGTGTGCTCGTAATAGCCTGGGATGCTCTTGCAAGGTTTTGTGGTGAGGTCACATGTAATTCGGTGCCCTGGGAGATCCTGTAGGTAGAGCTGTGTGCTCGTTACAGCCTGGGATGCTCTTTCGAGGTTTTGTGACGCACGTAATAAGTCCTGAGGATTCCACAGTATGGCCAGTGATGATGAAGACCTGCAGGTGGTGGGCCTACATCCAGTATGAAAAAGGACTGGCTCTGTAGAACTTCCTATGACGAGTAGAGTCAGAGATTGGTAGAGATAGTAGCAACAGTGACGATGATGATGACGATGCATTGATGATGATGATCCAGAGAAGAAGACTTGTCTAGTAGATATGTGTCGAGAAATACCTTCCTAGTTAAGAGGGAGTGTTGATGTATATGTAACTTCAGAATGTATTTCATCTGTGTATTATATATATATTTGTTGTACCCTTATAAGAGATGTGTTATTCCTCTATAAGGAAGTGTCGTCATGAGGATTGACAAGTGTCGCAAGTGTGTGTACTTGTCGATGGGTTATTAGACCACCATATGGGGTCGGCCCTAATTAATATATAATATAATGTGGATGTATCTAAGTAGACAAGTCGGCCCCAGTAGGTCACTGGGCAAAAAGGTGAGTATAAATAGAGATAGGAGATCTCTATTTTACTCACTCGGAAAAGTAACTCACTCTCTCTCTGAAAAGTGGCGCACTAGTGAGGAGGAGGAGGATCATCTGCTAGGAGACTATCTCAGTGTTATTTGGTTGTATTTTGGTTGAGCCATTGCTCTCTCTATCTCTGAGGAAGTTGTGGGGTTTTTCACCTTAGGGTTTTTCCCACGGAAACTCTGTGTCTCTTGTCTCTATGCTTTTGATTCTTGTGATGCTTGTCATATTATGATTGTCATGCATTGATATACTGTAGATGTTATTCTCTCAGCAAAGATCCTATAGTATTGTGATTTAATACTCAAAATTTAACACTATAAACAATGCACATGTGCATTGTTCCATCTTTCTTTTTGACCAAAACCATCGATGAAGAAAAGGGACTTGAGCTTGGTCTTATGAACCCCATCTCAAGCACATCTTTGATGGTCTTCTCTATTTCATCCTTGAATCTCTTGGGACGTTTGTAGGGATGGATGTTTATGGGAAAAGTACCAGGTTCCAGCTCTATCCAATGTTCAGTACCCCTATCAGGAGGCCTTCCATGTGGCAGATCTTCAAACACCTTTTTGTGTTTATGGAGCATTATTTGGATATCCTCTAGATGTTGTGACACATCAATGGTGGTTCCTTTGGTAGAGATAAAACATTCAGTAGACAACTCTATGTCTCCATGCCTCAAAACAGATGTCATACTATGTGTAGAAATCACTTGTTTTGGGCAGGTATTAGCACCTCTCAAAACCACTTGCTTACCTTTAGTATTTTTAAAACACAATTGAGGGATATGATAATTTACCGCATGCTCACCAAGTGAGAACAACCATTGTACCCCCAACAAAACATTAGTATCAACAACATCAACAATGTAAAAACTATCAGTTACAGTATGGTCACCAATAGTTACCTGCAGCTTGGGAATCCATCTGTTGCATTGCATCTTGTTGTTCTTTCCAGAAATAATAACTGTGAAAACTCCAAATTTTTTGGATTGGAGTTTTCTTCTCTCCACCATGGCTGCATCAATGAAATTATGTGTGCCCCCCCCATTGACCAACACTGCAACTTTCTTCCCTTGCACCACCCCCTTGAATCTCATAGTGTGGTAGCGGGGAACTCCACTCAAAACTGCAAATTTTGCTTATGTTTGTGTTGGTTCTTCTTCTTTTGCTATATTATACCCCTCTTCTGTTGGTTATTCCACTTGTACTTCTACACCCATTTCCTTCTCATCACTTTCAAAAAATACTTCTATGTAGTGAGCTTTACCTTTTGCACATTTGGGCCCCAGAACCCATGGTTCTTGGCAGGAAAAACACGGTTTTTTCCTTCTTAACTCATCCCGGTCTCGGAATGAATATTCTTTCTTATTTGGGGAAACGTTATTTCTAAATGGTGGCTTTGAATTATGAAAATTTGCACGTGTATTAAGCTTAGGTGGGTATCTGGTTCTTGGGATTGCATCTTGCAAATCCCTTGTTCTGCTTAAAGCTTCTTGTAAGGTAGCTGGTCGGTAGTGTTAGAAAAACAGGATCGCAGAGCAATAACAATAAACATAAATGCAAATATAATCACACATACACATTAAAAGAGAGACACAGATATATCGTGGTTCACCCAACTTGGGCTACGTCCACACTGAATTTACCAGTCCTTATTATTATTACCGTCCATCAAGGTGAAGGGATACAACCTGCAACACAACCGCTGCACTTCCTCTTCTCTGTTTCACAGACTCTCTCCTGATCTCACAGATCTTTACAATGCATAAAACCTAATACATCCTCATACCTAGTCGTATTACAATGTCTTTATTTTATAAGGGAAACACAATGGGAAAATACCACGGGATACCCAAAACCATGGGCCTGCAAAACAGTTGGCGAAAAATAGCCCCCAAAATTTTCTTCGAGGGCGTTGCCCCCGAACCCCCATTTCTTGGGGGCGCTACCCCCGAACCCCCACCGGGGGACCGCTGGCCCCCGGACCCCCCAGCCAGGGGGGATGGTCCCCCCTGGAACCCCGTAGGGGAGCGACAACCCCCCACACCCCCCCGTTGGGGTGAGTGTACAGTCCACCTACATATCATATAAAACTGGGGTACAAACACGGCTGATACAATATCATCTATGAGACTAGAATATCTGGCTCCACAACCAACAATCTCCCACTTGGAGACTGATCACGGCAACTCCACCGCTGATGCACTTGTTGGACTTGGACTTGGAAAATTTCTCCTCTTCACCTTCATGCTAGAAGGCCAACTAAAACTGAGCACGAACTCAGTTTATCTCTGGTCACTACCTTTGTGAACATGTCTGCAGGATTCTGGCTAGTATGTATCTTTTCTAGCTTCAACAGTTCATCTTCCAGAATAGAGCGTATGAAATGGTACTTGAGCTGTATATGTTTAGTCCTGGAATGGAATGCTGAGTTCTTTGCAAGGTGAATGGCACTCTGGATGCCACTATACAATATGCTATCCTTCTGCTTCTTACCCACTTCCTCCATAAACCTCTGCAACCAAATCATCTCTTTACTAGCCTCTGTAATGGCAACATACTCTGCTTCTGTTGTTGAAAGTGCAACAACCTTCTGTAGTTTCGAAATCCAGCTTACTACTGTTCCACCTACAGTAAACACATACCCTGTGGTGCTCCTCCTGCTATCCTTGTCACCTACCATATCTGCATCAACATATCCCTATAGAACAGTGTCTGAACCTCCAAAACATAATGCCTCAGTGGTAGTACCTCTCAAATACCTGAGAATCCACTGTACTGCCTTCCAATGTTCTTTACCTGGATTGTTCATATATCTGCTCACAACTCCCACTGCATGTGCAATATCTGGTCTTGTGCACACCATGGCATACATCAAGCTGCCAACTGCTGATTGATAGGGAATCTTGGACATGTAATCTGTCTCTTCTTGTGTCTTGGGAAACATTTCCTTACTTAGACTAAAATGGCTAGCCAAAGGTGTACTTACAGGTTTTGCATTCTGCATTCTGAACCTCTCCAACACCTTTTGTATGTACTCACTTTGAGACAATGTCAATTTGCGATTTTTCCTGTCTCTCGTTATTCTCATACCAAGGATTTACTTTGCAGCACCCAAATCCTTCATCGCAAATGAATTAGCTAGCTTCCTTTTGAGTACATTTATATCGTGCATGTCAGACCCTGCAACAAGCATGTCATCCACATACAATAACAAGATAATATATCTTCCATTGTCTAGCTTCTTGAAATAAACACAGTGGTCAGAATGACATCTACTATAACCTTGTTCTGTCATAAACCTGTCAAACTTTAGATACCACTGCCTTGGAGCTTGCTTCAAGCCATGCAAGCTCTTTTTCAACTTGCATACAAAATCCTCCTTACCTTTGACCTCATACCCTTATGGCTGCTGCATATATATTTCTTCCTCCAAATCCCCATGGAGAAAGGATGTTTTTACATCTAACTGTTCAAGATGCAAATACTCTACCGCCACTAGACTTAAGATAGTCCTAATTGAAGTCATCTTAACAACAGGAGAAAATATTTCATCAAAATCTATACCTTTCTTCTGTGCAAACCCCTTTACAACAAGTCTGGCCTTGTACCGCTTCTTACCTCCTTCTTCTTCCTTCAACCTGTAAATCCATTTGTTTTGCAATGCTCTTTTACCAGTAGGTAACTGAACCAAATCCCAAGTCTGGTTTCCTACCAATGAGTCCATCTCCTCATTCATGACTTGCTCCCACTTCTTTCTAGTTTCCACCTGCATTGCTTCTTCATAACATTCTGGCTCACCAGAATCAGTCATCAATAAATAATACATTGAGGGGGAGTATCGTTCAGGGAGTCTACTTAACCTGGTATATATTCTTACAGTTGCAGGAGTTTCAGGTACTTGCTGCTGCTCTTGATTTTTTGGCACCTTCGGAACTTCATTTTCTTTAATTTCATCAAGCACTATGTACTCTGTGTTTTCCTTTTCCTGTTTCTTTCCCTGCAACTGATCTTTATACATGACCTTTTCATTGAATATCACATCTCTACTCCTGATGATTTTGTTATTTTCATAATCCCATAAACGATAACCAAATTCATCAACCCCATATCCAATAAAGGTAAATTTCTTGGATTTAGCTTCAAGCTTTGTTCTATTTTCTTTATCAATATGGACAAATGCTTCACAACCAAACGTTCTCAGAAATGAGTAGTTTACCTTTTTATCTGTCCATGCTTCCTCTGGAATACCACCATCCAAAGCACTTGAAGGTCCTCTATTTATTAAATAAACAACAGTATTTACAGCATCCACCCAAAACTATAAGGGCAACCCTACATGCAGTCTCATACACCTTGCACGCTCTATGATCGTTCTGTTCATCCTTTCTAACACACCATTTTCCTGTGGTGTTCCTGGGACTGTCTTCTCTCTACGAATCCCATGGTATGAACAGTAACTATCAAACTCCTTGCCGCAGTACTCACCTCCATTATCAGATCTGAGACACTTCAATCTTTTTCCTGTCTCATTCTCAACCAAAGCTTTCCACTTCTTAAAAGTAGCAAACACATTAGATTTCTGTCTAATGCAATAAACCCAAGTTTTTCTAGTTGCATCATCAATAAATGTAACATAATAATGAGAGCCACCAAGAGATTGTACCTGAGCCGGTCCCCATACATCTGTATGCACAAGCTCTAATTTTTCATTCTTCTTCTGTTTCCCAACCCTGAGAAATCTGACTCTCTTCTGTTTTCCATAAACACAGTTTTCACAGAATTCCAAACTTACCTGCTTTAAATCCGACAACAACTTCCTTGAGTGGAGAATCTGCATCCCCTTTTCACTCATGTGGCCAAGCCTATGATGCCACAATGCTGTATCTATTCCTGTGGAAGCTAAAGAGATAGAATGGTCAGTATTATGAGGACATAAATACAACGTACCTACTCTGTCTCCTTTTGCTATCACCATTGATCCTTTAGTGATCTTCCACCACTTTTCTCCGAACATAGATAGACAGCCGCCATCTCCCAACTGCCCTGTTGAGATCAGATTTCTTTTCATAGCAGGAATATGCCTAACTTCTTTCAACAACCAATCAATTCCATTATTAACTTTTATCCATACCTTACCCATTCCAACAATTTTACATGGCTCATCATCACCCAATAAAACATGTCCAAAGTCGCCAGGAACATACTCATGAAAGTATTTCCTATGGGGTGTAGCATGACATGAAGCTCCTGAATCTACTACCCAATAATCACTAGTATTATCTAATGCAAGAATCAAAGCATCTTGTAACACATCACCTGCTACATTTGCTTCCTGCGTAGTTTCCTTCTGTGCATCTCCTTTCTTCTTTAGAGATTTGCAGTCTTTCTTCAGATGTCCTTTCTTTCCACAGTTCCAACACTCTATCTTTCCCAGTCTGGACTTGGATCTGCCCGTTTTAGACTTTCCACGATTACCTTGGCTCTTTCCTCTCTCCTTTTGTCTTCCCCTGCTCTACATGGTCAACGCATTACCTGATGTCTCACCTGTGCTTTTTCTTCGCATTTCCTCGCTAAGAATAACACCAATAACATCTTCAAATTTCAAGGTGTTTGAACCAGAGACAAAGTTACTTACAACCATGACCAAGCTATTCCATCTTTCTGGCAATGAACACAAGATTAGAAGAGCCCTAACCTCATCATCAAAGTTCACACTTACAAAACTTAGCTGATTTGTAACCGTATTAAACTCATTTAAATGATCAGTAATAGATCCAACTTTAGACATCTTCATATTAAATAAACGCTTCATTAGAAATACCTTGTTGGAGGCCGAGGGTTTTTCATATAGCTTACCCAATGCACTCATCAAACCCTGTGTTGTCGTTTCTTTTGAGATATTGAAAGCCACCGATGAATCCAGGCTCAACCGTATTGTTCCTAGAGCCTTTCTGTCAAGAACCTCCCATTCTTCATCCTTCATAGCCGCCGGCTGCTTTGCTTTTCCTCCCAACGGTAGGAATAGATCCTTCTGGTACATATAGTCCTCCATTTGCATCTTCCATAACCCAAAGTTTTGGCCGTTAAACTTCTTGACCTTAAACTTTCCTTCTTCTGCCACTGCTCCCACTCGAACCAGAAACCCTAGCTTCCTGTGGGTTTAACTTCCAAATAGACCTTTGGCTATGATACCAATTGTTAGAAAAACAGGATCGCAGAGCAATAACAATAAACAGAAATGAAAATATAATCACGCATACACATTACAAGAGAGACACAGATATATCATGGTTCACCCAACTTGGGCTACGTCCACACTGAATTTTCCAGTCCTTATTATTATTATCATCCAGCAAGGTGAAGGGATACAACCTGCAGCACAACCGCTGCACTTCCTCTTCTCTGTTTCATAGTCTCTCTCATGATCTCACAGATCTTTACAATGCATAAAACCTAATACATCCTCATACCTAGCCATATTACAATGTCTTTATTTTATAAGGGAAATACAATGGGAAAATACCACGGGATACCCAAAACCATGGGCCTGCAAAACAGTTGGCGAAAGACAACCCCAAAATTTTTATTCGAGGGCGTTGCCCCCGAACCCCCATTTCTTGGGGGCGCTGCCCCCCAACCCCTGCCGGGGGACCGCAGGCCCCCGGATCCCCCAGCCAGGGGGGATGGTCCCCCCTAGATTCCCGTGGGGGGGCGATGCCCTCCCACACCCCTCCACTGGGGTGAGTGTACATTCCACCTACATATCATATAAAACTGGGGTACAAACACGGTTGATACAATATCATCTATGAGACTAGAAGATCTGGCTCCACAACCAACAGGTAGGCTTTAACCAACCCTTTCAAATGTTTTGTTAATCCTTCTGTGAACAAGAGGATCAACCTAGGTTCTGATATATCAGTAACTGTTGCTTGTGTTTTCACCCAAGCTTGTGCAAAAGGGAACCTACTAACTTTGTAGTAGCAGTTTCAATAAAATGGTAAAAAGCTAATGTAAAAAGTAAAAACTAATCTAAGATGTGCATAATGAACTTACAGTAAATAGTAAAAAATTCAGATCTTCCATGTAAAACAAATTTTATTCATAAAAAAATAGATTTACAAATGAAAGATTACCTCAATGGTGAGGTTGGTTTAGCTTGAGCAGCTGCAGGGATGAGTTGCTCCAATGCTCCAATGGTTCCTTCTCTTCTCCAAATGCAAATGGGGATTGACCAAAATGGTTCACTCCAATGGTGGATCTAAGCACAAGTGATGTGAGGAACCTGCAATAATTAATTAATAAAAATACACGAGATAGCAGTAACAACAGAACTCAGAATCACTTTATTGATCGTAGGCCACTTCGAGGGGGCAACCTCCTTGGAGCAACCTCAATACAAATAACTTCACGGTACCTTCATTTGCCTCAACACACACTTATATACTAAATCTATGCCCAATACTATGGGTCAATACCATGGGACATATAATACTACGAGACGACTTACAAAGCATATGCATCCAATACTATGGGTCAATACCATGGGCTAATACAAACTATTGATCAACAAATAATACGGGACAACTTACAAAACATATGCGTCCAACAACAATATACTAACAAAGTAAAGAGAAGGGTTTACACGAGTTCCTAACATTCCCTCTCCCTTGGAAAAAGATTTGTCCTCAAAGCTTTATATGCGGAAATTGATACGGAATCTGAAGGGGTGGTCCCCCTTGAGCATCCTCAGGTTGCATGTCATGCCACTGAATGAATACCTCTGTGATAGCTTGAGAGGGAAGTTTACGCCTTTTGAGTTTCAGGGAGGATTGCGTGGAAGGTTGTAGATGAAGAAGAACCATATCAATTGTGTGAAAAGTGTGCTCAGAATGGTGTTGATCGACTTGTTGTTTTAGTCGAATTCTTGCCATGTGAAGATTGTCCTGCAGAATGAGAAGAATCTGATCGTGGTTTCAGAGAACTAAGTCAATTGCCTAAATTGGGGAACTGCTGAGGGTGTATGGAAGAAGAACTAGCGGTGACTGTCCATAGAATGCCTCATATGGTGTCATTTTAGAGGTGGTATTGTACCACCAGAGCGCTTCAAGGAAATCCATAGAAATAGTTGTCCAAATCTGTGTAGGGATAGGAAAGGGTTTGAGCAGTCCTGAAAGGAACCCAGAGTGCCCTGCCGATGGAGAAGCAGGGAGTTCATAGAAGACATATCCATCTTGAAAAAATTGCAACCAATTTGGAACAAGCAGAGAAATAACTGTAAGGGAAACTGGGTCATCAAATGTGCGAGAAGGAGCATCTTCCACCAGATTGTCCTTACCCTTCTTGTAAGTGATCTCAGAAGCATAACTCATGAGTTGGATAACCCATTTCAGGTGTGCTGGGCAGGAGACCTGTTGTTCCAGGAAATTTTCGAGACTCTGAAGATCAGTCTTGATGCAAAAATAATTTCCTAATAGGTATGGTTGCCACTTCTGTACTGCATGCAAAATAGCCATTATTTCCTTCTGAGATGTAGATGTGGCTAAATTATTACCGAAAAGGTCTCTTGAAGGAAACAAGCCCACTAGTTCAGCAAATACACCTACATATCTATCCAAGGAAGTAGTGGAGACCGTTGATGGGTGCATATGAATGGAATGGAGCTGAGCGATGACACCATGTGAATTCTTCTTAAGGATCTTTTCCAGGCAATGTGAATTGATGATGTGGAGAGACCTTGGTTGTAAGCCTGTAAATTTGTGTTGTTTCCCATTGACTGAAAACTGCATCCAAAGTTCTGCAAAATCTCATAAGATAGGGCCAAGTGGTGCATAACCATTGAACACCCAAAACCACATCACATCCACCTAAGGCCAAGGCAAACATGTCAGAACACAATTTATAATATTCCATAGAGATACGCACATTGTGACACTTCCCCTTGCAAGGTAAGGTGCCGCCATTGGCAACCATGAATTCAAAGTTGGAGCAAGGATGGAAAAAGCAATCATCCTGTTTGGTGATCCGAGGGTCAATGAAGTTATGAGTGCTACTCGAATCAATGAGTATGGTAAGAGGAAACTTATTGAAGTAACCTCTGACCTGCATTGTTTGTAGGGTTATGACACCGTATAAAGCATGGAGAGATATCTCTGGTTGGTCTTCCTGAGATGGGGGGTCAACAGGCGGCTTCTAAATGTCGACCTAATCATCTATTGTATCTGGAGTTTCTTCACCAAGTTCAGAGGAAGGCAGAGAATCCACATCCAAGAGATAGAGCTTTTTCTCAACACATCTATGTCCCCGAGTGAATTTCTCATCACAATTATAACAAAGCTATTTTTCATGGCGCTCGCATCTCTGCTTCTGACAAATGCTTGATAGGAGTTGGTCGAGGAGCTGGCGTGATGGGAGGTCATTCGGAACCCATATTTCTAAAGGGAACAAAGGTGGGTTTGGAGCATTGTTGGGATGCGATCTTGTCCTCTGCCAACTTAGCCAACCCTAGGAATTCCATCATTGTGTTGGGACAGGACATTTTAACCTTTGAGCGGATTTCATCCTTGAGACCACTGATAAAACAACTCCTGTAGAATTCATTAGACAATCTTTCTGTGTGATTGGCCAGTTTCTCAAATTCTATTTGATACTCTCTCAAAGTGCCACTTTAGCGAAGTTTAGTGAGTGCTCCTGTGAAGTCATCAAAAGCACTAGGACCAAATCATTGCAAAAGGAGTTGGCAAAAATTTGTCCAGTTTGACTCGTGATGAGCTCTGATGTACCAATGGTACCATTGAAGGGATTCCTATGCCAAATGAAAGGATGCAAGTGGAACTTTGTAGACATCAAAAGTATTATGCATAATGAAATATTGGTCTGCCCGATATATCCATCCAGTCGGATCAGTACCATTGAAGCGAGGAAATTCAAGCTTCGGCCCACGAAAATTGCTAGAAGAAGAGAACCCAGTGGCTACAAAAGATTCTAGTTGTTGGTTATTGTTAATGGCTAAATGCTCAAGATGGAGGCTGAGAAATTCTTCATCCAGATCTTGGAGTTTGGTTTGGATGGATGCAAGTGCTTCCTCCATGGTTTTTTCTCCTGCACGAGTGACAACCATAACCAAGAGTTTTTTTTGTTTTGTTTTTTGAATGGGTAGAAAAACAAAAACAAAAACTGTTTTAGTAAAGGAAAATATGGATTTGGGAAAAAATATGATGGGTAATTTGGGTTTGACTAGGTTTTGGACACTTTTGAATGGACAGGGAAGCAGAAAAGGAGGAGTTCAGAAGCGGGGTGAAAGAATGAGAAAATTTGGAAGAGAGGGACAAAGAAGCAAAAATAGTAAAGGAACTCTGTGGTAAAATTTGAAGGTGATTGGGTGAAAGTCGACGAAGTTATGGAAAACCCTAAAAAAAGACAAATGTGGGAGTTCTGGATTTGGGAAGTGGAGTTTCAGATAGGGTTCTTAGGAATATATGTAGAATGGGATTACAGGGGTGTTAGGGAATTTTCAAGGGAAACAACGTGAAAACAAGGTAGATATGGCGAAAAATAGTTTTTTTTTTCCAGAATGGATCAGAAATGGAGGGATTTGAAACGGCTCGGAATGGATAAAAAATGGATGGATCTGAAATGGATGAATCTGAAACAACTTGAAATGGATCTGAAACGGCTCTCAGAATGGATTTGAAAATGACTGGATCTGCAACAGCGCGTAAGTGATCGAAAACCAATGGATTTGCAATGACGCGGAAGTGATCGGCATCGGTTTAGCTGGAAATAGATATGGACCCCAGGAATGATTGGATTCCTAATGGTTTAGGGGTTTCACTCGGCCACCAATGCTGTCTGACGACTTGTGTATTGGGGCAATACCCCTCACTCCACGGCTCAGGTAGAATTGATAACCGCTTTTCCACAAACGACAGCTCTTGGTTTACCTCATAGGTAGGAACTAGTCAATTAGGTGGGGGTCGTTACCCTTTTTGCTAGTAGGTCCTCTCAATGGGACAGCTACTTCGGGGTTCTTGTGGTACTCGTCACAATGAGTTTTAGGGCTTATGCCCAAGTACTTCCCACAGTTAAGTAGATAGGGATTATTCCTAGATCCGAACCTGCAACACATGTGGAAAAACAAATTTGGCATAAATTCCACCCAACAAGCCCAAGAAAGTGCTCTAATACCAGATGTGAGGAACCTGCAACAATTAATTCACGAAAATACACAAGATAGTCGTAATAACAAAGAATCATTTTATTGAGCACAGGCCACTTTGAGGGGGAAACCTCCTTTGAGCAAGCTCAATACAAATAACTTCATGGTACCTTCATTGTCTTCAACACACACTTATATACTAAATCTATGCCCAATACTATGGGTCAATACCATGGGACATATAATACTACGGGACAACTTACAAAGCATATGCATCCAATACTATGGGTCAATACCATGGGCTAATACAAACTATTGATCAACAAATACTACAGGACAACTTACAAAGCATATGCGTCCAACAACAATATACTAACAAAGTAAAGAGAAGGGTTGACACGGGTTCCTAACAAGTGATGAGCTCAAGATCTCAAGAATGAATTTGGCAGCATAAGGATAGGAAAGAATGTGGATGAATAATGGGGAGCCTCTATCACCTTTTTATAGCTTTTGGGTGATGGAGAATACAACCATGGTTTAAGGTAACTAATGGTATTGGTGAAAATGGTTTAGGGTTTCTTTTCTTTTTTTTTCCTCTTTTTTCCTTTTTTGAATATATTTTTGAATTTTATTCCCTTTTAATTGATTTTTGGGAATTTTGGACCCCCTTGGAGGGTTTTTGGTATTTTTTGAGGAAATTTAACTATTTTGAGGAGAAAAAGATGGATTTTGGCCTTTTTGGTGACCATTTGAGAGTTTTTTGAGGTTATAGAGGCTAAAATGGTAGGAAAAGTGGACAAATGGGTCATGTGACTAGGGAGATGAGCTAATGAGCATTTTTTGGGTGTTAACAAATTGCCCCCTGATGTGTGAGGGCACGAACTCATCGTATGGCCGATAGACATCATAGTTTCTTTGTATTTTTCCTGGGGTTTGGAGGAGAGAAGAGTCCGATTCGAGATTGGAACAACGGTCCCATACAAACTGCAAAAACTGAAAATACATGGCCTTAATAGTGAATGAGGAATAATCTTAATATGTGGATGAGGCGGGCATACCCATGCTCGTATCAAGATATATAAGTAACAATGAGACCCAAAAAGGGGACCTGAACAATACATGGAGAACTGTCGTGTACATCATAATGGTCCAGAGGGGACACAAAGATGGGACATACTCATGTTCAATATCATTGATGATCCGAAGAACTAATACACTGGAAAAAAGCAACAGTTGTTCTGATTGTGGTGCCAGAAGGGCTGATGAACTGCTGGATCTGAAGGTATCCAGCAACTGGATTGATTCAATAACTTTAAGTCAAAATCTCAAGCGTACACTGAACTGTATCTGAATTGTGCATTCGAAGAAGTATACAACTGGGGTACTTCTGAATACTGTCACCAAGCACAGCTCGGATATCCACAGGAACATGTAATTGGTTGTTCCTAAAGCAGACTCACCAATGTGCTAGAGTCCGGTGACATTCGGGGTCTTTGACTAATAAATGAGAGGACCGATACCCTGTACAAATATCAATGATGCAATCAAGGTGCTGATGTCGAGCATACGAGAAACAATCATTTGGAGAGGCACTAAGGATTCCTTTCAAAATGATCCGTAGGCACTCACCACTGATGGTTATGAGTCCAAGGCATAGGGACCTCTGGGTCTATCCTCTGGAATAGATTGGCTGGTGTCGACAAAGGGAGACCTGTAACTACCAAGGCAATGATGTTTCCTTGATAGGAGCGTGAGGTGTACAACCAAAGTGTGATAGTACTGATGGTGGGACTGACATACTGTGGGGATGGGGAATAACTGGGGTTGTAGAGTGGGGGGAGACTCAAAGTTCTTTTGTTCAGATCATGATGACATGGATGACCTGGAAGCATATGAAACTAACTTTTAGTTACGGGGACCATAGCTTAAGGGATCAGGGGTATGTACTGCAATGGGAGAGACTCGGGAGGACAAACTGTTGTATGGTATCAAGAAATTCTCAGAGTTACATTTTGCAGAATACCTTGAACAAAGGCGACCAAATTGGGGAAGCTTCCATGATGGCGTAATTATATATGCTTTGCTATGGCATCGAGAGGCACCATTGGAGCCTTCTTCATGGTTTAAGGAGCTCAAATAAGGGACAGAAGTGTGCTCAAGAAATGGTACTGTTGTGTGGATTGAACGAGCCCAGGATAGTTCATGCTTGAGGCTGCTTTTGAATTTAGAGAGTCTGAAACCAGTAAGTAGACTCCAAGGGGGCTCTTTTTCGTGTGTTAGTCTCCAAGACCCGAAAAAGCATAAAATAATGCAATGGAGAACTCTTCTAGCCGATGTGACTAGAGTAGTCCTTTTTCGTAATTAGTCTACAAGGTCTGGAAAAGGGGTAAACTTATACCAGGTAGACGCCCTTTCAAATACATTTATTAAGCATGAAAGGAAGCAAGATTGCCTGATGATCTTTTCATTGTTTTGGGAGTCAAAAAAGAGCTTAACATAAACTCCCTAAGTGTCTTTTTTGTAAAGGAATTGCTCATTCCAAAAAAGGGATAAGATTATATTGAACAAAAGTAATGGTGAGGCAAGGAGGAAGTTTTCAATCAAGGGACAAGTATGGGGGAACATTGATGGGGCCTCCTTGCGGGTTGATGAATGATAGCAAAACAATGCTATAATTGCAGTATGGATGGAGTGGAGGGCTCATATATAAGATGTGATGCATGAATTTGTAAAACCCGTCAACAGCCAATGTGGCATGCAAATCGAGGCGGCAAGGTGTGTGGACACGATGTCAAATTTGTTTTTGGTGAGGCGAGGAATGATCTCAAGCATCATCATGAGTGCGGAAAAATAAATCCGGTGACATATTAATCGCCAAAAACGGACAACGACTAATGTGGCATGCAAATTGAGGTGACGAGGGGCGTGTGAAAAATGCCCGAAAAATATGGCGATGAGAGCGAGAAATGATCTCAAGCATCATCACGGGCATGGATATCTGAATCCGGCGGTGCAAAGGGTGTGAAAAACGGAGGTCAAATGACTCTGGAATGGTCAAACGAAAAACGAGGTTAAAAAATGGCTATAAATAAAGGTGAGGCCACCAAGCCAAGGATGTAGTGGTGGGGAGAAATGATGACCCGCGGGGGAGAAATACTAGGTGTATCAAATCAAATCAAATATACAAGTGACACGTGACCTAAAAAATGGTTGAGATCACGAATGTGAAAAAGTGAGCAGGGTTAATGACCTACCCCCATGCTATGTGCATGGGGTTTGTGATTGTGGATCACATATGTGTTGGTTTAAACGATGGGCTCATTGAAGTGCTGAGATAGATGTGATGGGGCAGGGTCAAAATGATTGATCATGCCCTCTATCCTAGGTTCGAGGTAATCTATTATGCCCCCGAACTCAGAGGTCTCAATGCGGTGCAGATGCTGTCTTAGAGAGGGATCAACAGAGCATTGACCAACTGCTGGCGGGGGGGTGTACCATGAGGCTGTGGGCCATGGTGGCATACTGAAGTGATGATATGATGATGGGGGATTCTCCTTGTGGGGTGGATTCCCCCAGTATCACCGATGAGAATGGCGATGATGATGAGTAGGAAAGGTTTTGGGCCTACCCCCATACTGTGGACATGTGGTTTCCTCGTTGATTTGAAAAGGTTGAACATGTGTGTCAGAGGGATCAATGGAAGGGGCCGACTGGATAGAGGGGTATCCAGTGGAAACCATGTGAATGATATTAATTTCAGCTGATGAGGAGGATTCAGGTGGGTGAATCTCCTTGATGGTAGTAATGGATGACTCTAAAGAGGACTGATTCAATTCCTGGAGAACCAGTTGATACTCAGGTAGGTATGGGCAATGATGTGAGTAATGGCCGTAAATACCGCATATTGCGCAAGGGTGATTTGTACGTAACGATTTATCACAGGGCTTAGGGGTAGGGTCAAGTTGGGTGATTGGGATGTTGGGATCCTCCTCCAATGTTTGCATGTGCTCCTGAAGTGCAGGTAGGTGTGGACATTGATGGGTAGCATGGCCCAAATCATCACACAAAGAGCATTTGAGGGGAGCACAAAATGTCGGAGGATTCTTTTCCAACTTTGGTGTAGGTGGGGCGGTGTAGGTTGCCGGTGGAGTAGTATAAGTTTGTGGGCCTCTACCCCCAGTATGGCGGGGTGGAGGGGGTGCATTACTGGATGTTGATGCGGTTTCCACCCTTGGGTGTGGGCGGTTCGTCACGGTGATAGGTTGGACAGGTTGTAAAATGACGTTTGGTGTTGGGGGAGGATTTGGGGCGGGCAGGTACTACACAAGTAGTCCTAACGTTAATCCTCAAAGATTGAGCGTATCCATTACTTGGGTATTGACTACTCCTGAAGGAGGAAATAGGAATAAGATAGTGTGGATTGGTGTGGCTCCGATATGATTGGGAACTGAGGGTGGTTGTGGCAGTAAAGGGGGTTGTTGGTTAGGTGCCATCGTATTGTGTGAGAGGGTGCACAAATCAGATATCTCGGCTATCCACATAGGGTGTGGAATGGATTGGAATGTGGAAGTCATGGGTGTATCTGAGTATATCCTGGGTCCAACCGTTGAGACGAGCGATGTGGGTGCGTTCTGAACAAGTTGTTGAATCATAGGGAGAACATTTTCAGGTGTAGTGGGGGCGTTAGGATAATAGTATGTCAGTTGATCAATTTTGACTACACGTCCCTCATGGGGGAACATCATAGTGTGAAAAATGGATGAAGCGACATCCTTCATGACATACATTTAACTTCGTCCTTGTAAGAGGTTGTAATCAAGATGGGAATTGATGACCTCTATGTCTATAAGTATCGTTTTGCCACCTAATTCAACGAGAACATTGGCCAAGAGGCCTTGAGGATGAGATGAATGACCGTTGTAAGCTCGTAATGCGGTGGTGGATGGCTGCAGTGTTGGAGATCCGAGCTTCTGGCAGACAAATGTTGAAATCACACACGTGGAGGCACCTTCATCGATGATGTATGGATGAATGATAAGGTTCCGAATGGACACAGAAACTTGTAGTGCTAATGTGGAAGGAAAACGTGGTTTGGCTTGGTCCAAGTCGAATGCCATCATTTGTGAGTTGTTAGGGTCTATCACACCAATGGTGGATAATAATATTTTTCTCTATATATGACAGTTGTTTAGGACTTCCAAGGTAGACATAGTAGCGGGGGACTGAGCTAGGTCATCCACAATATTATAATTTGAGGCGGCACCAGCATTAGGATTGTTGTTGATCGGTCGTAATGGGAAGTGAGGGGCTTTAGGGGCCTCGTCCAATGGTGTAGTAGGTATGCATAATGGCTGATCAGTTGGAAGGGTGTTGCCAGCTGGATCAGCGGGCATGGCTTCAGGGGTAGAGCCATATTGGTTTTGGCGTGTTTGGAGGTGGACATTAGCCGTTGACATCATTAATAGATGGTGAGTACTTGAATCCATGTGTTGGTAATCAGTTGCAGCATAAGTGATTTGCTGATGTGTTGTCACGGATCGTTGTGGGGGGTCCATTGGACGGGTGTTCACCATGCCTTGTGTGGGTAAAGGGTTTTGTAACACCATGGGTTGGCGTTGGGCGTCATCATTCCATAGTTGACGCACTCGCTCTATATGGGGGCAAGTCTGTGTGTAATGACCGTATACCCCGCATATGGAGCATGGATGGTTTGTTCGTAAATTTGGGTTTTTACCCTGTTTCGGTGGTCAATCAGGGTTTTGGTTGGTGGGGGCGGCATTGTTATTATTTGGAGGATTATGTGGTTGATCTCCTTGGTTTTGGGGTTCATTGTTTCCATGGTTGCATCCTATTCCGTGGTTCTGTTGGCCTCCTTGATGGCGTTGGGTGTTCTGGTTTTGGGGCTAGTTCTTCTGTGCATACACTTGCCCTTGGGAAGTAGGGGGATTTTGAGGTTGTGCAGGTGATGGGGTAGGCTGCGGTGGATAGTATGAGGGAGTGGCTACAGGTGGTCCAGGTGCTGGTTGTGGTTGTTGGTATGTCTGAGCAACTGGAGGTTGTGGTGCTGCAGGCATTTCCTGTGGAGGGTAATAAGCCGATGGGGCTTGTGAGTGAACAAGAGTGTGAGTGGCTTACTGGTGATAATACGTAGGAGGTGCATAAGCTGAAGGTGGATTCCTGTAACACTATGGTGGACATGAGGGTCTATGAGTGTGGTTGGTGTGTGCCATTGGAGCATATGAAGTCGTAGCTCCAGAATGAGATGTGTCCTGCGAAAGGTTGGGGCCGTTATTATTGCTCATAATGGTAAAGGGTTTGTTTTGCGACACAACCTGACCAATGATGCCATCAGTGGCATGGGATTCCCAAGGTGTGCCATTCCGAGAGGAATCACCATGGGGGGCATTAGGTAAAATTGTATATAAGTAGCCAGAATCGGCATAGATTAAATCAAATTGTTTCTCTTTGAGAATGGCTTCTTCTTCTGACTGGGGTCGTTCAGACGCCACGTTTTTGGAAATGGCTAGAAGGAGAGATTTTAGGAATGAATCCAAGAAAATACGGTCATCTAATTTGATCTTGCATAGACTTCGGCGTTTACGCCAGTCATGAATGTGATCAGTGATGTGGGTAGTCGTGTTTTGTCTGCAAGACAATAGGATTTATGCTCATGCGTCATAGCGGACGGGTAGCTGAAAGAGCTGCAGGAAGGTCGAAGCGAGGGATGTAAAAGTGGGATGGATCCAGTGAGGTTGTTCGATATACCACTTGGCTGCCGAGCCAGTGAAAGTAATTTCCAACAAACGTAGGAGGATGGAGTCATCTACTATGGAGTTGGAGGAACACCATAGATGAAAAGACATGATGTGATTTTGGGGATCCTCACCAGCCTTCCCCTCAAACTTAGGGATGTCTGATGGGAGTTCGGTAGGAATGTGAGGCCAAGTAGGATCATGTCTGATGGGATCGTTCGTTAATCTTTCCAGGTCAGGTAGGTCGAGACTAGCCATGAATGGCAAATTGGCAGAAGAATGTGACATGGTCATCAGGGAGTATGTGCTGGTGGTAGCATTGTTGATGAGGCCATTGCCCCCAAAGAGAATCTGAGCCGTAAGGGGGATATGACCCCTGAATAGAGGTCTGGGGTTGGTGTGGGAGGGTCCTACACCTCCAAGTGTAACATGGGTCACAGATGGGGTGGGATTGAGTCCAATAGCTGTTGGAATTGGAATAGTGACGAGAATGGTAGGTGTAGGTCCCATCGAGGGAATCCCTAGGGTAGGTGTGGGTCTCATTAAGGGCATACCTAGGGTATTTGTTGTAGTGGTGGCTGGGTTAGTGGTGGATGCTCCACCAACAGTCCCTACAAAGAATGGGTTAGAAGTCATGCCAGCCATGGGGCTAGTCAGTGCTGTGTATGTAGGCTTTTCTAATTCCGCCTCAGAGTTAGATGTGAAATGAGGGGCATCAGAATTAGGTGACGAGGTTCTATGCCGGTGACGAGTGGAGTCAAGTGACAAGGCTCTACGCCTGTGACGAGTGGTGTCAAGTGAACCATGCTGCGGGGGTTCGCCCCGAAAACGCCGAGAACATCTCAGGGACTCAATGGTGATAGACGGATAATAAATCTAGTAGGTAGTGGTGAGTGGAAAGCTCAAAAACCCTAATGCAACCGGGTGTGCAGCAGTGGAGCGCAAAAAATATGGCACTCAGGCCAACAAAAAACTCAAAACGCTCATAGTAACAGCTGTGCTACAGTAAGCGGAGTGACTAGAAAAAGGCGATCAGAATACCAACAAGCAAACGACTCCTAAAAAATAAAAAATGGTGTACTCGCTAAACCAGGGGGAGGTAAGAGAGCATACAAATGTGTAACTAAAAGGTATGCTGGCTCAAACTAGATGTATCCTCTACAATGTGATGAAATTCAAATTAGACAATACGACAAGTAGAACCAAATGGATAAATGTCCCCCTACCGGGAGGGACAGTTGGTAAAGGAATCCTAGAAGAATGGATACTAAGATACCCCGTTCATGACACGTCCAGAAAGGTAAATCTGAAGCTCCTGTCCTATCGTTGTTGTACTCCCACCAGGGTGGTACAACGAGAACAATGAGTAAGTAGCCTTTGGTTACTGAATGTGTTGCGGTATTCCACTTAGGCCTCCGGAACCAGTCTTGCTACTTCGACCCTCCTAGGGGAGAGGTCTTTCCGACAAATTGGTGTATAACCGTGTCAAAAAATACTAAGGGATTTTGGTACCCTAATGGAAAACAACTATGTCTCAAGTGAAAGTGACCGAGGAGTGTTATTTGGATGCCTATCCCCTCAATCTTACCTAACTACAATGCTCTTTTATGTTCCCCAAGTGGGGTTAGAAGATTGGTTGAGTTAAATAAATTTTTATGGCTCACTTTGATTAATGATGATAGAGTGTGTGTAAGTGTGATTATGTACCAAATAAAATGCCTTGCTTGGGCAGATATTTATCAAACTAAAATGTTGAATTTAACTTGCAACTATGGAAAACTAACTGTAAATGCTAACAATTTTCTTTTTCAATAAAGATATCGAAAAAACCTGTAAATGGTATAGTAAAGCAAATAGCAGAAAAATAAAAGGAATAGTTGGGGCTGCAAGTAAAATAGGTGGCTATCAAAGGTGCAGAAAATTTTGAGGTAAAAAATGGGCAAAAAATATCAAAAAACAAGTTGCAGGTTTTGAGCCGAAACCAGGGATCTAGGTTACGGGTATCACGAAAAATATCATGCTGTGGATCGTGGCTAGAGGCTAATAGAGGCGATTTGGGTCATGGCTATGGGTTGGATAGGCACGATCAAATTGTGCAAATCTGGTTTGAAGATCGCGGGGTTTTGACGAACAGGCGTGATTGGATCACGGATTTAGGCTGGGCAGGCACAATCTGATTGTGGAGATTGGGTTTGCAGATCGTGGGTTTGAGAAGAACAAGCACGATCGGATCACGGTTTTAGGCTGGGTAGGCACGATCTAAGTCACAGTTGGGTTCTGTAGATCTAGTTAATAGATCGCGGGTTTAGGGCGAACAGGAGTGATCAGATCGCTATTTTAGGCTGGGCAGGTGCGATCTGGATAGCAGCTCTTTGGGAAAAACCTGCGATCGACGGTGCGAAAACGATCGCCGAAAATGAAGCCGAAACTAAAAAATGGGTTTTATAGGCCTTGCAGAAATGATAATGGGCTTGGGCTACAAGGTGCAAGCTTAAGGGTTGATCAGATCTACAATATTGAAGTAAAATAACAACAAAAACAAGAACAAATCTAAATATAACCAAAGATTCAAAGAAAAGCGGAGTCGCCAAAAACTTTTGCTTGGGTTTTCACCCAAGCTTGTGCAAAAGGGAACCTACTAACTTTGTAGTAGCAGTTTTAATAAAACAATAAAAAGCTAATGTAAAAAGTAAAAACTAATCTAACATGTGCATAAAGAACTTACAGTAAATAATAAAAAATTCAGATCTTCCATGTAAAACAAATTTTATTCATAAAAATATAGATTTACAAATGAAAGATTACCTCAATGGTGAGGTTGGTTTAGCTTGAGCCGCTGTAGGGATGAGTTTCTCCAATGCTCCAATGGTTCCTTCTCTTCTCCAAATGCAAATGTGGATTGGCCAAAATGGTTCACTCCAATGGTGGATCTAAGCACAAGTGATGCGCTCAAGATCTCAAGAATGAATTTGGCAGCATAAGGATAGGCAAGAATGTGGATGAATAATGGGGAGCCTCTATCACCATTTTATAGCTTTTGGGTGATGGCGAATACAACCATGGTTTAAGGTAACCAATGGTATTGTGAAAATGGTTTAGGGTTTATTTTCCTCTTTTCCCCTCTTTTTTCCTTTTTTGAATATATCTTTGAAATTTATTCCCTTTTAATTGATTTTTGGGAATTTTGGATGGCTTTGGAGGGTTTTTGGTAATTTTTGAGGAAATTTAACTATTTTGAGGAGAAAAAGATGGATTTTGGCCTTTTTGGTGACCATTTGAGAGTTTTTTGAGGTTTTAGGGGCTAAAATGGTAGGAAAAGTGGACAAATGGGTCATGTGACTAGGGAGATGAGCTAGTGAGCATTTTTTGGGTGTTAACAGTAACCATCACTGCCTACTTTTGAATTTATGATATATATGCTTCCAGAGTGCTGGTTTGTTTTAAATGTTCCAACTCATAGAAAGACAACTCAGGATCCCTCCTATCAAATCTTTCCACCAACCTCCTGGTGAAATCTTCATAAGACTCAACTAAATCATGTCCCAAGGTTCTCATTCCATGGAACCACCAATCACTGGCCTCTCCTTCCAAATGCAAAACTTCCATCTTGATGGCATCGTTTTCTGCCATGGGATGTAGTTGAAAATATATGTCTAGTTTCTGAACCCAGGAACTAACATTGCATTTTGTAGTCCCATCAAAGTAAGGTAAATGGACGTTACCTGCAGAATTCCTCAACTCAAAATTGTTTGTTGACATCCTATTATATCCCCTTGGCTAACTTTTTAGGTAAATCTTAGAAAAATATTTGAAAGTGAGATCTCTTCTGCACTCATCACTCAAGGTTAGATATACTGCATGCCTTTCCTCAAAGGTAGCTACAAGTGCACTGAGTACTTCTTTATTTTCCTCAAAGAAGGTAGACATGGCATGTCGAGGCTAATCTTTCAAATCCATTTTAAAGTCTCTTGTCCTGTTGTGTGGACCAGTCTTTGAAAAAATGGTTTCTACAAATGTCTTCTTTTCACCATGATGGGAACCACTAGCACTCCCTTCTGCCTCTTTGTGTGCAAATTGTCTACTAAGGAGTTCTTTAGTTTCTTGACCATTCTGTGCCATAGTATGAGTTAGATTATCTATCCCTCTAACCGTTTCAATAAGAAGTTGTCTAAACTCATCATTAGATTCATGATCAGACATGTCTCTATTCCCTTGCATCTCTCCTTCTGTAGAATCTACCTCTTCTTCCCTAGTGTCTCTGGGGTTCTTTCCTTTAGTGCTAGGGGTTTTTCTTAAACTCATCACCACAAAAAGAGCAGGTTTAGAGGACCATGATCTGATACCACTGTAATATCCTTGGGAAGATTCAACCAAGATATTATCTCTAACTTCAAATTTTTTGATAAAATTCACTAGTTAAATTTTTGACAATTTTTTTCAAGCAGAGCAGGAAGTAAGTCATGGGGACTAAGGTAAGATATGAGGATGGTAGGATGAACATTAAATTATGGAGAATGTATGGAATGAGGTTCAGTAGCAGGTAAGGATTTCATATCAAAGAAGTCCTATGCACCATTTACCAGAACCATTCACTTTTCTGCATAGAGCAAGTCTATGCTTACTTCGAGGCTTCCTAGGCAGCTGGCATATCCATACTAGATAGGTGGGGATACTGGGATTTAATGGAAGATATTATATTATTAAAATAAGTGTTGTTGATGTGTAGGGAAGTATTTGAACATACTTTGGAGATTTTGGCAGTAAATGAGTGCTTAGAATGGATTTGGCAGTAAAAGTGGTGAAACTAGTCTAGAATTGACATCAATCTAGCTAGTCTTGCATTTTAACATAACAAACTGCTTTAAAGAACCAAAAAATCTGTTCTGATGTTAATTAAAAATATGATATAAGATATTCCATAGATAAAACTCAAAATATAGCATTCAGAACATTCCTCCTTTTATTAATTGCTTGCTTCTCAAAAAACAATGCCTCACAGGCTAGTTTTCTGTTACAATAGTGGGAGAATAGAGAAGAGAAGAAAGAAGTTACTTTGGCTCTAAAAGGGAAGTTAATATCAATACATCTATAGGTTATATGGCTGATCTTGCTGCACTCTGAGCTGCTGATCTTCAATGGGGCACCATCATCAAACTAGTTCTCTCCTTTAGGGAGATCACCTCCAAATCTAGTTGTGAGTAGTAGAAGTGGAAGAAGAGTGGAGAATGGTTCTGATATTTGATCTCTAGAATTTAGAATCCAATAATATTTGCAAAAATCAACTTATATAGCTCATTGGAGCTCTTGGGCGCATCTCTCCATAATTGTCTTCATCCTCTAGTGTTCCTCCACCAAATATAGCTACAAATCTTCTTCACTGGTAACCTCCTATTCAATTTGACATTAATCCTTCAATGCTTATCTGAACTGGATGTCACTGGATGTAATATTAGTTGTTGGACCTGAATAAAACTCATAGGAAACTCATAGGTCCTTGGGGCACATCTCCCAAGAACAACCTGTTGAGGCACAACACTCAACTAGATGGCCCAGAGCTCTCATTCACAAATTCTAATAATGATCAAAAGTGAGAGATGGAGTGAGAAGCATGATTAAATAGATGAGATTAATTGTTACTCAATCTATCCCACAAATGTGGATGAGGAGGGTGCATTCCTTGAGAGGAATGGAAACTTTTATGCTTTCTCCACTTTCCTGCTTTTTCCTTCCTCAACTGAAATTGGCAAGTGCGCCTTAGGGAGCTTTTTTGGACTTGCTACTTTCCTTTCTGACTGCTTTTCTTGTTTTTTCCACTTTATTCACTTTCCTCTTTTTTGCTTTTGTCTGATTTTTTCATCTTTTGTCAGTTTCCTTCTTGGTTCACCTTGCCAACTTATCTCCATTAGCTCCTTATCTTTTCTGAGACTTTTCCACTTAGGCAAGTTTGGCCCACTTGACCAATTCGAATTTCCTAGCCAATTCATCAACCACTTGGCACATTTATTAGCAATAAAGATTTAAATGAAAATAATACAACTCAAAAATAATTTAACTTAGCAATTAATTAATTATCCATTAATTAATTAATTATTATTGTGTAATGCCTCAAAATTTCCCCAATTAATTAATTTCTCAATTGATTATGAACTTAGACCCCTAGGGATAGGAGGATCCAAGTGGTGACCAAGGTCAGTATCTAGGGGACATGACACCTATTCTCTCTGATCCATTTGAAGACCCAGTGATAGATGATTCTTTTCCTGACATCCACATTTCAGAAATAACCATCACTTTTACTGTAACATCTTTTCCACCTCTTACTATCCCTACAAGTTTTCCATCTCTACCGTCATCAAACCTTTTAGTTCCTCCAACTCCTCCATCTGATCAACTTGTCACCCTTATGGAAAATTCCCTCAATCTAGTTGAAATGTAAGCTTCTTCTGAACCTTCAGATCCTGTCACTTCATCCACAATCCCCATTTCTTTACCTTCAGTCTCCACTATTGTAATAAATTCCACTTCCATACCCCAGATAAGTATGCCTATCCCTATCCTTGCTACACCCCAACCTGTATCTTTAGTTACAGTTTCAGGAGTGTCTTCATCCCTTGTTGAAGAAATTACAGATTTTGGAGAAGATGCAGTGGTTTCACTTAGAGAATATTTTTGGAGTAAGTAAGAGAAGGCAATTTTGAAGAAGGGTTCCAAAAGAGAAAGGGGAGGGACATTGGTATAGGGATCTCTACCTAATCATATTATTTGGAAGAGATCTTCTGCATATGTCAAATAGGAAGCCTTAGAAACAACTGCTGCTATGGGATCATTTGCTGGTGCTAACTATGATTCTGTTGGTTGACTCAACAGAGAAATTGAGGAGAAGGAAGAGGAATTACAAGACCTCAAGCAAAAACAGATTCAATTGGATGAACAACATCAATCTCAGTTGCAAGGATTGAAATATAATTACGAATATCAAATATAGGAAATGCAATCCCAGAATGAAGCTCTCAAACAACAACTTCTAGAAGCACAAGGGAAGAATGCACAATATGCTGAGAAATTGGCATCTCTTTAGCAACAGTTGGAGGCTTCACAGTGCATTTATGCTACTTCTTCCTTTTCAAATGTTTCGAAAGAAGAATTTAAAAAATTCACCTTGAGAATTAATGATGATTTCAAGAACCTTTTAATTGAATTATTTTAGGGACTGAATGAGATTCATGATATCTTTAATTCCTTTGAGCATTATTCAGATATCCTTTGTGATCACAATCAAAAGAGAAATGTTTCCACTAGAGCTTTTGAAGATGTCACAGATTGGCAGAAATACGTAAAGGGAAAACCTGAAGCAGTACCTATCCTAGATAATATTAAACTCAGAACGATAAAGGTTTCTTTAGAATCCTGGGAGAATGTCTGTGAGATAGTTGAGTCTACTATTGAAGAAGTTCAGAAAGTATGCAGGAAAAGATAGTTTGCTTCTGATAAATTGTTGGGTTTATTGGACTTCCCTGTCATGAATCAAATTGAGACTTCTCTTCTACCCAAGCTCATGATCACACAAGTCAAAGAGAAATATGTGAAGTTTAAGGAGCAAATTGAATAGCTTGAGCAGATCTAGATAACAAAAATCAAGGAATTGGTTGAATCACCCGTGGCTTCAGGGATGAAGATAAATGTTTTCCTACGAGAGTGGTCAAAGACTAAGAAGAGGGAGACAAGACTATCACTTGCAAGGCCAAATTATAGCTCCAGCATGCTCATTATCAAGACGTACATGATCTTTTGGATGTATTTTCAAAGTGGCAATATGCTCTTGGAAAATCTTGAACTAATAGCTTGTAATCCCCATTTTCATGGGAAATTGGTTTTCTTTGTAATTTTTGTAATTATTATTTAAAGAGATTGATATCTCATGGGAAAGGGGGGGGGGGGAACCACCAAAGGAAAGAACTGGAGACACTTTGCACTTGGAGAATTGTAATGTTTTACAATCTTTAAAGAATTTCAGTCAGTTTCTCTCTTCCTTTCTTTTGTTATGTTTGTTAAGTTTCCTTGATGAATTCTGTTTTTTTTTCATTTATTCATTTAATAACTCTGTTTTGTGTTGTATGGTTATAAAACATAAAGATCTGTGTGTTGATTTCTCATCATATGAATTATGTGCAGATAATGAATCAGTAAATTTCTTTACTTGATTCATATTATTTCACCTTTTGCAATTACAAAACAATCATAATTATCATATGTTAATTTGTCAATTGTTAAATTTTCAGAATTTACTTCAATTTGATCTAGGATCTTGACTGAGAGAACAACATGTACAACAAATCTACAGCACATCAATCATGGACACAATAATGAAAGTACACAAGAGACACCGAGTTTACTTGGGGAAAACCATAAAGGTGAAAAACCCCAATAACTTCCTCAGAGATAGATAGAGCAATGATATAACCAGAATACAAGAGATATTCTTCTCCTAGCAGCAGAGCCTCCTCCTCCACAAGTGCGCCACTCTCCAAAGTGTGAGTGAGAGAATAAAATGTGTAAAATGAGAGAGACACACTCTCTATTTATACACTAACTTGACTTGACCTTTACTCAACTAGGTCGGCCTCAACTTAACCACTTAACCTAATGCTGACTGGGCCGACCCCCACTAGGGTGGTCTAATAACCCTTTGACCCACATGGCCGACCCCCAATAGGGTGGTCTAATAACCCGTTGACCCACATGACTTATACAGGGCTGACCCCAACAAGGTGGTCTAATAACCCATCAAGTATAAGTTACGACACTTACAATATAAATGACAACACTTCCGTATAGAGGAATAATAACATCTCTATAGGAATACAACATACATATATGTGAAATACATTCCGAACTTACATATACATCAACACTCCCTCTTAACTAGGAGGGTATTTCTCAACACAGGTCTTCTAGCACAAGTCATGTTCTCTGGATCATCGTCACTGGATAATCGTCATTGAGTCATCATCATCGTCACTGCTGCTGCTATCTCAATCAATCTCTGAATCTACTCGTCATAGGAAGTTCTACAGAGCCAATCCTTTTTCATACTAGATGTAGGCCCACCACCTGCAGGTCTTAATCATCATTGGCCATACTGTGGAATCCTCAGGACTTCTAACGTGCATCACAAAACCTGGCTGCAGCATCCTAGGCTATTACGAGCACACAGCTCTACCTGTCGGATCTCCCAGGAGCACATTACATGTGACCCATCACAAAACCTGGATGAAGCATCCCAGGCTGTTATGAGCACACACCTTTACCTATCGAATCTACCAGGAGCACATTACATGTGATCTCACCACAAAACTTGGCTGAAGCATCCCAGGCTATTACGAGCACACAGCTCTACCTGTCGGATCTCCCAGGAGCACATTACATGTGGTCCACCACAAAACCTGGCTAAAGCATATGAGGCCTTTTTCATCCTGTCCAGATCTCCCAGGAGAAAATTACATGTGGTCATGGCAAAACCTGGCTGAAGCATCTGAGGCCTTTTTCATCCTGTCCAGATCTCCCAGGAGCAAATTACATGCCATAGGACAAAACCTCCCAAGAGCATCTCAAGATGTTACGGGTACACAACTCTGACCTGAAGATCTTCTAGGGCACAAATTACATGTCCTCCCAGAGCAATGTCTCGAAAGAGCATCCCAAGCTGTTACGGGTACACAACTCCGACCTATAGGATCTCCCAGACATGCTCATCTGCACAACCTGATCCACGGCCACAAAGTATCATCCTGATACTCACCATACATCATCCTGATGTACACATGATCATCCTAATCATCATCACTGCATCGTCCTGATGCATGTCATCTGGAGAAGCTCGTCATCCACGATCATCCTAATCATACAATGCATCCACCTGATGCATACCAAGTATCTACCTGATACATATCATCATACATGATCTACCTGATCATACAATGTATCCACCTAATACATACAAAGATACATGATCCACACAATGTATCCACCTGATACATATCAACATACATGATCTTAGTATCCACCTGATACATATACAGATACATGGTCCAAGCATCCAACATGATGCATATACAAAATACATACAAATGATCCAATTGATCATATCCAACATCCAACATGATGCATACATACATAAATGATTCAACTGATCATATCCAGCATCCAACATGATGCATATATATATAAATGATCCAACTGATCATAAAAAGCATCCAACATGATGCATATACATATACAGAGTAGTAACTGGAGCATCGTCCTGATGCTCATCATCCATGATCCTCCTGATCATCATAGCATCATCCTCTTCAGATCATCTCATCGTCCACGAAGCACAGTCTAGATGCACATCATCCAGCACTTACACCACTGACATGGGAGAACACATCTACCACCATTCAGGGAAGGCTCTAGCCCTTACTTTTTCACCATGGGAGAACACATCTACCACCATGTGAACAATGACTCAGTAATTACATCACGACCAAGGGAGAACACATCAACCATGTCAGAAAATCTCATGTGCATCTGCATCTTCCGGACTCATCACTTCCCTTTGGAAGGAACCTTGACTTGAAGTGCACCAAGCCTCTCTCTGAAGTACTCAAACTGCACTCTGGCTAATGGCTTGATCAATACATCTGCAACCTGCTCATCTGTTTCAACATACTCTGCTTCGGCTGTACTCAGTGCTACACAGGATTGTTTCCTACTAAACCAAGAGATCACACTTAATCCCTATTTGCAGCACTGCCTGCCCAATCTGAATCAACATAACCCTGCAGGTTAAACTTTTGATTCGCATCATACTTGAGCCCATAATCAACTGTACCCTTCAGGTACCTTAGAACATGCTTTACAGCAACCAGGTGAACACTCCTTGGATCCGTCAGGAACTGGCTCAATGTGTTCACCGCAAAGAAAATATCTGGTCTCCTGTTCGTCAGGTACATCAAGGACCCAATCATTTGACGATACAGAGAGACATCAACCGGCTCAGATGAAGCATCACATAGAAGCTTCAGATTCGATGCCATAGGTGTGGCCATGGCCTTGCAATCCATCATCGCGAATCTCTTCAGGATATCTACTGTGTACTTCTCTTGACCAAGGAAGATCCCACCTGCACTCTGCCACACCTCCATACCTAGGAAATAATGCATCATTCCCAAATATTTCATATCGAACTCGGCAGCAAGCTTCCTCTTAGTATCTGCAATCAATCTGTCATCTCCTGTTACAAAAAGTCATCCACATACAGGAGTAGAATCATAGGATTCCCTTCCTCAACCTTGTAGTAAAGGTTGGAATCCTCTTTACTCTTGGTAAAGCCCAAACTAGATAGGAAACTGTTCATCGTACCATACCAAGTTCTGGGAGCTTGCTTCAAGCCATACAAGGCTTTCTTCAATCTGCACACATATGACTCCATGTCATGTATTTCGAAATCAAGTGGCTGCTCCACACTTCTTCTTCAACTACACCATTCAAGAAAGCTGTCTTGAAATCCATCTGGTGTATCTTCTATTTCATCACTTTTATATTTCTCTATGCTTCCATCTGCAGCATGCTTGATTTGATAGATCCATATGGAAGTCATAACAAATTTCCCTTCAGGTCTTGGGACTACATCCCAAACATCGTTCTTCATGATCGGCGAATCATGGCATTCTTCCTGTATCCTGGGAACTTCAATATCTTCAATAGATAATTTTGTTGCTTTGAACAAATGTTGTAGTCCTTCTTTTGTAGGTGATGGTACATGATCTTTCCTACACAACAAGTTAAATTTCATGATTAGAAAACATCTCATAGTTTTCAGAACAAATTCTTACACATAAAGAAATATGTCATACAGTCATGCAATTATTTTAGCCAATGCTTCAATACAACATTTATCCATATCCCGTAACTTTCTAGATGCCTTCCAATCTCTACCAGAACATTGTTAAGAGTGTGCACAACTCCTAACATGTCAGCAAAGAGGTTCCATTCTAGATAAGTAGCAATGGAATGTTGTACAGTGCCATAGGCCACTTACCCATGTATATTAGTAGTATACTGTTCATCAATGCAACTATTCTAATATGCATAATACACAACCTAATTCTAGGAACATAAGCATATACATAATTGAATAACATTATGTAAGAAATGATAATTCAAATACTTATCTTTGTTTGGTTGCTGGGTGCACTCCCTCTGAATCTTTGCAACTCCATTCCGATGTGGATTGTGATAAGTGGTCAACTCCCTCTGAATATCTGCATCCTTGCAGAAACTACTGAAGTGTGCTCCTTTGCTTTCTTGCAGGAACAACTGGAGTGTGCTCCCTCTTGATCTTTGCTTCCTGGATTACTTGTCCTTGAACTTATATCCATCCTTAATCACTATGCATACTTATTAGTATCATCATTGTGTTATCTTTGAGGACTCATACATAATCACACATTTATTAGTATAATCTTAATACTATCAAAACACAATAATCTTAAACATGTATAGTCATGATCATTCACATATAATAAACATTAGTATTCAAGGTTTCAGGGAAGTCTTCTTTTACTCATGCATATTCTTATTTGATCATAGGTCTCTTCTGATTAGTTAAATCATCAATGCATAAACCCGTGATTACTCAAACCTATACCTTCATTATTAATCATTATCAACAACAAAACAGTATAAGATCCTAACACAAGGTAGGATTCTAGCTTGATATAGGAAAAACATACCTGGATTAGCATGCTAGCTAGTTAGGTCTAACATACCAGCATAATGTCTTCTGGTTCTCTTCAACGACTTGTGCTAGTAACCTGCATGTCTCATAAGTTATCCATTGTAGAACCAAGTTATACATACCTCGTAAGTAGATCTTCTATGTGATCCATGACAATGGATGAATCTTTGTCTTCATGTTACCATGAGCATATTATCTTGAAGTAGAACATGATTTGACTTTCTTGGTGTACCTTTTATGTTAGCGAACAACATAAACCTCATACAACATAACAATGCATTAGTACAATCATAAGTGTCAAAACCTTAATCAATGAATATCTTCTATTAAGGTGATACGACAAGTCTAGTAATTAATCAAGATTGTATTGTAATGATATGAAGACAAACATATCATAAACTTAACCATGAACAGAATTCGAAACATACCTGGATGAGTCATACCTGTCAAGATTGCTTGTAATCTTCTTATGTAAGGCCTTAGCCTCATCTCCCTCCGAAGCAGGAACTTCTTCACTTATGTAGGTGACCAATCCATCCTCTTCTAGGATTAAACCAATCCACTTGATTTGCAAGAACTGGACCTGGAGTTGGATTAGGGTTTGTCAGAGAAACCTAAAAAATTCCAACTTTGAATTTCAAACTTTCGAAAGGATAGAAATATGTGCCTTGATGAGCTGATCAAGTTGGTATATTCAGAATTTGAAAACTGCAAAGTTTCACTCCTCAATTTTTCCTTTGAAACTTCCGGATTCACTGGACGTGACCCTAAACTGGGGTTTGATGAAGCCCACTCTTCTGCCCAATCAAAAGGTTTGATCCAAAGCTCTAAGCTTCTATTTTCTGAGTAGCTTCCAGCCATGGTCACAGACTTCAAAAATTCCCATTTTTGCAGAAGCCTTAATTTTCCACTTTTCTGATCAAAGTCCTGAACTAGGGTCTGATCAAGCCTGGCCTTCTGCCCAACCAAAAATTCTAATCTTGGTCTCTAAATTTCGATTTTGATGAGTAGCATTCAGCCGTGGTATCCTATTACAAAAATTCCAATTTTATCCGAAACCCTAAATTTTGGAAGCCATGAATGAAGGTGCTAAAAAATAATTCTGTTTTGACAGAAATATGTACCTGATTGTTTCTAGTGTAACTCCAAACATTTCGATCCACAGGGTCTGAAAAATTTTCTTGAGATAGCCCGACCTATCATATTTTCATCCCGATAGGCATGACCTCAATTGGATTCTCTGAGAGAGAGTTATGCCAAGTGTCACAACGTGCCCGTTTATGGGATAAAACAGGAGAGCGCACTTGTACGGCATGCCACGTGTCACTGGTTCAACTTCGGCCTCTGAAATTTTTTTCTGATATAGTACAGTCTGTGAACTACCTGTCAATTTTTACGAAATGTTATTTGGAGCTTCCTAGACCAAGTTATGACCTTTTTTCCAAGGTCACCTGTTTTTGACTCAGATCTAGAAGAGGTAGAAACCCTATATTGTACAAATCATAAATCACAAAGTACAACGAACTAGAGGTTTTTCTTTGAACAAAGGGTACATGGGGATCTGATATGCGACCTGTAAATGTTTCAGATCCGAAACCTTTTCCAAAATGGATTTATAGCGAAAGTTCTACGATGACTGGTTTTTGCTATATCAAGCCCTAGCATCGTAAGTGCAACAAGTGTCATACATGCCATATCATGCCTTCTTTCAGGCTAGCTCTGATACCATGTTAAATTTTCAGAATTTACTTCAATCTGATCTAGGAGCTTAATTGAGAGAACAACATGTACAGCAAATCTACAGCATATCAATCATGGACACAATAATGCAAGCACACAAGAGACACAGAGTTTACTTGGGGAAAACCATAAAGGTGAAAAACCCCAATAACTTCCTCAGAGATAGATAGAGCAATGATACAACAAGAATATAAGAGATAGTCTTCTCCTAGTAGCATAGCCTCCTCCTCCACAACTGCGCCACTCTCCAAAGTTTGAGTGAGAGAATAGAATGTGTAAAATGAGAGAGACACACTCTCTATTTATACACTAACTTGATTTGACCTTTACTCAACTAGGTCGGCCTCAACTTAACCACTTAACATAATGCTGACTGGTCCAACCCCCACTAGGGTGGTCTAATAACCTTTTGACCCACATGGATGACCCCTAATAGGGTGGTCTAATAACCCTTTGACCCACATGACTTATACAGGGCCGACCCCAACAAGGTGGTCTAATAACCCATCAAGTAGAAGTTACGACACTTACAATATAAATGACAACACTTCCGTATAGAGGAATAATAACATCTCTATAGGAATACAACATACATATATGTGAAATACATTTTGAAGTTACATATACATCAACATCAATTAGCACATCATTAACATAACAGTTATACAATTTAATCCTTTGAATAAAATAAATTAGTTTTTACTATTTTGTTTTGTTTAAAGTTGGTAATGTTAGATATGATATTTATGTCTATTGATTAGTATAAGATTGATCTAATCTTCCAGATCCGATTGTTCTGAATCTACAATCACATTTTCCAGATTTAATTTAATTTAAGTAGATCATTTTAAATATACTTTTACTTGTCTTCTTTCTGTTTACATTTTTTTCCACAAACTTTTTAGATATCCCTTCGAAGGAAGAAAGATCCATTTGGATCACTCACACAGTTCCAACGGAGGCCTGATATCTGTTAACTATACCAAATAGTTTAAGGATAGAATAATTCTTGCGTAGGGTTATTTGAAGCCTTGAGATTGGGATTTCTATTTTGCGTTGTTGCCTTGGACGCTTCCAGCACATTCCGAGGCCTCAACACCCATATATATAATTCATGTAGGCATTATTGGATGAACATATGATTTGGATATTTGAATGTATTGGGGTATTTGGAGGAGCTTCTCCTATTATTTAAGGAGTTATTTTGTAACTCATCTATCTTATCTAATTTGGAGTTGTGCTCCATGTTTATGTCTTGTTGTCTATGGTGTGTACTCTAGTATATTATGCCATCTTAATGATTTGTTACATAACAAGAATGTTTAAATATTGTTATATGAATGGGCATGTTACTATAACTCTTGTCAATATTACAATTATTAGTTTATGATTTACTCACTTGTTATACTATTATCAATAATTGTGTAAAGTTTTGCTTGTTGATTCCCTTGATTAGTTTTAGTTCAACATCCGATAAAAAAAAACAAAAATATATATTCTTTTAGTTTTCTTATTGCATACGCCATGAGTCTAGATCTCTTTTGGATTTCTCTGGAAAACTTGCTTGTTTTTCATTAAATATTTCACACTCAATTTACATATATGCTATTACATATGCTAACAGAGTTCTAAGAACAAGGTACTGGGGCAGTTTATGTTTCGAGCATCAACAAAGCTGAAGTCTAATCTAAGGCTTCATGGGCACACCAACATATGCTTACTAAACTGTTACAAAACATACATACATATTATCAGTTCGTCTACGGACTGGAAAGATCATCATGATATTAACACTCTTGAATATCATATTGCTTTTGATCCCAACTGTTCGCTCGAAGCATAGAGGGAGAGCATACACTATTGAACTCTTACAGACTCGTTACACTTGAGATATCTTCTTTTCATATGCCAGTTCGAACTAAGTTCGGGCACAGAGGATACACAGACCTCAAATCAAATACTTGCAGATCTCTCAATTCACCAAAAACGAATTCCCAAAATGAGAGCCTTGGAGTCTATTTATACAAAAATTGGCTGTTTGCTCGGTGACTCCTGACTGACATCATTCAATCAAAAGTAAATATTCGTGGCAGAGTGTGGGGATAGGAACATCTATTATCTCATCCCTTAAGTGGTCTAATAGAGATATGGGGACCTGAATAAATCACTTTAGGCATAATTTAAGACAAACTCAGACCGACTCGCCTTTTAGCACAAAGGGACATACGTCCGACAACATAAAAAATATTACAATGTGGAACCTATTAAAGCGGCCCACCATGCATTTCAATCAATCATAGCTGTCCCACCCCTGCATTCAGATACAACCGACAACATAAAATACAATTATTACAATGGGGAACCTATGAAGGCGACACACCATGCCTTTCAATCAATCATAGGGTTCCCACCCCTATAGACAAATACATATTTCTTGGCCATCACCGAGATCCACTCAACCACACAGACAATCAAAAGGATCCCTGTCTGAATCCACGGGTTCATTTGGCATAATGTATGGGTAGAGAGTATAGTCAAAGCATTGATCAACGTCCAACCCAAACATAACTTGGTTATGTTCACACATAAAATTGCCTTGAAAACTTGATTCCACTCTATAGTTAAGAGAAATCCTTCTGGTGTGAACTTTGCTGTCAATTCTCTTGCCATCTTGATTTCTTTTGATGAACTTATGGGATGTATAAATAATATGTCCAAGAGGCATATATATTCCTCCAAGGTGTCGTAATTTAAATTTGAACCACATGTGGTTTTGGTTTGCAACTTGCATATTGGCTTGGAGGTGGAGGATGAAATTATCCCTCCACTGAACCCAATATTTTCGTGGACAAAATTTATCCAAAAATATTTAAGTCCACCCTGACCATTTATTGTTGATAAGATGTGACAGATCTGCACATATAATTATCTCTCGTTCTTCTCTGCAGAATTGAAGAATAAGGTTATATGTGTTCCAGGTAATATCACCATGTCCTAAGTCGACATCCCACACATCTCTACCTTCTTCTTCATTGCAGTCTATCCAAGCTTCTCGACAACCAATTAATTTGTTCCATTCCTTTTCTAAAACAAGAAAGGCATCTTTTTCCCATTTCTCCAAAATTTGGAGTTTAAGTGGAGACTCTTGAATTTGTCTTATTAGAGTTAAAGACATAAAATTCTCATCTTCTGTTCTATTTGCATGCTCTAAAGACTGTTGACGTTCTTTTGGTGTCAAGGATTCATCCCATGGCTTCATGAACAAGCCTACCTGAGAAGACTTAGTAGGGATTGAAATGGTCTTTCCAGACTCTTGCCTTTATCTTGATGTGAAGAGCTGGATGCTCCTGCATTGAGGATATTGATCTGGGTCAAATATTGAGTATGGAACTCTTCTCTGTTTAACATATCAGCAACATAATTAAGATAACCAAGCTTATAAACAATTTCAAAATCAAAATTCTGCAACCATAAAAACCATTTTAAAATCCTAGAATTATTCTCTGCCATATATTTTCATTCTTAAAGATCCCATGAATTATTTTCAAATCGGTTCTAACTATAAACTTTACATGCTTCAAAAATAAGTGAAAATGATTGATTGTCTTTTTAACAACCATGATTTCTTTGTGGCTAGAAGAATAATTGAGTTATGCAGATTTAAATGATCCTGAGGCATAGCCACAAATCTCTTCTCTCTCTCCATGCTTTTCAATTAGAACTCCACCCCATGAATTTGTCGAAGAATCCGTTTTAATTACAAGATTACTAGTTCCCTGAGGAAGAGAGAGAGCAGGTAGTTGCTGCACTTTTGTTTTAATTTTCTGGATTGCAGCAGTCTCTGAAGACCATTTAGGGGGATTCTTTTTCAATCTTTTTTGAAGGATATGAATATCTTCAGCTTTCCCTTTATAGAATGGTCTGATGTAGTTGAGACTTCCCAGAAATATCTGAAGCTGAATTTTTTCTAATATTTGATCCGGGAAACGTGAGAACACCTTTAAGACATGGTCCTGAAGAATTACTTGACCTTTTTATTATTATTATCTTGAAACCGAGAAACTTGATTTCAGTCTTTCCAATTTCCATCTTTCTCTTTGAGAGAACAAGACCATGCTTATAAACTAGATGATAAAATTCCTATAAATGCTTTAAATGATCTTGCAAGTTCCTATAGCATATCAGGATATCATCTCTGTAGACTAATGGCCATCTCTTTTCTCTAAAAATATCCTCCATTCTCTTTTGGAATTTAGAGGGGGCATTGTTTATTCTAAAAGGAAAGACTTTCCATTGATATTGGCCATGGGGAACAACAAAAGCAGTCTTAAATCTATCTTTTGCTTCAATCCCAATTTGATAGAAACTAGATTTTGAATCAAACTTACTGAATATAATACATCCAACAATCCATTGCAGAAGACTAGCTTTATTAGGTAATGGATACCTGATTTTCTGGAGCACTGTATTGAGAGGTTTATAATTCACAACCAGCCTTGGCTTACCTCTCTTAATCTATGAGTGTTTTTTAACAAGAAAGGCTCTGCAAGCCCATGGAGTCTTAGAGGGTTCAATTAACCCTTTTGAAATCAACTCTTTAATTTCACCGACACAAAATTCTCTTTCAGAGGGAGACATCAATCTAGCAGAGGATTTCATTGCTTTAAGTTTTACCAGAGGGTCAAAAGGAAGGGAAACAAAATATTTTTCTTTGGTCTAGAAAGCATTAGGGATTTCTGAAGTGCAGTCTTTCTCAAGATTTTCAGAGATATCAGCAAGGGCTTTGTCCTTATGCATTTCTGCATAGGCAATGCATATGTCCATTTTAAACAATTATGCAATGTTTGTTTTAAACTCTGTTCTTTTCACATGGATTTTGCATTTCAAATGAGCTTCAAGGGACAAAGGACAAGAAACTAGCTTTCCTTTTATGGTACATTTAAGCAACATCTTAACCGTGTCAAAAGTAATAGGGCTCACTCTATTTAGGAATTCAAAAACCTAATATACAATCTTCTTTTATACCATCCAACCTATTAAAGGATAAAGCTTTTGTACTTCCTTCTATTTGAATAGGAAAGTCTGCTACTCTACCCAAAAGATGTACAGGGGTACCTTCTATAGCAATTCTATGCTCAGAAGCCTCAAAGACCCTGATACCTTCCTATTTGAAGTTGAGGTGGTATGTCAGACCTACAATTATACCATGGATGCCCATAAACTAAATCTATTCCTTCAACTTTAAAATATTCTACACTCAGGTGGTTCATGAGTTTAGTACCAAATAGTATTTTCACCTAGGAGTAGATGAAGGAGACCTTCATTGAGAAATATAGGGATTACTGTAAGGAAAGAGAAACAAGGGATGATATTTTTAGGATGGTACAAGGATCAAACGAGTCATTAGAATACTATGAGAAATGATTCCAACTCAGTTATAAGAGAGCTCACTCCTACACCTTAGATGACGAATATCTCAAAATTGTACTCCTTAGAGGGGTGAGAGAGTTGTTCTTGGAAAACCTAAACTTATTTTCTAATGGTGACATCTATCAAAATAATTATGATCAGATCTAACAAAATATTCCGAAACCAGTATCGATCCACAATGAATAAATCTAGGGGGAGAGACTCTTTTCAGCTAGCTAGACCCTTTGGTTCCACCATCACTAATTCAGACATAGGGAACCTCCTAGATGACCTAAAATCCGATATTTTACACTCCATGGCATTACAAATGGATTCTATGCAAGCCAAGTTAAAAAATGAGGAGTCAAATAGATCCTTAGCTATTTTTTCCCCTAACTGTAGGAAGAAACTCAAGAAGAACGAGTCCCCCCTAAACCTAATGCAAGTCAGTGCTATAAAAGCTAAACATTGTGCAATTTGTGCTCATAAACACTCCACAAATAACTGTCCTTACATGGGATCTGTGAAAGCTAACCTCTACGAATCATAAGAAAATTTAGAACCTATATGTTATATAAATCCTAGGAGACCAGGTTTACAGAAAACTTTCCAGCACCCTTATGGTCAGTGTCAATACCAAAAATTTCAAGGGTAGTATCCATATCAACCATATGCCCAAACTCCTTACCAACTGACATATAATCAACCACCATTTCAACAACCCTATGGACATCAAACTTGGACAAACCCCTACGACCAATACCCTTATCCTACAGCTAATTGGGAACCATCTCAATAGAAGAACCCTAAAATAACACCACCTACATATGGAAAAAATGCTCCTTCCACCGGATGGAGACCAAATCAACATCTAGCGACCAAAACTAATTACCCACAAGGTCAAAATCCTAACCGTTTAGTGCCAAGATTGCCTTTGCCAACTCAGCCAGCCCCAAATCCTAACAATAGACAAGTTCAACCTGGTTAATAACCACCCAACATACTCTTTGGATACCATAGAAGTCAATCAATTAAATCTGCGTTCTAGAAAAACTATAACATGCCCAACAAAGGAGCTAGAAACAGATCCATATATTTACCCACAACACATCATACACCACAAGAAAAACCTCTAGGGGAGGAACATCATGTAAGGGATCCACCATCTCCTATTCCACCTTTTCCACAAAGACTACATTCCAAAAAATCCCAAGGGCCCGAGAATCCTATTTTAGAAGAACTCACAAACTATGCATCAAGATGCCACTCATATAGGCCATTAAGGAAATCCCTATATATAATCAATACATTAAGGATACTTGTATAAAGAGGCCAAGTAGAAAGAGGAAGGACCTTATTACCATTAATGTGATAGAGAAACTGGAAGAAATAATGATGGGGAGAGTCATTAAACTGAAATATGCTGACCCGAGGAGTCCAATAGTAGACGTACACATAGTAGGAATTCAAATATCAAACACCCTTATTGAGTTAGGATCAACAATAAATGTAATGACACAAGATACCATGATAAAGCTAGACATTCAACATCTTTTGAGACTGACAACTACAGTTCTACAACTTGGAGATAATTCTATAGTCTGTCTCGATGGCATATTAGAATAAATTATGCTTAACATAGACTCTTGGAAGTACCCTACTAGTTTCATTGTCATCCACACTAAAGCTAATCTTAGAAGCTATCCTCTCATCCTTGCGTGACCATAGCATGCCACAGATAATGCTCACATAGCATGTAGGCATGGAGATATGACCATCATGAATGGATTACAAATCAAAACTTTGACTCTGTACCCTCCTACCATACCTCATTTAGATTTCGGGGAACCTTGGCGGAAATATGAAAATAATGATTCTGATAAACCTATACATCTTGTTCTGACCAGAGATACCTCCCTAGCGCTGAGAAAACCATAGGAGGACATAGCCATTTCCAATTTTATGCAGAATATTTACGATAACCCAATTTCCATATAAGATCATTTACTAGTCAATGAATTGGATGTACTAGGGATGGAGCAACACCTATGGAAGAAAATATGTCTCATGGAGGAAACAAGAACAACCACCAAAACAATAGAAATTACTCCCAACAAAACATTGAAAATTAGTGATCACTTACCACCTGAATAAGAAGAAAAAGTGATCCACCTCCTTAGAAAATATCAGCAGCCTTTGCATTGAACTACCCTAACATGAAAGGGGTTAGTCCAACCATTTTACGCACTACATATATATATCAAAGAAGGATTAACCTTTGTTAGGCATCCACAACACAGAATGAACTCAGCCTTGAGATACATTGTCAAAACTAAATTATAGAAACTCCTTGATGTTGGATTCATATACCCAATTTCAGATAGTGAATGGGTATCACCACTAGTAATTGTTCCAAAGAAAGGAGGAAAATGGAGGGTCTGTATAGACTATAGAGAATTGAAGAAGGATACAAAGAAAGATCACTTCCCCTTACCATTCATTGACCAGGTGATAGATACCCTAGCAAGAAATAAATTATTTTCCTTCTTAGATGGTTTCAATGGATATAACCAAATCCATATTCATCCAGTAGACCAAGACAAAGCCACCTTTACCTGTCCATGGGGAACTTTTTCATACAGAGTCCTTCCTTTTCGTCTTTGTAATGTCCCTGCTACTTTCCAAAGGGAAGTCTTGAGTATTTTCCTTGATTTCATCCATGACCGTATGGAAATATATATGGATCATTTTATTCCTTATGGGGATGAGTTTGAAGAGGCTCTCACCAACCTAGAGAATGTTCTTAAAATATAAATTGAAATGAACCTCTTCTTAAGCAATGCAAAATGTCAATTAATGATGGACGAAGGAGTAGTTTTATGAAATTATGTCTCTGAAAGAGGAATTACATTAGACCCTGCAAAAATCCAAGTGATAATCAACCTACCTCCACAAAACTAAGAGATGTTAGAAGCTTCATAGGGCAGTTGGGATATTACAAAATATTCATACAGGATTATAGTAAAATTGTGGCACCAATGTTTTCTTTAATGACCAAAGATACAAAGTTTCAGTGGAATGATAGCTGCCATCAAGCATTTGAACATATGAAGCAGAAGATCATGGAAGCACTTGTCTTACAAGGACCAAATTGGGAGCTTCCTTTCCATATACATTTTGATGCTTCAGATAAAACAATCAGTGCAGTCCTCAGGCGAGAACATAATAAGGTCCCATATGCCATTTACTACATCAGTAAGAACCTCGCAGGACCAAAGATCAACTAGACTATCACAAAGAAAGAATTCCTTGTTTTCATCTACTCCATCAATAAGTTGAGGCACTACATCACCAAATATCAGGTATTCATCCATATTGATCACGCAACAACCAAATATTTAATGAATAAATCAAATTTTATTTGTAGAGTAATCAGATGGGTTTTATTACTACAAGAATTTGATATAACCATTGTAGATAAACCAGGGAAACATAACGTTGTAGCATATTTCTTGTCTAGACTAACACATGTTGCAGATTAGGAGCTAACAGATGACACATTTCCAGATGAACACTTATTTGTCATCTCTGCACACACCATGTGGTTTGCGGACATTGCAAATTATTTAGCCACTGGGAAGTTCCCTAAACACTTTACCTACAAGCAAAAATACAATATAATCAGGAAGAGTGTTCCATTTTCATGGATCCAAGGATATCTTTTTGGAAGTGGACCATATCACATCATGAGAAGATGCATTAGAGAAGACAAGGTCCATGACATTCTTCATGTCTATCATGATGAACCATATGGTGGCCACTATGCAACTAAAAGGACAACATATAAGGTTTTGAAAATAGGATACTATTGGCCAAATTTACACCAGGATGCAACAACTTACATTTCTAGATGTGATGAGTGTCAAAGGATGGGAAAACCAACTCAGAGAGATGAAATGCTATTGCATCCCTAGATTACAATAGAAGCTTTTGATAAATGGGGGATGGAAGTTGTTGGACCCATTGATCCACCATCAAACATGAAGCACCAAATTATTGTCTGTACTGACTACCTTACAAAATGGGTGGCAGTGAAAGCATTAATATTGGCCAATGAATACTCAGTAGCAATGTTCTTAACTAAAGAAATTTTCACTAGATTTGGAGCACCAAGGTAGCTTGTTACAGATAGAGGAACATAGTTTGCATCAAATTTGATAGAAGAAATACTGAGGATCAACAAAGTCAAACAAAAACAGTTAGCATCATACCATCATAAGGTAAATGGCTAGGAAGAAGTTACCAGTAGGGAAATAGAAAAAAATGCGACTAATATAGTGCAAACTCACAGAAAGGACTAGGCAGATAGACTTCATGAAGCAACCTTTGCTTATAACACCACCTGGAAGACCACTACAGGTCTCACAACATATGAACTAGTATACGGAAAAAAATAATGCTGCCAATTGAATTCGACCTTAAAATGTTAAGGACGACATTATAACTTGACTTGGGACTGTCCACAACATAGAGTGAAATGCTACTTCAGCTTAATCAGCTACATGAAATCAGACAACAAGCCTTACAACACACAAAAATAATCCAGCAACAGAGAAAATTATGGCATGATAAATTCATAAAGACTAAAGACTTAAAAGAGGGAGACTGGGCCCTGCTTTATGACTCATGGTTTAAAGACTTTAAAGGAAAATTGAGAACTAGATTGTTAGGTCCCTACCAAGTTGCATTATCTACGATAATGACTTTGTTGGAATCTCCATCATAGATGAGGATAAAATACCATTGTTGGTCAATGGTCACAAATAAAAGCTGTAAAAGAAACCTCTCACTAAGGAAGAGTTCACTAAAACTCTCAAAACAACAAGACTACATGTAATACTAGGGTAGAAATGCCCTTCAACTTAATCATTAATGTTGATATATATGGAAAATAAAGGAAAAGAAAAAAGAAAAAAAAGAAAAAAGAAAAAAAAAGAAAAAAGAAGAAGAAAAAATAAAAAAAATAATATACTCAGACGAAAACCTTTTCTGAGGCATCTGGGACAACAAAACAAAAAAAATATTTTACTAATCCAATAAAAGTTGTAGGACATCTCATTACCAGCCAAAAGAACGCAACCTACAAGATTTCTACAACTTGCAGCACTACACAACAAGTAGACAATATATCGACTAACCTCAACACGAAATAGTAAGTTAGTCAAAGGTAAGTCTACTCATCTAAGTACATAAATTTGATCTCTTATATTTTTTATAGCTAGCATATGTTCCATTGCTCACCAACTTGATGAGGACATCAGTAATAAAGTTGGGGGGGAAGAACAAATATGGTACTATTTGTGCAGAAATATTATTTCGTGGTGGCAGGTTTTTTTTCCCATGAGAAAAAGGCAACGTTTTGCACATGCCAAAAATAAGAGCAAAAATGTGACAAGAGTGTGCCACATGGCACATTAGAAAAGATGATTGGGTAGAGGAATTTGGAAGGGATCGCCAACTCGCATGAAAGGTGTTTGACCACCACCATTTCCCACCACTAATAAGAAAGACATATGGGATAGTCCAGACGATCAAAGGGACAAGTGGATGATGATGAGAGGAGGAGGCGGTTTGAAAATTTCAAAATCAGATGATGGGTTATGATGAGTGAAGGTTATAACATAATGATCAAATTTTAACAATCATTTCCACCACTCGGAGCTTGAACTAACATTCGAATAGACCACAAATAGGCAAAAACCTAAGGAAAGGAGCACAACGTAAAATCTAACATCGAGCGGCCAAGCTAAAGCTGGGTAATTTGAAGACCCTCCATGGAAAATATTTGCTTTGTATTTTGTTGAGGAGTAGCTCTTTCAGACTCTATTCCTAGGTAGTAGAAGGAAGGTTATCATAATGACTAGGGATTTTGTTAAACGAGAACCTACAAACCAAACCAAGTTGTTTAAAAACCCAAAATCCATGAAATATTTCCAAGATGTAGGTTGGGACCAGTCTTTTAAAAAATTAGAGGGGTATCATGAGGGACTAACTGAATAATTTTCCCCAAAAAAATTGATGATGACAACTGTGGAACAGAAGTGAGAGGAGTTACCATCGAACTCAATAAGGAGGTACTAAGCATAGTCACTGGTCTTCCCAAGGGAATAAAGTGGGATAATGATGACAAAGAACTTCCCAGAAATATAAAAATCATTTCTTACATTTCACCGAAAGGTATGAATAAGTTCAAGGGAGTATAAAGAGGGATTTACTTCCAGAACCATGGGGAGGAGTAGCGCTCATTATTATGAAGTATATTACTTGTGATGGTCGACATGCCATGGTGCATTCCTACCACTTCCATATTTTAAAATTTTTAAGGAACCTCAGGTGGAAAAGTGCAGGGAAACATATCAATCTCCTCTAGTTTTTATTTAAATCCCTCTCTTCTATGAGCATCAAGAACTAGTTAGGGAAGCTAGACGTTTTGTCTCACCATGGATTAGTCAAACTAATCATTTGTGATACCTTGGAAAGGGAGAATAACCCCTTGAATTGGGAAACGTTCTTGAAAATTAGTCAGGCATAGATAGATACATGTATTCCATAAAAGGAACAAGTATCTACTGAAGAGCATACAACTCCATAGGAAAAGCAGCTAGGGAAGTGTTGGCTGCTTTTCTGGGCAGACCCGGGTTTTAATGAAGCGCAGCAACAACACCCCTTGGCGCACTGGCCCTTTCGGCAACGAGCTGCGCGGCAGCTCGAGGTCTCACCCGAAGTGGCTATGGGGGGTTAAGGAATCAGGTTTCCTTAACCGTGGTGACGCGGAGATTGTTCTGTATATCTTCTTCTTCCTCAAATATCGGCGGTCGGACTTTCCCGCAGGCCGCTCGGCGCAGCTGCGCGGATTCCTTCCTTGGCCGGCCTACTGCGCGGTTTCTCCTCTCTAGCGCAGAAGGCAACTATTCCTGGCGTTGATGCGCTAAATACTTCCTCGCCCTTCGCATCCAGCGCCGTAACGTATTCCTCGCTCGCTGCAGCGACAGCGCGTTACTACTTCTTGGTACTTAACACTTATAGCTATCAAGAGACCTTTCCGACTCGCTTAAACAGTCGCAAAGATGAAGCAAAAGATGTACACACAGGTAATGATCTTAAACAGTTATCATTCACGCAAATATTATAACAAGAGGATATATGTGAAGCTCATCTCCTCGAGGAAAACCACGTCCCCAGGAGTTTTATATTAACCAGAAAATGATAGAGTTATACAATATGCTGCGCACACAGCTGCAGCCTTAGATCTTACAGGAGACTCCACGCACACAGCTGGGAGCCCTTCTCTCAATCTTTTCTCCTCTCTATGGAGATTACAAAGGCACAGACGTCGACTCAGACTGTCTGGCAACTCAGGGATTAGCTCCTCGGCTATCCGATTTCCTCTCTAGTTCTACACACCGGGTAGAAAATACAGGGAAGGATAATCAACGCATGATCTATCCTTTAGACTGGCTCTCTACAGTCTAGCATCTAATTCTCTAACTCTCCAAAAGGAAGGAACTGAAGGAACTCGGGGGAACCTCTACCCATTACAATGATTCATCTATATAGGTGGCCATGACGGTCACACCTTTACAAAACTGTGGGCCTTTCCCAACAGTGATTCCCAAAAACCCTAACCACGCACATGGCTAGGTGTACTGTAGGCGCCGCTTGCAGTCACGTCGCCGCTTCCTGCAGGCTCCGTGAATTCCGGCGCAGATTGTGGGTATGGGCGATCGTCCTTCGCCTTCAATGCTCTGGTCCGTTGCTCCTCCTTGATCCGAGCAACCATAACTTCTGTACTAAGCCTTTAAATGAGGGTAGCTGAGCCCTCTACTCCATCGCCTTATTTATTATGGTAGCTGAGCCACCTTCATTCTTCGATGACGTGCGCGCGAGCTCCGCAATTTCCGGTTCGTGATCTGCGCTAAGATCATCCATCTGGCACCGTACTGCGCATCGTCTCCTTCTTACCCAAAACTTAGTGCTTGTCCCAAAGTTTAGCACTTTCCTTCCATACTCGTGCTTTTTCCCAAAATTCGCAGCTTTTACTATAGCTGCGACCTTGGCCCCAACAGGACCCCAACACTCACTTGTGGCTCGCCCTCGAGCCACTCGCACTAGCGTGTGGTTGTTTGATTTGCGCATCTGCTTTTGCTTGAATCTACGCGAATGTTTTCTGCCACTTCGCAATAGCGGAGTCCAATTCCTCAATACACTCATCAGCTGTTTGCACTGTTTCTGCGGTCGCTTCGTCTTTAGTGAGTGTATCAATGATCTCCTGAGACTCGGTAATCTCTTTGATTTTTGTCTCAACTTGGCCAACGATTTCAGCATACTCATCCATGAATGGCTGAATGCTGTTGGTGAGCTTCTCATCTTCAGTTCTGAGCTTGTGCAGTTGCTGCTGCATTTTGCGCACTTCGCCCATTTTCTTCATCTTTGGCAAGCTTGTTAAGGACTTAGCTTCTTCATTCAGAACAGTGAGAGATTGTTCTGCAGCTTGCACTTGTTCTGACAGTCCCACTTTAAAAGGGAGGTTCACAAGCTCTGTCCAAGCTTCCATAACCTGGTTCATCAGATTCTTGGCTTCCTGTACTCGATCTTTCATCTGTGTGGAAGCTCTGCTCAGTGCTTCAAACTGTACCTGCGCATCATCTGTAAGATGCGCAGCAACGCGAGCTTCTAGCTCAGCGATCTGGGTTCTATGGTCCTCAGCCATAGCAACTTTTTCTTGCTCCAGGGTTTTCACCCTTCCTCCAGTAATTTGAACTTTTGCAACCAGAGGGAGGTCTGGTTGAATCTCGCAAGCCGGCAATTCCTGGGCAATCTCTTCTATTGCGTTTCTGATGCCGGTGTCTTGCGCCTCATAGAGTGCAAGCTTCGCAGAGATATTATTATGACTTTCTTTCAGCTCTATCTCCTGCGATTGCAGTCGTTGGTTTGCCTGGAAAGTAGAGAGCTCTCTAGCTCTCAACTCAAGAGAAACTTTCTCCTGTACTAGCTGTAGGGTTTCTATAGGAATCATAGACAAATTTATTTCTACAGGTCCAACTGTGCTTACCTGTAGTTCAGCTAGAGGATCTGGAAGTGTCATGCTGGTAGGCGGAATATGTACGACAGTGTGCCTTTCTGTGAGTTCTTCAACTCGCTCATCAGTTGGAATTTCTTGTGGCGCCTGCGAAGTAGATGCTGGCGCATGGGTCTGCGCAATCCTTCCTGCGAGACCTTTCAGTTCTACAAATTGTAAGTCTAGAGCACTTCGGATGTGAGCATGCATGTTCCTCATCTCACAAAATTGCTCTTTCAAGTATTTGTCGACCTCCGAGGGAATGGCCTCAGTGGGATGCGACACTTTCTGCTTCTTTGTGGCTGGTTCTGTTGAGCCTTCATCGCTTCTTTGCTCAGGGGCTTCCTTGCCCTTATCCTTTTCTTGCGCAGCGGCGGGTGGCATCGCAGGTGCGATGTCAGCTGCTGCTCTCCATTCGTCCGACCACGACTTAATGGTTTCTTCGACATCTTCTGTGGTCATCCTGTAAAGACCTAGCGCCCAGTCACCTGGAATGTCGCAAGGCCGAAGGTAGAGTTGATGGATGTCGGCAGTAAAAGCCAACTTTCCTTCATACAATGTGACTGTCTCCCCGCTCAGCCTTGGCATATCTTGTATGGTATCTCGGAGGAGATAGTAGTACTCACAAAAGACAGCGCGATTCATCTTGCGCTTCGCGGGATTAGGGGAATCCCAGAGGTTGATGTAGTGCATGCCGGCAACCTCTCCTACGCGGCGTGGAAGGAACTGAGTATTCGGGGGCTCCTTCCACCCGACGAGAGCGCATAAAATTAGAAGCCACGAAAAATGGAATGATTGGCCTGCATTGTCCTGCACATTCAGGCAATCAGCCAAAAAAGAATTCAGCAGGAAGAGAGACCAGTTGTACTGTTCTCACCGGAGTGGCCATGCCGAAATCTAAGCCTCGGCGCAGAAATTGACGAACAACTTCTTCAGTTGATAAGTTCTCCGTTGTGAACCAATGTAAATAACAAAACTCTGAACAGCAAATGGCGGAACTGCGTAGGGTATAGACGCTGAAAACAAGGGGAAATACTGTGCACACTCGGCTCTGAAAACAATACTTTGGGTCTTCAAACACAACTATGCAACTCGAGACAGTAACCCGAAATTGATACAAGTGTGAGGTATTTATAGCCAGCGGGGATAGTAAATGCGACCAAGTGGGGTAACGTAGCTATAGGCGGCTACAGATGAGTTGACAACACGCTATCCTCCTTGCCGTAGCGGTGCATTTAGTGTGATTGACGGGTTCTGGCAGCCTTCCGGGAGAAGCTAATGCTTTCGGCGCCTGAGTTAAATGCAAATCTTTCGGAGATTAAGCCGAATCCGTCGCAACGGCTAGACTTAAATAGCGGCCTTATCCTTCATTTATTCAAACGTGGCTACATAACTGCTGTAATTCAAAATTTCCGGCGGGTCATTTCAACTTAGGAAACTGTGCCTCTATGGGTCCATGACAAAAAAAATTTCAAGCGGCAACAAAAAGGGAACTCCGCAGGAGCGATAGTTCCATGGTCCAAAAACAAAACTTCGCCAGAGCGCACCGATAAGCTCTCTTAAAGCAATTTTTATTCAGGATGCGCGGATATTTCAAGGAACTGCGCAGGAAGCTGGAAACTGAGGGTGTGTCGCAGCTTCCGTGTAGACTGAATGCGATGTCTCTTTCAACTACACTGGGCATCTGCATTTTTGAGTAATATATTATGTCGACAGGGCGGAGTGGCCGTCGCAATAAAGCTTAAGCCGACTCCCATTTATCATTGTAGGTAGTAGTTCTCCATTCAGCTTTGCAAGCTGAACTGCGCCTCCGTCTGTTATTTTTATTATCTGAAAAGGACCTAACCAATGCACACGAAACTTGCCTGGAAACTTGATGAATTTACTATCATAAAGGAGTACCAAGTCTCCTTCTTCAAAGTGCTTATGCTTAATGTGCCTGTCATGCCAAGCTTTCTGTCTTGCCTTCTGTACCTGTTGATGAAATCCGGCCAAAAGTCTGTCTTCTTCTAAGGAAAGTAGTTGCGAAAGTCTTTCATTCATAGTGTCAGGATCTGCCATTTCTGTAATTTGCGCAATTCGGAGACTGGGAACAATGTATTCCATGGGCATAACTGCTTCTTGTCCATACACCAAGCTGAAAGGTGTGTGACCTGTTAATTTCTTGCAAGTGGTTCTGTAAGCCCATAATACAGCTGTGACTCTAAGGTCCCAATCATCTCTTTGTTGATTACAGATTTTTGTCAGGGCATTCTCAAGAATCTTATTGAATGCTTCCACCGTACCATTAGCTTGAGGATGGTAGGGTGTACTCTTATGGTGATTAATTTGAAATTCTTCAGTAAGGGCCTCTATAGTCTCATTGAGGAAATGTGTACCTTGATCACTCATGAGGATCACTGGGCATCCAAACCTAGTGATAATGTTCTCGAAAATGAACTGCGCGGCAGTAGCGGCGTCACAGTTCTTAACTGGCTTCGCCTCAGCCCATATGGTGAGGTATTCAGTAGCTGTAATGATATATCTTGCGCCAGTTCTTTTTCCTGGTGGGTTAATAGGTCCTACGAAGTCAATGGCCCATTTATCAAAAGCACGCAGTGTGATCTGGGGTCTTAGTGGCATTTCATCTCTCCTTGAGGGTTTTCCTGTGCGCTGGCACACATCGCAACATTTACAGAATTCCTTAGTATCCTTGTGCAATGTCGGCCACCAAAGTCCTGCGGCTAATATCTTCTGCGCAGTCGGCTTTCCTGCGAAATGGCCTCCTGCGGTACCTGAATGCGCTTCTACGATGATAGAGCTCTTTTCATGTGGTAAGATACATCTGCGCAAAATTTCGTCAGGGCCCAACTTATAAAGCTGGCCTGCTATCAAAGTGAAATCTGCGGCTCTAACAACAAGTTGCTTTTTCTGCTGGATTGTAAGCTCAGCCGGCGCTTGTCCGGTAGTGAGAAACTCAAGAATATAAGAATAATATTCGTCTGCTGCTTGGATATAAAACAACTGTGCGTCAGGCAGATTGTCCTCCAGACTCGTAGGTTCCTCTCCTGACTCTATTCTGGATAGATGGTCAGGCCCTGCATTCAATCTGCCTGGCTTTACAATAACCTCAAAATCATACTCTTGAAAGAGCAGTAGCCATCTGCAAATTCTTCCTCCTAAAACTGGTTTATTGACCAAATATTTCAAAGCAGAATGATCAGTATACATTTTAAAGTGAGCTCCTAACAGGTAGTGTCTGAATTTCTGTAGGGCATACACCATAGCTAATCCTTCCCTTTCTGTAGTGGTGTAATTCTTCTCAGCTGTAGATAGCTTTCTGCTGGAGTAAGCAATTGGGTGGTCAATACTTCCTTCTCCAGACTGTGTAAGCACGATTCCTAATGCTATGGAAGAAGCATCAACATGAACATGAAAAGGTTTTCTCCAATCCGGGAAAACTAGAATAGGCGCTGTGATCATCTTTTCTTTAAGTGTGTCCAAGCTCTGTTGGCATTCTTCTGTCCATTGGAACTTCGAATCCTTCTTCAGCAATCTTTCCATAGGCGCTGTGATCCTTGCATATCCTTTGATGAATTTTCTGTAGTATCCTGTATGTCCCAATGTAGTGCGCAATTGCTTAACTGAGTTGGGCGCAGGTAAGTTAGCAATGATGGCAACCTTCGCAGGATCCATCAGGAGTCCTTGTCTGCATACAATATGTCCCAACAAAATACCAAAGGGCGCACAAAATATACATTTTTTCAAGTTAAGGGAAATCTGATGCTGTCTACATTTTTCTAGCATCATGCGCAGATTCGCAATATGGTTCTTTAGTAAACCAAATACAGTCCAGTCATCAAAATAGACTTCTAAAAACTTGTGGATAAATTCTTTAAAAACAGCAACAACGACTCTAGAGAAGATAGCAGGTGCGTTTTTAAGACCAAAGGGCATTACCGTATACTGGAATGAGCCCCATTCAGTTGCAAAAGTAGTCTTGTGGCGGTCATCCGGATGGATTCTGATCTGATGATATCCCGAGAATCCATCAGTGAAGGAGTAAGCCTCTTGTCCTCCAACATTATCAAGTACTTCATCTGTGAAAGGAGTGGGAAATGGGTCGTGCGCTGATGCATCATTGAGTTTGCGCAAGTCGACACAAATTCTTATTTCACCTTTCGTTTTCTTTTCTTGGACCACCATAGGACTAATCCAATCGCTTTCCTCTACTGGCTCAATAATACCTGCTGCAAGCATCTTATCAATTTCTTCTTTGACTTTTTCTTTGTAGCGCGGGTTCAACCTGTATGGGCGCTGCTTTACTGGCTTGGCATCTGGTTTCAGAGGTATGCGCATCACTCCTAAGTCTCCTAGGATGCCTTTCATTTCTGTGAACTTGGTAGGAAAGATATCCTGGTAGTCACGTAATAAATCTGAAACATGCGCAACAGTTTCATCATCCCAATAATCTCCTATAGAAGCAAACTTTGGGTCAGCTTCTGTGCCAATGTTAACTTTCTTGAGCTTGACGTGTTCTGTGATGGCAGGAATATCAAGCTCAGGACCTTCAATATTGCGCGTCCCTTCTGATTCTGGGATATTGATGTTGCGAGGATCGTCCTCCTCATCTTCAGCGGTGAAGTTATAGCATTCCAGGGCATGTTCTATCTGGACAGCCCAATCTGGTTGGGAATATTCTGTTACTAGACCTGGTTCAAATACCTTCTTTTTAATACACTTCAGAGCCTGATCAATACTTGGATGCTCTGACTCAAAGCTGAATGTAAGTTGAAAACTTTCTATCATAAGAGCCCAAGTAAGAGTGCCTTTGCGCAATTCTATTTCAGTATACCAATTCCTTGGGATTGTATCCAATGTGTGGATGAATTGGTGAACCCATTCATCTTTCGGAATATCTGACCATTGCTGAATACATGCTTCAATGTGTGACCTGGGGTCACTCTGTCCTTCATATTTGCGTAGCGCTTCGGCTGTGGTGTCCTGAAATCTGCGCAGTATCAATCTGCGACAGTCTTTCCATGTATGAATATTCTCCTTGTGCGCAATCCACCATCTTGCGGGTGTAGCGCGCAATGCTATATCTAGTGCCTGTATGCGCTGCGGTTCTGGAAGCTTTTGTTCATATTCCTGTATGAATTTAGTTACTTCAGTTAAGCCATCAAAAGTTGGAGTGTCAATTAATTCTGTGCCAATCCATCGAATGGATTTAGTCATCATGGCGCAACGTCTTGCAGAAACCTCATGTAGACGATTCTGCCAGTTTTCCAATCCTGCATCTGAATCTGATGTGCACGAGCTATCACATCGCCAGCTGATATGGCCGTCTGCTGTGGGGTTGACATAGTCACTGTGGTTAGTGGTCATCTGGTACAAACTTTCCATGTGGCGCGCTTCCTCTTCTGCGCGAATGGGTTCTATATATCTTGGTCCTTGAATAGGATCAAGAGGTGCGATGACCCTAATCTGGTCATCCTCAAAGGTCAACTGTCTTTTCTTCAGGTTAATGACAGCCAAATTATCAAATGCCCAGTCTATTCCTAACAGCGCTGGGTATGGTCTACTATCATCCATAATTTTGATTACTTCAAAATATGCAGAGCTTCTTACTCCTTCAATATCAATAGGTACATTGGGTAATCTGCCCAATGGAGAGACTCGTTGCTGATTTGCGATTCTTAGCTGGATAGGGGATCTTGTAAGCTGAGGGCTTCCCATCTGTTCCCATGTCTGCATAGTGAGAACATTGGCTTCTGAGCCCAAATCTAACATGACTTCGTCCATTTCAAATGCTCCAATCTGCGCTGTAAGCCTCATCTCTTTTCCAGTTCTAATGTGACTCCTAATCTGGTGAACAGCACGCTGTGGTGTGTTCGTCGAAGCAGAGTGTTGGCACCGATCCAACAGGTGTTGAAGTTCTAGAGTTGCTTTTTCATTGCGCAACAATTTTAAACATTGTCGCAGGAATGCATGGACACTGCCTAGTGCATGCTCCTCCTCATCATCATCATCAGACCTTCCAGTTGTAGTGGCCTGTTCTTGCACCAGGTTGTCTTGTCTTAGCGCTTGCGATCTAATATTGTTCTGCGGAATTGCGGCAGAACTTGAAGCTCTCGGATCTGAGAAATACTCTTGAGCTTGCTTAAATGCTTCTTTTTGCTTCTGCAGGTTAAGTGGGGCTGGTTTGATGTTAGCGCGGCGCACCCATTGCGTCGCTTGCTTTCCCGTTCCCATCTCTTGCGCACCAGTGGTTGCTCCACTGCGTGTCACTATATTAACTGTAGGGTCCGGTTCTCTTTTTTCTGCTCCAATCAACTGAATATTCTGATTTACCTGTGGTGTCTTTGCTTGCATCTTAGCCTCTAACTGAGGGCATTCTTCAATGATATGGTCAGAAGATTTACAATACCTGCAGAGGGTTGTAGGATTTTGGAAATCCCTAGCAAAATGACCTTGTTCTCCGCAATTATAACAAGTGATCTGTCCTCTTCCACGACCAAAGTTTGTTGTGCGTCCGCGTCTTCTGTAATTTGCTGCTCGGGCGTCCCGAGTTTGGTCATAAGGTGGACCTGCTGTGGGTCCTTGTGTCTCTGCTTGTACCCGATAGACATCATGCTTTCTTTCTATCATAAGATCATATGCTCTACAATTGTTCTCATCATGACCTACTGATTTACAGAAATTACAATATAGATTCTTTGGAGTTTGTACATATTTCTGAAGTAAGTGGCATTCTTGTGGTCTATGACCTCTAGTTCTGCAGATTTCACACCAAGGCCCTTGTGCCTGTGGTAAAGGGTTAGGTGCTCCAGTTGCAATATAGTCTATGAAAACGGGACAATGGTCCTTTGAATGACCTTGGGCTTTACATTTTGTGCACCAAATTTCTTCCTTAATCTCCTTGCCTTTCTTAATATCATGCACTTGCAAGGTTAAGTTTGCTAATTGGTTCTGTAAATGCGCAACATCGTTGCTTGTCCCTGCAATTGGCGAAGCTTCTAGTTTCATAGCCATTTCTAGGGCTTGTTCCTGAGTATTGAGATTCTGTTGCATAAGGGGAAGTCTAATGTGTGGAAGCAGTGCAGCAATAAACCATTCTTTGTGTTGCTGTGGTGCAAACTCGAAGCTTACTTGATCTATCAAAGCTTTGAACTTCTGGTCAAAGTCCCATACTGATTCTGTAGGTAACTGTTTGATGTCTTTGAGCTCTGTTATACACTGTGATTCTGATTTAGGTTTCTTGAATTCTCTAATCATGGCATTTCTTACCTCAGCAAGCGTCCTATTCTGTGCTGCTGAGTATTTCATGAACCAAGTCAAGGCTCTTTCTCTTAGTGTGGTTGCTAACTGAACCAGTTTAACAGCATCATCATTAATTTGCTTAATTGTCCAAATGGCTTCACATAAGAACCAGTGCTGCTCAGGGTCCTCTATCCCTGTTCCTCTAAAAGTTGGTAGCTTCATGTCATCACCCATCCTTCTTGCACGGGTTTGAGGTGGAGGTACTGTAGCAGTGCCTCCGGGATGGTTAAACAAAGGTGGTACAGAGGTACTAGAAGTAGCGTTTGGGCTACTAGAAGGTGTTACTGTAGGATTATACTGAGCTCCGTCTGGTTTTTGCGGTGTAAAGGGGTAATAAGGGATATGAGCACTCCCTTGTCTTTCTATATGGCTTGCTCTAGGGACTTGGCTATTGTCTGGGCTAGACTCAAAAGGATATTGGTCAAGGCCTACTTTATATCGTTTTCCACTACGAGTGCAACCAATAACTTCAGGATCACTATCAGAATCTACGGACATTACTTGTCTATGCTATTCATCAGAAGCAATACATAGCTTTCCTTTTTCATACAGAAGCATTTTAATCCATAAGTTCAGAGAATTTAAGAACTTACCTCTGTGTACTTGGAAGAAACTCCTCTCAGCTTCACTGAAACTCTTTCTTGTATCGACTGCAAATTCGGTAATGAAACCTTCCAGTAGACTATTCAACCAAAAGTCTACTGCGCGGGACAAAGGATTGTCTATCCGCTTCACAATACTAACTAGCTCAGGCGTCCACGTGACGGGTCGATCAACATGCAGCGTAGGTCTAGCATCTGCTAACTTGGCTATCCAAGTGTGTAACTCCAATTCAAACGTAACAAAGAAAATTTCGTAAAGGTCAGCATAAATATACTTCTGTAACCAATCTTCTATTTGAAGCGTAGGGCTTCTATTTTCTTGTTCAGCAAACTCTTTAGCCTTTAAATCAAACCAATCTCCAATTTCTTTAGCTGTAGGATGCCAGTAACACATTTGTTAACTGAGCAAGTCTCAGTGTAACAGAACCTTATGTTGTCTTCAGCAACAGTCTCAGATGTCGCGTGACTAGTAAGTCTTACAGCAACAAGTCGCAAGGCAAAGGAATCATTTGTTGGCTCAATCAACAGGGTTCAAAGCCATGGAAGTAATGTGATCAAAAAGTCATAAGACAACAGAACCATTTGTTGGTCACTAGGCAGCGGAACCATTTGTTTCGCTGCTTCCTTTCTCTAGGTTGCGCGTCAATCTCGCACGTCACTGAAATAAGAGGTCTCCCTCACGCGGCAACGGAACCATTTGTTGACTGCTCAATCTCGCGCGTCGCCAAAATAACAAGTCTCATTCGCGCGGCAACGGAACCGTTTGTTGACTCCTCAATCTCGCGCGTCGCCAAAATAACAAGTCTCATTCGCGCGGCAACGGAACCATTTGTTGGCTGCTTTTCTGGGCAGACCCGGGTTTTAATGAAGCGCAGCAACAACACCCCTTGGCGCACTGGCCCTTTCGGCAACGAGCTGCGCGGCAGCTCGAGGTCTCACCCGAAGTGGCTATGGGGGGTTAAGGAATCAGGTTTCCTTAACCGTGGTGACGCGGAGATTGTTCTGTATATCTTCTTCTTCCTCAAATATCGGCGGTCGGACTTTCCCGCAGGCCGCTCGGCGCAGCTGCGCGGATTCCTTCCTTGGCCGGCCTACTGCGCGGTTTCTCCTCTCTAGCGCAGAAGGCAACTATTCCTGGCGTTGACGCGCTAAATACTTCCTCGCCCTTCGCATCCAGCGCCGTAACGTATTCCTCGCTTGCTGCAACGACAGCGCGTTACTACTTCTTGGTACTTAACACTTATAGCTATCAAGAGACCTTTCCGACTCGCTTAAACAGTCGCAAAGATGAAGCAAAAGATGTACACACAGGTAATGATCTTAAACAGTTATCATTCACGCAAATATTATAACAAGAGGATATATGTGAAGCTCATCTCCTCGAGGAAAACCACGTCCCCAGGAGTTTTATATTAACCAGAAAATGATAGAGTTATACAATATGCTGCGCACACAGCTGCAGCCTTAGATCTTACAGGAGACTCCACGCACACAGCTGGGAGCCCTTCTCTCAATCTTGTCTCCTCTCTATGGAGATTACAAAGGCACAGACGTCGACTCAGACTGTCTGGCAACTCAGGGATTAGCTCCTCGGCTATCCGATTTCCTCTCTAGTTCTACACACCGGGTAGAAAATACAGGGAAGGATAATCAACGCATGATCTATCCTTTAGACTGGCTCTCTACAGTCTAGCATCTAATTCTCTAACTCTCCAAAAGGAAGGAACTGAAGGAACTCGGGGGAACCTCTACCCATTACAATGATTCATCTATATAGGTGGCCATGACGGTCACACCTTTACAAAACTGTGGGCCTTTCCCAACAGTGATTCCCAAAAACCCTAACCACGCACATGGCTAGGTGTCCTGTAGGCGCCGCTTGCAGTCACGTCGCCGCTTCCTGCAGGCTCCGTGAATTCCGGCGCAGATTGTGGGTATGGGCGATCGTCCTTCGCCTTCAATGCTCTGGTCCGTTGCTCCTCCTTGATCCGAGCAACCATAACTTCTGTACTAAGCCTTTAAATGAGGGTAGCTGAGCCCTCTACTCCATCGCCTTATTTATTATGGTAGCTGAGCCACCTTCATTCTTCGATGACGTGCGTGCGAGCTCCGCAATTTCCGGTCCGTGATCTGCGCTGAGATCATCCATCTGGCACCGTACTGCGCACCGTCTCCTTCTTACCCAAAACTTAGTGCTTGTACCAAAGTTTAGCACCTTCCTTCCATACTCGTGCTTTTTCCCAAAATTCGCAGCTTTTACTATAGCTGCGACCTTGGCCCCAACAGGAAGCAAGCAACACAAGAGGTGAAAGCGTTTAAGAAGAAAAATAAATCCACAAGAAACCCAAAGAAAAATGGTTATGTTTCTCAAAGGACCAGAGCTAATCGCGGGAGAGTGATAATCGAGGATGAAGAAGAAGAACCTGGGGAGGATAAGGAGGAATAAACAATTGCATATTCCCTCCTCCACTTAGGAAAGAAAGGAGAAAGCTCTTCAAAGAAAAGAACTCTGCAAGCCAACAATCAAGAAAAACCTGAAAAGAAGAAGAAGCAAGAGGATCCAGAAATTGTGCAATACTCACTCTCAGATACGAATTCTCCTCATGAGCAGCAAGATTCAGACTCAAAAAATGAGGATGTGGAGGATATTTTCCCTAAGAAATACACTCAACAAGAAGAAGGGGGAACCTCTCTTGGGTATCAATAAGAAGCGGGGGAAATTTTTCCTGAAATCCAGCACAATGTAGAACACACAGAAACTCAGGAAGACGTGCCTGGTTCTTCAGCAAGTGATAAAATATCCAGCATAAGACTCCATGAGATGCTTAGTGAGAAGTATGAAGAAATCGTGAAGCTCCAAAATCAGCTCAAAGAAATGGAACAAGAAGTGTTGAAGTGGAAAAATATTGCCCAGACCATAGAAGCTTTAAAATATTCTAATGCATAGGGGAATTAGGAATATGAAATGCACCCCCTATAGGAGAAGCTCCAAATTGTTAAAATGCAGTATGCAGAAGAAAAGCAACAGGTGATATACGTAAATCTCCTCCTGAAAAGAGATTTTCAAGGTTGAGAAGCTAAGTTGAAATATGAAAAAGGATAAATTCAAAGTGGAGGAGCAATGTAAGAAGTGTTTTAACATCATGAAGGAGATCATACATTGTAGGCCACCCTAAAGGGTATACTCAGTCTTCTTGACATAAATATGGCTATGGTACTGGCTTAAGAGGATATATATAGGCCAATCATAGCATTTGGATAATCCCAAAGCCTTCATAGAGACCTACCAATGAGTTGGGGAGCTAGGTAAGGACCAATGCAACGAGTTTTATCTTGATTATTTCATCTTACCTTACCCCTACAGGTGGTCACCCAATCCTTATGTGGGGGATGTACAACTTAGATATATATGTTCCTGGCTCTCTAATGAAGACAATAGGGACACATAGATGCTCCCTTATTTTGAAACTAAAAAAGACACTCAGTTATGGATCAAAGAAGAAGCACCTATTATGGACACCATTCTCACCTCTCATCACTTGCTTATTCAAGATGATGATATGGTACCAATTCTAAGGGAGAAGCAAAATTATTCCATCACTCATTTCAAAGACTTAACAACATAAGAAAACAACAATAGGATCATGAAGCTCACTGCAAAAATATGGAAGGACATTCCTCTTGAGCTACAAAATCTCGAAATACATTCACCATCTAACCTGGAAAAAGCTCTCTTCCAATCCACTTTGTATCTCTCCACAGTGGAAAAATTATAGTTACAATGGATTGGTATGAGATTCACTTTGCCATTACTTCTATCCAGTGATAATCAGGAGTGGAATAAGGAAGAGGGAATAGCCAAATGGGAGAAGATTAAGAAAAATAGAGGATTTCATCAGACACAGTATTTGACCAGTTGCTATGCCTACAATATTAGACCTACAGAGAATCTTGAACCCACAAAAGACCCAGAATCAATAGTTGATTGCATAGACATGTGCAAATGAGGTAGTTGGGGGGAGATGATGGCTCCAAACATTAGGTAAGAAAAGGGATCTAAATCATTTTCTAATCAGTCATTTTGGTACAAAAAGGGAATATTATGATATAAAGTTGGTGAATGATGTGTTCATCCTAGTTAGGATTGTAAAAAAATTTAGTTGATATATTCTAGATGTTGTAGTCTTCCTTTCTCTATATTAAATGCACATGCGGCACTGATGAGGTTGGTTGTTAGAAGCATCTTTTTGGCACGAGCCTTAAAATAATACATTTTTAACATATGGAGGACATCAAGCTTGTTTTTTCGTAGAAGACAGATGATCAGAACAGTCTACTTACAGTTTTTTGATGAAGCTCGAGGTAAAACAAAGGAGTTTCAATATTGCAACAATTTTGTATAAACCAATGCGCAGGACAAGCAAAATTTAATGAAAGACTATAGTTGTTGGGTGCCATTATCAGTATTCGATGATCTCTAAATATATATCCAACTGAGGCCTAGTCCCCAAAGGATGAACATAGCTCAGTGAAGTGACGTGAATTTCCACTATGTGTGTTGTCTTTCATATCACACTCCACGTAGTCATAGCATAGGCATTAACAGTTCATTTCGTTTCATAGTTTTAGAAAGTAGATATTTAAGCGGTATGGCATGGCTTACATGTCAGGCCCCTTTTTTGTATGAACTCAGTTATTTTTACAGTTGGAGAACAAGGCATTAATATTTGTGATGTTTAAACAATGACATCGAATTAAATGAAGATTCCTATTTTCCCATCTTATTGAGTAATCTTTTGTTCTTGTGTCATCTTGGACAAGGGCCCATCCATAGGTGATTACAAGGACTTGTGCGTTAAGTTAGATTTACTGCTTTCATATGAATGTGAGGAAATATAGTAGATTTACTACAATTTGTAGAGGATTTATAGTATGTTGACATATTAGCTTTGATGAATTATTTCTGACCTTTAATTCAGTTTGAATGTTTCTTTACTGTTTCTGCAAATTCCAATTGAGTATTTATTTTATGACTTGGGATATTGTCATATGAGCTTGGTAAATCATTGAAGTTATAATTTTGTTCTATTACTTACTCATAATTTGGTGTAATCAGAATACCTGGACTCGGTGTGTGAATAGTAGGGCGGATTAGGGGTTTCCTCAAAAGGTTTGCCTAAAACTAGGTGAGGAATGTTATGAAACTTGTCCATGAAACCACTGATAAAGGGATAGATTCCTAGTCAAATGAGGGGATCCATGTCTCTTGCAACTCTTATATCATAGATTAAACTTACCTTTTCTTAATTTTTACCAAACAATCCTTCTTTACTCATTTTTAAATACTACTAGGCATCATTAGAGTTTTTTTGTAGGTTGCACATATTGTGTAGGACCCTCAGAAGTTTGTATGAACCCCTGGGTTGATGATTAAAGGAAAGGTTTAGATACAACACCCTTGTTGGAATCTTTCCCCAATAGGATACAGTATTGTTGATGTTTGGTTGAGACTGTCACTATCATCATCTCATAATTTGGTGTAAAGTGCGAGAGATGAATGTGACTTTCAGTAAAAGTGGACAATGAGAATGAAATGAACGACGATGATGACGATGTCAATGACAATGATAATGATGGAAATGACGATGATGATGACGATGTCAATGACAATGTTGATATTGATGATGATGACTTAGATGAGAATGACGATGATAATAAACTAGATAACAATGATGACAATGATGACGACGACGACGACGATGACGACGATAATGATGAGGATGATGATGATGATGCTGATGATGATGATGATCATTGTCATCGTTGTTACAGAGAAAAATTCCTATGGTTTGGGTAGACCACAATGTTAATATTTAATATGCTACGACAGAAAATAGTATCATTGCATTCCATTTCACAATAACAGAATATATAGGATCACTGAAGAAACAACAAGCACAGCATAAACACAAGAGACACAAATTTATCTTGGGAAACCCTCATGGGGTAGAAAATCCAGTAAAGCTTCCTCAATATAGATGACCAACAATATACAAAGATGTAACCCTGAGCATAAGCTCCTCCTTCTCCATAGCAGACCTCTCCTCCACAAGTGCGCCACTCTCAAGTGAGTGAGTGTGTGTTAAATGAGGAATACACCTCCTCTATTTATACACTACTCCGACTTGTCTTTTACACAAATCATGTAGGCTCGTATTTAACCAATGGGTTAAATACCCCACTACAACTGACTGGGCCGACCCCTCTAGGGTGGTCTAATAACCCTTTGACCCACATAACACATACAGGGCCGACCCCCACTAAGGAAGTCTAATAACCCAAGTTACCACATTTCGAAGGAGGAATAAACATCTCCGGATATACAATAAGATCTTCAAGGAGGAATGAAACATCTCCAAAATAATAAAGTACAAATATAATATTCTTTGAAGTTACAATATCTCAACACTCCCCCTTAATGAGAAGGATATTATAACAGCATCTGCACAAGCAAGGAGTCATCAACATCATACATGATACATCTATAAATCATTGGAAGCTTTCTCAACATCATCAGTAACTCGAGCAGTTACTGGAACATCTTCAATATTGGAACATCAACATCTTCAGTACTGAGTCTTTATCTTATGCAGCACTCGAATAGCTACAACAACATCAACATCTGGATCCTCACGATCATCAGCATCGTCATCATACGATCATCAGGATCGGGATCATCTCGATCTACAGCATCTGGATCATCTCGATCTACAACATTTGGATCATCATGATCTACAGCATATGGATCATCTCGATCTACAGCATCTAGATCATCTCAATCTACAGTATCTGGATCATCACGATCTACAGCATCTGGATCATCTCGATCTACAACATCTGGATCATCTCGATCTACAACATCTTGATCATCACGTTCTATAGCATTTGGATCATCACGATCTACAGCATCTCGATCATCTCGATCTATAGCATCTAGATCATCATGATCTACAACATCTGGATCATCTCGATCTACAGCATTTGGATCATCTACATTAGTATCCACACTAATACATCTATCATCAGAACATGTATTCTCACTAATACATCTATTATCAAAAGCATGTATTCTCACTAATACATCTATCATCAAAAGCATGTATTCTCACTAATACATCTATCATCAAAAGCATGTATTCTCACTAATACATTTATCATCAATAGATAGCAGCATACCCTGCAACACACACGATCATATTACAGGATGATCAATCCCACTCTCTTTAGGACATAGGTCCATGGATGATACAATCCAGATCAAGTTCCAGGATGATCAGTCCTTATCACTTTAAGACAAGTCTCATGTCTAGGGATGATGCAATCCCATCACGTACATTTTGAACCCAGTTCATGGATGATGCAGTCCTCACACGTACCTTTAAGACAAGTCTCATGTCTAGGGATGATGCAATCCCGATCAAGTTCCAGGATGATCAGTCCTTATCACTTTAAGACAAGTCTCATCTCTAGAGACGATGCAATCCCATCACGTACATTTTGAACCCAGTTCATGGACGATGCAGTCCTCACACGTACCTTTAAGACAAGTCTCATGTCTAGGGATGATGCAATCCCGATCAAGTTCTAGGATGATCAGTCCTTATCACTTTAAGACAAGTCTCATGTCTAGGGACGATGCAATCCTGATCAAGTTCCAGGATGATCAATTCTTATCACTTTAAGACAAGTCTCATGTCTAGGGACGATGCAATCTCGATCAAGTTCCAGGATGATCAATACTTATCACTTTAAGACAAGTCTCATGTCTAGGGACGATGCAATCCCGATCAAGTTCCAGGATGATCAGTCCTTATCACATTAAGACAAGTCTCATGTCTAGGGATGATGCAATCCCATCACGTACATTTTGAACCTAGTTCAGGGACGATGCAATCCTATCTTCAATTCTCGGAGACATCATGTCTATGGCTCTCTTTAGGACTGAAGTCCAGGGATGATCCAATCCTCACATGTCCACGAAGGACTTCATTCTTGAAGACATCTGTCTACGGCTCCTTTTAGAACATGTGTTCAAGGATGATGCAATCCCTCTTCTTTCTCGGAGACACCTGTCTACGGCTCCTTTTAGAACATGTGTTCAAGGATGATGCAATCCCTCTTCTTTCTCGGAGACACCTGTCTACGGCTCCTTTTAGGACTGATGTCCAGGGATGATCCAATCCCCTCATGTCCACCAAGGACTTCATTCTCGAAGACATACGTCTACGACTTTCTTTAGGACTGAAGTCCAAGGATGATCCAATCCCCTCATGTCCACCAAGGACTTCATTTTTGAAGACATACGTCTACGACTCTCTTTAGGACTGAAGTCCAGGGATGATCCAATCCCCCTTCTTTCTCGGAGACACCTGTCTATGGTTCCTTTTAGAACATGTGTTCAAGGATGATGCAATCCCCTTGTCACCTTAGACCCTCTCTAAGGACCATCCACCAACCTCTCTGTCGGCATCACCAATATAGGTATCCACATCATCGAACTCACTGTCGATGCGGGAAATCTCATCATAAGTGATCACATCGCTCCCCCTTTCGAGGAGGGTCCTTCTGAACTATTTTAAGTTTGCCTCGGAAAACTTTACTTGAGGTAGAGGTTTGGTTAGTACATTGGTAACTTGTTTCAAATTCGAACTTTAATTCTTTTCTGCACCATATCTTGTATATAGAAATGTCAGATCTCTATGTGCTTTGACTTATCATGGAATACTGGATTCTCTGCCATTTTGGTACAACTCTGTTTGTCACATAGGATCACAGTTGGGTCCATTCTAAAGCCATACCGCTTCACAACTAGCAGAGCAAGCAGCCATATATTCCGCTTGTGCTGAGAGCCACACTAGATTGCTTCCTTCTAAACCATGAGATCATGGCTGATCCCAGACAGTAACATCCTCTCGATGTGCTCTTCCCGTCTGATACAATTTCTTCCCAATCAACATCTGTGTATCCATCTGAGGTCATGATCTCTAACATACATCAAAGTCTATCGTATCCTTTAGGTACCTCATCACATGCTTTGCAACTAACAGGTGAACACATCTGGTTTCCGCTAGATACTGACAAAAGGTGTTCACAACAAAGCATATATCTGACCTAGTATTTGTTAGACACATCAATGACTCAATATTTTGTCTGTACAGAGTTCTATCCATTAACTTTGATGAGTCATCTGCTAACAACTTCAAGAGTGGCCATTCCAACACATCAAGTCCTTTTAATATTTTTCAGCATACTTTCCCTGGTTGAGAAAGATTCCTTCTGAGCCTTGCCATACTTCCAGACCTAGGAAGTAATGCATCAATCTGAGATCTTTCATTTTCATTTCTGCAGCCATCTTCTTCTTTCTTTTCATGATCTGTTTCTCATTCCTTGTCAGAAAGAGATCATCGTCATACAATAATGGTATGATAGGTTCATCATCCACAACCTTAAGGTAAATGTTAGGAACAACTTTACTTTTGGTAAAGCCCAAGCTTATCAAGAAAATGTCAATTCTCCCTTTTTGACTGAACATCATTCACACTCTGCATTGAATGATCTTCTGCATATCTATCTGTGCCATCTCTCGTTAGATGGGTCTACTGATATGAGCCTCAATATCATTCGAACTCTGTGGTGAGTTCCTTCTTGCATCCATGTCATCTGTGTATAGAAACCATATTCAACCTTGTAGCAAAGGTTGAGATCCACATCACCCATGGTGATCATTAAGCTCATCAATTGATTATCGATCCTGGGAACCCATACAGAACCTGATTCACACTTCTTCTTTAATTACACCATTAAGAGAATGGTCTTATCTAGCCACTTGGAGCAAACATCTCATCATGATTCTCTTCCTCTTTCTAAGAGAATCTTCTAGCCACAAGCCTTCTATAGTGTGTTTGATTTGTAAATCTTTTGTTGAACATCCATCGCTTGTTCAGTGTTCATCATTCATCATGATCTTTCCTACAAATCAAAATTAAGTACATGATTAGTAATACTTCATAATCATCAAATCATATTGACATGATAACCTATTATGCATATAGATATCATTTACATAGTTATGCAACTATTTTGACCAATACTTTGGCACAACACTTTCCCATATCCTGTATGCATACAGTGGCTATCTAGATTCCTTCCATCTCTACCAGAACATACTATTGAGAGTGTGCACAGCTCTCATCATGTGAGCAAAGAGGTTTCATTCTAGACAAGCAACAATGTAATGTTTGTCCAACTTACCAATCATATGCATATTAGTAGTATACTTTTCAACGCTCTATGGATGTTTACACTCAGCTTGATATATTCTAGGAATAAAAATATGCATACAACCAATATCATTTACTATTTCAAATAACAACTCAAATACTTATCTTTTATGTTCGTGTGGTTGCCTCCCGCTTGATCTTCTATATGTCTTTTGAACTTCTATTCATTCTGTACCACTGTGCATGCTCAAGTGTGTACTAGTGTCATCCTCATGATCTCATACACAAACATACATTCATTAGAATATTCTCAAAAAATTCTAATTCTAAATAATATTGAATATGTATAGTCATGATCATTAGTATTCAGGGTTTCAAGGAAGTCTTCTTTTACTCATGCATATTCTTGTTTGATCATAGTACTCTTTTGGTTAATTAAATCATCAAGATAAGAGACATAATATGAATAAACCCTTGATTACTAAATTTATGAATAAGCATAACCAATCATACCAAGAATACTTATATAAGGGATCCTAACACAAGGTAAGATTCTAACTTGACATAGGAAAACATACCTGCATTAGTATACCTGCTTAGTTATGTACAACATACCTAAACAATCTCTTCAATGATTTAGAGATCCTGAGCTAGAACTTGCATGTCTCATAGGTTAATCATAATATAACAAAGTCATACATACCTCGTAAGTAGAACAAAGATTATGGATGAGTCTTTGTCTTCATGTTGTCATGGTCATGGAACTTGGTTTGTCTTTTGTGATGTACCTGTATCTTGTTAGCAGACAACATCAACCTCACACAACACCATAATGCATTAGTACAATCATATAGCCCTAATCAATGAATGTCTTCGATCATTCACATGCATTCATACTATTACTAGGGTGATAAGACAATTCTAACATTAATCAAGATTGTACTAATAAATAATATGGAGACAAACACATCTTGAACTCAATCAAGAATCAGATTTCAAGACATACCTGAACCTCCTTAAGTCATACCTGTCGAGACTTCTTGTAGTCTTCTTATGTAAGGCCTTAGCCTCAACTCCCCCTAAAACTTGATTTGGATCTTGATTAGGGTTTTCTAGAGAAACCCTAAAAATTCAATCTTTGACTTTCACACTTCTGAATGGATGGAAGCATGTGTCTTGCTAGCATACTTCAATTTTGAAATCTCCAAAATTTGACCCCTCAAAATTGCCTTCGAAACTTCTGGATCTTCTGGACAGGAACCCGAACTAGGGTTTGATGAAGCCCACCCTTCTGTCCAATCAAAAGGTTTGATCCAAGGCTCTAAACTCTTATTTTTCTGAAGAGCTTCCAGCCGTGGTTACAGACTTCAAAAATTCCAACTTTTGTTGAAGCCCTAATTTTCCATCTTTCTGATCAAAATCCCGAACTGGGGTTTGATCAAGCCCGGTCTTCTACCCAACCAAAAAATTCGATCTCGGTCTCTAAATTTTGATTTTCCTGAGTAGCATTCAGCCGTGGATTCTGATTTCAAAAATTCTAACTTTCTCTGAAACCCTAAATTCCGGAAGCCATGAATGAAGGTGCTCCAAAAATAATTCTGTTTTGACAGAAATATGTACCTGATTGTTTCTGCTGTAGCTCCAAACTTTTCGCTCCACAGGTTCTGAATTTTTTTTTTTGTGGTAGCCTGACTTGTCATCTTTCCATCCCGACAGGTCTGACCTCAATTTGATTTTCTGAGAGAGAGTTATGCCAAGTGTCGCAATGTGACCTGTTTATGGGATAAAACAAAAGAGCGAACTTGTACGGCATGCCACGTCTCATTGGTTCAACTTCGGCCTCTGAAAACGTTTCTTGAGATAGTACAGTCTATGTACTACCTGTCACTTTTTACGAAATTTCATTTGGAGCTTCCTAGCCCACGTTATGCCAAGTGTCGCAACGTGACCTGTTTATGGGATAAAACAGGAGAGCAAACTTGTACGGCGTGCCACGTGTCATTGGTTCAACTTCGGCCTATGAAAATGTTTCCTGAGATAGTACAGTCTATGTACTACTTGTCACATTTTACGAAATTTCATTTGGAGCTTCCTCTCCCAAGTTATGACCTTTTTTCCTAGGTCACCTGATTTTGATTGAGATCTGGAAGAGGCAGAAACCCTAACTTGTACTGATCATAACATACAAAGTACAACAAATCTGAGGGTGCCCTTTGACACAAGATACCTGGAGATGTTATCTACGACCTGTAAAGGTTTCAGATCCTGAACCTTCGCCAAAATGGATTTATGGCAAAAGTTCCACGATGACTGGTTTTTTTCTATATAAAACCCTAACCTTCAAATTGTTGTAAGTAAAGCAATTGTCGTAAGTGCCATACATTGCCTTCCTTCAGGTTAGCTCTGATACCATGTTAAGATTTAATATGCTATGACAGAAAATAGCATCATTGCATTCCATTTCACAATAATAGCATATACAGGATCACTGAAGAAACAACAAGCAATGCATAAACACAAGAGACACAAATTTATCCTGGAAAACCCTCATGGGGTAGAAAACCCAGTAAAGCTTCCTCAATATAGATGACCAGCAATATACAAAGATGTAACCCTGAGCATAAGCTCCTCCTTCTCCATAGCAGACCTCTCCTCCACAAGTGTGCCACTCTCAAGTGAGTGAGTGTGTGCTAAATGAGGAATACACCTCCTCTATTTATACACTACTCTAACTTGTCGTTTACACAAATCATGTAGGCTCGTATTTAACCAATGGGTTAAATACCCCACTACAACTGACTGGACCGACCCCTCTAGGGTGGTCTAATAACCCTTTGACCCACATAACACATACAGGGCCGACCCCCACTAAGGAAGTCTAATAACCCAAGTTACCACATTCCGACGAAGGAATAAACATCTCAGGATGTACAATAAGATCTTCAAGGAGGAATGAAACATCTCCAGAATAATAAAGTACAAATATAATATTCTTTGAAGTTACAATATTTCAACACACAACACACTGCTGACTACCAGAAAATGACTCAATTCCCAATGCAATGCTATATAAATGACAATGCTAAGATAATGGAGAAAAGACCAACCTTCTAGTACCGGAAGTTTGAAGTAGATCCCCGTTGAGCTTTCAACTTCTACACTTGAACCTACAGATTAGTCTCAACAACAAGAGCAAGCAAGTGCATATAATATGTGAAAGACATTAGCATAATCAATAGCAAGATCCATGATATAATAAGCAAATATAACCCAATGTAATTTAAGAATATTCACAACATCAATTGGACGAGAAAATGAGTATTTCCATTAATAAATAACAAGAAGTACAATATACGACCTCTTGCCGGCAACCAATTTGAACCAAGAATTGGGTCTCTCCACTTGTGCCTCCACCACTTCAATCCTCCATGTAATGGAAAACTCAAACTATGAAAGGAGTTTGGTAGGTGAACATAAGGAGTTCACAACAACAAGGATCAATGAGTGTATACTCAAGTCATGGCAAAAATCCACTAGAGTTATCTTTCTCTCTCTTTCTCCTCCATTCCATATGCCATAAGAGCTCAATATATAGCCTTCCAAAGGTACTTAAGTGAAAGGACAGATCGAGGCGTTTCGGGACAAATGGAGGGCCCAAGGTCACCCTAAGACCGCTTTTTGGGAGTAAAAAGTAATATTCTAATGATTTTTACCATTTTATTTGGTACCCGCGGGCTATAGTGGAACAACTCACGTGTACACTGGCTAAAGTGGAACAGCTAGTATACAGGAAGAAAAATAGGGAAAAAGTATTTTTGAAGGACATAAAGTGAATCTAAGTCAGTGAAATGGATCATGAAGGACAAAGAGTGTTGATGCTCACAAGGTAGAAAATTACATTGTAATAGATGCCCCATAATGTGTGAGGTTAGTGTTGATGTATATGTAACTTCGGAATGTATTTCACATATATGTATATTGTATTCCTATAGATATGGTATTATTCCTCTATAAGGAAGTGTCGTCATTTATATTGTAAGTGTCGTAACTTATACTTGATGGGTTATTAGACCACCTTGTTTGGGGTCGGCCCTGTATAAGTCATGTGGGTCAATGGGTTATTAGACCACCTTGTTTGGGGTCGGCCCTGTATAAGTCATGTGGGTCAAAGGGTTATTAGACCGCCCTATTGGGGGTCGGCCATGTGGGTCAAAGGGTTATTAGACCACCCTATTGGGGGTCGGCTCACTCAGCATTATGTTATGTGGTTAAGTTCGAGCCGACATGAGTTAGGTAAAAAGGCAAGTCAAGTCAAGTATAAATAGAGTGCGGGAGGCACTCTATTTACTCACTCACTTCACACACATGCTCTCAAGGAGGATAGGTGCACTTATGGAGGAGGAGGATTGCTGCTAGGTTATGGCTATCTCTATTGGTTGGTTGTATCATTTCTCTATCTATCTCTGAGGAAGTTATTGGGGTTTTTCACCTTTATGGTTTTCCCCAAGTAAATCTTTGTGTCTCTTGTGTGTGCTTGCATTATTGTCTCCATGATTGATATGTTGTAGATATGCTGTACATGTTGTTCTCTCAGTTAAGATCCTAGATCAGATTGAAGTAAATTCAGAAAATTCAACATGGTATCAGAGCTAGCCTGAAAGAAGGCATGATATGGCATGTATGACACTTGTTGCACTTACGATGCTAGGGCTTGATATAGCAAAAACCAGTCATCATAGCACTTTCGCTATAAATCCGTTTTGGAAAAGTTTTCAGATCTGAAATTGTTACAGGCCGAAGCTAAGATCTCCAGGTATCTTTTGTCCAAAGGACAACCTCTAATTCGTTGTACTTTGTGATTTATGATCTGTACAATATAGGGTTTCTGCCTCTTCCAGATCTGATTCAAAATCAGGTGACCTTGGGAAAAAGGTCATATCTTGGGCTAGGAAGCTCCAAATGAAATTTCGTAAAAAGTGACAGGTAGTACACAGTCTTCACTATCTCAGAAAACGTTTTCAGAGGCCGGAGTCGAACCAGTGACACGTGGCACGCCGTACAAGTTCGCTCTCCTGTATTATCCCATAAACAGGTCACGTTGCGACATTTGGCATAACTCTCTCTCAGAGAGTCCAATTGAGGTCATACCTATCAGGATGGAAAGGTAACAGGCCGAGATATCTCAGAAATCTTTTTCAGAGGCTGAAGTTAAAACAGTGACACGTGGCACGCTGTACAAGTTCGCTCTCCTGTTTTATCCCAAAACAGGTCACGTTGCGACATTTGGCATATCTCTCTCTCAGAGAATCCAATTGAGGTCAGACCTATCAGGATGGAAAGATAACAGGTCAGGCTATCTCAGGAAACTTTTTCAGACCCTGTGGATCAAAAATTTTGGAGTTACACCAGAAACAATCAGGTACATATTTCTGTCAAAACAGAATTATTTTTTGGTACCTTCATTCATGGCTTCCGGAATTTAGGGCTTTGGAGAAAGTTGGAATTTTTGTAATCGGAGACCACGGCTGGATGCTACTCATCAAAATAGAAATTTAGAGACCAAGATCAGAATTTTTGGTTGGGCAGAAGGCTGGGCTTGATTAGACCCTAGTTCGGGACTTTGATCAGAAAAGTGGAAAATTAGGGCTTCTGTAAAAATGGGAATTTTTGAAATCTGTGACCACGGCTGGAAGCTCCTCAGAAAAATTGAAGCTTAGAGCTTTGGATCAAACATTTTGATGGGGCAAAAGAGTGGGCTTCATCAAACCCCAGTTCAGGGTCACGTCCAGTGAATCTAGAAGTTTCAAAGGCAAAATTGAGGAGTGAAACTTTGCAGTTTTCAAATTCTGAATATACCAACTTGATCAGCTCATCAAGGCACATATTTCTATCCTATCAGAAGTTTGAAATTCAAAGTTTGAATTTTTGGGGTTTCTCTGACAAACCCATATCCAGCTCAAGGTCCATTTCTTGCAAATCAAGTGGATTGGGTTAATCACTTGCATAAGTGAAGAAGTTCCTGTTTCAGAGGGAGATGAGGCTAAGGCCTTAAATAAGAAGATTACAAGCGATCTCGGCAGGTATGACTCATCGAGGTATGTTTCGATATTTGTCCATGATTAAGTTTATGGTATGTTTGTCTTCATGTTATTATGGTTGGTACAATTTTGATTTTAAATTTGTCGTATCACCTTAACAAAATTATGAATGCATGATAGAAGATATTCATTGGTTAGGGTGTTGATACTTATGATTGTACTAATGCATTATGGTGTTGTATGAGGTTTATGTTGTCTACTAACATGAAAGGTACACCAAGAAAGACAAATCATGTTCTTGTCCAAGAACATATGATCATGATAACATGAGGACAAAGATTCATCCATTGTCATGGATCTCATAGAAGATCCATTTACGAGGTATGTATAACTTGGTTTTGTAATAGTTAACCTATGAGATATACAGGTTACTAGCACAAGTCATTGAAGAAGAACAAGAAGACATCATGTGAGTATGTTAGACATAAATAGCTAGCATGCTAATCCAGGTATGTTTTTCCTATATCAAGATAGAATCCTACCTTGTGTTAGGATCTTATACTGTTGTTGATAATGATTATTCATGAAGTCATAGGTTTGAATAATCATGATTGTATGCATATTATGTTTCTTACCATAATTGATGATATGACTAACCAGAAGAATCATGATGGTATAGGTTTGAATAATCACAGGTTTTATGCATTTTATATCTCTTATCTTGATTGATGATTCAACTAATCTGAAGAGTCATAGGTTTGAGTAATTACAGGTTTAGACATGTTATGTTTATTATGATTTGACTAACCTTAAGAATTCTACATAAACCTTGAATGCTAATGCTTATTATTTTTGTTTGAAATGATCATGACTATACATGCTTGAGATTATTGTGTTTTAATAGTATACTAATGAATGTATGATTTTATATGAGATCACAAGGATAACACATTCATGATACTAATAAGCATGCATAGGGACCAAGGATGAATATGAGATTCAAGAATAGGTAATCCAGGAAGCAAAGATCAAGAGGGAGTACACTCCAGTAGTTTCTGCAAGGATGCAGATATTCAGAGGGAGTTGATCATCTCTCTACATTTCACAACAGAAAGGTGTAGAAGAAGCTACCTCAGATTAGGACTCCAGCAGCTCCTGCAAGGAAGCAAAGACTCAGAGGGAGTCCACCCAACGAACAAACAAAGATAAGTATTTGAATTGTCATTTCTTAAATAATACTGTTCAATAATGTATATACTGATGTTCCTAGAATTAGGTTGTGTATTATGCATATTAGAATAATTGCATTGATGAACAGTATACTACTAATATGCATGGGTAAGTAGCCTATGGCACTGTACAACATTCCATTGCTACTTATCTAGAATGAAACCTCTTTGCTGACATGTTGGGAGTTGTGCACACTCTTAACAATGTTCTGGTAGAGATTGGAAGGCATCTAGAAAGTTACGGGATATGGATAAATGTTGTATTGAAGCATTGGCTAAGATAATTGTATGACTGTATGGCATATTTCTTTATGTGTAAGAATTTGTTCTGAAAACTATAAGATGTTTTCTAATCATGCAATTTAACTTGTTGTGTAGGAAAGATCATATGCCATCTCCTACAAAAGGACTACAACATTTGTTCCAGCAAGAAAGATATCTATTGAAGATATTGAAGTTCCCAGGATCTGGGATGAAGAAATGGAATGCCATGATCCGTAGATCATGAAGAAGATGTTTGGGATGCAGTCCCAAGACCTGACATGGAGTCATATGTATGCAGATTGAAGAAAGCCTTGTATGGCTTGAAGCAAGCTCCCAGAACTTGGTATGGTGAAGATAGATTGATTGCCGACACGCAGTGGAAGCTTACTACTGAGTTCGAGATGAAGAACTTGGGGATGATGCACTATTTGTTTTTGGCATGGAGGTGTGGCAAAGTGTAGATAGAATCTTCCTTGGACAAGGGAAGTATGCAGTAGAGATCCCAAAGAGGTTCGGGATGATGGATTGCAAGGCCATGGCCACACCTATGGCATCGAATCTGAAGCTTCTATGTGATGCTTCATCTGAGTCAGTTGATGTCTCTATGTATCGTCAGATGATTGGGTCCTTGATGTACCTGACGAACACGAGACCAGACATTTTCTTTGCTGTGAACACATTGAGCCAGTTCCTGACGGATCCGAGAAGTGTTCACCTGGTTACTGTAAAGCATGTTCTGAGGTACCTGAAGGGTACAGTGGATTATGGGCTCAGGTATGAGGCGAATCAAAAGTTTAACCTGGAAGGTTATGTTGATTCAGATTGGGCTGGCAGTGTTGCAGACAGGAAGAGCACATCTGGGTGCTGCTTCAGTATGGGATCAGGTGTGATCTCTTGGTTTAGCAGGAAGCAGTCCTGCGTAGCACTGAGTACAGCTGAGGCAGAGTATGTTGCAGCCTGTTCATCTAGTTGTGAGGCAGTATGGCTACGGAAGCTACTGTCTGAGTTATTTGATCTCCCGTTGGAGGCTACTGGTATCTTCTGTGATAACCAGAGTTGTGTGAAGCTATCCGAGAACCCAGTGTTTCATGACAGGTCGAAACACATAGAGATCAAATATCACTATATCAGGGATATGGTGCAGAGAGGAGCTGTGAAGCTCCTGTATGTTGCGACGGACGAGCAGATTGCAGATGTGCTGACGAAGCCACTAGCCAGGGTGAAGTTCGAGTACTTCAGAGAGAGGCTTGGCATGCTTCAGATCAAGGATACTTCGAGGAAGAAGTGATGGACACATTTGCTGAAGCCATTCCAAGCATGTTGGAAGGAGGATCCTTCACATGGCTGTGGATGTAAGCGCTGGATGATGAGCATCAGGATGATGTTCTGGTTTCTGCTTGGATATGATCAGTTGGATCATTTTATGTATGTATGTATGCATCATGTTGGATGCTTGGACCATGTATCTGTATATGTATCAGGTGGATACATTGTATGATCAGGTGGATCATGTATGGTGATATGTATCATGTATTTGTATTTGTATCAGGTGGATACATTGATGATCAGGAGGATCATGTATGATGATATGTATCAGGTAGATACTTGGTATGCATCAGGTAGATGCATTGATGATCAGGAGGATCATGTACGATGATATGTATCATGTATTTGTATCAGGTGGATACATTGATGATCAGGAGGATCATGTATGATACTTGGTATGCATCAGGTAGATGCATTGATGATCAGGAGGATCATGTATGATGATATGTATCATGTATTTGTATCAGGTGGATACATTGATGATCAGGAGGATCATGTATGATACTTGGTATGCATCAGGTAGATGCATTGATGATCAGGAGGATCATGTATGATACTTGGTATGCATCAGGTAGATGCATTGATGATCAGGAGGATCATGTATGATGATATGTATCATGTATTTGTATCAGGTGGATACATTGATGATCAGGAGGATCATGTATGATACTTGGTATGCATCAGGTAGATGCATTGATGATCAGGTGGATCATGCAGCAGGATGTTGCAGTGATGATCAGGATGATCATAGATGATGAGCTTCAGGATGTTGCTCCAGATGACATGCAGCAGGACGTTGCATTGATGATGATCATGGATACATCAGGATGATGTATGGTGAGTATCAGGTTGATACTCTATGGCCGTGGATCAGGTTGTGCAGATGAGCATGTAATTCGTTGCCCTGGGAGATTTGCAGATGGTCTTTCGAGGTTTTGCCTATGGCATGTAATTCGGTGCCCTGGGACATCTGGCAAATGCTCTTTCGAGGTTTTGCTCTTGGAGGACATGTAATTCGTTGCCCTGGGAGATCTGCAGATAGTCTTTCAAGGTTTTGCCTATGGCATATAATAGCGCCCTGGGATATCTGGCAGATGCTCTTGCGAGGTTTTGTCCTATGGCATGTAATTCGTTTCCCTGGGAGATCCGATAGGTTGGGCTGTGTGCCCGTAATCAGTCCTGGGATGCTCTTGCGAGGTTTTGCCATGACCACATGTAATTCGTTGCCCTGGGAGATTTCAGGTCGGAGTTGTGTACCCGTAACATCCTGAGATGCTCTTGCGAGGTTTTGTGGTGGACCACATGTAATTTGTGCCCTGGGAGATTTCAGGTCGGAGTTGTGTACCCGTAACATCCTGAGATGCTCTTGCGAGGTTTTGTGGTGGGGTCACATGTAATAGCGCCCTGGGAGATCCTACAGGTCGGAGTTGTGTACCCGTAACATCCTGGGATGCTCTTTCGAGGTTTTGTGGCGCACGTAATAAGTCCTGAGGATTCCACAGTATGGCCAGTGATGACGAAGACCTGCAGGTGGTGGGCCTACATCCAGTATGAAAAAGGACTGGCTCTGTAGAACTTCCTATGACGAGTAGATTCAGAGATTGATTGAGATAGCAGCAGCAGTGACGATGATGATGACTCGATGGCGATTATCCAGTGACGATGATCCAGAGAAGATGACTTGTGCTAGAAGAACTGTGCTGAGAAATACCTTCCTAGTTAAGAGGGAGTGTTGATGTATATGTAACTTCGGAATGTATTTCACATATATGTATATTGTATTCCTATAGATATGGTATTATTCCTCTATAAGGAAGTGTCGTCATTTATATTGTAAGTGTCGTAACTTATACTTGATGGGTTATTAGACCACCTTGTTTGGGGTCGGCCCTGTATAAGTCATGTGGGTCAATGGGTTATTAGACCACCTTGTTTGGGGTCGGCCCTGTATAAGTCATGTGGGTCAAAGGGTTATTAGACCACCCTATTGGGGGTCGGCCATGTGGGTCAAAGGGTTATTAGACCACCCTATTGGGGGTCGGCCCACTCAGCATTATGTTATGTGGTTAAGTTCGAGCCGACATGAGTTAGGTAAAAAGGCAAGTCAAGTCAAGTATAAATAGAGTGCGGGAGGCACTCTATTTACTCACTCACTTCACACACATGCTCTCAAGGAGGAGAGGCGCACTTATGGAGGAGGAGGATTGCTGCTAGGTTATGGCTATCTCTATTGGTTGGTTGTATCATTTCTCTATCTATCTCTGAGGAAGTTATTGGGGTTTTTCACCTTTATGGTTTTCCCCAAGTAAATCTTTGTGTCTCTTGTGTGTGCTTGCATTATTGTCTCCATGATTGATATGTTGTAGATATGCTGTACATGTTGTTCTCTCAGTTAAGATCCTAGATCAGATTGAAGTAAATTCAGAAAATTCAACAGTTAGAGAATGATGCTACGATGGCCGAAATACATTATAAATCTCAGAAGTGGAGTGATGGAGATGCAAATGGAGAGAGTAGCTCACTCGTCATAATACAATAGTATCTTTGAATACATGTCGTTATAGTACAATAATATGATACAATGGCCATGAATAGGTAGTACATAATGCATACACGTCATAGGTGATCATAGCCATAACCATCTACAGTAAGAGACGGTCTCCTGATGAAAGGAAACAACTGGTGCAAACTGGAGGTACAAACTACTGATGTCTGAGAGGTGATATCTCAGATGTAAAGTCATGATCATAAGTAGCATAATGAATGCCACTATCGCCTGGGATATTCTACACAAATCATCTACGGTGAAAGTCCCATCAAGTGAATAAATGTGTTGAGGTCGAACCTGATGTGACATTGTCTAATTACCAGTCAATGATGTATACCGTTAATAGATGCGAGACAACCCACAAATAATGAAAATAGGCATCAAGGCACAGAGTACAATCACCAAAGTGCGAATAGATGTGTTGAAGTCAAACACTAAGATGAATCCATCAATCAAGGGACTGTTGGCATGGGATAGATCCACAGGAAGTGTGGAAGCCGATAGACATGAAAGCCAAATCCCGCAAAAGAAGGAATTACTGCGAAGTCTAAGGAAGCGCAAGAATAGTTTAGAGTATTTAATTGCTGAGTTAGCCAACATGGGCCATTTTGTAATAGGATAGACGCATACAAATAGAAGTATATTGTAAGCATAAGGGCATCGGAGTTTTAGAGATTAATACGATCTTTTGGATTCTGTTCCCTGCAAGGTTTGTTCTGCAAATGTTAATGAATGAGGATGTTCGGTTATGAATTCTGTTGTTATGTGAGGATGGGTTACTTAAATGCTTTATGTTGATTTGTGTGGATACATGTTGTTTGTTAATATGCTGTTGAAAATGATTTTAGATAAATATGCAAATGTGTGGTTAAATAGACTGTCGTAAATATTGTAATCTTTGGTTAACAAGCACATATCCTCTTCGCAACTATGGAAGCTTGGTTCCTGCAGCACCCTTATCTACCTCGGGTGAGACCTTACCTGCTTGCAAGTGTTACTGGGAAGGGTAACTCCTTTTCGGGCCAGAGAATAAGGGGTTTTGTTGTTGTTGACGAAAGAGTGAACCGCTATCGAAATACCTTGTGTCAACAAATGGTTCCATTGCTGGGAGCCTGAGAAGAAAGAAGAGGATATGCAGTGGCATCTGACGAAGCCAGAGATCCAAGAGTGGTTTAGTCAGAAAGAAAAAGAGTTTGCGAAAGAATAATGGAGGAACCCGGTAGATGCAGTGGAAAGTTGGATACAAAAGCACATATACTCGGAGATCCACGAGATATTCTTCTCCGAATTTCCAATAATACTACGGGAGTGGCTCGCGTAGTTGACATTCAGAGGACATACCAACTGTTGGGCTCCGAAATTGTCTTTTATAATGATTTTATTTACATTAATTTCCCGACCTATTATTGTAATTTGATACAACTATCCTTAAAAAAGGGCTATCTTTTATTGTATTTCATCAATTAAAACACTTAAACGTAAATGAAGCCTAATATGTTACTTTTAATGTATTAAACGTAATATTGTGCAAATGCTAAAACTGCCAGTGCTTCATTTGATCTTTCATTCAACCCTTCTTTCAGTCTCTAATTTTTGTACTAGGTTTAATGGCATGTTTCTTATTAAGTTCTTAGTTTGTTTTATCCTCACCTTTTATTTCTCGCCGATCCCATGAATACCTGCACATGCAAAAACCATGAGTGATGATGAGCTTTGAGCATTGATTTAAAATTAAACCAGAAAAATATTAAATTAAATAAAGAAAATAAAAATATTAAATGAGAATTAAATAAAGAAAATAAAAAATATATATTAAAAAATGGGAAGTAAATATCAAAGCAAATCCACTTATAATAAAGTAACCAAATCACAAAGTGGATTATGACATGGATTGTAATAACTTATTAAAACCATATGTCACGTGCCCAATCTCCCTTAAATTCATTTTAAAGTGGGTTCATACATATATATGATTCTCATGTATAGTTTTTTTTATTATATAAACACTTTTCTTTAAAACTTTATGCTTAATATATATTACCATTTCATGTTTTGGTAAACTAATGGACTTTATGTTTTGTGCAGGCACGTGAATACAGAGAATTATTTTTATGCATAGTGAAGAGGAATTTACGCACAGTGAATAGGAATCAACGAGCCGTGAAGAGGAGGAGTGGATCCATCACGCCGGGAAAGGTAAGAACCCAGCCACAATCCAGAAACTCAACACCCAGCAATAAAATTCATGCAGGAATCAATATTTATGAATTAAAGTTTAGCCCGTCATTTAGCCTTGTGTTCGACCCATTGAATCAGTGGTTGGCATATTCCTGGTCATTAAAAGCAGAAACGGGAAAGTGGGTTCTGTTAACAACATGATGGTTATGGTGAGTGAGCTATCATTCCAGAAGATTCGTCCTCCCGTGCACCCAGCTCGACAGCACATCTCCCGCTCACATCAACACTTTGGAAGTTTCGTCCTTCTGATCGCCAAGCCTGACAGCACGCACCTCTACCCACGTCGACGTTCCAGAAGCCTACGTCCTCCCATGCTCAGCTTGCCAGCATATCATCCGCCCATGATTGAAGGAAACTGACGTCGTGAATGAAGCCAAGCGGCCTGTGCATTGTCATAAATCATTATGCAGCCATTATGTAGACATTTAAGCCTCTATTTTTAGAGAGGTCAACTCTGTCAACCTTCTCATCCATTGTAATCATGTATAAATAGACGTCTTTGTGACCGACACGAACTAAGTCTTGTCAAGCTTTGTTTTGTGTTGTTAAGTCTCATTTTTATTGACATGACTGAGACAGAGTCGGTCTTATTGGTTTTTTCCCAAGCTGCAAATAGACACAGAAATACTGTAACATTATGCTAATTCAATAAATACATCTTTGTTCTAGTTTTTATAAACATCTCGCAGCATGTATGGTGATTGATTACTAAAGACTCAGCCTCTGCTTACTAAGATGGGCCCCTCAACGATCAACGATCTCCAGTCTGTGTGTATAACTTGTATTGTGTTGTTTATTTCATCTCTCTATTTATTTTTATAACATGATGTTTATATCCTGTAATATGACTGATATTCTCTTGCTTACACAGATGAAATCTTTGTTTTGTGCTGTGCATGTTATCACTGTTCGTATTTCATTATTTATATAAATGACATTCACATGTTATGTTATGTACTTCTGTTACTGTTTATGTTGTTTATATAAATAAAACTTCTACGTTATGTTATGTGTATTTTGTTGTTATGTTTGTAGAATTTAGTATGACTGGTCAATCATAGCTTTCTTGGTTACTTTCAGTCTTTTATACAACTAGATAAGTTAAATCGTTCATGTTTTAAATTCAATTCATAGTTAGAATTAGTCCTGCTAATGTTTTTCTTGTGAACTGTATTTTGCTGTTAACATAATCTCCCTTCTTCTGAATTAGGAAATGGTCGACCAATAGCTATAATATATTGTAGTTTGCTTTCAATTCTTCTCCCATCATTTTTAGATATTGCTCCCAATTCCTCCATAGTTAAGCATTAGCCTCTTTCTCTTTCTCCTTCTTTGTGTTAGTCTTTCTTCCTATTTTTGTAGGTTAACTCTCTCTTCTTCCATCTTACCTTCTTCTCATATCCAATAGAATAATTGCTCTTCTTAGATAATGGTTAGAGTAGTTTCTCATTAGTTTAGCTTCTAAATAATCTCTCCATTGCTTTCCTTTGCATTGTAGGATCATATGCATGAGCTAGCTGGTCATTAAATTATCCCAATTCTTCTTTTATTTCATTTTCCTCCATTCAGACTGTCATTCAGACCACCATTCAGACTAGCGTTCGGATTGTCATTCGGACCTGTGTGTTTTCTGCATTGTTTTAGGCCTTCTTCAAAATTCAATTTCTTCTGCCTTCCACTCATCATTCTTCCTGTTCCTCCTTAATAGTTTTAGATGTAAGTCAATCTCGCTTCTTGTTATTTAAAGTTTCTGTTAACACCCAAAAAGTGCTCACTACCTCATCTACCCCATTACATGACTCATTTGTGCATATTTCCTACCATGTTTTCCTTCAGAACCCTAAAATCCCATTAAAAAGCCTCCAAAAGGCCACAAAACCATCAAAAAAGCCTCCAAAAGGCTAAAAAACCCCTTTATTCCCCAAAATTATCCAAAATTCCTCCAAAATAGCAAAAACCCTCTAAAAAGGGAATAAAAAATATAAAAAAATGAGGAAAAAGAGGAAAAAGGAGGAAAAAACCCTATACAGTTGACCTAAACCATATGGTTCCCAAAACCATGGGCCAGCACTCCACCACCAAAAACCTATAAATAGGTGATGGAGACCCCTCATTTCATATCCACAATCAAATACACCCTTACTCTGCCAAAATCACTCTTGAAACCCTAGCTCACCCTTGAAATACTTTCACCATTGAGTGCCCCTTTTGGCCCATTCCCACCATTTGGAGAAAGAGAAGGAGCAAAGTTGGAGTTTGGAGCAACCCTCTTGGATCATTGCAAGAACTTCACCAACCTCTACACTTGAGGTAAAATTTTAATACAAAAGAAAAGCATTCATATTCCATGTTTTGTTATGTTTCTTAATGCTCATGCTAGTTTAGAATTTATATTGTTTTAGCATTTTAATTTACTGTTTATTGAACTGCTACTAAGGAGTCCATTCTCCTTAGTAGGTGCTCATTTTCACAAGCTAAGGTGAAAACCCTAGCTACAGTTTCTAATTCAGTTCTGTCATTCTTTCCTTCTTCTTTACTTCCTCCTTATCCTCTTCTCATCCTTCTTCCGAAGTTCAGATCTGTAGTTTTGCTTTGCTAACTAGTTATCGTTTTTAACTTATTAATCTTGTTTCTAGATAGCTTGTTTTCCTAGTAATAGTTTAATAATTCCATCTTCCAAGTTGTTTTTAGCTTGATAGTTTCTATTTAATAAAGATGTTCATGTTTTAAAATTTGGATTAATATTAAATATCTTTATTAAGTTTTCTACTTGTTTCCATAATCAACACAATTCAGTTAAACATCTTTATTAAGTTTTCTACTTAATCAGTTTCCTGTTTTCATAGGTAGAATAATTATGAAAGTCATGCAAGTAGTTTAAAATCATATAGTTGCATGTTAGCACATTTGCATCTTTAGTCAGCTTAGGATAGTTCAAGCCTTCAATCCTGCACATATAGTGTTTGCATCTCATAAGCTCCCTCCTCGGGTTGACCATTTAAATATTGGAATTATTTAACACATAATAAACACCAACACCAACCAGAGCATCAGGTCAGATCAATGGAATCCAAAACTAATTCGATAGCTGAAGAAAGTCAACAATATAGTATCAAGGGTTGTTGATTTATGGATCGATAGTATCCTAGAGGGGTACATCACTGAGTTTGCAGTAGATACCAATAGTTCCTACAATGACATAGAGAGACGATTTTTCAGGCGACCAAGGGGTAGGTTCGTCCTGTCGTTGAACCTGTGGATTAAGATGCTGGTGTGCGAAAAGGGCATGAAGAAAATGACCTCCGATGAGTAAATAGATCAGTGTGCAGGGGTTGTAGGTATCGCAGGATTATGGATCCGCTTGGAAAGATGTAGGGTAGACGGACATGAGCGACGAAGAATTTCTAAGGGAAGTTGAGGAAGACTGTGGCACCTTGAGAAGTGGAACGATATTCTAGCATCCTGATAAGAGGAGGAGGACTGAGGAAGAGTCACTCGAAAGGACCAGAAGGCAAGAATACACAATAGGGTCACATAGGACAGAGCTCCCTTATTACGAGGAGGAAGACAGTGACCAGGCTACCCTAGAAGAACGCCTGATCATAAGATACCACATACCCTTGACCCCGCACGCCACTTATCAATTTAAAGGAAACACCACAAGTAATTCATAGAGCTTCCCCATGTGTAGTGGGAAAACTAGCGCATCAGTAAGTAACAATAGTAGGAACACCGCGATGGCGGATGATACGAAGCTGCTGAGTTTCGTAGGAAGCGGGACGAAGGACCTCAAACAGTTTTGGTTTTTATGCGAAGCAGTGTGGACCGTGAAGCAGGTCCAAAATGAGGACATCAAGAAGGGGCAGTTGGCGATGACCTTTCGGGGCCATGCGCTGGACTGGTTCATAAAATATACTAAGGTTCCAGGAAAAACATTGGCAGAAATCAAAGCAGCGATGATTCAGGAATTAAAAAACCCAAGTCAGAAGAACAGTACATTATTGCGCTCAAAGAGATTAGGAAATACCCGAATGAACCAGTATGGGAGTTTGATCAGAGATACAAGACCATGATAGTGAATGTCAGTTTTCCAATAAACGACCTGCAACATAAAGAGTGGTTTATCGTCGAGTTGGTACCACATATTAGAGGACCTTCTGATGCAGCAGAAGGTTGCGGATCAAGCCGAAGCATTAGAAATCATGATGAAGCTAGAGGCTTCGTCGATCAGAGAAACTGGGGATGGATGGATAAGATTGAAGCACAACTGGCTACGTTGACGCTCCAATTGGACGACATGAAGCAAGGGAAAAATAACCACGCAGATGTATGGTGCACCAAATGTAGGACAAAAGGCCATCATAAGGATAACTATTCAGTGTTTCAGAAGTATTTGAATTTAGGGCGCGAAACCCCGTTTGCCAGGAAGGTCTACCCCGGTGTCCTGTTTTCCAGACCAGGGGGCATCGACTAGAGGAATGCATATACCTATAGAAGATGGTGTCGAAACTGGAGAGTCTGTATTGTAAATTCTGTCGATCAGTGGGGCATGACGAAAAGGATTTCAGAGCACACGATTTGTTGCAAGAATGGAACATGGACGCATACCGGGTAAAGGGAGAAGAGAAATAGTTGGGAATGCAGCAACCGAAGTATGCTCAGCAACAACTGCAGTTTATGCAGATGCCGCAATTTGACCAAGGACATTATGGGAAACTACAGTATGGCGCATCGCAGTATCTGCAACCACAGTACCAGCAGTCGCTGTATCAACAATACCCACAACCGCAGTATCAACAGGCACAGTATGGACCCCCGTTCGGAGGATTTGGTGGAGGATTCTGAGGATGACGTGGTGGTGGTGTTGGAAGGGGAGGAGCTGCTGGACGGGGTTGAGGACCTACTACATGCTACAATTGTGGGAAACAAGCACATTTCACAAGGGATTGCCCAAACCTAGCTCCATAATGCACATACTGCAGTGGAGTGGACCATAGCATCAAAGATTTCCCACAGCTCATCGCCAGATGGCAGACAAAGGACCTACCACCTCTGCCTAACCAAAACCAGAATCAAAACCAGAACCAATCGGCAGTACAGAATATATCGATAGAAGCTAGAAGGAAATCTACGACAGTGGGAATAGTGACACAAGGAAAAGCAACAACAGGAGCCGACTAGCTGAACCATACCATTCGACCATCGAAACATGTCACCTTTGATGCAGAGGCCGCAAAGGATGTCTTCTCAAAGGCATGGCAAGGAATGTTTGGGTGGCAGAGGAACACATCTCCTCAAGCAGAGATTTACGATATGCTACCAACATTCGATCGAACGAAATCGTGATAGAAGGCCATTTCCATAAGAGAATTCATCGGGAGTTGTTTAGAATTAGCGAAAGATGAGGAGGCATTGGAGGAGATATCTAGGCTATTGAGTCAGCAAGAGGGCGGATGTCAGGAACCCAGGGTTAAACATACAAAATAAATGGAAGATAGGTAGAGAAATGAGGATGTCGAAACAAATCAGAGCGTTCGATGTCGAATCCATCATTTCAGATTTAGGGTCATACGTGAACATTCTGACAAAACAAACATGGAAAACAATGGGAAAACCACAAATGACTTGGTCACTAGTATAGCTGCGATTGGAAAACCAGAGCAAGGTCACCCCTCTTGACCGAGTGTGTCAACTTCCCATTGAAATCGAAGGACTTCAAACATATGCTGATTTCGATGTTATAGAGATAGTAGATAACACATGTCCATATCCAGCACTATTGGGAATCGACTGGGAAATGGAAAATCAGGCAATCATTAATTTCAAGAAGTGGATCATGGTATTTGAAGATCGGGAAATAAGAGTTGTTGCACCACTAGACCCTGCGGAAGGACAACGATACATAGAACCCACCAAAGATGAAGATAGGGAAGGATGGGATAGCCTATATAATATTTTTGAAGATTACATCAATCCAACTGACGGAGGGGAGTTGGAATGGCGCATATCTAGCTCAGCATCTTCAGACTCAGATGAGGCACTGGAAAATTGGTAAAACTGAATTCACGAAGTATCATTTCACAGATATGCAAGGATTATACAGTCCGTGTGATTGGTGGCTACTGAGGAAAGTGCATTACCAACGTACAAGTGGTTACCAAATGTGAGCACCTTCTTAACATAATTCGAAGGAAAGGTAGCGGAACCGCAAAGACTCTTGCCCTTGGAGGAAGCCTTAAAGGCTACTCTCACGCATTGGTGGGCAGTGCATAAATCAAGGTTGGTGGGTAGTGCATAAATCAAGGATATCAAACTGGCCACTATGCCGACGCCTCCTGGAGGTAAGTTTTGGTGACACCACAACGTGGAATAGACAAAGATATGATGGCCAGGGTAACCCAAAAAAACATGTGAAGTCTTTTCAATACCAATGGGCAGCGCAACCGGAATAGGAGTGGGTGCATGCCTTTGTGCATACGTTGGATGAAGTACCGTGGAGTTGGTATGTCGCGACGGAGCTGTGACTCGGTACACTTTCCTAGGATTAGTTAAGAATTAGCTTTAGCCAAACGTTATCCTTCTCAGATGAAAATCCCTTCATCCATAATGCACTTCAGGCAATCAAGAAGAAGATTTTTGAGGTAGAACCAACAGCATAGTTATCAGAACTCCGATGGACCATGACACCTGAAATGATGATGGACTACTACAACATATCAGGAGAATCAAACGATGATGATGACGACCCAAGATCCAGATATGTGCCGGAGTCCGAAGGTAGTCGCCACATTAAGGAACCTAAGCTTCCTTCCGACAAGTACAACCAGCCGCTGAAGATTATGAAGGTAAACATCGGGTCAGAAGAAAACCCAAAATTGGTGAGCATTGGAGATTATTGGGACGAATTGACTATCGCGAATATGACAGATCTACTACACGAGTTTCAAGACTTGTTCCTAACTAAATCCTCAGAAATGAAGGGAATCTCCGGGGACCTCGATGAAATGAAGATTCCTCTGAAACCTGGTGTGAAACTAGTTAAACAAAGAACATATCGCTTAAACCTACGACACAAGGAACGAGTACAGGATGAACTTGAGAGAATTCTAGAAGCCAGCATCATTAAACTAGTCGAAGAGTCAGAATGGATTAGTCTGATGGTCATCCAAGATAAGAAAACTGGAGAAGTAAGAATTTGTATCGACCTAAAAAAGTTGAACGATGCCTGCTTACATGACCCATTCCCGAGACCATTCATAGATGAAGTACTCGAAGGAGTTGGAGGTCATGAAATTTATTCATTTACAGATGGGTTCTCAAGCTACCACCAAATTAATATTGCAAAGGAGGATAGGCATAAGACCACATTTGTCACGGAATGGGGGTGTTAGCAATATACAGTGATGCCATTCGGTCTGAAAAATGCCCCCGCAATATTATCCTGACTGGTAGTTGCGGCATTCAAAGAATATATCCATAAATTTCTCACAGTATACATGGACGACTCAACAGTGTATGCTCTAGTCAAGAACCACATTGTGAACCTCAGACTAATGTTAGAACGATGTCGTCACGACCAGATATCTCTTAACTTGAAGAAATGCATCTTTTGTGCCCCATTCGGGATACTATTGGGACACATTGTGTGCAAGGAGGGCCTATTAGTCGATCCAGCAAAAATTGCCATTATTGTTGACCTTCGACTGCCAACAATAGTTAAGAAACTCTGGGCGACGTTGGGCCACACAGGCTATTACCGCAAGTTCATCAAAGGATATGCCGCAATCACAACACCTATGGAGAAACTACTAAAGAAGGATGCGAAATTCGAATGGAACAGAGAATGCTAGAAGAACTTAGATGTTTTGAAGACAAATATGGTGGAAGCACCCATCCTTGCTTTCCCAGATTGGAAGAAAGAGTTTCATCTCCACGTCGATGCATCACCCATCGCACTGGGTGTTATCTTGGCCCAACTAGGTGAAGGTGACATTGACCATTCGTTAACTTTCGCAAGTAGGAAGCTATTGACAGTAGAAAAGAATTATACAACCACTAATCGAGAAGGACTAGTGATGGTATATGCTTTACAAAAGTTTCGACATTATATTTTAGGGGGCCACTTCAAAATGTTCACCGATCATTCAGCGCTGAAGTATTTGGTGAACAAGCCTGTGTTGGGGGGGAAAATTTGCCGATGGCTACTGCTCTTTCAGGAATTTGATTTTGAGATCATCGTGAAGCCAGGACGATTGAATGTAGGACCAGACAACCTATCAAGAATCGAGTTAGGGAAGGAACCGCAAAGCATCGACGAAGGATTACCAGACGCTCAGTTATTCCGAGTTGGAATGATTGACGACTACTATGAACCAATTATTCAATTCCTAGCAACAAGAAAGGCACTAGAGGAATTCACCACCAGTCAGAAGAAACAGTTAGTTGTGAAAGATGCGGACTTCCAACTAATCGTAGTACAGTTGTACAAGATGGACCCTGATGAGATATTACACCGCTATGTTCTACCACACGAGCAGGAACGGATTTTAGCTCAGGCACATGATGGCATTGCCAGAGGACATTAGGGAGGCCGGGCCACTATGAAAAAGATCCTAACAGCCGGGTTATGGTGGCCAACCATGCATAGTGATGACATTGACTATGCCAAAACCTGCAATGTCTGTCAACGCACAGGGAAACCATCGAGTCGGGACGAGATCCCATTAGTACCACAGGTCACACTGCAGGAATTCGACAAATGGGAGGTAGATTTTGTAGGACCCATTAACCCTCCAGGAAAATGCACCGGATCACGCTACATAATAACTACAACAGAATATTTGACACGTTGGGCGGAGGCCGCTCCAGTCAAGGATTGAACCACATCAGTGGCTTCCAGATTCCTCTTCGACAACATGGTCACCCAATTCATATGCCCAAATATTTTACTAAGCAATAAAGGGGCACACTTTAAGAACAAGACAATCGCAGCAGTAATGGAGGAGTTTCAGGTTCAGCATAAGAAGAGTACTCCTTACCATCCTCAAGCAAACGAGACAGTAGAAGCATTCAACAAAATCCTGGAACACACACTCACAAAGGTATGCAACACAAATCGAGATGATTGGGACCTTAAAATTCCAGCGGTCCTCTAGGCCTATCAAACCACATGCAAGTGATTAACTGGCCAAAATCCATTCAAATTGGTCTATGGTAAAGAAGCAGTTATGCTGATGGAATACATCGTTCCAAGTTTTCCTATTGCATTCGCCACAGACATGAGCAATGATAGTGGGTTGGAAGAACGACTAGCACAATTAGTGTTATATTTTGAGCATTAATTCAATATACTCTAGGATCTTTACTGAGAGAATAACATGTACATCATATCAAGCATATCAATCACAACAAGTAATCACATGAGACAATAGACACACAGAGTTTCACTGGGGAAAACCATAAAGGTGAAAAATCCCACAACTTCCTCAGAGATAGAAAGAGAAATGATTCAACCCAAGTACAAGAGATAGTCCTCCTAGCAGCTACTCCTCCTTCCTCACTTGTGCGCCACTTTCTGGTGAGTGCAAAAGTGAATAATGAAGTGATCAAATAGAGTGCCTCCCGCACTCTATTTATACATGACCTAACTTTCCTAATAAAATAACAGGGCCGACTTGTCTAACTGAGTCTAATAACCCATGGTAATGCTAATCAGGGCCGACCCCACACTTGGTGGTCTAATAACCCATCACATGCAAGTTGAGACACTTGTGACACTTGTCAATACAAATGATGACACTTCCGTATAGAGGAATAATATCATCTCTAGGAGTACAATATACATGGGTGAAATACTTTCGAAGTTACATATACATCAACACTCCCTCTTAACTAGGAAGGTATTTCTCGACACAGATCTGCAAGCACAAGTCATCTTCTCTAGATCATCGTCATTGGATCATCGTCATTGAATCATCGTCATCACTGCTGCTATCTCAATCAATCTCCAATCTATTCGTCAAAGGAATTTATATAGAGCCAGTCCTTTTTCATACTGGATGTAGGCCCACCACCTATAGGTATTCATCATCTACAGAGCCAGCCCTTTTTCATGCTGGATGTAGGCCTAGCCTCCATGTAGGTCTTCAACATCTCCATGAGCAAGTCATTAAGTAGGTACACCTCAGGACTGATTACACTGCCTCTGCAAAACCTGCAAGATCTCTCAGGACTAATTACACCGCTTCTGCAAAACTTGCAAGAGCATCTCAGGACTGATCATATGCCTTTGCAAAACCTGTGTACCATACTGTCACATCATCGTCTTCAGATCACCTCATAGTCCACAGAGCACAATCCAGATGCACACACACAACACTCACACTCATCAGCATGGAAGGACTTTCCTCTGACCATCTGGGAAAGGATCATCACTTACACTCACTGGTATGGAAGGAATTTCCTCTGACCATCTGGGAAAGGCTCATAGCACTTACATCGACGACCATGGAACGGATTTCCTCTGACCATTTCAGAATGGATACAACAATTACATCATGACCATGGAAGGACTTTCTTTTGACCATGTCGGAAAAGCTAGGTCCAACCCTTACCTTTCACCATGGAAGGACTTCCCTCTAACCATGTGAAAATGGCCAAGTCCTTACATCTCACCATGGAAGGACTTTCCTCTAACCATGTGAGAATGGCCCTAGCCCTTACATCTGCACCATAGAAGGAATTTCCTCTAACTAGGTGAGAATGGCTCGTGTGCATCTGTGTCTCCGGACTCATCACTTCCCCTTGGAAGGTATCTCGATCTGAAGTACACCAAGTCTCCATATGAAGTATTCAAACTTCACTCTGGCCAGTAGCTTGGTCAACACATCGACTATCTGCTTCTCTCTGCACCATATCCATGATATAGTGATACTTGATCTCAATGTGCTTTTACTTGTCATGGAACAATGGGTTCTCCAACAACTTCACACAAATATAGTTGTCGCAATATATACAAGTAGCACTCAGCTGCAGATCAAACAAATCATACAGTAGCTTCCTAAGCCATACTGCCTCACAACTAGCCGAACAAGCTGTGACATACTCTACTTCGGCTGTACTTAGTGCCACACAGGACTGCTTCCTGCTAAACCAAGAGATCATACTAGATCCCATACTGAAGCAACACCCCGAAGTGCTCTTCTGATCAATGGCATTGCCTGCCCAATCCGAATCAACATAACCCTCTAGGTTAAACTTGTAATGTACCCACCCATGGACCCAATTCGAGGAGGAGAACATGCTAGCAATCTATGGGCTTTCACATAATCTTAGCCCATTTATTAGAATCATATAAATAAATCGTTTGTATGAAGATGTAAAACAAATCAATTATGAACAACGGAATTAAACTATCCACACATTACTCATGCATACATCATATCAACAGTCATCAAATTAAACATTGCATAGGTAAAATACATAGACATAGAATGCTTATCTTCGTTGTGTAATTGTCCCAAACAACTAGCTATGTCGCTGCAACGTTCCACCCAACCATAGGCCAGTTGTGTTCATCAATTCTCTCAACACAAATACCACCCCTGAGCTGGGCATGATTCTTACAAGGAAAAGGGGACATTCAAGCTCATGCACAACCCAATTAATCATCTCATTTGAGCCAAGCTAGTCCACAGCTGGGTTTATCAGGATACACTTGAACCCTGGATGCTTGCACTCAAGCTCAAGCCAAAGCAATGGATTTACCCACAGGATGGCCATGGGATTTCCCCAAATGGTTTCCAGTCAAAAACGAACTGTGGGATGGGGAAAAACACTCACAGGGAGGAAAACGTTTTCTCCCCAACTCTCTAAGCATTTTATAGCAAAAACGGTCTCTATGGAACCCCAATTCCATTCCCCTTCTTCCCCACTAGTATACAACACCAAAACCCCCTTCCTTCAGCTGAGGGTCAAGGAAAACACTCAAAACATGGTTGGAAAACGTCCAGGTAGCTCTAAACTTGTGGGAGAGAAAAGTTGGTTGATGGCTGATGGCTTGGGGAGCAATTCATGGCTCTTTTCTTCTTTCCCAAGAATCCAAAGACGATTTTCCATGCAGGGTGGCTTTCCCATACCCAAATTTGGATAGCCATACCTCTCATTCCCCAAGGCATTAGCTACCTCAACCAACTCTTGGGAGAAATCAATGATTGGGTACAAAAGTCAACATGGGTAGTTGAGGGTTTGATGGGTTCTCTCATTGACACTTGGCTTGACTTGATTGGCTCCAAGGGTTTGAATGTCTTCCCTCCCAATTTCTTGTAAAATCATGCCCCCATATCTTGTTGCATTGCATAGCTAGTTGTGGGTATTTTATTAAAACACATATTTACATGATATTCACAATTCCATTGTGCATGGCTAGCACGTAAACCATATGCATAAATAACTCGATGGCGGGGCCTTGGCCTTGAGCTCCTCACCATGATTTCATAACAATATTACATCATTTACAATTTTAATGCCATGGGGTCAAACTAGGGACGTTACAAAACTTTTGATTCACCTCATGCTTGAGCCCATAGTCAACTGTACCCTTCAGGTACCTCAGAATATGCTTTGTAGCTATCAGGTGAACATGTCTCAGATCTGTCAAGTATTGGCTCAAGGTGTTCACGACAAAGTAGATATCTGGTATCATATTCGTCATGTACATCAAGGACCCAATCATCTGACGATACATTGTAGCATCAACCGGCTCAGATGAAGCATCACACAGAAGCTTCAGGTTCGATGCCATAGGTGTGGCCATGGTCTTGTAGTCCATCATCCTAAACCTCTTCAGGATCTCTACTGCATACTTCCCTTGTCCAAGGAAGATTCCATCTGCACTCTACCATACCTCCATACCAAGAAAGTAGTGCATCATACCCAAGTCCTTCATCTCGAACTCGACAACAAGCTTCCTCTTCGTGTCGGCAATGAATCAGTCCTCATCTATTACAAACAGGTCATCCACATACAATAGTAGTATTACTAGATTGCCTTCCTCAACCTTGTAGTAAAGGTTGGAATCCGCCTTTACTCTTGGTAAATCCCAAACTAGATAGGAAACCATCTATCCTTCTATACTAGGTCTTGGTTTCCTATTTCAAACCATACAGGGCTTTCTTCAGTTTGCACACATGTGACCTTCGGTCATGTGTCTCAAATCCGAGTGGCTTCTCCACATACACTTCCTCTGCAACTACACCATTCAAGAAAGTTGTCTTGACATCCATTTGGTGTACCTTCCATTTCATCACTAGAGCCAGAGAAAGTACTGATCTAATGGAAATGTATCTGGCCACAGGAGCAAAAGTCTCTTCATAATCAATCCCTTGTTTATGGTAGAAGCCACGAGCTACAAACCTTGATTTATATTTCTCTATGCTGCCATCTGCAGCATGCTTGATCTTATAGATCCACTTGGAAGTCACCACAGACTTCCTATCTGGTCTTGGGAGCACATCCCAAACATCATTCTTCATGATCGACTGGTATTCCTCGACCATGGCATCCTTCCATTCTTTCTGTTTTGCTGCTTCTTCATAACTGGAAGGTTATTGGTTCATTATGTCACAGAGTAAAGCAACATAGCTGGTATGTGATCTTGTCTTTTTCCTTCTCTGTGTTCCTCTTCTGGAATGCCAAACCTTTCTGCATATTGAATGAGCTCTCTAGCCCATGTTGGTTTCCTTTTGTGAGAGTTCTTCTCACGAGGTGGATCTACAGGTTGTTGTGGATCTTCCATCTCACGATCTTCTTCAGGAATTGCTTCATTCATAGTGGTGTCTGGTGTTCTGGATATTCTGGGTTCTTCATTGTCTTCAATAGGTCTCTTTCCTGATTTGATGTATGTTGAACCTTCATCAAATGTTACATCCCTGATGATGTCAATCTTCTTAAATCCTGGGAAGTAGATTCTGTAAGCCTTCGAGCTTTCACCGTAACCCACAAATATGCCCTTCTTTCCTGAAGGATCTAGCTTTGTCCTCTTTTCTTTTGGGATGTGAGTATATACTTGGAAACCAAATATTTTGAGATGGATAACTTCTGGTTTCTTACCAGTGAACACTTCTTCTGGTGTTTTGTTGTCAAGTATCTTATGAGGTTTTATGTTCTACACATATACCATTGTTCTTGCTGCTTCTTCTCATAAGTGCATGGGTAGATCTTGGTCATGAAGCATTGCCCTAGTTGCTTCCATGATTGTCCTATTCTTTTTTTTGGCAACCCCGTTCTGTTGTGGATTGTAAGGAGTAGTCAACTCCCTCTTAATTCCTGAATCACTGCATAGCTTTTTGAAGTTACCAGAGGTAAATTCTCCACCATTGTCAGATATGAAGATCTTGATCTTCATGTCAGCTTGATTTTCTATCAAGGCTTTGAATTCCTTAAACCCTTCAAACACCTCATCTTTGTTCTTCAAGAAGTAAACCCAAGTCTTCCTAGAGAAATCATCAATGAAGGAGACATAGTATACATACCCACTCAGAGAGCTGGATAACATTGGACCGCATACATCAGAGCTGGAAATGTCTTCTTTGTGTTCTTTCCCGTTGCACAACCTTTGAAAATACCTCCATGCTTTGTCTGGATTCTAGGAATACCTTCTACAACTTTGCTTTCAATTGGTAATGCCCTATAGTGCATGTGTACAAGCCTTCTATGCCAAAGTTCACTTGGCTCTACTGAATCATGGACCATGGCTTGTTCTGGTTGGCCCTTCAATTTGTATAGACCTCCATCTTGCTCTTCAATCACCACTGCATCATCTATAGTCTTACCCTTTGGCCACATTAGGACTTGGCCATCTACAAATGAAACCCTCATGCCTTTTGCATCCAATGCAGATATGGAGAGTAGGTTCTTCTTGAGACCTGGAACATATAGTACATCTTTCATCTTCATAGATTTTTCAGAGTCTAGTTTATAGGAGGCTTCACCACTTCCTTTTATTGGATACGGGTAGTCATCCCCAAGTTTCACCTTGTGGGGTGATTCATGTTCAGATAGGTTCATAAAGGATTCCTTGAATCCTTTCAAGTGTTTGGAAGCCCCACTATCTATAAGTCAATCATTACTTCCATGAGTGATGGTTCCAGTGAGGGCAGAAATCAAAACATACTCTTCATCACTTGAATAATATTCACTTTCTTCTCTAGCCCTCTTCCTGGGAGGTTCATCATCCTCTGCAGCATGAGCATGATGTCTTCTTTTGATGTTCTTATTCTTCTGAGAGCCATCCTTCTTATTTCTGGGACAGTCTCTAGAATAGTGGCGCTTTTTAGCACATGTATAACAATGGATATAGGACATGTTTCTTCAAGGTTTGGGACTACCCCTTTGATTCTAATGGTGATGCCTTTCTTTCTTGCCATGATGGTGAGCCTTTTTGTTACCATGTCTTTTGGAGTGTGCTGTGAGAGCTTGGTCTTCATTCCCCATCTTCTCTTCTCGAGCTACAATTCGAGCTTCTTCCTGTGAGAATTCTTCCCACAGCCTACTGAATGAGATAAGTTTCTTCCTAGCACAAATTCCTTGGATGAAGGAATCCCATGACCTAGGAAGGCCATTAAGAGTGGTCATTACCACTTCTCCATTCTCTATATCTTCTCCCAAAGCTTCAAGTTGTTCTTTTATCTGGGATACCCTTGAGAAATAAGACTGCGCAGTCTCCGCACTCTGGATCTTGATATTCTTCAATTGATTCCTCAAGGTCATCTTTCGATTTATGTTCTTTCCTTCAAATAGCTTGGTCAGGGAATCAAACATCTCCTTAGGTTTCTTTAGAGATGATACATGTGGTATGAGATGGTCTTTGATAGAATCAACAATGATCCTCTTTTCCTTGACCAAGTTCGTCTTGTGTAAGGCCTTAGCCTCTTCTTCCTCTGGGACAGGGACCTCTTCACTTATGTAAGTGTCCAACTCATTCTCTTCCAGTATTAACCCAATCCTATACTTCCATGCTCAGAAGTTATCAGCTCCTTCAAGCTTATCCTCAAGCTTGGTGTGGTGAGACATATTAAAGAGTACTTCAAATGGAAATAGAAAAGATTTAGGTCTTACCACTTGATTTGCAGAAATCTGGATCTGGTGCTGGATTAGGGTTTGTCAGAGAAACCCTAAAAATTCAAAATGTGAATTTCAAACTTCTGAAAGGATAGAAAGATGCGTCTTGATGCGATGATCATCCTGGTATACTCAGAAATTGAAAACTGCAAAGTTTCACCCTTCATAAATGCTTTTCAATCTCCCGGATTCACTAGGGAGGACCCTGAATTAGGGTTTGAGTTTCCCGGAGCTTCACCCAACCAAAAAGTTCGATCCAAAGCTCTAAAATTTGATTGTTTCGAGGTGCTTCCAGCTATGGTCTCAGAATTTAGAAATTCATATTTTTGTGGAAACCCTAATTTTTAGGGCAAAAAATGAAAGTGCCTAGAATTGAATTCTGATTGGACAGAAAGATGCGCCTTGCTGAGGAGAGTCAAAATACCCTACTGCCTTTCAATATATATGGATAGAAACCCAATAAAAGAGAAGCCCTAGCTTCCACAACTACACAATGTCGTCTTCTCAGGTTAGCTCTGATACCATGTTAGATTTTGAGCATTAATTCAATATACTCTAGGATCTTTATTGAGAGAATAACATGTACAACATATCAAGCATATCAATCACAACAAGTAATCACATGAGACAATAGACACATAGAGTTTCACTGGGGAAAACCATAAAGGTGAAAAACCCCACAACTTCCTCAAAGATAGAAAGAGCAATGATACAACCCAAGTACAAGAGATAGTCCTCCTAGCAGCTACTCCTCTTTCCTCACTTGTGCGCCACTTTCTGGTGAGTGTAGAAGTGAATAATGAAGTGATCAAATAGAGTTTCTCCCACACTCTATTTATACATGACCTGACCTTCCTAATAAACTAGCAGAGCTGACTTGTCTAACTTAGTCTAACAACCCATGGTAATACTAATCAGGGCTGACCCCACACTTGGTGGTCTAATAACCCATCACATGCAAGTTAAGACACTTGCGACACTTGTCAATACAAATGATGACACTTCCATATAGAGGAATAATACCATCTCTATAGGAGTACAATATACATGGGTGAAATACATTCCGAAGTTACATATACATCAACAATTAGTACACTTAGAAGAAGATCGGTTCATCGCAGGATTCCACCAGCAGGTTGAAAAGGATCGCCAGAAAGCATGGCATGACCGTCACATTAAGCAGAGATACTTTCAGAAAGTTGACACGGTGTTGCTATATGACAACAAGTTCACAAAGCAGCCGGGTAAATTACAAATGCACTGGTTAGGACCCTACATCATCAATTTTTTCACTAATGGTGGTGCAGTGCAGTTACAGACCTTAGATGGGGTATTGTTTCCTCGCATGGTGAACGACAATAGGCTAAAGCCCCATCACTGTGATCCTCCACAAATGAAAAAAAAAAGATACGCAGGAATTGAACAACGTGAAGACATGAGGGCTAGTTAGACTCTGACAAGGACGGTGGAAAGAGAGGGGGCGGCCAATCAGATCACATATTGCCACTATGTGTGGAGGTCCACTTGGCACGTGCGACTCCACACCTAAGCATGCGACCACAAATAAGCATCACTAGAAGACGGCGAAGGAAATGATGATCGAATTGCATCCGAGCATGCGACTGCAGCCGAAGGTAAAGGGAAAGGATGATTGAACCGCAAGAGGAGGGCCGGAATTGTATGAATGATGATGGTAACCAACCCCATAGACACGAAGCACAAGCATAAATATCGATGGAGGAGGCCGCTAAAATAGCAAGGTATTAATGAATAGGGAGAACACATTCAGGAAACTACATGTTGCAAGTTGATCAGATAGTTAGTTGAATAAGGATTTCCAAGGAGGTTGTGGAAATGGTTCATTTCATTTCGCATGGTAGCACACTAGGTGCGCTGAGAGCTAGAACGATGAGCGTCCATACAGAACCAGCGCGGGAAGCAGTGCAGAGACTCTGGGAAAACAATGTTGAGGTATCATCCAAGATGTCTAAGTACGTGGTGGAAGTACGAAGTTTCATGGTCCCTAGGACCACCGGAATGCCAAGAGTAGAGGCTCCACAGCCATGGTAGAAGGCTGCCCAGGGCTCGAAATAGATGTGCCAGAGCAGTCGGCCTATTTTCCACCTTGGTGACGTAGATGAACTTTTCCGCAAGGTGGTAGTAGTCAAAGAGGTAGATGATGAAGGTTCCAAGGGATTGGCGGCTAAGTGCAAGAAGTACATGACAGCAAACCAGTGCTTGATGGACGGAGATAGGAAAAACACAACAGCGAGTTCCAGACAGCAAGAACAGTTTCAGAGATCGAGCACAGTCCAAGGCCGGTGCACAACAGCAGAGTCCAGTTGAGGTGGCTCAGGACAAGCAACAAGTTTGTGTTGGGGGCCTGTTGGCATGGGATAGATCCACAAGAAGTGTGGAAGCCGACAGACACGAAAGTCAAATCCTGCGAAAGAAGGAATTACCGCGAAGTCTAAGGAAGCGCAAGAATAGCTTAGAATATTTAATTGTTGAGTCGGCCAACATGGGCCATTTTGTGATAGGATAGAAGCATACAAATAGAAGTATATTGTAAGCCTAAGGGCATCCGAGTTTTAGAGATTAATACGATCTTTTGGATTCTGCTCCCTGCGAGGTTTGTTCCGCAGATGTTAATGAATGAGGATGTTCGGTTATGAATTCTGTTGTTATGCGATGATGGGTTACTTAAATGCTTTCTGTTGATTTGTGTGGATACATGTTTGTTAATATGCTGTTGAAAATCCTTTGAGATAAATATGCGAATGTGTGGTTAAATAGACTGTCATAAATATTGTAATCTCTCGTTAACAAGCACATATCCTCTTCGCAACTGCGGAAGCTTGGGTCCTATAGGATCCTTATCTGCCTCGGGTGAAACCTCACCTACTTGCAGATGTTGCTGGGAAGGGTAAATCCTTTCCGGGCCGGTGAATAAGGGGTTGTTGGTGTTGTTGACGACAGAGTGAAACCCTGTCGAAAGACCCTGTGTCAACAGGGACATTGATGTATTCCCAAAACTGTTGATGGCAAGAGAACCTACCACTAATGACTGCAAGCCTCAAGGTACTCAACCAAACTCTAAGTCTCAAATTCCGGAATAAATGGGTTGAAGTCGATGGAACGAAACTCTCTAGAAGGAGGGCATTAAGGCATCCCCCATCAACCAGCACGAGGTAATAGCTATGCTAAAATATTTGGAAGAACTCAGATGATATAGGCTGACTCAATAGGGATGGTCGACATGCAATAGTCAAGAGATCTGAGGAGTGGCCGACACTGGTTTAGGACTTCCTTTGAACAAGAGCATGAGCACATGGATAGACTCAAGCAGCATAGACTTGACATAATATTGTGTGATGCAGGGGGCATCAACAAAGGCCTCCATAGTGACTAGAAGCTTAACCAATCGGTGGAGTAAAAATGAGAAACGAGTATAGCTCCTAAGGCCATACTATAGTCTCGACTCATAATGGATGGAGTGGAATGAATGCTCTATTCAAAGGAGACACAACAACTGCTAGCAATAAGAAGTAAATATTCTCCCGTCCAGATTTTTGGAATATTTGATTTTTTTGGTCTTTTTCATATTTGGAAAGCTTGAAAAAGAATAAAATTGCTTATAGTACAAAAAATGAGGGAACGAGTGTCAAGTAGTGAGCAGACTAGTCCCAAGCAGTGGAACATACCTATGATAAATGCAAGGAAGCATGTGCAGGATGTGGACACTCGGGGGGTGTTTCCTCAAGGTCAAAAGGTCATCAAATTGTGAAAGGAAAATGGAAGCTCTGCAGGGCTCAACAGGGAAAGTGCTTAGGCACCAGGCTAACAGTTGAGTAAGTGGGAGCCGGCACAAGGCTCAAGCAACAAGCAGGATGATGCGATGCAATCAAAACTTGATAAAAAATGGGGGATTCCTTATGGGAGATGGCCAACATAAGACAAAGTAGAGTATGAGTCTTTATCATGAAGTCATGGCGTAACTACGAAGGATTCCCGATCTTAAGGCAAAACATCGGCATGGGCACCATGAGGAAAAACGGGGTTCTAACTAAGGTACCCATGTTCGGAAAGGCCCTACCGCCGAATAAAGACACTTCTATAAAAATGTGAAAGCTTCGTGTCAGTTAAGAAGTGGGGTCGCACCTAGGGTTAATGAAAATGGTCAAATGCATAATGCATGTGAAAATGACATCTAACCTATATGCTAGGTGTGAAATATACCTGCCGTAGGAACGAAATGATAAAAAAGTCAACTCTCATAGAAGAAATCTATTCAAAATGCTACTCCAAGACATTACATTAGTCCAAAACAGCTTAAAATGGCAAAAACTATAGACAAGTGGATTTCCAAAACTATAAATAGTAATAAAAAATTACAATTTACAATTCATTTTCACTTTTTACCCAATTTGGAGTTTTTGGTTAGTTTTCACCTCGGATTTCAATCATTGATTCTGGGAGCTATGGGCATCTGTTCATCGAGCCATCTGGAACAAGCTAGTTGTCTCATCCTTATCTTTCATTTAGTAGCTTTTATTTTATTTTTCAGTGGTCCAATTGTTTTATTGGCCAACCCCTATTTGGTCACAATGCTACCCGCGAGCTACAAGCATACGGGTCGCGGGTAGGGCTTGGTACCCGCGCTCAACGCATGCATTGACCGCAGGTACTCACCTCTGTTAGCTCATTAGCCCACGGGTACGGCCGTGAGGTTTTTTTTTTAAAAAGAAAATGACTAAACTTTTGCTTTCTCTTCCTCCAGGATGGTTCTAGAATGGAGAGAAAGGGAGCATGACCTTGTGGATGAGGCCGCCCGCAATGATTTTCCTGCACATCAAGCATTACAAGCATGTGAGATTTTCAAATTTTGGAACATTGGGGGTTTGAGGGCCCAAAACCAATTGTTCCAACACTTGATAAACTACTGGGATGTAGATGCACAAAACTTTAACCTGGACGGGAAAATACTCTCCTTGGAGGTAGATGATATTTATTTCATTACTGCATTGTCCCGTCGAGGTGAAGTGGCAAGTCTTCAATATCATACTGTGGGTGGTGGGATCACCATTCCCGACTACATAGAGTGGTACTATCTTCCCAACACTTGAAAGGTGGGGAGTCTGGTACCCATTGGAGTCATAGTTAGTTTGAGCATGAAGATTATAGTGGCTACCCTTGTGCGGATTATAGGTTTGGAATATCTAAACCAGGCTTCAAGGCCGGTAATGTTCTACGCCTCATAGTGCATGTGGCCCATGGTGTATGACTGGTGCACAATGTTACTGGGGTCCATGAATACCCAGTTAATAGAGTGCAAGTGCGGGGAGGAAAAAAGCTTTGGATACGGCAGTATCTTATGCAAATTCTTCTTCGAGCGAGTTTCGGGGCTCAGTCTAAGGGTTGAAGTCCCTCCTCATAGTCTCAGTGACCCAGCCCTAGCATGGTGGGAAGAGGTCTTGACATGACAGGGTGGTGGCCGACAAGAATCACCATACATAGATGAGTTCTTTCACTGGTTGGACTGACAGGTCATAGCCATAGACAACCACCCCTATGCAGGGATAGACTTCAGTGGTGATCGCGACATGCCGCTTCCTCTAGGAGCAGCGCTCGAAGACATCGGTAAGTGGCTCTTTTTATGTTTTTGTGTATTAAATTTTTTGGGATTTTTGATTATATGTGTAAATGAAAAAATCTTTTTGGGGGTAGTATCACATATTAACATTCTACTGTTTGCTTGCAGACATGGGTCCGCGAAGACCATAGGGTTTCTCGAGACATCATAGACGGGGTAGCGGTGGGGAAGTAGTAGGCGCTGCAACATAGTGTACATTAGAGACTGTGCGGGTCAACCTGTCCTGCATGGTCAACAGGGCGCCCATGATCGAAATAGTGCGGCTGCTAGAGGACATGCAACACCATGTTGTGGGGGTACCGGGCACCTGGCTATGACTACTGCAGCGGATAGCCAACGCAGTACATTGTTACTATCAGACACATCCTACCGAGGCAGCTAGGCCTCCTCGTGGGGCTTAGACATATTAGGGTCCCATATTTTTGTATTGATATGTATATTTTTGAGGGCTACGGGCTCCAGTTTTGTATCATGACACTACCATTTTGGACATGTTATTTTTATATAAAAACTATGGTTCTCTGGTTCTACTATGTGTGTATGTGCAAATGTATGAATGCATGTTTATTTGTGTGCTTCATTATGAATGTGACAAATGCCAATCTATGACATAGTTAGCATATGCATCAAATGTATGATTAAAAATTCTCAGAACATGAATGTATGTTATGGAAACAAAATGACGTTCCAAGAGTCTTACCCTTAAGAATCTCCGTAGTAAAGTAGGATCCCTCACACGGTACTGACCATTCAATTGAGACACAACCAGTTGTGAATCAAGGTAGACTTCTAAAACTTGGATACCATGCGAAATAACATCCTGAACTAGCTCAACCACGGCACTGTACTCAGCCACATTGTTGGATGTAGGACCGAGACATGCACCTCTTGAAGACACAACTAGGTGGTCATGCGAATAAATAACCCAAGCAGCAGACGCAAGCTACTACGTATGACGGCTAGCATCATCCGCGAACCCTAAGAACACAGGAGATTCTGCTGACATTTGTCAACCAAACAGAGGCGAATCAGCAGACCCGGAAAGCCAAAAGAAATTTAAACTATGTACATAAGGAACTATACAATAGTATACAAAGGTACTAGCTTGAGCTAAAAGCTCAAGCATAATACCGCTTGAGGTAGAGCCCATTTCTAGGATCCTTCAAGGAATTCCCTTCATAATCTTCCAATTCATAGGCTCCTTTTTTCAGGACATGCCTCACTATGTAAGGACCGTGCCATATGGGGTTAAACTTTCCTGCCCCTAGTGGTTCCTTAGCTTCGTCATACAAGAGGACCAAGTCACCTTCAGCATATTGCCGGGGATGGACAAACCTATTGTACTGAACCTTGACACAACGTTTATTGGCATATATAGCCATGGCGACATCTCGATGCTGGTCGTCAAGCTGCTCAAGGTGGATCAAACGTTGCTCAGTATCTGATGTATCAGGGAGGAGTTCTATGGCTATTTTTGACGAAGGGATTTCGCATTCAATAAGTAGAATGGACTCCACACCATGTACCAGCTGAAACGGCGAGAACCCAGTGGCAGTCTTAATTGCAGTTTGATATGCCCATAGAGCAGGATATAACATGATATGCCAGTTGCTCTTACTCTGTTGGATGGTACGTTGGAGAATAGTTTTTAAAGACTTATTGACTGCTTCAACCTGACCATTCTCCTGGGCATAGTAAGAAGATGAATGTTCTTGAAAAAACCCAAGCTTGAGTGACAAATACTCCATATTCTTGTTCTGAAAGTGACTACCATGGTTAGTGAAAATATCCTTCGGAATACCGAACCAAGTAATAATCTGATTGAATATGAAATGGGCTGATGTAGCACCATCATATTTTACGGTAGGCATGGCCTCATCCCATTTGGAAAATTATTCCATGGCCACTATGATATGGTGATGCCCCCCAGCCGAAGCTGGTTTGCAATCCATGAAATCCACCCCCACTTGGTGAAGGGACCGATCGTGATGACCGGATGAAGGGGCACTGGATGCGAGTGTACATTCCGAGAAAACACCTTGAAAGGGTGACATCTCTTTACGGCGTTCGTACAATATTTGAATATCAACGGCCAAAAGTAACCAGCTCGCATAATGCGGTGGGCTGTAGAAATCCTAGATAAGTGACCACCACATGCTCCAACGTGGCAATCATTAAGAACACGCTCCGTTTCTTTGTGAGTCAAACAACGACAGAGAATAGAATCCTTTCCTCGATGATAAAAAGTGTCATCGACGATGGTATAATCTTTAGCATGGTGTTTCACATGTCGTCGTTCATCTCGTGCATAGTGCGAAGGAAACTTCAAAGTTTGAAGATATACAATAAATATGCATACCAAGGGTCCTCAGACAAGATAAGAAATAAGTGCTCATCCGCAAAGGAATCTTCATGGACAATATCCTCATCCTGTCGTGGAAGGTCTAACATGAGCTCAACAAAAACCAAGGATTTCACCGACTTCGCCGAAGCAAACTCAACCTCAAACTCCTGAAGAATCACAATCCATTTATTGTACTCCCCCCTATAAGGCGTTGTGATAGCATGAACTCAAACGGATTGATATGCGCTATGACTGTGGTTTTTCTAAGCATGATGTAGTGACGTAATCGTTGGACTGCGTGAACAGTCACAAGTGCCAACTTTTCCACATGAGTGTATCTCAGTTCAATGTCAACTAAATTTTGACTAAGGTAATAGATCATATGCTCCACGAGAAAATCATCAACCTGAAGCAAGACCATGCCAATCGTCTCTTGAGACGAGGCCATAGAAAGTATAAAATCTTTGGCAAAGTCGGGTGGACTAAGTAAAGGGGCCGATACCAAATCTTTCTTAAGATCATCGAAAGACTGTTGGGCTCGCTCATCCCAGATAAACAGTGTGTCTTTCTTCAACAAACGTGCGAAGCCTTTAGTAAGATTAGCATAATTCACTATAAAGCAATGTAGAAAAGTGGCTCTCCCTTAGAGGCTCTGAAGTTGAAATAAGTTGAGCGGAGGAGGCAACCAAAGTATTGCCTCCACGTTTAGAGGATCGACTCTGATACCCTCTTTTGAAACTAAGAAACCTAGAAGGCGAACCGTTTTCACAACGAAGATGCACTTATTGGGATTTAACCGAATCTTGTAGCATATGAATCTTTCAAGAATTAAACGGAGGTGCTTAGGGTGGTCCACTCTCTTGCGAGAATGGCTAGCAAGATCATCCAAGTATGCCTCCACTATGAGTTTAAGGTCATGAAAGGCGTAGGTCATAGCACAATGAAAAGTGGCTCTGGCATTTTTAAGGCCGAAGGGCATTTTTCGGTATGCAAATGTACCCCAAGGACAAATAAAAGAAGTCTTATGTTGGTCCTCAGGCTTGATCTGAATCTGGTTATATCCTGAAAAGCCATCCATAAACGAAAAAACTTTGCTTCCCGCACAAACGTCCAAGGTATGATCTATGAACGGAATGGGGAAATTGTCTTTCGGACATGCATGGTTCAGGTCTCTAAAATCAATGCATACACGGATAGTTCCTTGTTTCTTATCCATAGGAATGGGATTTGAAACCGATTCAATAAGGGGAATTGGGTAGATAAAACTAGCTTTGAGCCTTGATCGTGGCTTCCTTCCTAGGGATCACAGCATGAAGGTGTTGTCAACCCGGTTTATCATTTGGATATGTTCTAATCTCGTGTTCGACGATGCTAGGGCTATTCCTGGCATCTCCTCATATGACCAGGCGAAAGCTTCCCGAAGTTCCTTAAAAAATTCGGTGTAAATGTGAACTTCCTCACAAGAGCAATCGTCACCGATGTAAATGTTCTCAACCTTTCTGGGTGTACAAGAAATGTTAATCGGTAGGGTAGGGGAAATATTAGCCATGTTCCCCTCCGTGAAAATCCCATGCGAACCCCAAGGAGCCACAGGGTGACCAACCATCTCAGCAAGAGTCGTCCTAAACTCGTCTTGCTCCATAAGATCAGGGTTGGGAAGAAAATGAGAGTGATGATGCATGTCTTCCCAAGGCCTTTCACTACCACACATGGCCTCAACAATAGCTTCATCCGAAGGTAAAGTTTCGTTAAGACAATCGTGTGAACAAGAGGAGTTGGTTTCCCAATCTGGCAGCATAACGGGATCTTGCTCCTTTGTCCATGAAGAGGAGAGATACGGCTCTACCGTGGCTTGTTGAATATCTTGATATGCAAGCTCAGTAGCAGACAGTGGCATATCCATGCCGACGTGCGCAATGTCTCCAGACGTGGAACTCATGGATGGTAAGGTCCATGGATAATTAAAATACAAAGTCTGGAATGGTACATTATTCAATGGAGGATGCACATTATCGGAAATGGTTCCAATAAAAGAAATGGGTGCAGGGAAATCAAAAGATCCCAACAATGAGGGGTACAATCCAACACCCATGTTCCCAGTTGCCGGCTAAGAATCCTTGACTTGGGGGACAACAGGTCCCTTAGATACAGTGGAATAGGGACAAATGAAATCTAGTTGTTCGATCGTCACAATCTTGCCTTCGTGTGTAAAGAAAATAATTCTGAATACAGAGGACACGACCGCTCTCATAGTGTAAATCCAATTCCTACCCAGGAGAAGGTTGTAGTCGATGGGCGCATCAACCACCTCGACTTCAATATGCATGGGTTTCCCACCCAAGCGGACAACAAGGGAAGGGAGAATCCTATGTGGCTTAAATGACCGACCGTCAAATGCAGTGAGCATGGTCATAGACTTGGATAAGGGAGGAGAGCCAAGAGCTTTCCAACAAGATAAAGATATTACTGACGTAGAAGCACCTTTGTTAACTACCATTATTTTGACGAAATTTTGCAGGCACTCCACATGGATTTGAAAGGCCACATGGTAAGGTAAGCAAGGTTGAACGTCAGTAGTATCAAACTTGATAATGTTAGGACATCCCCCATCTTGAACTCCTAAAGCACTCAGAAGGGCATGCCTTTGAGAAGGACACACTTGTAAAACTTCAAGAGCCGACATGGCACATGGAGTTTGATCGAAATCTTCTACAATAGAGTAGTTCTGGGTGGCTCAAGCATTGGGATTATGAATGGAGTGTTAGGATATTCCTATACTCCATCCTATTCCTAGCAACATTTCCATTATTTTCACTTTCAGTCATGCATGCACTTTTAGGGTTTGCATGCATTATTTAGGGTTTGCATGCATCCTAGTCATCAGCCCCAGCACCTAGCCCTCAGTTAGCTAGCCCCTGGAGCTTCCTTCCACTCAGTTTCAACCCTCCTAGAGCTTAATGTGCCCTCCTTTCATCTACCAGTTGAGAAAGGCGCCCTTCCTTACCTACCATTCAATTATCTTCAGTTATCTTCAGTTCTCTCCCTGATTTAAGGCTAGATTGACTCTCAACTAATTGTATCACTCCGATGGACCTCTAGTGAGACTTGACTACCAATTCTGACTTCAGTTAGCTCCTCATGTGCCCTCCACTGAGCCTCCTTCATTCAGTTAGTTCCAGTTACACTCAGTTAGACTTAGTTTGACTGATGGTTGACAGTTACTTTTCCATTGATGACTCCACTGATGATGAGATAGACTACTAGTTGTGCTCTGATGACACTCCAGTGATCTTTTGATCTCTCCATGAAGGCTAATTCGAATTGCCACCTTAGGCATTCGAATCCTCATGCATTGTACTATTTATTTGTCCATATTGTGATTAATTAATTAGTGCGTGTGAAGTATTTTTTCTTCTATCTGAGTTCTACTGTATTATTATTCTTTTGCTCATTATACTGCATTGACCACTCTTCTTCTATTTTCTTGCTTAATCAATTACTTTCTTGTGAGGTATACATCATTTCTTAGATCTGTTGTGAGGATTTTCACATGGTATTAGAGCATGTTGAGAGTATTGTTTATCTCCATGCCTGAGATTTTTTTGCAGGTTATTATCAAGATTTCGAGTGCAGTAGTTGCAGCAGTAGCAGTTGCAGATATTCTCTATTGTTTTTGCAAGTCTTCTACAACTTCAATGAATTCAGAAGAAATCCCTCCTCTTTCTCCATTTAACTATGATCTTCTTTCTCTATTCAACTATGATGAATGGAAACCGAATATGATAGCACATTTGAAGAGAAATGGTCTCTTTGATTATTGTTTTGAAGGAGAGTTGGAATTGTCTGAAGAAGAGTATGACTGGTTAATTAAAGGTGAAAGAGCTTGTGCATCCATGATGTTTGCTATGCCTCTATACATGATACACCAATTCATTGATATTGAAACTCCAAAAGAGCTATGGGCTCACTTGGATGTACGTTTTGGCATACATAATGAAGGAATTGGTCCAAACCCTTTGGAGAGAAAGAAAGTGATGACCTCATTGATCATGAACCAGTATCAAACACATATCATATTGAAGTTGTCCAAAAAGAAGAAGAACTTGCAGATTCTACACTCATGCTCCAAATTTCTTCTCTCTCTGTGCCAGCTCACACTCTAGATATTGCAGAAGGTCCTAAATCCTCTCTTGCACCAGAGTCTATTGGTCTGCATCATGATGTATTGAATGTTTTGGAGGTCAAATCAGCTGTTGGAGGTAATGCATTTGATCTCCTCAAGCAATCACCTCTTATTTAATACTATATGATCATTATTCCATGCTTTCAGAAGGTTATTGAAGAATATGGCCATTGCCATTCGCTTGGGATAATTTCTCATGCACATCATGGTTTTGATCTCACCCCTGCTGGTTCAAAGGAGATCTCAAGAAACCATGGCCATTCACTTGGGATAATTTCTCATGCATTTACTGGTTTTGATCTCACCTCTTATGGTTCAAAGGAGATCTCAATAAACCATGATTCAAGTCTTGGATCTAATTTGGATTCTAAGCAATTACTACTTGGGATAATTTGTCATGCATGTGATGGTTTTGATCTCACCCCTGATGGTTCAAAGGAGATCTCAAGAAACCATTTATCAAGTCTTGGATCTGATTTGGATTCCAAGCAATTACTAATATTTGATGATTCCTTTTGGCATAATCTCACCCATGATGGTTCGAAGGAGAAGACAAAAGACTATCTGCACATTCATAGATTTGATCCTACCTCAGCTGATTCGAATCACAGGTTCAAGGATCATCCACATACTTTTGGATTTGTTCTCATCACATTCGATATGAAGAACAAGTACAAGCACATGCTTTCTGAGCATGATCCACTTCTTCCCAAGAAGAAGATACCTCCAGACATATGACCAAGCATCACACCTACTTGAGTTTGGAGCATTTATTTTTGTGTGTGCCTTACAATCTATTTTGAGGGGGGGGTATTTTTCCATGAAATTTTCCCCATTTCCTTGGTTTATTAACTATTATTATTATTCATTGTATTGGGTGACCTTTGGTCTCAGTTACCAGGTCCCAGGATGGATTAAGGGGGGGTGTTAGGATGTTCCTATACTCCATCCTAGTCCTAGCAGCATTTTCATTATTTGTACCTTCAGTCATGCATGCACTTTTAGGGTTTGCATGCATTATTTAGGGTTTGAATGCATTTGCATGCATTCCAGTCATCAGTCCCAGCACCTAGCCCTCGGTTAGCTAGCCCTCGGAGCTTCCTTCCACTCAGTTTCAGCCCTCCTAGAGCTTAGTGTGCTCTCCTTTCATCTACCAGTTGAGAAAGGAGCCCTTCATTACCTACCATTCAGTTATCTTCAGTTCTCTCCTTTATTTAAGGCTAGAATGACTCTCAACTGACTATATCACTCCGATGGACCTCCAGTGAGACTTGACTTCCCATTTTGACTTCAGTTAGATTCTCATGCACCCTCCACCGAGCTTCCTTCATTCAGTTAGTTCCAGTTACACTCAGTTACACCTACCACACTCAGCTAGACTCAGTTTGATTGATGGTTGACAGTTACTTGTGCATTGATGACTCCACTGATGATGAGATAGACTACTAGTTGTGCTCTGATGACACTCCAGTGATCTTTTGATCACTCCATGAAGGCTAATTCGAATTGCCACCTTAGGCCTTCGAATCCTCATACATTGTACTATTTATTTGTCTATATTGTGATTAATTTATTAGTGTGTGTGAAGTATTTTTGCTTTTATCCGAGTTCTACTGTATTATTATTCGGTTGCTCATTATACTGCATTGACCACTCTTCTTCTATTTTATTTCTTAATCAATTACTTTCTTGTGAGGTATACATCATATCTTAGATCTGTTGTGAGGATTTTCACATGGAGCACTTGAGAACACCTTTCGGTATCCATGGCATAGCAGTGGGCTTCTCGGTATGCAAAGAGGTATCGGGAGGAGGAGGAGGTTCATTACCCATATTCAGTTGTGGTGCACCATAATCACGTTGGCGAGTAGCAACACTAACCTATGATTTAACCATATTCACGCATCCAAAGCCACTGGTATGAGAAGAAGACGATGTAGTTTCATTAGGCCCATAACCAGTAGCGAGAGCATTCAAAGCCATGTTCCGATGATGTGGAAAGGGATATTTTAACACAGCTGGGCTCTGTGCCAGATGCCTCGATGCTTCTTCAATCCAAGGACACAAGTGAGTAAGATGATCTTCCCCACAAAGCTTGCAAGGGAATTTCACTTTACACCTAGGTTTACGGTCCCTGCCAGCATTTCCACTGTCCCGAGGAGGGTTGGCATTCTCTTTCCGAGGAGTATTACGATTACTACCATTATTCCCATTATTTCCACCCTTGTGGTTATTTCTCTCCTTATTCTTACCACCAGGATGCTGGTCACCCAATGGGTTCGCCGATTGCATAGCATGTACACTAGACGATGGGGTGGAAGTGGACAAGGTGTGAACCTGTCCAGGAGTAGATTGGTTAAGTGACAAATTTTGCATTTGATTAGCAACCAAATCTATAGGTCGAGTACTTGCAGATCCAACAATTCCATCGACATATGGTCCAGGAACTAGCTTGGGCTCATGTCGTGATCGCAGTGCATCTAGAATAATGTCATAAATAATGCCAGACTGAGCATAGAGCAAATCTAACTGTTGGAATTTGAGTATAGCTTGTTCCTTAGTCGTAATGTCAGACATTGAAACATCCTTAGAAATGTATGGAAGCAAAGACTTGAGAAACCATTCCAATAGAAACTCTAGAGGAATGTTGGCTTTCACTAACCTCTTCTGTCGACACCACTCTTGAACGTGATCATATATGTGCATGGATTTATTCTGGCCTAAGGTAGACAAGAGTTCAGTTCCAGTATCATAGTGAACTGGCAACTAGAAATGATCCAGGAAAACCAAAGCTATCTCATTGAAACCCCTATAGGAGCCCCCAGGAAACTCAACATACCACTTCGCGGCTGCCCCCGTGAAGGTGCTTTGAAATAGTCTCAAACAGACAGAATCATGATTTAATGAGTTTGATGAGCATGAAAGGTGAAAAGTCATAACATGATCACCTGGATCCTCACCACCCTTCGCATCAAACATGGGATTGTCCGAAGGGAGCTTGGTAGGGACCTGACGCCAATTAGGATCATGACACACTGGATCATTTGTGAGCTTCGAAAGATCCGTAAGATTCAATCGAGCAAGGAACGAGAGATGTGGCTGGAAAGCTTGATTATAGGCTCCCATAAAAGGTTGATTATACAGACCTAAAGGATAAGATGGACCATAATCGGGACCCTGGCCATAAGGTTGATAACCTCCTCCAACCTGACCCGTGTGAGGGTAAGCAGGTATATATGTATTATGAGCACTGTAGTGAGATGGGTTGTAATAAGGGCCAACACCGATTGTATTATAGTAAGGGTTACCACCATAATTATGGGGCATATAAGTATTACTCGTAGCGGGAACCGTGTTTTAATGACCATGGTTGTACGGTATTTTCCCACCCCCTACGTAATAATTACTAGTAGCGTGAGCAGTCGTGTTGTGACCATGATTATAAGGTATATTCCCACCCCCACGTTAGCATTACTAGTAGCAGGAGTAGTGGTGTTGTGACCGTGATTATAAGGTATATTCCCACCCCCTACGTTAGCATGACTAGTAGCAAGAGCAGTCGTAAAAGTATACGGTATGTGTACACCCCCGTTATTAGGAGGATTATTAACATTAGCAAACATGGTCCTAGGTTGATGGGTAGAGGCATGTGTATTGTACTATGGATGGCGATTCGTATTGCGAACAATGTTCCTATTAGGATGGGTAGTCCTAGGAGGCGGCCTTCCTCCAACATTTGGATTGTTAGGAGGGATATTACTGGTCCCCATATTATGTGTGTGAGGGGAAAATGTGGTGCCCTCGGCGAGGGTATTTCCCCCTGTGGGTGCAGTGTTGCTAACACCATGACTAGTGCTAGTATGACTACCAAACATAGTGGATGTATCAACTATGTTATACCCAGGCATTCCAAAAGAGAATGGGGTAATGTTGGTCGTAGGGCCTATGTTAACATGTAACTATGGCATCCCATATCGGAAATCGTGTGGATTCAAAGGATCGAACGAGTTGTCCTCAGGTGGATCCAGCCCAAACAAACTAGGTTGGGTCTCGGGTTGTGGACCGCCCCCCCCATTCCTCTCTAGGAGTAGGGGTGTCAGAAGTGTGTTCTACTCTACCTGACAAGGTCGTAGATAGTTCTCCCATGCCAGAACCAGTGATAAAATTGGCATGGATCACTTCAAAAGAATCAGAAGAATCGGAGGGGGCCTTCCTACATCCCTTCTGAACACGACGTGTAGCTTCAGAGGCCGGTAAACCAGCCAACCAAAGAAACCGATGGAGATGAGGACCTCACGCCATGATACCTCTGAAAGGTCAATAAATAAAAGCATCCCCTAACGGCCAAACTAACGATCAAAGAAAAAAGAGCACACACCCAAGAAACTATAGCCAAATGCACACAAATAGGATTGGCTCAAGGGACCTCCCGACACTACAACCGGTATGTCTCGCCTAGGAGAGGCTTGAGACTCCCAAACTATAACCGGATGTAAAAGAATCAGTTATAAGGGTTCCCAGAATTCACTGCATGCCTAGAGTCAAGTCCCTATACAACAAGAAACTGTGTTTTCCAACCCTATCTGACTCAGGATACGTACAGTATAACCACTGCAAGCACCCTATGCGATACCTAGGCAAGGCAACTAAGGTCATCACAATATAACCAATGCTCAGGGGGACAGTCCCAGGTGGGATCCGTCATATGGGCAGGGTAGCTAAGCCTGAAACTCAAGAGGTACAAATCCCCCAGGAATCCCCACTACGAACAAATCTTGGAAATATCTCCCACGTTTGGCTAGTATTGGAGGGCTATCTCCGCAACCAACCTCCCATGACCTCGTGCTTAACTCTAGTCTAAGTAGAGCTTCTGGAGAACACTGATGTATACCATGGGTTTCACCACTCCCTAGTCAGACACATAATGTTTCGTCTAGTAGTCTTGGATTGTTGACTCACAATGATCTATTCCAAGACTCTAAACCTATACTAGTTGGTGTACCCTATAAAGATAAAAATCGTTCTAATCAATTTTGAGATTAAGCGTTGATTTTAAATGGATGTGATTACTCAAAGGATGAGGTCGTGAAACTAATGATGTATATGACTTAATAGTATGCATAATCATCAAAATCTAGACTCATCTATCGAATAAAAACAATGCCACTAAAATGACAATCAATCCAACGGTTCGAAATAAAATGCAATTCTTTCAAATTTCCAATGCACATGTAGATCCTAGATGAAAGCACAAGCACTCAGATGCAAAATGCAGTACATATTTTTTTGTATTTTATCTTATAATGAAAAGGAAAATGCAAAACTATGGTTTTGTATTTTTCAATATAATGGAATGAAAAATGCAAGCGAAATCTACCTATTTGGTTAAAGAAATGCAAAGCAGATCACTAAGACAACCCAGCAAATCCCAAACAGTAAGACTCAGCCAATGTAATGAGCTATAAAATAAAAAATGGTGATAAACTAACAAGACTCAAAACAAAGAGAAAGAAGAGTTTCTTTTCACAAACAGGGCATGGAATAGTCAGGAATAAGGCCAACTAAGACTCAAGAACACTCAAAACCAACCTAGCAACAATCCAAGACCATAAACCAACCAATCCCGGAGTTGTATGCTACTGTCGAAGGAATATCTGCAGGTAGACGCGAGCTACAACGCAGACCAAATGAAACAGTGATTTCTAGAAAAATATAGGGACTACTGCGAAGCAAAGGATACAAGAGATGAAATCTTTCGAATGCAACAAGGAGAAAGAGAATCATTAGAGGATTATGCCCAAAGATTTCAACTCAGCTACAAATGAGCTAGTCATTGCACCTTAGATCCTGAATCACTAAAACTTGTCCTTCTTAGAGGTGTAAAAGAAGAAAATTTTGAAGTCTTAAACCTTCTAGGGGTTGGAGATATATTCCAGAAGACTTATGACCAAATCCTACAAATCTTCAAAAAGTACTCTAGATCTAGGAAAAGTAAAAATGGGGCAAGGGATTCACACCCATTTACTGGGGGATCAACATCTTCGGGACCAAACCTTACAATATCCGATTTAGGAAACCTGCTAGATGACATGAAGACCGAAATATTACAATCTCTGGCCATGCAACTTGATGCACTTCAAATCAAGAAGAAACAGGATGAAATCAACCAAGCCTTGAAAGCCTTTTGTCCACGCTACAGAAAAAAAACATGAGAAGGGGCAGTTCACACTAAACACTATAGAAATATGTGGCCTCTTCACTTACGATCACTCTACTGACAAATGTCCTATGCTTCCCTCATGTAAAGCTGCTAGTCAAGATCCCACATCTGAAGGTTGAATAGAACAGCTCTATTTTGTGAATCAAAGGAGGAATAATTTTCCTAGGCCTTACCAACCTAACAAACAAACCTACTACAATAAGGGAAATAACCAACAAAATTGGAACTTAGTACCAACCCAATGGAAAAATAAACCAACTCAAAACTAGTGGCAGTAAATCCAACCATATCAACAACCTCAACAACCTTATTACCCACAATATTACTCTCCATACCCCCACCTTTTGCTCATCCAACCACAAATTATGGCAATCCATATCCTTATTCATCGAATTGGAGAGCTCCATTACAACAACAACAACCACTCATCATGCCACCACCACCACCAAATCAACCACCCCCCAGACCCCCACCAATTCCTTCCCAGCCAATTCCAAACCCTAACAACAACATGCCAGGGCAGCAACACGCCTACAATACTGAAACGATGCAATTTCCCACTTACGTAGTAGATACTATGGAAATAAATGAGATTAATCTAAGGTCTCGAAAAACACTGCAAAATACACACACACAAAATATCCAAGAACCTGATGCTCACAAATAGACAACACAACCTCATATTCAGCATCCTGATGAACCAAACCCTCAAGAGGAAGAGATTCGACCACTCACACAAAATACAAACCCTCCATTCCTCGAAAAGCTTGTACGAAGTACAAAAGAAGAAGAGGAAAATGAAATTCTGAACGAATTAAAACACTTGAATATTCAAATTCCAATTTTGCAGGCCATCAGAGATGTGCCTATCTGCAACAAATTCATCAAAGAAAATTGTTTGAAAAGACCTGGTAGAAGAAAATGTGACCCACTGACGATAAATGTAGTGGGCCAATTAGCAGATCTAATTCTCAGTATCGTTGTTAACCCCAAATACCTTGATCCAGGCAACCTTGTAGTCAACGTGACAATCAATAACAGATAGATAGACAGAATCCTAATTGATTTAGGAGCCGCTATCAATGTAATGACCAAGGATACTATGATACACCTAACACTCCAATCAATGGTCAGACCAACAACCACTATCCTACAGTTAGCAGACACATCTACAGTAAGACCTGAAGGGATACTCGAAGATATAATCATCAACATAGACTCCTGGGAATACCCAGCTGACTTCATAGTCATCGAAGTAAAGAGTAAACTTAGTGGATACCCACTAATAATAGGAATACCTTGGCTGGCAACTGGAGATGCTTACATAGGGTGCAGATCAAGTAAGATGACAATAACCAGTGGCCAAGCTAGGAAGAAAATCATGATTTATCCCCCAGCTAGGAATTATTTAGACTTGGAATATGAGAACTGGACAGACGATTATGATGACACATCTAAGAAAAACTTACGACCTGTCCTTACAATTGAAGCTGCCCTATCACCTAAGGCCATTGATGAAGATAGTCATTTAGATAGGTTTATACAAAAGGCTTCTTCTAATCAAAATATGTTTGAAGATTTTCTTGGCACAAGTTAGTAGCAAGGAGAGGAAACATTAAACCACGATCCTGACAAAATGTGGGCAGAGATACTAACACTTGAACATCATCCAATTAAGATAAAAACAATTGAGATAATTCCTGGCAAGACAGTTAATATCAACTCTAGTTTAGAGCCAGGACAAGAACATCAATTACTGAAGGTACTGTAAGAAAACAACAAAGCCTTTGCTTGGACATATACTGACATGAAGGGTATCCACCTAGACATCTGCAAATACTATATCTCTATAAAGGAAGGCATTGTTCCTATTAGGAAACCACAGAGGAGAATGAACCCAGCATTAAAGGACATCGTAAAGCTGGAGTTACAAAATATGTTAGATGCAGGGTTCATATAACCAATCTAGGATAGTGAGTGGGTATCACCACTGGTCATAGTTCCTAAGAAAGGAGGAAAGTGGAGGATTTGTGTGGACTACCGAGAGCTCAATAAAGAAACCAAGAAAAATCACTTTCCTCTCCCATTTATAGACCAAGTACTGGACACATTAGCAGGGAACATGTTTTTCTCATTCTTGGATGGGTTCAATGGTTACAATGAAATCCTCATTCACCCAGCTGACCAGGACATGACAACATTCACATGCCCATGGGGCACTTATGCCTACAGAGTGCTCCCATTTGGACTTTGTAATGCCCCAAAAACGTTTCAGAGGGCAATTCTAAGTATCTTCTCTGATTTTATTAATGAACAAATGGTGATTTACATGGATGACTTCACACCCTATGGCCAAAATTTTGACCAAGCACTAAAAAATCTAGAACTGGTTTTAAAAAAATGTATTGAGATGAGCTTATGCCTCAACAATGATAAATGCAGGATGCTCATGGAAGAAGGCATTGTGCTTGGACACCATATTTCACAGAGAGGAATAGAAGTTGACCAGGCAAAAGTTACAGTCATCAAAACACTGCCTCCACCTGTGAAACAAAGAGATGTAAGAAGTTTCCTTGGAAAAATAGGATCCTATAGAAGATTCATTGAGATTTATAGAAAAATTGCTGCACCAATGTTTGCTTTACTCACTAAAGACACATAATTAGTATGGTCAAAACATTGTATGCTATCATTTGACAAACTAAAAGAGAAAACAATTACAACTCTAGTACTCCAAGGACAAGATTGGGCACTTCCATTCCACATCCACTCAGATGCATCAGATAAGGCAATTGGGTCTGTCCTAGGACAAGAAAGAGAGAAGAATCCCTATGCTATATATTATATCAGTAAAAATTTGGCAGGAGCAGAATTAAATTATACTATCATAGAGAACGAGTTTTTGGCAGTCATACATGCCATTAATAAATACAGGCACTACATCACCGGGTAGCAAGTTTTTGTCCATACAAACCATTCAACAATAAGGTATCTTATGAACAATCCTAATACAAGTGCTATAATTATTAGATGGATGCTTCTTCTACAAGAGTTTGATAGTACAATACTAGATAAACCAAGATAGCATAATGTAGTAGCTGGATTTTTGTCAAGAATTACCCATGGACAAGATAATGAATTGGTCAATGATAACTTCCCTGATGAGCACTGTTTTTCCATATCAACAAAAATCCCATGGTTTGCTGACATAGCAAACTATTTAGTGTCTAGGAAATTTCCAGAACATTACAGTTACAAAGAGAAGAATAAAGTAACAAGGCAAAGTGCCACATACACATGGATAGAGGGAATGCTCTTCAAAAAAGGAACAGATCAAATACTCAGAAGATGCATTAGAAAAGATGAAGTGCATGACATAATACATGCGACTCACAATGATCCTTGTGGAGGACACTATGCTGCAAAAAGGATAGCCTATAAAATTTTGCAAACAGGGTATTATTGGCCAACACTCCACAAGGATGCCTACGAATATGTTTCACACTGTGATGACTACCAAAGAATGGGGAAGCCTACACAAAAAGAAGAGATGCCTCTCAATCCACAAATCTCCTTAGAATCATTTGAGAAATGGGGGTTTGATTTCGTTGGTCCAATCAACCCATAATCGAATCAGAAAAGCTACATTATGGTATGCATTGACTACCTTACAAAGTGGACTGAGGTAGCAACACTTGCTGCAGCAAATGAAACCAACGTGGCAAAATTCTTCATTGAGCAGATCTTTCACAGGTTTGGAGTACCAAGAGAACTAGTTTTTGATCAAGGTTCACAGTTTACATCAAATCTAATAGAAGGCTTGATTAAAAGAAACAATGTCAAGCACAGACAGTCCTCCTCCTATCACCCTCAAGCAAATGGTCAAGCTAAGGTAACCAAGAGAGAATTAGAAAGGATTTTGACAAAGACTGTCCAACTCCACAAAAGAGATTGGGCTGAAAGACGGAGTGAGGCAGTTTGGGATTACAATACCACATGGAAGAAAACAATAGGCTTCACACCTTATGAACTAGTTTATGGAAAGAAAGTTATGCTGCTAATTGAATTTGAAATAAAGACATTAAGAATTGCAGCACAGTTAAATATGGAACTTTCAGAAATCCAATTAAATCAACTGGATGAGCAATGCTAGCAAGCCCTTTCCCATACTAAAATCATCTAGTAGCAAAGAAAGAAGTGGCATGATAAACACCTAAAGGATAAAAAGTTCAAGGAAGGTGACTGGGCACTACTCTATGACTCCAAGTTTCACACATTCAAGGGAAAACTAACAACCAGATGGCTTGGACCGTACATAATTCAAAAGATCTATGAAAATGGAGCTGTAAGGATTATTACAATTGATGAAGAAGAGTTTCCCATGATAGTAAATGGACATAGGATCAAAATTTACAAGAAGCCACAATCAAGGGAGGAGTTCACACAGGTACTCTACCAGCAACAACTGATGCTGATAGAGAACATGGAAAATCATTGAAATCCAGTTCTGAAAAAAAAAAAAAAAAAAAGAGAGAAAATAATTTTTAAAAAAAGAAAAAAAAAGAGAAAATAATTATAAAAAAAAGAAAAAAAAAGAGAAAAATGAAAAAAGAGAAAAAAATGATGAAAAAAGAGAAAAGAAAAAAATGAAAAAAATAAGAGAAAAAAAAATGATACGCAAAATGAAAAATACCGAACTACAGAAACGATACAATCAAGCTAACCACAAGTAAGTTTGCAGGAAATCATACATCCCCATGAAGAACTAGCCAACATCCTACAAATAAATCAAATCAAGAGAGCCAGGTATCAATATTCAAGCAAGCCTGCCAGTATTCAAGTGAGCCTCCCATTATTCAAGTGAGCCTGCCATCTATTCAAGTGAGCCTGCCATATATTCAACAGAACCAACACTACAGAAAACAAATTAGAAAATCTATGCAGTGTGTTGGGACAAAGTCAAATCATAAATGGGCACAAAAATCAAAACCAACCAGATGCAGCATTTTCAAAGGAACGAAAAGAGAAAAAGCAAACACGTGTAACTACAGACATGCCGATAATAACTACGGACATGGCGAAGATATATTACAGAATCCAGAACACACAAAATCAGGCCACATCAAACACTCAGGTATGCTAAGCATAACAAGGTAATCTCTAAATCTCTTTGTTTTATTTTTGAGGTCAAATCATCATCCCACAAAATGGTTATTTTTGAAGCTGAGGACAGCGTACATGTTCATTCGGCGGCACAGTTTAGAATGACCTCAATGAATCATGATTACCACCTAAAGCATGTCAGCGAATGATAAACTCAAATTTGGCTACCGTATTCCCCAATGATCAGAGCAAAATGGGCAATATATAATGATGAAATGAAATGTAGGGCTCGATTATGGTAAAGAATGCGTAAGGTGGCAGGTACGTGCCTAAATGATTAGGAGAAGTGGAGTAAAACAGTTAAATAAGGTGGCATAATCTACGGAAAGACCCAATTTTGCAAATACAAGCTTTTGAGAAGAAGGAAAAATGAAAGTTGCGTTGGCACTCTGCAACAAGCTTCCTTCGAACTTGTGAATCGATCCTGGCCAGTGAGGTAAGTTAGCCACACCCAAACGTTTCGTTTTGCTGATTATAGTAGAAAATACAAGAATGAAAAAAGGGTTCAAAAAGAGTGAACCAGATGATCGCAAAGCCATTTATGAAAACCCAAGGGTTATATCTATCCCCAGTAAAGCGGCATCCCTTCATCTCCGTGCTGTGAGGATTTGACATAGATGTGGCTTTGGAATTTGCAAGAATGTTAAAGCACATCAAAGAAGAGCAGTTCGTCACCTGGGTTAGAGGACTTCATATTAGGCTGGATGAGGAAGCCATTGAAAAATACATAGGCCTACCCATGGGTTTTCATTGGGCCAAAGAAGACAGGGAAGCCAACCAGAGTGAAAAGGAAGTTTTCTGTGCACCTGAAGAAGCTTATGAAGAAGATAAAAATGGAGTTAAGAGGGTCACTATGCCAACACCTTGGGATGAAGTAGCTGCAGTCGTTCAAAAATATGTGACATGTACAGGGAGACTGAGATACGTCCCTCTCTTCCATTTTCGAATTCTGGATCTTCTGAGGCACGGGAGCCACATCATGCCAAACAAAAACATAAGCATCCCTTATTATCTTCTCCTATCATTGGGAGAAATGAGCAAGAAAGTTGTTGAAGGAAAAGAGGATGTGTTATCCAACATGGGGTAATCAAGTTGATAATTTGTGAAGAGTTAACAGTACAGGTCCCAAAACTTTTGTGTGAGGAATTCGTGGTAATCTCAGCCGAGGATGTACAGAGGATGAAGGGTACACCTACTGGAAGCATACCCCTAGCTTATGGGCCAAAAGACAAGACCGCTTCTACATCAGGAGCTAAAAGAAAAATCTACCTGGACAGTGTGGCTGATACCCTGATAAAAATTAAGCATTCAAGAGATAGCTCCCACCAAAAGGAATCGGGGGTTTCCACCAGCAAGCAAGGGCCAAAGTGGCGAAGCAAAAGGTTCACACAACCACCAAAAATCAAGCATACAGAGGAGGTAGAAAGGGACTCCAGCCCCATTATTCAAAATCTGTCTGATGATGAAGATCTCAGGATAGAGAAGGAGGATCCGACTTCACCAGAAAAATCAACCACCCCTGAAGAGCAAACTACACCAGGAGAATGGAATGCACCAGAAGGACAAGGTGCCTTCCAATGGGACCCTACCGATCAACATGAGAATCCTAGGGTCAATGACCAGCTCTCTAAGGCATAAGCAGAACTAGAAAAACTTAGAGGGTAGTTGGAAACATATAAGATTGAAGCAAGGACGCAGTGAAGGAAGCCAACTTATCCACTGTTTGTGTACGAAAATATGCAAATTTTGAAAATGCAGCACGCGGGAGAGTTAAAATGGGATGAACAACAAAATTTAGCACTATAGGAGAAATTGGTCCAGGCACAAGAAGAGTTAGCTCAAAAGGATCAGAATATTCTCCAGTTGGAGGACATCTTGGCGACCACTACGAAAATCTATGATAGACTACTAGGACTCAGACCACCCTCAGAGATATCTGCAGTCTATCTACAAGAGAAGTGGGGCAAATTCCAGCTCCAAAGGTTAAAGTAGGGGCTCCTGTTAGAAATAAACACCCAAAGAGAATTTCTGGACACATCTCTACTCTCCACAGAGTTGGAGAAGGATCTACTCTATGAATTTTTCGTACACAACTTCGTAGTTCCAAGCTCGCCCAACTGGTCTCCAAATCCCTACATGGGCGATTTCTAGTTGAGGGAACTGTGTTCATGGATGAACAACGAGATTGAGAGGGCACAAGATTCCCACCTTTACCTTGCAGAGAAGTGGCAGAATCCACTATGGATCAAGGTAGAAGCAACTCACCCTGAGAGATTAATTCAGGACCACAGGAACCTCACCACTGATGAAGAGATAATCCCTATTCTCCTTGAAAAGCAACAGGGGGCCATGGCACACTTTGATGTTACTCTCCAGTGCACATACAAAGAGGTTCAGAAGGCCATTAGTGAAATATGGGGTAGGATAGAAAATGATCTAAAGAGGAAGGAGCCTCACTCCCCTCTCAAGCTAGAGGCTGCTCTTGTCAAAGCTAAGCTATACAGAGAATCATTGATCAAGAATCAGCTCAGCTGGATTGGCATGAAGCTAAATCCCCCATTTTTCCTTCCCCTAGTTATTAAAGAGAAGATTAATGAGGAAGAAGAGAAAAGAGCTTGGGCTAAGGATGACCAGAGCATGGGTTACTACAGATAGGCAGGGACCCCCAGGGTAGTTGCATGGGATATCATAGAAGTTGTTGAAGAACTGAATATGTCACCCAAGGATGGGTGAATCCTTCAAGCATGGGGGAGATGATAAGCTCGAATAATAGGTATCCTAATAGCCTTTTTGCCACAGTAAAAAACAAGATAAGATGAAGGAAATACACTTGTTTTGTGGGTTAATGATTTACTTTGATTATTCAATGAATATGTTTTAAGATTATTCTTTTCATGCTTAGAGGGAATTTTTTTTATAAACTAATACATGAAAACGAGTATGTTTGAGCAGGTGCAAGTACACTAAGGGACAACTCGCAAAACTAGTTGAGAGACTGAAAGACCGTATAAGGCTCAACACCCTTTTTCCCTGACTTATAGAGAAGAACTCTTGTTCAACATGATCGACAATTAAAGGAAGTAGTTAGGTTATAATTTGAGACATATATATATGGACCTCTCGGCTAGCGAGGGGCTCCTGTTTCCATTTTGAAGAACCAATTTTTTTTACATTTTACCATGGAGACAATTTGTGTTACAGACTATTTCTGAACCATGAAGTTATTTTAATGAAGAGACTGATCTTACATTCAAGATTTCGTTCATAAGTTTTTCTTACTCCCGAGTACAGGTTGGGGAGGGCTCCTCCAACACGTAAGTCAGGAGCTTTACTCTGTTTTCAGGTATTTTCCATTTATGCTGTGAATTGATTTACTTCCTATCGTGTATGAAGATACCTTGATGGAATTTGAATAATATGGTTTTATTTCAATTAAAATATTATTTTCGTTCAACATATTTTTTGTAGTTGATCAACACTTATGTTGTAGTTTGGTAGGACACATTCCGTAGTCCTGTGGCTGTGTTCCGCGCACGCATATTTTGACATCTGTTTTCACGTATTCTCATATTGGTTCTAAAACAATGATTCAGATCTAGAAAGGTCATGCATGTTTCTTTTATCAGACTTAGATCATAGATATTAATTACTTTCAGTTCCCTGATTTAAATGGTCATCACTTGTAGTATTTAAACCGAATAGATCAGATTGGTTAATTCTCATCATTAGATATTTATGTTCTAGATTTGGTTTTAGCATTTGAGTATTTTAGATTAGACCTTCAACCTTCAACAATTGATTTTCAGCATTTCGATTAGTAGATTAGAATTCCAGGGTTTAGCATTTTATTCATAGATTAAATTTACCAAGCTTTCAACATTCAAATTCTTAGTGTAGATTTACTGTTTTTAGCAATCAATTTCTTAGTGTAGATTTACAGTTTTCAGCATTTAAATTTATTAGCATAGGAATTTGTCATTCATAGATTTCCAATCTTTTTAGCTCACTTTCTTCTTGATTAGATAAACCTTTAAGATCCATACCAATACCCTAACCACGGCGTAGACTATCCTCTAGAGAACATACATTGTTAGCACCTATGAAGTTTGTACGTCCCCCAGGTTGATAATTAAAGTAGGTTCCTGGTCTAGCTGCTCTCATTAAGCATCCATTCTGAGAGCTCACTAGTTCTCCCTAGTGGAGTCACCATTTCTATTACGGAGAAAACTTCCTATGGCTTTGGGCAGAGCACAACAGATTGCTGACTACCAGAAAATGACTCAATTCCCAATGCAATGCTATATAAATGACAATGCTAAGATAATGGAGAAAAGGCCAACCTTCTATCAGATGTTTGAAGTAGATCCCCGTTGAGCTTTCAACTTCTACACTTGAACTTGCAGCTTAGTCTCAACAACAAGAACAAGCAAGTGCATATAATATGTGAAAGACATTAGCATAATCAATAGCACGATCCATGATATTATAAGAAAATATAACCCAATGTAATTTAACAATATTCACAACATCAATTGGATGAGAAAATGAGTATTTCCATTAATAAATAACAAGAAGTACAATATACGACCTCTTGCCGGCAACCAATCTAAACCAAGAACTGGGTCTCTCCACTTGTGCCTCCACCACTTCAATCCTCCATGTAATGGCAAACTCGAACTATGAAAGGAGTTTGGTAGGTGAACATAAAGAGTTCACAACAACAAGGATCAATGAGTGTAGACTCAAGTCATGACAAAAATCCACTAGAGTTATCTTGCTCTCTCTTTCTTCTCCCTTCCATATGCCATAAGAGCTCAATATATATCCTTCCAAAGGTAAGTGAAAGGACACATTGAGGTGTTTCAGGGAAAATGGAGGGCCAAAGGTCACTGTAAGACCACTTTTTTGGAGTAAAAAGTAGTATTTTAATGATTTTTACCATTTTACTTGGTACCCGCGTGTTGATGTATATGTAACTTCAGAATGTATTTCATTTGTGTATTTCATATATATTTATTGTACCCTTATTAGAGATGTGTTATTCCTCTATAAGGAAGTGTCGTCATGTGGATTGACAAGTGTCGCAAGTGTGTGTACTTGCCGATGGGTTATTAGACCACCATGTGTGGGGTCGGCCCTAAAATATATATATTATATTGTGGATGTACCTAGCTAGACAAGTCGGCCCCATAAGGTCATTGGGCAAATAGGTTAGTATAAATAGAGGTCAGGAGATCTCTATTTAGATCATTCGGAAAGTCATATCTCTCTCACTCAGAAAGTGGCGCACTAGTGAGGAGGAGGATCATCTGCTTCTAGGAGACTATTTCAGTGTATTTTGGTTGTACTTTGGTTGAGCCATTGCTCTCTCTATCTCTGAGGAAGTTGTGGGGTTTTTCACCTTAGGGTTTTTCCCACAGAAACTCTGTGTCTCTTGTCTCTCATCCTTTTGATTCTTGTGATGCTCGTGATGCTTACTGTGATTGTTATGCATTGATATACTGTATATGTTATTCTCTCAGTGAAGATTCTAGAGTATTGTGAATTAATGCTCAAAATTTAACATGGTATCAGAGCTAACCTGAGAAGAAGACATTTTGCAGTGACAGAAACTTGAGTTTCTTGTTTATTGGGTTTCTCTCCACATATTTTGGAAAAGAAGTATAGTAGATTGACTCTACTCATCAAGAAGAATTTATCTGTCCAATCAGAATTCAATTCTGAGAATGTTCAGATTTGGCCCTAAAAATTAGGGTTTCCACAAAAATAGGAATTTCTGGAATCTGAAGACACAACTGGAATCTCCTTGCAAAAATCGAAGTTTAGAGATTTGGATCGAGATTTTTGGCTGGGTAGATCTTCGGGAAACTCAAACCCTAATTCAGGGCTCTCCCTAGTGAACCCGGGAGGACAAAAAGACAAATCTGAAGGGTAAAGCTTTGCTGATCTCAAATTCTGAATGCACCAGGCTGATCAGCTCATCAAGGCACATCTTTCTATCCTTTCAGAAATTTGAAATTCACATTTTAATTTTTTAGGGTTTTTCCGACAAACCCTAATCCGGGACCAGATCCAGTTTTCAGCATTTCAAGTGGTAAGACCTAAATATTTTCTATTTCCATTTGAAGTACTCTTTAAGATGTCTCACCACACCAAGCTTGAGGATAAGCTTGAAGGGGCTGATAACTTCTGAGGTTGGAAGTATAGGATTGGGTTAATCCTGGAAGAGAATGAGTTGGACTCATATATAAAAGAAGACATCCCTATCCCAGAGGATGAAGAGGTCAAAGTATTGCATAAGAAGAACTTGGTCAAGGCAAAGAGAATCATTGCTGATTCTATTAAAGACCATCTCATACCCCATGTGTCTTCTCTAAAGACACCCGAGGAGATGTTTGACCCTCTAACCAAGCTATTTGAAGGGAAGAACATAAATCGGAAGATGATTCTGTGGAATCAATTGAAAGGGATCAAGATGTTGAATGGAGAAACCATTCAATCTTACTTCTCCAAGGTTTCTCAGATCAAGGAGCAACTTGAAGCTGTGGATGAAGTAGTGGACAATGGTTAAGTTGTTATGACCACTCTGAATCGCCTACCTAGGTCATGGGACTCCTTTATTCAAGGAATTTGTGCAAGAAAGAAATTGTTCTCTTTCAGTAAACTATGGGAGGTGAAGATCAAGCTCTCTCAACTCACACCAAAAGAAGCAATCCCAAGAAGGAGCACTCTCACTACAAAAGATCCTATCAAAAGAATAAGAAGGATCTAAGATGCTTCACATGCAATGAGAAGGGTCACTTTGCTTCAGATTGTCCCAAGAACAAAAGGGATAATAACAACAACTCTAGCAAGAAGAAGAAGGGCAACAAAAGAAAGTTCCATGATCATGCTACCGAGGATGATGAACCTCCAAATAAGAAGGCTAGGGTAGAAAGTGATGATAGTGATGATGACTCATCAAGTGAAGAAGAGTATGTTCTGATCTCTGCTCTCACAGGGACTATCTCCCATGGTTGTAATGATTGGTTAATTGACAGTGGGGCTTCCAAACACATGACTTGGTTTAAGGAATCTTTTGTGAATCTATCTGAACATGAACCACCCCATAAGGTGAAACTTGGAGATGATTATCAATAACCAATCAAAGGAAGTGGTGAAGCCTCCTACAAACTAGATTCTGGAAAATCTTTGAAGATGAAAGAAGTCCTTTATGTACCTGGGCTCAAGAAGAACTTACTCTCCATCTCTGCATTGGATGCAAAAGGTATGAGGGTTGCATTTGTGGATGGCCAAGTCCTAATGTGGCCAAAGGGAAAGACCATAGATGATGCAGTAGTGATTGGAGAGCAAGAGGGAGGTTTGTATAAATTGAAGGGACAACCTAAACATGCCATGGTACATGAATCCATGGAGCCAAGTGAACTTTGGCATAGAAGACTTGCTCATATACACTATAGGGCACTTTCAATTGCAAGCAAGGCTGTAGAAGGTCTTCCTGAAATCAAGACGAAACATGAAGGTGTTTGCAAAGGATGTGCAAAAGGTAAGAACATTAAGAAGGCTTTCCCAAGCAATGACAGCAAGGCCAAAGATATCCTAGAAATCATCCACTCAGATGTATGTGGTCCTATGTCATCCAGTTCTCTTAGTGGGTATGTTTACTATGTCTCATTTATTGATGACTTCTCCAGGAAGACTTGGGTATACTTATTGAAGAACAAAGATGAGGTGTTTGATAATTTCAAGGAATTCAAAACCTTGATGGAGAATCAAACTGACAAGAAGATCAAAACATTCAGATCCGACAATGGTGGAGAATTCACCTCAGGTGACTTCAAGAAGCTTTGTAGTGATTCAGGGATTAAGAGGGAGTTGACTGCTCCTTATAATCCTCAACAGAATGGAGTTGCATAAAGGAAGAATAGAACTATCATGGAAGTAGCAAGGGCAATGCTGCATGACCAGGATCTACCTATGCATCTATGGGCAGAAGCAGCTAGAACAGCTGTATATGTGCAAAACAGAACACCCCATAAGATATTGGACAACAAGACACTAGAAGAGGTCTTTTCTGGTAAGAAACCTGAAGTCAGCCATCTCAGAATATTTGGTTGTCCAGTATACACTCATGTCGCAAAGGAAAAGAGGACTAAACTAGATCCTTCAGGAAAGAAGGGTATCTTTGTGGGTTACAGTGAAAGCTCGAAGGCTTACAGAATATACTTTCCAGGGTTCAAGAAGATTGATGTCAGTAGGGATGTAACATTTGATGAAAACTCAGAATTCATCAAATCAAGGAAGGCACCTATCGAAGTTTATGAAGAACCTAAGGAAACTAGATTTCAAGACACTACCATGACTGAAGCAATTCCAGAAGTTGTTCGTGAGTTTGAAGATCCGCAAGAACCTATAGATCCACTCCGTGAGGATAACTCTCACAAGAGGAAACCTGCATGGGCTAGACAGCTCATTCAAGATGCAGAAAGATTTGGCATTCCAGAAGAAGAACACAGAGCAAAGAAGAGAACCAGATCACATACTATCTATGTTGATTTACTCTGTGACATTATGAACAAAGAACCTTCCAGTTATGAAGAAGCAGTGGAAAAGAAAGAATGGAAGGATGCCATGGTTGAGGAATACCAATCAATAATGAAGAATGATGTTTGGGATGTTGTCCCAAGACCTAAAGAGAAGTCTGTTGTGACTTCCAAATGGATCTAAAAAATCAAGCATGCTGCAGATGGCAGTGTAGAGAAATACAAAGCAAGATTCGTAGCTCGTGGCTTCTCTTAGAAAGAGGGAATAGATTATGAAGAAACTTTTGCACCTGTATCCAGGTATACTTCCATCAGAACAGTACTTGCCCTGGTTGCAGCAATGAAATGGAAAATACACCAGATGGATGTCAAGACTGCTTTCTTGAATGGTGTAGTTGAAGAGGAAGTATATGTGGAGCAGCCACTCGGCTTCAAAATACATGACAGGGAGTCATATGTGTGCAGATTGAAGAAAGCCTTGTCTCGCTTGAAACAAGCTCCTAGAACCTGGTATGGTAGGATGCTCAGTTTCCTATCTAGTTTGGGCTTTACCAAGAGTAAAGCGGATTCCAACCTCTACTACAAGGTTGAGGAAGGAAATCCTGTGATTCTACTCCTGTATGTGGATGACTTATTTGTAACAGGAGATAACAGAATGATTGCAGATACTAAGAGGAAGCTTGCTACCGAGTTTGATATGAAAGATTTGGGAATGATGCATTATTTCCTAGGTATGGAGGTGTGGCAGAATGCAGGTGGGATCTTCCTTGGTTAAGGGAAGTACACAGTAGATATCCTGAAGAGATTCGGGATGATGGATTGCAAGGCCATGGCCACACCTATGGCATCGAATTTGAAGCTTCTATGTGATGCTTTATCTGAGCCGATTGATGTCTCTATGTATCATTAGATGATTGGGTCCTTTATGTACCTGACGAACACGAGACCAGATATTTACTTTGCTGTGAACACATTGAGTCAGTTCTTGACAGATCCGAGGAGTGTTCATCTGGTTGCTGTAAAGCATGTTCTGAGGTACCTGAAGGGTACAGTGGATTATGGGCTCAATTATGAAGCGAATCAAAAGTTTAACCTGCAGGGTTATGTTGATTCAGATTGGGCTGGTAGTGCTGCAGATAGGAAGAGCACATCTGGGTGCTGCTTCAGTATGGGATCAGGTGTGATCTCTTGGTTTAGCAGGAAGCAGTCTTGCGTAGCACTGAGTACAGCTGAGGCAGAGTATGTTGCAGCCTGTTTAGCTAGTTGTGAGGCAGTATGGCTATGAAAGCTACATTTTGAGTTATTTGATCTCCCGTTGGATGCTACTGGTATCTTCTGTGATAACCAGAGTTGTGTGAAGCTATCTGAGAACCCAGTGTTTCATGACAGGTCGAAACACATAGAGATCAAATATCACTATATCAGGGATATGGTGCAGAGAGGAGCTGTGAAGCTCCTGTATGTTGCGACGGATGAGCAGATTGCATATGTGCTGACGAAGCCACTAGCCAGGGTGAAGTTCGAGTACATCAGAGAGAGGCTTGGTGTTCTTCGGATTGATGACACTTTGAGGAAGAAGTGATGGACACATTTGCTGAAGCCATTCCAAGCACGTTGGAAGGAGGATCCTTCACATGGTTGTGGATGTAAGTGCTGGATGATGAGCATCAGGATGATGTTCTGGTTGATGTTGTATATGATCAGTTGGATCATTTGTATGTATGTACGCATCATGTTGGATGCTGGATATGATTAGTAGGATCATTTGTATGTATTTTGTATATGCATCATGTTGGATGCTTGGACCATGTATCTGTATATGTATCAGGTGGATACATTGTATGATCAGGTGGATCATGTATGGTGATATGTATCATGTATTTGTATTTGTATCAGGTGGATCATGTATCATGATATGTATCAGGTAGATACTTGGTATGTGTCAGGTAGATGCATTGTATGATCAGGATGATCGTGGATGATGAGCTTCAGGATGTTGCTCCAGATGACATGCAGCAGGATGTTGCAGTGATGATGACCAGGATGATCATGTGTACATCAGGATGATGTATGGTGAGTATTAGGTTTATACTCTATGGCCATGGATCAGGTTGTGTAGATGAGCATATAATTTGTCCCTGGGAGATTTGCACATAGTCTTTCGAGGTGTTTCCTATGGCATATAATTTGTCCCTGGGATATCTGGCAAATGCTCTTTCGAGGTTTTGCTCTGGGAGGACATATAATTTGGCCCTGGGAGATCTGTAGATAGTGTTTCAAGGTTTTTCCTATGGCATATAATATGGCCCTAGGATATATGGAAGATGCTCTTTCGAGGTTTTGTCCTATGGCATATAATATGTCCCTGGGAGATCCTATAGGTAGAGCTGTGTGCTCATAACAGCCTGGGATGCTCTTGCGAGGTTTTGTGGTGAGGTCACATATAATATGGCCTTGGGAGATCCTATAGGTAGAGCTGCGTGCTCGTAACAGCCTGGGATTCTCTTTTGAGGTTTTGTGACGCATGTAATAAGTCCTGAGGAGTCCACAGTATGGCCAGTGATGACGAAGACCTGCAGGTGGTGGGCCTACATCCAATATGAAAAAGGATTGGATCTGTAGAACTTCATATGACGAGTATAGTCAGAGATTGGTTGAGATAGTAGTGGCAGTGACGATGATGATGACGATGCATTGATGATGATGATCCCAAGAAGAAGACTTATCTAGCAGAACTGTGTCGAGAAATACCTTCCTAGTTAAGAGGGAGTGTTGATGTATATGTAACTTCAGAATGTATTTCATATATATTTATTGTACCCTTATTAGAGATGTGTTATTCCTCTATAAGGAAGTGTCGTCATGTGGATTGACAAGTGTCGCAAGTGTGTGTACTTGCCGATGGGTTATTAGACCACCATGTGTGGGGTCGGCCCTGAAATATATATATTATATTGTGGATGTACCTAGCTAGACAAGTCGTCCCCATAAGGTCACTAGAAAAACAGGTTAGTATAAATAGAGATCATGAGATCTCTATTTAGATCATTCGGAAAGTCATATCTCTCTCATTCAGAAAGTGGCGCACTAGTGAGGAGGAGGATCATCTGCTTCTAGGAGACTATTTCAGTGTATTTTGGTTGTACTTTGGTTGGGCCATTGCTCTCTCTATCTCTGAGGAAGTTGTGGGGTTTTTCACCTCAGGGTTTTCCCCACAGAAACTCTGTGTCTCTTGTCTCTCATGCTTTTGATTCTTGTGATGATTATTGTGATTGTTATGCATTGATATACTGTATATGTTATTCTCTCAGTGAAGATCCTAGAGTATTGTGAATTAATGCTCAAAATTTAACACCGCGGGCTATAGTGGAACAACTTGTGTGTACGTTGGCTAAAGTGGAACAACTAGCGTATAGGAAGAAAAATAGGGAAAAAGTGTTTCTGAAGGACATAAAGTGAATCTGAGTTAGTGAAATGGATCCTGAAGGCCAAAGAGTGTTGATGCTCACAAGGTGGAAAATTACATTGTAACACTCGTCATCATAATGAACAGTATATTCATCATCATGATTTTCATTGTCATCGTCATCATCATCGCCATTAGTATAGTCATGGCCCATGAGCCTTGCAATAAAATTTTGGGGCCTAATCATATGATTTGTGTCCCTAAGCAATGACACAATACCCAGTACAATTCATGTTATTTCAAACCTAAAAATGGTTCCCACTTCCTATTCATAGGTTAAATTTTTAATCTACATGGCAAGTGTAGTATTGTAGAACCTCAACCATAACCATGACTCCTCAAAGCAATTGCTAAGGATTACATCATTCTCATTATAATCATTATCATCATCACCATCATATAATTGCATCATCATCCTCATCCTCATCATCAAATTTATCATTAGCATATCTATCCTCATCATTGCATAATAACATCATCATCATCATTAGTTTTGTTGTCGGCATCATCATCATCGCCATAATCATCATCATAAACACCATCATTGTTGTTTATAGTGTCATATTTTCATCGTCACCATTGTAATCGTCATGAGAATTGAATTTTTAGAGGTAGTCGTAAAAAAACCACCTCCAAAAGTAAAATTCTCCTAAATTTTTGGGGGTTGTCAAAAAACCGCCCCCAAAAGTCCAATTATCATGAATTTTCTTTCGAAGGTTTCTAAAACTGCCTTGAAAAATACATTTAGGGGTGGTCTTTTTAACCCCCCCCCCCCAAAAAAAAAGGTCATAAGAATTGGAATTTTAGTGACAGTCTTTAGATAATTGTCCCCAAAAATCCAATTATAATAATTTTTTTTTTGTGGGTTGGGGGGGGGGTGGTCTAAAAGCCACCCCTAAATGCTTTTTTGAGGGCATTTTTTAGAATCCCCCCCCCCCTCACCCAAAAAAAGGTAAAGAGAATTGGAATTTTGTCTAAAAACTGCCCCCAAAAGTCCAATTCTCGTGAATGTTTTGTCTAGGCGGTGGGTTCTAAAAACCACCCTAAAAAATGTGTTTGGGGGTGGTTTTGTTAACCCCCCGCCAAAAAAAAAATAAATAAAATTAATGAGAATTGCACTTTTGGGTGCGGTTCTTAAAAAACCACCCCCAAAAGTCCAATTCTCCTACATTTTTTGGGGAGGTTTATGAAGTTCCCCTAAAACCCTAAAAACAAAATTGGGGCCGGTTAGAAAGACCAACTCAAGCCAAAAATGCCCCTAAAAGGGTAAATTCTTGTATTGTTTTGGACATTTAAATCCTATTTAAAGAAGCTTTGAGTCTATGAAGTTTTTAGTGAAGAATATTGTAACAGATCTCTACTCAAGTGAATGGTTGCCCTACCATAAGAGGCCTATGAACATTGATCCCATAATAACAAAGCTCTTTTTCTTCCATATTCTAAGCCTATTACTGTCTCATATTTATGGGTATGTGTTTCTTATTTCTAGTTTATTGCATGCTAATCTTGTTATATATTGTCTAATTCTCAAGTTACATTGGTAAGGAACACCACAAGTGGTATCAGAGCCACAATCTTGAGAAAACACACCTCCGAGAATTCATAGAAATGTTTTTAGGTTAGAGACATGTTCTGGTGTTTGAAAATATCCATATAGATCTATTGTTCAGGGCATAAACCTATGACTGGGAAGAAATACACATGGGGAACGTAGTTGGTACTTAGTCTTGTTGTACCCTCATTTGGTGCAATTGTTGGACATCGATGTAACTTATGTTGGCACCCCTTAGAGTAGTATTAGATAACAAAACATTTACAAATGAAATCACTTCCACATACCCTAGGGTATATTAGAAGTCTTGTAGGTCACCTAAAACAAACCTACATTTATCTTGTTGCTATAATGACACTGAGAAAAATACTCAGGAAGATACTCACGTGTACCTGGGTAGTTGAGTAGTACAATTAAGGGCATGGATGAGCCTCTTAGTTAGTACCCTAGGATATTGGGCTGAGTACTACTATTAGATCCTGCACATATATAAGAGAGCTATAGTGCATGAAAATCCCTTGACTTCAAAACCCTGGAAAAACTACAAAACCCTTCTCTCTCCAATATGTTTGTTATATTTCTTCGTTATCTCTCAATAGTAAGCAAATTCAAAACGTAAGATTGCGTAAAATTCCTACATATTTTAATCTAACATAAATTTGGCAATTATGTTAGTGCAATAAAATTGAAACCCCGACATAAAAAAATATGGAGGGTCCATAAAACCCTTATTTTTTTTTGTAACTAGGGGAATCAACAACTGGGAAGGGTCCGGTACTCACATGACACGGGGTCCAGGGATCCAATCCCGTCTGCTACCACTATACCCCTAGGTGCATCCACACAGCCTGCAAGCATGGGGAACAGGTAAGCCGGGGTGATTTGAACTCATGACCTCCATTTACAACATTTCCTTCATATCAAGTGAATCTCCAATTGAGCTACACCCTTGCGGGCCCATAAAACCCTTATTTGTGACCCACCTCATTGGAATTTTTACATCAGACTGATTGTTTTGATATATAATTATCATAAAAATTTTCAAGACTCCCATAAACCCTTATTTGTGACCTACCTCCACAAAATCCTTACCAGATCATTTTTATATATATCTCCCACAACCCTGTTTTGGTAGACCCTACCCCTCTCCTTCTGAAACTCCTAGTTTTATATTCCCATGTTAGACAAATACGACTAGGCCATCATGGAGAATAGGCACCAGAATCTACCCCAAACCAATTTAAAACCCTTCACTTAACCTCTTGACTTTCAAAGCCTCACCTCTGATGTGGGACCACTCACCCAACAGATGATCGAATAGGAAAATAAGCACTATAACGTTAATTTCCTACTAATTGATATTTCCCAACATTGTGGATATGTTCCACCCTTTGACACCCCCACTCATGAAGTTGTGGCCACTGAAGACCAGGGATCTCACACCCTATTCCCAAAACACCAGTCTCCTTCTCTTGAAGACAAAGCTCCATGGCACTATTTTCCAAAGATTGACATGTAAAAATTTGATGGCTTTGAGCCCTTAGGTTGGATGACTCAAATGGAACATTATTTTTCACTCCATGGAATAAATATGATCTCAAAAATTTGAAAATTGGGGTCTTATATTTTTATTTTGAATGATGGCATTGGTCGCAATAATACTAGAAATATTATCTTTTCTATTTCCCTTAGAGACAATTTTTGAATATCCTTCATGAATGATTTGATCGTGACACTCATTATTTAGTCCAATTGAATAAATTGCGCTAAAAAAACATTGTTTTGGACTACTTGACAATATTTTAGAAGTTCACCATATTCGTAGAATGCCTCTCTAATTCATTTTTTTTAGAGTTTCATTAGTGGCCTCAAGGAGACAATTCGTGCACATGTCCACATGCAACAACCCTCCACTTGGTTGGAATCTTGTGATAGATCTTATGAATATAAATTGGTCCTCAATGCCCAAACCAAGCACCCTTCATTTTTCCCTTGCACCATATCTCCCATGGATCCACCTCCCAACAACCCAACCCACCCACCTTTTTGCATCCATAATCTCACCTTGGATGCCATGTTTGAGAGTCAACACCTCGTCCTTTTCTATAATTGTGATGAAACATATGTCAAAGGACATAAACCTAAAGAACAAAAAACTTTCTTGATAGAATACACCCCCTGAGGTCTCATAAGAAAACAAAGTGGAACCTCTACCTAAACCAGAAGGAGACAACCAAATTTCACCTCTCAAAGATGCTCCTAATATTCCTATTCTTGAATGGAAACCACACATTTCCCTTCATGCTTTATATGGGTTTTCCACTCCTCAATCGCTCAAATTAATTGGCTCTATAAATAAAAAAATCATTTTCTTAATTAACAGTGTCAACACCCATAATTTCACCCATAGGTGTGTGGAGGAAGAAACCCATTTCTATATCCACCCCATTTCCAGTATTCAAACCATGATAACCAATGGGGGTACACTGAAATGTGGTGGCCAATGTGAGAATGTAAAACTACAAATGGGAGACTACCATCTAAAAACTCATATGTTTTATATTGACATGTGTGGTTGTGATATCATTTGCATGGAGAAATTGTTGAAGAAGGGCCACTCAAGTGTTATTGCTATATTCCATTCCATAGAATTTCTAGACACCCACTCCTCAAATATTCATCCCAACTTGAAACAATATCTCTCTAAGTGCCAACATGTTTTTGATGCACCCAAGGGTTTACCCGTATCCCATAGAGAACATTACCATTCCATTCCTTTTATTCTAGGTTGTTAACCTACCAATGTTCATCCTTAGTTCCACCCTTTTTCCTAGAAGAATGAAATTGAAAAGATCATTTAGTAATTGTTGTTATCCTATGTTATTCATCCTATCACCAACCCTTATGCTTTACCTATGGTTATGGTCCTCAAAATGGAAGGCTATTGGTGCATGTGTCCTAATTTTGGAGCTCTCAACAAAATCACCATCAAAGACAAATTTCCCATTCCTGTCATTCATGATCTCTTAGACGAGTTGCATGGTGCCAAATTATTCACCACTCTCCACCTTCGTTCGGGATACCATCAAATCTAGATGAAAGGGGTGGATACGTCCAAAACCAATTTTCGCACTCATGAAGTAAATTATGATTTTTTGGTCATTCCCTTAATCCTTTGCAATGCCTCGTCAACTTTTCAAATTCTCATGAATAATATTTTTTTCTCCTTTCTCTTCCAATTTGTCTTAGTTTTCTTCAATGATATCTTGGTCTACAATCCCACCTCTAGCATGTTTCTCGTACTTTGCACTTATTCTGGGTTCAACATTTTTTTTGTGAAACGCTCCAAGCATGCTTTTGGGGTGACTAATATTGAATAATTGGGCCATATTGTGATTTAGGATGGGGTTCGAGTGGATCCCAAGAAAGTGGAAGATATGAAGAATTGGTTGCACCCAAACACTCTCAAGAGCTTGTGAGGATTCCTTGTAATTATAGAGAATTACCATAATCTTGTGGTGAACTATGGAAATATTGAAGATCCTTTAACACCATTTCTAAAAAGAGTGCCTTCTCCTAGCATGAAACAATGGAGTGGTATTTCTTATCTCTTAACGAGGCCATGTGTATTACGCCTGTACTAGCCATGCAATATTTCACCAAGACATTTGTCTTAAAATGCGATTCCCCCAGCCATGGAATGGGATTCATCTTATGACTGGAAGGATCTCCCTTAGCCTTCACTAGTAAGTAGTTATGTGATAAAAACTTGGGCAAATCCACCTATGAAAAATAAATGATGCCTATCCTTCATGAAGTTAAGACATGGTGTCCTTATCTAGTCGGATAGCATTTCTAGATCAAGACATTCAATCACAGTCTCAAGTATTTCCTTGAACAACATATTTCCTCACTCGAAAAAAAAATGTCTCACTAATATGTTGGATAATGATTATGAAATCATATATAAGAAGGGTTGTGGAAATGTGGTGGTTGATGCCATGTCTAGGAAATATAAACATGAGGGTTTATTCTTGGCCTCATCCTTGCCAATCCAAGGATGGATACATAAAAACAATAGGAATGGTTGTCCCAAGACACATTTTAGCATTTCATCAAATGGAATCAAGAAGACCCAAATCCTCCACCTAGGTATACATGGAGCTAAAATATTTTGATATATAAGGAGCACATCTTTCTCACATCATATTTTGCATTGAAACCCAGAATCTTGGAGGAATTGCATTCATCACTAACAACAAGTCACTCAATATTTCATAAAAATTATGAAATAATTAAGCAGTATTTTTTCTAGGAAGGCATGAAGAAAGATATACATAACTTCATTTCCACTTGCGACACTTTCTAATGGCATAAGGGTGAAAAAATGAAGTCACTAGGGGCTTTGCATCCATTCCCCATTCTTAATCATATTTAGATGGACATCTATATGGATTTCATTGTGGGGATCCTAAGGCATGGAATAAAATAGTCATTGTGGTGGTAGTACATATTTTCAAACCAAATATGCCCATTTATGTGCTTTACTACCCACTTTTACACCCTTTTTGGTGGCCTGAGTTTTCTTGGATCAAATTTTCAAAGTCCATGGCATGTCCACTTCTATTGTCTATGATCATACCCCACTTTTACTATTAAATTTTGGAAATATATTTTCAAACTTCATGGTACTCAATTGAATCTCAACATGGCATACCATCCCCAAATAGATGGTAAAACTGAAGTAGTCAATGAGTAACTGGAAAACTACTTGCACTACTTTGCGTCAGATAACACTCACCAATGTGAACAGTAGATCTCTCTAGTTGATTGGTGATATAATATCACTTATCATGGTTCTATAAAGATGAAACCATATGAATCACTGTGCAACCAAAAACCCTTATCAATGATTTCCTATATACAAAGTACCTCACAAGTTCAAGAATTATATAATATACCTTGCAATAGAGTTGAGATTCTTTTCACCCTCAAAGATAATCTAATTCTTTCCTAAAACAAAATGAAGCAACATGTTGTTTAACATCACTCTGATAAATCCTATGAATTTGGGGATCATGTGTTTCTTTAACTGCAACTATATAAATAGACATCTCTCAAGGACCATCTCCTTCAGAAGCTCACTCTGAATTTCTATGGCTTCTACACCAATATACAATGCATTAGATAGGTAGCTATAATATTCCTCTACTATACCACTCCAAGATTCACCATGTATTCCATGTATCTTTCCTAAAAAAAGTGGTGGGATCCAATTGCAAAGTACAAACCTATTTACCATAATTGGATGAGGAAGGATCCATTTGGACTCAATCAGATGCAGTATTGGCTTCTAGGGAAAGATAATTTAGAGGGCACACCATCAATGAAGTTTTGATCTAGTGGCAAGACAAGCTACCAGAAGATGCCACTTAGGGACCAACCAACATTTAATATAAATTTTTGCACCTTTAGCATTAAGGGAAATGTTGCTTTTGAAGGGTGAGGGCATGTTAGGGTCCTACCCTAACTCACCATACTCGAAGAATTAATCATACCTAATATAAGGCCATAACTTTGTAATAATATTGAATACTTTAGTGCTCAACAATCAATGTAAAAAGGGTCTCTCTATTAATTAAGGCCCATTAGGAAATTGTATTTTGACCATGTCAAGTTGTTAGGATTTTGGACATCTGAATCTCAGTTAAAGAAGCTTCAAGTCTATGAAGTGTTTTGTGAATAATATTGTAATGTAAATCTACTCAAGTGAATGGTAACCCTACCACAAGAGGCCCATGAACTATGTTCCCATAATAACAAAGATTTTCTTTTGCAATATTATGTTATTATTGTCTCATATTACTAGTTCTATGTTGCTTATTTATAGTTTATTATATTCTAATCTTGCTATACATTGTGTGATTCTTAAGTTACAGGGGTAAGAAACAACACAAAGATAATGCAGGGGGATATTAGTCTTGGTTATGACAATCAAAGTGCTATTAAATTAGTGAAGAATCCAACATTTCATGATCACACAAAACATGTTTATATTAAGTACCATTTCATACGGAAAGTTGTGGAAGAAGCTAGGATCACATAGGAGAAAATTGATACTGGTGAGAATACTATATATATTCTTAAAAAGATAGTTAGAATAAAGAATTTTAAATGGTTCAAAACTTCTATGGGCTTCCTAAAAATGTGATGAAGAAAGCAACATAGGAAAGGAATTTATTGTACATTGACTTAAAGTAGGAGAATGTTAGAAGGTAAATTCAATAACTGAATCTTTGTAATTTTCCTATAGAGTGGTACATGGATACTCTCTCGTGTTATTTGTATGCACCAAGCATGCAAGGGTGGGTCACAAGTGGGCCGACCATGCCCCCCCTACCCAAGGTTGTGGGGGTGGCCCCCCCAAGGATAATTTTTTTGGAACCTTCTTGTGTATTTTGGTTCCTTCTAGAACCGTCTTATGTATTTTGTAAAAGGGCAGTGACCCCTAGCATTCTATCAAAATAAAGAAGGCATTCCAAGATTTTTTTCTAGTAATAATAAAAGTTTGGAACTATCATTACCCTGTGGTTTTACCTATGGATAGTAGGGTTTCCACATAAATCGTGTGTTCTATTCTTATTGTTGTTTTCCTTTATTTTTTTAATATTTTTCTAACACACTTTCATCCACTACACATTTTTGGAAGGCAAATAATGTTGATTAATAATTGTTTTCTTCTTGAGGACCACATTGAAGTTTTTATGAATAAAGTGTGATATGTTCATGGATTTTTCACCAAAATCTACGAACTAAATTTCGTGGTCAAAATTAGCCTTAGGTCAGCTTTTTGTCAGATTAATTAGGTTATATGATGATTGCAATGGGGCTAATGCTATAGAAAGTGATGTACCAAGGTGATGATGCTCCTAACAAAGTGAGTACTAAAATGAGCTTGTTATCAGTTGCAAATCTTAGGTCTTATAAGGGTTATTTGTTATGAATTCTAATTGTCATATTATTATGGCTAGGGGTTATATGGGTTGTGTAATATAAGATACCAAATACATGCGAATCATAAGAACAAAATATAGTCTGAGAGACTTACTTAGCTACATTGTTGGTTTAGAATTCGTTGGCACTCACTTTCAGTAATTTATCTTTCCCACTTAGACTATGTTATTTAGAATATACAGATTTTTAGTAAAACTAGACTATTCAATTTCAAAATTTATTCAATGGAAATACACATTCCACAAAGAAAAGGCCTTCTTCATTTTAATTTATAATAGATTAAAACAAATCATTATATGCTAATCCCCAAAACTCTACAACATGTGATCTTGATTAGTGATTAATTTTATAATTCCTCCATTTCTTTTTAAGAAATTATAACAGAATCAGGCATATCTGATATCTTGAACAATAAGAATATTCAATTTGAACAAAATAACTTTATTAAATAAGTTTTATAAACTTACCTGGCTCAAATTGATATTGAACCTCATCCAATTCAATATCTTGCTTATTAATATCAAAATTTGTATCCACCCCTTCAAATATATTAAAAGGATAGTCCATAACAACATGTGGGATGTCTAGCATGAAGGCATCATCAATATAATCATCATCAGCATGATGCATAAGATGTAATCCAATGATATGGTCAAGTTTATGGACCTCTTGGTTTGGAATTTTTTCGTTCTCTTCTATATTTTCTTCATATTGTTTATGAACATCTTCTTCTAGAACAAATAGTATAGGCCTTCCTCTTGGATCAAATATAGAAACAAATGATGAATCTACTCTACCTCACAAGTCCTATGAATAAAATACTTATGACACTAACTTGGAAGGATGAAGGGTGCTATACTCCACTCATACTAGTATTATTAATCACGATGAGTTCATTATAATTACCAATAATAGTTCTTTCATCACATTGTAACAATAATTTGTACTTCTTATCCTTAAAGAGAATCACTTTGAATGATTTCAAATTTCCATTGAGTATATGTTCAAGATATCCAACACGCTTGTGGAAAATATTAGTAACCTAGAAAAATGTGTTGAACTTTGGTTGTCATTGATGTCAACTAATGCCAAAGAGGATGTCAACTGATTCAGTATGAGTCATCGATATCAACTAATGTCAAGTGGATACAACATTCCTACAACAGTGTGAATAAGTATATGGAATCCACTTTGAAGAAGTATATGCACAAGATGAATAAAAACATGAATGCCAGAAGTACATGTGCAAGATCAGGTGAAGGTAACAGGCATGGATGTTAGTTTAATGAAGTATATCCATAAGTGAATTCAATCTAAAGAAGTGTGTACAATGATACATCATGTATGATGAGTTTGAAGAAATACATAAGGAATATACATCATTTATATCCAGTTCAAAGAATAACACAATTAATGTATCCTTCTGCATCTTGTCCTTACATAGATACCAATTCCACAAATTCATACTCTCTCATTGTAAATCAAAGGAGTTGGTTGGACAATGGTATAGGTGCACAAGCATCCAAGGTGTTGGTTGGAAAATGGATCATGTGCACAAGTAGCCAAGGAGTTGGTTAAAAAAATGGTACGAGTGCGCAAGCAACTATAAGCATTTCTTGGTTGATTGTTGGAAGTGCACATGCAGTAATAAACAACAAATGGTTGGACAGTCCTGAAAGCACGCAAGCCTAGCCAATGAGAAGATTCTTTTAGTTAGTGGAACGCGTAAAATTTCCTAGAAATGTACAGTGGTTGAAGCATGTCTATGAGTAAATTTGACAGCCGACAATACAATAGGTGCGCAAGTTGCACAAGTGATGACAAGGAAAGGGTCATAATCGCACCAAGTAGAAGTTGGAGTATGCACAGAATCCGAAATGAATTAATATTTGGTGCAATACCCACAAGAGATGGCACAACAAAGGTTATAGAATCATCAACCTCAAAGGAAATGGTACATTGAGGGTGTAGAGGTATACCACCAAGGTTTAAAGTCCCACTATGTTGTGGACCATCAAGGCGATTGACACCTAACAGATGACACATCAACAGTGCAGAATATGATGTTAAATTTTGAGCATTAATTCACAATACTCTAGGATCTTTACTGAGAGAATAACATGTACAATATATCAATGCATATCAATCATAACAAGCATGTCAATCATCACAAGAATCAAAAGGATGAGAGACAATAGACACCCAGAGTTTCCATGGGGAAAACCCCACAACTTCCTCAGAGATAGATTTTGCAATAGCACAACCAAAGTACAACCAAAGTACAAGAGATAGACTCCTCTTAGCAGCTGATCCTCCTCCTCACAAGTGCGCCACTTTCCGTGTGAAGGAAGAATGAGTTTCTGAGTGATCCAAATAGAGATCTCCCGATATCTATTTATACTTGTTTTGTTTGCCCAATAACCTTATGGGGCCGACTTGTCTAACTAGGTACAATAACCACATATTACATAAATTCGGGCTGACCCCTTACAAGGTGGTCTAATAACCCATCGGCAAGTTAACACACTTGCGACACTTGTCAATACAAATGACGACACTTCCTTATAGAGGAATAACACATCTCTATAAGGGTACAATAAATATATAACTGAAATACATTCCGAAGTTACATATACATATACTCTTCTTCACTTGATGAATCATCATCACTTTCTGTCCTAGCCTTCTTCTTTGGAGGTTCATCATCCTCGATAGCATGAGCATGGTACCTTCTTTTTTTGTCCTTCTTCTTCTTGTTGAAGTTGTTGTTGTTATCCCTTTTCTTCTTGGGACAATCTGAAGCAAAGTGACCTTTCTCATTGCATGTGAAACATCTTAGATCCTTCTTATTCTTTTGTTGGTTGTGATAGGATCTCTTGTAATGAGAGTGCTCCTTATTGGGCTTGCTTCTTTTGGTGTGAGCTGTGAGAGGTGGATCTTCACCTCCCATCTTTTCTTCTCGAGCTACAAGCCTAGCTTCTTCTTGAGAGCATTCCTCCCACAGTCTACTAAAAGAGATCAATTTCTTTCTTGCACAGATTCCTTGAATAAAGGAGTCCCATGACCTAGGTAGGCCATTTAGAGTGGTCATCACAATTTCTCCATTCTCCACTACTTCATCCACAGCTTCAAGTTGTTCCTTGATCTGAGATACCTTGGAGAAGTAAGATTGAATGGTCTCTGCATTCAACATCTTGACCCCTTTCAATTGATTCCGCAGAGTCATCTTCCGATTTATGTTCTTCCCTTCAAATAACTTGGTCAGGGAGTCAAACACCTCCTTGGGTGTCTTTAGAGATGACACATGTGGTATGAGATGGTCTTTGATAGAATCAGCAATGATTCTCTTTTCCTTGACCAAGTTATTCTTATGCAAAACCTTAGCCTCTTCATCCTCTGGGATAGGGACTTCAGAGCTGATGTAGGAGTCCAACTCATTTTCTTCCAGGATTAACCCAATTCTATACTTCCAGGCTCAGAAGTTATTAGCCCCTTCAAGCTTATCCTCAAGCTTGTTGTGGTGAGACATCTTAAAGAGTACTTCAAATGGAAATAGAAAATATTTAGGTCTTACCATTTGCCTTGCTGAAAAACTAGATCTGGTCTCGGATTAGGGTTTGTTGAAAAAACCCTAAAAATTCAAAATGTGAATTTCAACTTTCTGAAAGGATAGAAAGATGCGCCTTGATGATTTGATCAGCCTGGTGTATTCAGAATTTGAGATATGCAAAGCTTCACCCTTCAGAAATGTCTTTTAGTCTTCCCGGGTTCACTAGGGAGGACCCTGAATTAGGGTTTGAGTTTCTCTGAGATTTACTCAACCAAAAATCTCGATCCAAAGCTCTAAACTTTGATTTTTCCAAGGAGCTTCCAGCTATGTCTTCATATTTCAGAAATTCCTATTTTTGTGGAAACCCTAATTTTTAGGGACAAATATGAAATGCTCAGAATTGAATTCTGATTGGACAGATAGATTCTCCTTGATGAGTAGAGTCAATCTACTATACTTCTTTTCCAAAATCTGTGGAGAGAAACCCAATACACAAGAAACCCTAGTTTCCGTCACTGCACAATATCTTCTTCTCAGGTTAGCTCTGATACCATTTTAAATTTTGAGCATTAATTCACAATACTCTAGGATCTTTACTGAGAGAATAACATGTACAGTATATCAATGCATATCAATCATAACAAGCATGTCAATCATCACAAGAATCAAAAGCATGAGAGACAATAGACACACAGAGTTTTCGTGGGGAAAAACCTAAGGGTGAAAAACCCCACAACTTACTCAGAGATAGATAGAGCAATAGCACAACCAAAGTACAACCAAAGTACAAGAGATAGACTCCTCTTAGCAGCTGATCCTCCTCCTCACAAGTGCGCCACTTTTCGAGTGAAGGAAGAATGAGTTTCTGAGTGATCCAAATAGAGATCTCCCAATCTCTATTTATACTTGTTCTGTTTGCACAATAACCTTATGGGGCCGACTTGTCTACCTAGGTACAATAACCACATATTACATAAATCTGATCCGACCCCTTACAAGGTGGTCTAATAACCCATAGGCAAGTTAACACACTTGCGACACTTGTCAATACAAATGACGACACTTCCTTATAGAGGAATAACACATCTCTATAAGGGCACAATAAATATATAACTGAAATACATTCCGAAGTTACATATACATCAACATATGACATGTGGAATATGCACAATCTATGAAGTATGGAAGAAGTGATGCCATGACCAACTTGTGAACATACAATCCGTGGAACACATGAATAAATAGAAATGCATGTTGGAGAATTGTAGTAAGCTTGATGGAGAGAGCATAAGAGCTTCAAGTGTTTGTTGAAGTTTGATATTCAAGGCATCAAAGGGTTCGAGGACACAATAGTATTATATAGTGAGGAGTCGAATGCGCACATGCAGCTGAACAAAGTTTTGATGGTGCGCAGAAAGATGTTGTAGATCCGTGATGGATGCGCAAGTACTGAAAGGAAGAAATACTGAAGTATGAGTAAGTGCTTGATGTTTCGAAGGACAACATGACAGTCAACACGACGTAAGTCACAGATGTTATAAATGCATAAACACAAAGATATAACCAAAGTTTATTAGATGATGTGCAAATGTATTGCTGATGCATATGGTCATAAGTGAAAGTGTGCAAAGTTGAGAAGAGAATTTGATGCGAAACGACAAAATAACAGTAGGATCTAGTGTGCGCATCATGATGCAGATGATCTGAGACAAGTGTGTTAAACTGATTGGATGAATCATTTGATGCATAGGACATCACTGGTTGTATAAGAAACTGTAGCACTTAAAGAGAATGAACCCATTAGTAAGTGGGTAGTTCCATATGTCACTAGTGAATTATTTTATAACAACAAACTATCAATTGAAAGCACAATATCAGCTGGTCATTATAGTCATGCAAGTAGCAGAATGATGAGATAATTAGTGATGAAGAATGCAGTATCAGCGAGCACACAGAACATGAAGTGATTCATTAGCAGAAGTGTGATTTGAGAGGAATGGGAAGTCAAGTGATATATGCAACTCAATGACAAAGTATTGACTGCATACAAAGGTAGCGCACAACAAAATTATTTTTAGAAGATCGGAAGGGTGCACAAGGTTGAAGTTCGACAGAATCATACACTGGACATTAGGGTGGTCGGACAGGGCAAGGAGATAGGGAGATGGATCTTCCTTCAGGTTGGTCCCTGTAAAACAACAAGGAGACAAGGGGTCGGTGCCTCCTTCTAGTTGGTGGTGGAGAAACACAGGGAGTTGTAGCTTCCTTCAGGTTGGATCCTGTAAAACCAGAGGGTTGGTGCCTCCTTCTAGTTGGTGCTAGTAACCACAAAAAATTGGTGATTCCTTGAATGTATTCTTTCTCATTATAAAGAAGCATTCCATGGTTTTCTCCCATTTGGGTTTCCACTTAAAAATCATGTATGTTATGTGTTGTTTATGTTTGGGCATATATGTGTGGAGTTTTATTTACTGATCCATAACGGCAGATAGAGATTGAGTAAAGGCTACTCTGTTAAAGAAGTTAAAATGACTGATAACTACGCTAATACTGATTCACCCCCCTCTCAGTATTAAATCGCTTCCAACAATTGGTATCAGAGAGGGTGTCATCAGTAACAGATTAACATCTGGAAGATAGATCATTGAGCAGAAATGGATAAGCAGGAAGGCCTTTCCACCAACAGAGCACCAATATTTGATGGCACCAATTATATTTTCTGGAAGGTACTTATGGAAGTTTATTTGCAAATTTTGGGAGCAGATGTTTGGCAGTCTATCATTGATGGTTATGATGTCCTTGTAGTTGTACTAGTTAATCCAATGCAAAGGAGAATCTATGAAAGCAATGCTAGATACAAAAGTTCCTTTCTATGTGGCCTAACGGGTGACGAATTCGTCAACGTTGTGAAATGTGCATCAGATAAGGAAGTTTGGGATAAAATCAGAGGTATATATGAAGGAGACGATAAGGTAAAGAAAGCAAAGCTGCAAAAATACTTTGGGAAGTTTGAGTCTCTGAGAATGAAAGATGAAGAGAACATTACATATTACTTATTAAGAGTAGATGAGATAGTTAATGCTATCAAGATTCTTGAGGTCACTCTAGACAAAGAATCAATGGTACATAAGATATTGAGAATAGTTATGCATCAAAGATTCGATGCAAAAGTGTTTGTGCTAGAAGATCGAGATAATATTGAATACTTGACAAAAGATGAGCTTCAGGAAATTCTCACTACATACAAGATGAGAGCTGAGAAAGAGACTCCCATAAGAAAGGAAGCTTCTTTTAAAGCCACAATAAAGGATAAACATGATAATGACAAATATTTTTTGATGATTTAGATGATGAGGAATCAAACTTTGTCAAGAAGCTGAAAAGAGGACGAGGAAAGTACAAGAAAAATATACCCTTCAAATGCTTCAGATGTGGAGGAGTAGGTCATTATGCCTCGAAGTGTCCTTTGAAGGAAATTGTATATAGAGACATTGATGAGGAATCTAGTTCATATAATCGAAACACTACGCACTCACAACACAAATCTAAGAATAGAAGGAGGATTCCAAAATAAAGAAAAAGTCTGTACATCGAAGAATTAAGTAATGCGTCTGAAGGAAGTGACTACAACGAAGAGCCTAAAGAAGTACTCTTCATGGCCCATGTAGAAGAGAGCAAAGATGAAAAGAAGAGGACTAGTTCAAATAACACTCCAGTTGTGCAAAGCAAGCCAGGATCACTAGATAAGTATTTCTTCAGTGGATTGTTCAAAACACCTCCAAATCTAGCCACACTTCCAAAACCTATTGTATAAATCAAGGCAGTCAATCCGTTGATGAAGACACTGCATACATTGACTTGGAAGGTGAATTGATTAGTGCCTTGGATGAGTTAAGGAGTTCAAAGAAGAAGAATACAATCTTATAGGATCAATTGTCAAAGTATGAAGAACATGACAAACCATCCGTTGACGCACATATCAATGAAAATATAACTAGCTATGAGATTCAGCTGAGTTGCACACAAGAAAAGGTTCAAGTACTTGAGAAAGAGAAATCTGCATTGAGAGCCTCACTGGAGGAATTGGAGCAGAAAATCAGGATGATGACAAATCAACTTGAAGAATAGGATAAAGAGATATCTCGTCTAGAAGAAAAACTAACTGAGACAAAGGGCAAGAAACAAGTATGTATTGCAAGTAGCACCCCCATCTGCGCTAAATTAGAAAGTGACAAGATAGAATCTAAAGATGAAGTGCAGAACAGGTTAAATGATAACACAACAATACTGAATAGGATTCTGAAGGTTCAAAGACCACCAAAAGACAAAACAGGTCTTGGTTATGTAAAGACACCGAGGAAGGTCTGTGATAGAGAGCATTTCCCAAATCATGATAAGTCCTTCAGGCATGATAATTCCTTCAATTATAACTCTTTTCAATATACCAATCGAAGAAGGATCAATAGGGTGAAGTGCGCAAGATGAAATATTTTTGGCCATGTTGCAAAATATTGTCAAACCTTGAGATGTTATGCATGTTATGGTTTTGGACCCAAATCCATGTACTATCGAAAAGCACTAAGTTATCAGGATGAATATTTGTTGCGCAAAAGCTATCACACTCAAAGAGACTTCAGTGGAAAATATCTGGAACATAATCAAAATAGAAGTGCGCACATCAAGGCTTGGGTAAGGAAATCTCCTCAGAAAAACGCTGAAGATGTAGACAATCCAGGTGCATCTAATGCAACAAGCAATTGTTGCCTCTTTGGCTAGTCCCAAAAGGGCTATGGGATACCCTTGAGTTTAACAAGATGCATCTTAAGGAATTCAAGGGTATTTTAGTTAGGTGTGTGGTTATGAATGCATGATGTTAGTCAGAATGTGTGGTTAGAATGTGTTTGAGGTTAGAATGTGTTCATTATGTTAAGTTTATAATGTCACAGGAAAAGGGAAGTGCATGCATACATTAAGTGGTTGTATATTTACTTTGCATATGATATATTACAAAACATAAAGTATTAGATTGAATTCAATGGCACAAATACAAACATAAAATATTTTCATGAAGAATCAAACATTGCTGAAAGACATGAGATTGCGCAAAATGGATCTTTTCATTATATTCAAAATTGGGAATGATTACAAAGTTGCACGAGTCATGGCTCCATGCCGAAACCAAAAATGGCATATGCAAGAAGGATGATAAAGGAGAAAAATTAAGAAAATTATACAACCAGAGTTCGATATCAAGCTTCGTGTATGGTTGGTTCGCAAGACGTAACTCCAGATCCACCTGAGCTAGTGTTGTATATTCAGAAGCAGGACATAGTGGAAGAAGTTGTAGAGTGGCGGACGATGATGGTTCAACATGATGAGGCCGAAGATGAGATAATTCATCTAAAATTTGTTGTTGTTGACACTCCAAATTATCAACCCGATGATTCAAAATGATCAGTTTCTCAAAATGTATATGGTTCACCCACGACTGAGAGTATTGATGAAGAATTTGGTTGTCCTACATTTGTTGGTGCCAAGAACCCATATTAGTTCTCAAACAAAAAAACTTAGACTATTGAGTCTGTTCGGCATGACACAAATTATCAAGGAAATTGTTTATTTTGTGATAGAAGGAGGCCATTGGAAGGAAAAAAGGATAATCATAAAAAGGATCAGACATCAATGCGCCATAGAAATGCAAGGATTCAAGAAATGATGAACCAAGAATTGTTTGTGGAAATATTATAGAGTTGATTGAAAGATGTTCTCATGCATGGAATTAATTTGATGAGAAACGTATTCAATGTTGCACAAGTTGAAGAAGGTGGTGGAGTCGCCAAAAGTAAATGTTGAATTTAATGAGTTTTCGGAAACAATACAAAAAAGGAGGAAATTCAATTCATTGCACCATATGATGAAGAATGTTTCCTTAAAAGGTTCAAGTATGGAAACGACACGTCAATGTTGTTGCACGAAATGAGTGTCATGTCCGCTTTTATGCTGAGATGGACGATAAATGAAAAGTGTGCCATATCTTTGCTGTCTTGGAAAATGATGTGACAACATTAAATGCGACAAGACATTGTAATAGTGTAGTAAATGCGACAAATGAATTATTCAGGCGCATAAAGTGGAAGACTGACTTTGTGAAGATCCTAGTGGACGGCCTTCACTAACACCTCGAGGTTTTGGTGTAACGGTTCGTATCATTTGGTATCAGAGCCTCCACCCAGGTTCAAGTCACAGGGCGGGTGGCAACGTCGGCATTGCAGTATTCGCTCGAGGCTCGTACGGTGCAAAGGGGACACCACCGTACGGGCGCACATCCAGCCCAGAGTCTGGACTGCGGAGCGTGGTGGGATGTTAAGATCCTAGTGGACGGCCTTCACTAACACCTCGAGGTTTTGGTGTAACGGTTCGTATCAGACTTCGACACTATGCAGTTGACAAGTAAGGAATTCTGTATGGTTCATTGCGCAAGGAATGGTGAAGTATTATGACACAAATAGGAGATCAAGATGAAGGAAAAAATAAACATCTATATCAAGAAGGTGATCAAAGATAATTATGAAAAGATACCAGTACATAAGTTTTGGAAAGAAACGAAGCATGAAGATAGGGGGATTTATACCTAAAAACAGTTAAGGATGAGGCCAACACAAAATAGACAGAAGAATGCACATTACGCAGGTAATGAAACCTCTTTTCCATTGATGTCAAAGGGAGAGAGATGCATGAAGTTGAGGGATCGCGAAGAACATCACTTGAAGAAATGACATGAAGATGACTGACCGCATGCTCTGCGCAAAAGTAACAGAAAGCAACATGGTTCGCGCAAAAATAGCAGAAGAACAAATAGTAGAAGGCACAGTACCCAATAGCCCGAAGAAATCAGGGGGAGCATATACATAGGGGGATCATTACGACCAAGAAAAGAGGAAGAATACCATCCAAAGAATATCAAGCACAGCTTCATAAGGTATTGACATCGATGCCAAAGGGGGAGATTGTTGAAGTTTGGTTGTCATTGATGTCAAATAATGTCAAAGAGGATGCCAACTGATTCAATATGATTCATTGATATCAACTGATGTCAAGTGGATAAAATATTCCTACAACAGTGCAAAGAAGTATATGGAAGCCACTTTGAATAATATATGCGCAAGATGAAGAACATGAATGCAAGAAGTACATGGACAAGATGGTGAAGGTAACATACATGGATGTTAGTTTAATGAAGTATATCCAGAAGTGCATTCAGTCTAAAGAAGTGTGTCTAAGGATACATCATGGATGACGAGTTTGAAGAAATACATAAGGAAGATACATATTGCAGATCCAATTCAAAGAACATAAGTAATGTATCCTTCTGCATGTGGTCCTTGCGTAGATATCAAGTCCACCAAGTCATACTCTCTCATTGTAGCAATCAAAGGAGTTGGTTGGATAGTGGTACAGGTGCATAAGCAATGAAGGAGTTGGTTGGATAGTGGTACATGTGCACAAGCAGCCAGTGAGTTGGTTGCACAAATGGTGAGTGCGCAAGCAAGTCTAAGCATTTCTTGGTTGATGGTCAGAAGTGTGCATGTAGTAAGAAACATCAAATGGTTAGATAGTCCTAAAATCATGTAAGCCTAGCCAATGAGAAGATGCTTTCAGTTAGTTGAACATGCAAGAGTTCCTAGAAAGGTACAGTGATTGAAGCAAGTCTATGAGAAAATTCCATAGCCAATGGTACAATAGGTGTGCAAGCTTCACAAGTGATGACAAGAAAAAAGTCATAATCCCACCAAGTAGAAGTTTGAGTATATGCAGAATCTACAAAGAATTAATATTGAAAGGGTGCAATACCCACAAGGGATTGCACAGAAAAGGTTATAGACTCATCAAGATAAAGAGTGTGAATGTGCACATACCTCAAATTAAATGGTACATTGAGGTCGTAGAGATATACCACCAAGGTGTAAAGTACCACTATATTATGGACCACGAAGGTGCTTGAAACCTAACAACTGACACATCAACAACGCAGAAGATGACATGTGGCATATGCACAATCCGTGAAGTATGGAAGAAGGGATGCCACAACCAACTTGTTAACATACAATCCGTGTAGGACATGTATAAAAAGAGATGCAATTTGGAGAATTGTAGTAAGCTTGATGGCGAGAGCATAATATCTTCAAGTGTTTGTTGAAGTTTGATATTCGGGGCATCAAATGGATCGATGATAGAACAATATGATCTAGTGAGGAGTCAAATGCGGACATGCAAATGAACACATTTTTTATGGTGTGCAGAAAGATGCTATAGATCTGTGATAGATGTGCAAGTAGTGAAAGGAAGAAATACTGAAGCATGCACAAGTGCTTGATGTTTCAAAGGACAACATTACAGGAAGCACATCGTAAGTCACAGATGTTGTAAAGATAGAAGCACAGATATAGAACTGAATTTTATCAGATAATACATAGATGTCTTGCTGAAGCATATGATCAGAAGTGAAAGTGTGTGAAGTTGGGAAGAACATCTGAAGCGCGACGACGAAACAACAACAGGATCCAACGCGTGCATCATGATGAAGATGATCTAAGACAAGTGCATTAAACATAATGGACAAATGATTTGATGCATAGGATGTCGTAGATTGTCTAAGAAACTGTAGCACTTAAACAAAACGGACCCATCAGTAAGTGCGTAGTTCCATCTATTACTAGTGCTTTATTTCAGAACAAGAAACTATCAATTGAAAGCATAGTATCAGTTGGTCATTGCAGTCACGCAACTAGCAGAATGATGAGATAATTAGAGACACAGACTGAAGTATCAGTGAGCACACAGAACATGAAGTAATTCATCAGCATAAGTGCGATTTGAGAGGAATGAGAATTCAAGTGATGTATGCAGCTTAGTGATAGAGTATCGACTGCATATGGAGGTAGTGCACAACAAACTTATTATCAGAAGATCAGAAGGGTGCATGAGGTTGAAGTTTGATAGAATCATACATTGGACATAAGGGTGGTTACACGGGGCAAGGAGACAGGTATTTGGAGCTTCCTTTAGGTTGGTTCCTGTAAAACAACAAAGAGATAGGGGGTCGGTGCCTACTTCTAGTTGGTGCTAGAGAAACACAAGGAGTAGAAGCTTCCTTTAGGCTGGATCCTGTAAAACTAGGGGGTTGGTACCTCCTTCTAGTTGATGCTGGAAAACTCAAGAAGTTGGTGCTTCCTTGAATGTATTCTTTCTCATTATAAATAAGCATTACGTGGTTTTCTCTCGTTAAATTGGGTTTCCACGTAAAACTCATGTGTGTTATGTGTTGGTTATGTTGGTGCATATATGTGTGGATGTTTATTTACTGATGCATAACTGAATATAAATATTAAGTAAAGGCTAATATGTTAAAGAAGTTAAAAAATGTTGATAAGTGTGCTAATACTGATTCACCCCCCCTCTCAGTATTAAATTGATTCCAACAAAATGTAGTAATACAACTCTCACAAATTTTCATCTTATAATCCAACTATTTGTTGTTAGATGAACACCATAACTGGAAATACATGACATGGTTGGCAAGATCATCCCCTTGCTTTCCTTCGAATTTGGGAATGTCAGAGGAAATTTTATTTGGCATAGCAGGCCATGTTGGATCATGTACAATGGGTTCATTTATCAGTTTGGCCAAATCATGGAGATTTAAACTAGCCATGAATGGTAAGGTAGGGGTATTAGGTCTTTCCAATGTGTTTTGGGTGTGTTTTCTAGTGGGGGAGACCCAGGTGGTGTTGAAAACAATGAGTGACCTCCTACAAGAGAGGAGGGATCAAAAAGGTCCCAAGGATCTTCGCGAGGCAAATCCATATGGATAACTCTTCCGACGGTGGAGGAGGTGGGGGGATCAACACTTTTTCCAAGGGGAGAAAATACTCCTAGAAAGGCTTGACCTTGTCCAGATGAACCTATCAAAGTATCCTAGGAGTTGTCCCGGCTAGAGTACCTTCCACATGAACCACATGGAGAAGGTGTAAAAACAATCGTCAAGAGAGGGGAGAGGCCTTGCAGTCTTCAAGATTTCCTTAGGGGGTTGTTTTGGTACTCAAAGGTAAAGGCTTTGTGTCAAATGAGAGCGATGGTGGAATTCAAACACAATTGAACAAATGTAAAAATATGCCAACCACAATAGATGCAAATATGGTGCAATAAGTGAGTGATATGTTCAAAATTCAGTTTTAGTGCAAGTGTTCCCACATGTAGGTTATTTTTAATCATGAGTTAGTGAAATTGTAATTAAAAAGAAAATAAATGTAAATTCCCTAAAAATACGAAATGTCCTTCCTCTCAAATGTAATTGGAACTCCCAAAAGTACAATTGATAGTGACAATGGGGTCCACACACTAATTGACTAATGGAGGTAACAAAGAGCTAGTTCTACCAGTATTGGGTCCAATGTTCCAGTCAAAATGACTTGGAAACACATCCCAATGGAAATATCTAACTTTGGGATTCAATTGCACTCACAATCGCTCCTTGGTGATGTCCTAAGTTTGGCCACTAAGATACCTTGCGTCAAGTGTGGATCAGTGGTTTATCCTGCATGGTATAGTACCATCTCCCTACAACAAGCTGAGTGGCTATTACGGGAGAGCAGGGAAGCTATACCTCAGCTTTCACCTCCTTGGTCATGGCACACTTCTGATTTGGGTTTTCTTTGGAAACTTGCTTATAGCAGGATTTTGAAAGTACCCTATATGTCAACAATGTTGTGCTTCAAAATATCGCTAATGAAACTAGATGGGTGGGAATTAATGGATGCCTAGACAAGTCAATCCTACCTAACTAAAATGCTATTTTGTGACCTCCTATGGGATATTTTAGTTGGTTGGACAATTACAAAGTTGATTTTAAGGGGTTTGAATTTCTCTTGGGGAGTGTAAGAGAGATATTTCACAATTCATACCTTTTTGATTCACCAAACTCACAAGAAGTGCGAGGTGAAGAGCATACTTGGATTTGAAGAGTCTTTAGGTCTCTTAGTGTGTGCTAGTGGTGCAAAAACATGTGATGAAAGAAAATCGATTGTTGAAAAATTAACTAGAAGAGTATATAAAGTAAATGCAAAGGTAGATGTAAATTTAACTCTAAAAGATGCTCATGATGCATTGGAAATCAAACTGCTAACTATTTGAAAAAAGTGTGCAATTGAGGTATTTCACACTTCTCACCCTATTCTGGTTTACCAAACTCACAAGAAGTGCGAGGTGAAGAGCATATTCGTGGAGAAAAGAGTATTTAGTTCCTTGCTTGTGTGAAAAAGTGGATTCTACACTAGCTTTAATCCTAAAAACATGTCAATTGTGCATGAACAAGAATGGTCTTGAATACTAGTGATAACAATGAGGTCGGTTGAAAGCCTGGAGGTTGGTTACATAGGTGATTTTCTAGAGATATGAACTCTTTACTCCCTAATATTGGTCTAGGTGAACTAATTACTAGAAAACTAAGTAATTAATTCAAATTAACTTAATTTAAGTTCATTAGTGAGCAGCAGTGGAGCTGCAAGATTGTAGTATGCATATAAAAAGCAAATAAAAAGACTATAACGCAGACAAAAAATACTTTGTCGCATGTGTAGCAAGGAAAAATACAAAACAGATGCATTGTTAGCATGGGTATAACACAGACAAGGTGCGCGGGTCAACATATGGGATATCACGTGGGTCATGAACTGATTACTTGCGCCGGTAGCACGATTGTTGAAGGAGTTTTCACACTGGTAGCGCGATTGAGGGGCAAGGATCCATGCTACTATGTAAAAAATAATTATGGACGAGATGGGGCCAAATTATGGAGCAAGAGGCGGTATAGATGATCTCCTACAAATGATAAACACCTAGAATTAATTACTTAGCATAAAACAACCTAGTTTAATGAGAAATGAACACCAATAAGCGGAGTCACCATTAGAACTGTTGTGGAAAAAATTGCATAAGTGTGCACTCTTCCACTTGGTAAGGGGCTAGGCCTTATAGGCTACAGCAAGGCCTCAGTCCTTGGATCCACTGTGTGTGTGTTGGTTGGTTGTCCTCCAAGTGATCCTGCAATAGATTGTTAGTGGAATTCACATCAAACAAAGAAATATGAATAAAATGAAAAATGAAAAGAGATGGGGGGAGAATTCAAATTCCAACAACAATCCAAGGTATGCCAAACCACTTTGTATTGTCCAATGGTAAAGTTGTACAACACCTAGGAGACATGTGATTCAAGAGAATCCAACAATCTCCCTTAGGGAGCCTTTTTTGTCCAAACTATATGCTAAGTAAATGGTAGAATAATGGAGAGGAACTCTTTCCCCTTGAACAAAGGTGCTAAGGGAGCTTGGGAATGCTTACAATGATAGGAAGAAGTGGGCTCTTAGGAAGCTCCAACACAAATCCAACAATATAAACTTTCTCTTGATTTATATCTACAAAATGCATGCCAATGACTAGCTTATATAGGCCAAGAGGTGGCCAACAAATAACTAGATCCAAATGTGAACTCATATCCTCTATGAACTAGTTCCAAGGTACACCAAGGGGTATATTTAATGCCATGAATTGTGTGAGGAGATGAATTTGGGTTCTTGGAGGTGATGGAGCCTTAAATGCAATGTGGGAAGTAGGTAGTCCTTCCCTTTTGACAATAGTGCATATATCAAAGGGATAGCTACACAAATATCGCATGGGCACTAGACTGATAACATGTGCTATAGCGCGGGTTGGAAATGGTCCAACCGTGCGACCTCTTGTTTTGATTGATCTTGGGAATTTTGGACTCATGTTGTCTTTTGCATTTTTTGAGGATTCCTATCATGAGTTGCATTCTTTATATTGATGATTCCTTACTAGAAGAATCGTCGAAATGTTGCACGTGTGTGAAATTTAGGTGTTAACAACCCTGGTTATCCCCTACTTTCATCCATGTTTCATCATTCCTCCTTAGGTTTATGATTATGGTTTCCTATTTTGTGAGGCACCTGCAACAATTAATTAACAAGAATACGCGAAATAGCAGAAATGACAGAACTCAGAATCACTTTTGTATTGATCACAGGCCACTTCGAGGGGGCAACCTCCTTTGAGCAAGCTCAATACAAATAACTTCACGGTGCCTTCATAGGTCTCAACACACACTTATATACTAATTCTAGGCGCCAATACTATGGGTCGAAACCATGGGCCGTTACAAACTATGGATCAACAATACTACGGGCGACTTACAAAGCATATGCGCCAACAACAATAACACAAACTATTGCTCAACAAATACTACGGGACGACTTACAAAGCATATGCGTCCAACAACAACATACTAACAAAGTAAAGATATGGGTTCCTAACATCCCCTCCCCCTTAAAAAAAGCTTTGTCCTCAAAGCTTCAGATGTGGAAATTGTTGTTGAATCTGAAGGAGTGGTTCCCATGTAGCATCCTCTGGTTGCATGCCGTGCCACTGAATTAAGACCTCTGTGATAGAGCGAGAGCGAAGCTGACGTGTGCGCTGATTGAGGATGGCCTCTGGTTCCAAAAGGATGGATCCTTCATTATCCAGTTCGGGTAAAATCGTTTGGCCACTGATGTTGGTGCCAAGAACTTTCTTCAAACACGAGACATGAAAGACTGGATGAATGCATGAAGAAGGAGGAAGTTCCAATTTATAAGCAACGGACCCAATCTTCTGAAGAATCCGATATGGCCCATAGAACTTTGGAGCAAGCTTATGACGCCCTTTGAGTTTCAAGGAGGATTGTTTGTACGACTGGAGATGAAGAAAAACCATATCACCGACTTGAAAAGTGCGCTCTGAACGGTGCTGATCCGCTTGTTGCTTCATGCGATTTCTTGCCATGTGAATATTGTCCTGTAAAATGCGAAGAATCTGATCGCGGTTGCGAAGGACCGTGTCAACTTCCTGAACTGGTGAACTGGTGGGGGTGTATGGAAGAAGAGATGGAGGTGCTTGACCATAGACTGCTTCATATGGGGTCATTTTAGAGGCAGTGTGGTAAGAGGTATTGTACCACCATTCAGCAAGAGGGAGCCACTTTTCCCACTGATGTTGTTGTTCTGAGGTGAAGCAACGAAGATAAGTTTCCAAGCATTTATTGACAATTTCAGTCTGACCATCTGTTTGTGGGTGATACCCTGAACTCATCTTCAGTTTGGTGCCAGTGTGGCGAAATATTTCTGTCCAAAAATGACTAGTGAAAGTTGCATCACGATCCGAGACAATGGAAGAAGGGATGCCATGAAGACGAAAGATCTGGTCCATAAAAATTTGAGCAACTGAGGAGGCTGTATAGGGATGAATGAGAGCACAAAAATGACTATATTTGGAGAGGCGATCAACCACAACGAGAATCACTGTCTTCCCGCCAGATTTAGGGAGCCCTTCAATGAAATCCATAGAAATATCTGTCCAAATCCGTGTAGGTATGGGTAAGGGTTCAAGCAATCCTGGAACGAGTGTTGTTTCCCCCTTATTGCGCTGGCAGGTATCACATTCGGCCACCATCTGTTGAATTGTCCTTTTCATGCCCTGCCAAAAGAAGTTACACCATGCTCGTTCATATGTTTTGAGGAACCCAGAGTGCCCGGCCGATGGAGAAGCATGGAGTTCATAGAAGACAGCCTGTTGAAGATCTGTGCTCTGGGGAAGCACCAGACGACCCTTGTATCGCAGAGAAGCACCATCCCAAGAGTAATGTGGTACAGCAGAAGGGTTGTTGGTCAAGCGTTGGATGATCTGAGATAAGGAAGAGTCATTGACATAACCCTGTTGAACAGATTGCAACCAATTTGGAACAGGCATAGAAATAGCTGAAAGAGAACCTTGGGCACCAAATGTGCGAGAAAGAGCATCTGCCACAATATTGTCTTTACCCTTCTTGTAAGTGATCTCATAGTCATAACCCATGAGTTTGCTAACCCATTTCTGTTGTGCCGGGGAGGAGACACGCTGGTCCAAGAAATATTTCAGACTCTGGTGATCAGTCTTGATGCAGAAATGATTCCCTAATAGGTATGGACGCCACTTCTGTACTGCATGCAAAATAGCCATCATTTCCTTCTCATAGGTAGAGGCAGCTAAATTCTTACCTGAAAGGGCTTTGCTGGTGAACGCAATGGGGTGTTCATTTTGAAGGAGAACATCACCAAGTCCATTGCCGCAAGCATCACTCTCAATAGTGAAGGGCTTGGAAAAGTCGGGCATAGCTAGCACAGGTGTAGTACACATAGCTTGTTTTAGTTTGTCAAATGCACACTGAGCAGCAGGTGTCCATGTAAAAGCATCCTTTTTCAATAGAGCAGTTAATGGAGCTGCAATCTTCCCATAATCCTTGACAAACTTGCGGTAGTAGCCAGTCAACCCCAAAAAACCACGAAGGCTCTTGAGTGTCTGAGGACGTGGCCAATTGTTCATGGCGTCGATTTTGGCAGGATCCACGCGAACCCCTTGTGCTGAGATAATGTGCCGGAGATACTCAACTTCCTTTTGTCCAAAAACACATTTAGACTGCTTGGCATGGAGATGATGGTCAGAGAAAAGTTGCAGGACAAGATCCAGATGCTGGAGATGTTCATCCCATGTTTTACTATAGATGAGGATATCATCAAAGAATACCAGAATGAATTTCCGCAAGTATGGTCGAAATATTTTATTCATTAAGGCCTGGAATGTGGACGGAGCATTAGTGAGGCCAAAGGGCATGACCAGAAACTCATAATGGCCATCATGTGTGCGGAAAGCTGTTTTAGGAATATCATCCTCATGAACCCGAATTTGATGATACCCAGAACGAAGATCCAACTTGGAGAAAAAGTGAGCCCCATGAAGCTCGTCAAGAAGTTCATCAACAACAGGAATTGGAAACTTATCCTTGATGGTGAGGTGATTAAGTGCTCAGAAGTCAATGCAGAGGCGCCATGACCCATCTTTTTTGCGGACAAGAATAACTGGAGAAGAAAAGGAACTAGTGCTTGGGCGAATAATACCTTGCTTCAATAATTCCGAACGAGCATTTCAATCTCCGTTTTTTGGTGGAATGGGTAGCGATAGGGCCTGATGTTGGGAGGAGCGCTGCCAGGGAGGAGCTGAATACGATGGTCTTCTGGCCTGGAAGGTGGTAATCCCACTGGTTCAGCAAAGACACCTGTGTATCGATCCAGAATTTGTTGTAGATCCAAAGGAGTAGTGGAGACCGCTGATGGTTGCATCTGGATGGAATGGATCTGAGCGATGACACCATGTGAATTCTTCTTGAGTAGTTTTTCCATGCGATGTGAGCTGATGATGCTGAGAGAACCTGGTTGTAATCCTGTCAATGTGTGTTTGTGTCCATTCTCGGAAAACTGCATCCAAAGTTCGGCAAAATCCCATAAGATAGGGCCGAGTGTGCGTAGCCATTGAGCGCCCAAAACCACATCACATCCGCCTAAGGGCAAGGCAAACATGTCAGAGTGCAAGGTATAATTTCCCATAGAGATACGCACATTTCGACACTTCCCTTTGCAAGGTAAGGTGCCCCCCATTGGCAATCATGACTTCAAAGTTGGAGCAAGGATGGATAAAACAATCAGCTTGTTTGGCGATCCGAGGGTCAATGAAATTATGCGTGCTACCAGAATCAATGAGGATTGTAAGAGGAAGCTTCTTGAAGTAACCCCTGACCCGCATTGTTTGGGGGGTGGTGATTCCAGCTAAAGCATGGAGAGATATCTCTGGCTGGTCATCCTGAGACGGAGGGTCAATAGGCAGTTCCTGAATGTCGACCGGAGCATCCAGTGTTTCTGGATCTTCATCACCCATTTCAGAGGCAGGCGGAGACTCCACATCCAGGAGATAGAGCTTTTGCTGAACACATCTATGTCCCTGAGTGAACTTCTCATCACAATTATAGCAAAGACCCTTTTCTCTGCGTGCTTGCATCTCTGTTTCCGACAAACGCTTGATAGGAGTCGGTCGAGGAGCCTGCGGTATAGGAGGTCGCTGAGACCCCATATTTCGGAAAGGAACAAAAGTGGGCTTGGAGCGTTGTTGGGCTGCAATCTTGTCTTCCGCCAATTTAGCCAACCCGAGTGCTTCCATCATTGTGTTGGGACAGAACATTTTGACCTCAGAGCGGATGGCATCCTTTAGACCACTGATAAAACAACTCCGGTAAAATTCATCAGACAATCCTTCGGTGTGGTTGGCTAGATTCTCAAATTCGGTTTGATACTCTCTCACAGTGCCAGTTTGGCGCAGTTTAGTGAGGGCTCCTGTGAAGTCATCAAAAGCACTAGGACCAAATCGTTGCAAAAGGAGCTGGCAAAAGTCTAGCCAGTTGGGCTCTGGATGAGCCTTGATGTACCAACGGTACCATTGAAGAGCTTCCTGTTCCAAATGAAAGGATGCCAACGGAACTTTGTTGACATCAAAAGTATTATGCAGACTGAAATACTGTTCTGCATGATAGATCCATCCAGTTGGATCGGTACCATTGAAGCGAGGAAAATCAAGCTTCGGACCACGAAAATTGCTGGAAGAAGAGAACCCATTGTCTACTGAAGACTCGGACTGCCGTTTGTTGTTCATAGCTGAATGTTCAAGATGGAGACCAAGAAATTTTTCATCCAGATCCTGGAGTTTGGCTTGGATGGCTGCAAGGGCTTCCTCCATGGTTTTTGCTCCTGCACGGGTGACAACCATAACCAGGGATTTTTTTTTTTTTTTTTTTTTTTTGACTGGGTAGGAAAACAAAAACAGGAACTACTTCAGTAAAGGAAAATTTGGATTTGAGAAAAAATCAGAAGGGTAATTGGGGTTTGACTCGTTTTTTGGACACTGTTGGATAGACAGGGAAGCAAAAATGAGGATTTCAGCAGCGGGGTGAAAGGATGGGAAAAATTGGCAGAGGGAAACAAAGAAGCAGAATTCAGAAAGGAACTCTGTGGTAAAAATTGAAGGTGATTGGGTGAACTCTGAGGAAGTTATGGCAAACCCTAAAAATAGACAAATGTGGGATTTCGGGCGCCTGTAGGAAAGGGAATTGAGGATAGGGTCCTCAGGGATGAAATATGCAGAATGGAATGATAGGGGTTCCCTAAAATTTTCAAGGAAAACAGAGGTAAAACAAGGGAGATATGGAGAAAACACGATTTTTTTTTTTTGTAAGACTGGAGCGGCTACGGCTCTGCTTGCAGAATGGGATCTCCGGTTCGAAGGATTCTGGAACAACGGCGAACGGCTAGATCTGGAACGGTTTGCAAAATGAATCTGAAACGGCGCAGCAGTGATCGACAATAGTTCAGCTGAAAGTAGATATGGACCCCAGGTATGTGCGGCTTCCTAACAGTTCAGGGTTTTCACTTGGCCACCAATGCTGTCTGACGGCTTGCGTATTGGGGCAGTACCCCTCACTCCACGGCTCAGGTAAAACTGATAACCGCTTTGCCACAAACAACAGCTCTTGGTTTACCTCACGGGTGGGAACTAGTCAATCAGGTAGGGGTCGTTGCCCTTTTCGCCGGCAGGTCCTCTCAATGGGTCAGCTACTTCGGGGTTCCTGTGGTACTCCTCACAATGAGTTTTAGGGCTTATTCCCAAGTACTTCCCACAGTTAAGCGGATAGGGATTATTCCCAAATCCGAACCTGCAACAGATGTGAAAAACAATTTTGGCAGAAATTTCACCCAGCGAGCCCAAGAAAGTGCTCTGATACCAGATGTGAGGCACCTGCAACAATTAATTAACAAGAATACGCGAAATAGCAGAAATGACAGAACTCAGAATCACTTTTGTATTGATCACAGGCCACTTCGAGTGGGCAACCTCCTTTGAGCAAGCTCAATACAAATAACTTCACGGTGCCTTCATAGGTCTCAACACACACTTATATACTAATTCTAGGCGCCAATACTATGGGTCGAAACCATGGGCCGTTACAAACTATGGATCAACAATACTACGGGCGACTTACAAAGCATATGCGCCAACAACAATAACACAAACTATTGCTCAACAAATACTACGGGACGACTTACAAAGCATATGCGTCCAACAACAACATACTAACAAAGTAAAGATATGGGTTCCTAACATATTTGCTTTACAGGTGCATAGGTGTATGATGATGGTTACCTCATTTATCCTTTTTCTTTTCCATTTATCAGGTTTTCTAAAAATATGAATCCTTACTTCCATATCCAAATGTACTGTAATGTCCCCATCTTGACCCTATTGCATTAGCCTTTAATGTAATTAATGTGTACAGGTGATGTATGTTTTCCTAGCATGGAGCTCAAGGCCAAGGCCGCGCTAGTGAAAGCCCGAATTTTATTTAAAGGGCAAGTATTTGATATTTTGATACCATGTGCTCTGAAGCCATGGAACATTGTAAAAGGGTGTAATTAAACATCATGCAATATAAAATACCAAAACTGGCTACGGAGGCAATGAATGAGAAGGGGCCATGTGTATCCACTAGGGAGTGGTGAGGGGGCTATGGGACTAAACCCTAGGCTGCCACATGTCATTATGAGAACCCATTGACTTCCCTAGATGACATTTATGCCTGTTGTAAGGAAGTGGTTGAGATGTCAGCCCACGGCTTTAATGGGGGATGGGCAACCCAGAAATTCGTATGGGTAGGTATGGGCTCTGTTTACTTGTCCCACAAGTCACTCTACCTCATGGGAGGTGGCTTCATTCTCATCCCCATTCCATGGTGAGGAAAAAAAACCCAACATGATTCTCCAACCAAAAACGAGCTCCCAGTAGGGAGAAAACCAGAAATCGCGACTGTGAGAAAACCCACGTTTTGGGAAGCCAAAAACGTCAAGATTTGGTATTGGACAGTGAAATCCAATGGGGGACCCGTTGGTATGAACCCTGGGGCAAATTTGGGAGTAATAGCTACCCCAAAATCCATGGGAAAACCCAGTTTTAACCGCCCAGAAAATCAGTGACGGATTTGGGGTTACTTGTGACAGAGTTGTGAGAAATCCGATTGTGGATGTATGAATAGAGGATGGGATTGTTGAGTCCAGCTTGAAGTATATGTGGCTTTGGGATTGAGCTCAGTGGACGAGCATCCTCCTCCATCTCCTATTGCATGCTTGAAAAACCCAACTGTGTGTTGGCTTAGCATGGCTGTTTGAGTGAAACCCTGACTGTGAGTGAGCCATCTAGTTCCTCCTTAGTGGATACACAGCCCAGCTCGGGGGTGATCTCTCAGCTGAAAGAATACAGTATGGACAGAGATCTATGGTTGGGTGGAACGTTGCTCTCACGTAGCCAGTCGTTGGACATTGCGTTGCAAGATAAGTGCTCTCTGTGACTTTAATTTATATATATTCTGTGCTCTGCGATGTGCTAAATCTGAATGTTATGTATTCATGAGGTTGAAATCGATATGATGGAGCTTAAGTAGGGGATTGAATTCCTTTCCTATTGATTGCTTGAGATAAATATGCTGATGCAAATCTATGCTTATATGTGTTGTTATGTTTAAATTCCGCTGTGTTTTATTGAAGTTTACATATGTATAGAGAAGTTTTTAATTGTTAATATTTTATGAGTAAAAATATTGGGGCTAAGTTTACAAAAGCCCTCTATGTTGTCAATGTTTCCTTCCCTGCGTTTGATGATGGGCGAAGGGGACATTACATGTACTCAAGCAACTTGGGTAATTAAAAAAACAAATCTTCAATGTTTAATTTTTTAAGAAATATTTTTGCCATGCCGAGCTTCATTGCTTTCAATCCAAATGTACTCAAGTAACTGAGTTAAAACAAATCCTTCTCTTTAATCTTCAATGTTTAATTGTTTTTTTAAATGTCCATGGTTAACCCCGAGGAGCCTAGCCATGGCCAGCCTTGGGCTTCTGCGACCAAGGTTCCCCCCAATGGGCTTAGCCATGGCTATAGGGCCCATGGCACACGGGCCTAAACAATCATGGCATGCACAACCATGGCTGCCAGGGTGACAACCTTCTTTTTCTATTATTATTAAACATATTGTTGTTTTATTTATTAAAATAAATTTCAATTATTTATTTATTTATTAAACATTTTTTTAATTGTTTATTTATTTAGGATATTTTTTTTTAAATTTAATTTATTGTTTCAGTTTTTTTTGCTAAGTTGTTTAGTAAGTTTATAAATTTAAAAAAAAATTGTTATATAATTTTTTTTTCAGTAACATGTGCAACGTTTTGTCTGTAGGTTGTATGGTTGACCAAAGGTTGTATGGCTAAAGAGATTAGATCAATTTGAGTAGTACCCATTGATCTACATGCATTATGAGCAAAATTCTATTCTATGTAGTTAGAAAAAATACCAAATCCATAACACCTATGAATACAAGAATGTTTTCATAGTTTAATGAAGTAAAAATCCATAACCATATCACTCAATTTCAAAGAGTAAAATTTACAACCTTATTAAATACTCATAAAAATAGTTAAGAATTATGACATAAGGAGAGCACAATGGATGAAAACATGACATGTGGCAAATAATGACTCATTAAATGAACAAATATACGATCAATTGATTTCAGTTAATGACTAAATACTACCATTTGACCTCAATTAAATACTAAATACACTGCAAGTTAATAACTCAGATCAACCAATAAGTGACGAAGCTAAATACAACTAAATTTTAATCGCATTATAAGGGACTACAAATATAATACTCATATTCACCTCCCCAAAATTAGGGATTTATGTACATTTTTAGTTGTTTCCTTTAGTTGCAGATTTGTCATTTTTGTACTAGTGTTCATGTCTTTATAGATTCATTTGCAATAGTGTATTTAGATGATATATTGGCTTATAGATCTACCTGGAATGAGCATATCTCACATCTTATGTAGGTGTTAGAAACCCTAAAAAGCATTAATTTTTGGAAAAACTTAAGAAATGTAAACTTGCTTGGTAGTCATTGGTTTTCCAAAAATACAGTTTTGTAGAAAAAATACTAGAACTAGATGAGGGAGGCTTGAACTCTAGCTGGTTGGTTTGAAATGGAAACATCTAGGAAAGTCCAAATGGTACCAAATAGAGAAGGTAGAGGAAAATTTTCATCACCTCCTTCATTAATAGATTTTGGGGACCAAAAGACTCCCTAAAAAGGGAGGTATGATATAAAATGGATACTTATATAATTTTTCATCTCTTTTGGTACTCTTTTGGTGGAAAATTATTTGCTTCTAGGACCCATTTTAGGGGTATGCTTTGGTTATTTTGTGTCCAAAAACTTCCATATCCCATTTGAGGCCTTAAATTACCATTTTTGGGGTGAAAACTTTGAAAATGATGTTAACGACCTCTTAAAGCTCTTATATACATCAAGAGATTTCCAATAGTTCAATAGTCACCTCAATTGGAGTTTTTATAAGAAAGTTATGCCTCCCAAAAGTTTACTCGTCATGTTAATCACCATGATATCAAGTGGATTCCATGCCATCTCCCATTACTCACACATGTGGAGCTAGTCACATGTTGAATTTCAAGAATATCTTAGAGGGCCCAAATTCCTAACCCTAATTAAGAGTTGAGGCATGTCAAAACCCTAACCCTAACCAGAGATCACTATTAGGTCATATTAAATGGAAATCCACTAGGAAATGAAGGGTTTCCATTCTTATTGTATTGTTTATTGTTCCATAGCGGAGAAGAGCTCTAGGATGAGATACTGGAGTAGAATATCTTGTAGCATCCATGTTTGCCACAATATCCATGGAAACTCCATAGTGATTGCCCCTTTCTGTGTATTCTCATTTCATAACTGAGACAAAAATAATTTTTTCCCATATTAGGTTTTCCTAGGATACATATTGTTTTCATTGTGTGGATGGTGTCTTAGCTTATTTCATTTCATTTTTACTTTAGTTTAGTATTTCATGAATTAAGTTAATAACATCAAATTTGAATCTTAAGTAAAACACTACATAATAATAGATTGACAAAAAATGTAAAATTTGTTGTCACAAATTATTCCAATAGAATATACATGATAATGTATAGATCACATTTAATAGATTCCTCTAAAAAGATAACAAAGGTGAAAATTCCCTCCACCATGTCAACTAAAATCTCTAGTGCACCCCCAAATCCTGGGGATTATGGGATCATTAAAACTCATGCCCGAGGTATGGGATCATTAGAACTCATTCCTAGGGCATAGTGATTATTATCTAAATAAATTATCAAGTAGTTAAAACGTAATGCTACTTGAAAGGTTCTTCTAAATAGTAACATATGTGAAGATGATTCTTTAAGAAACTTCATGATAAGGCTTAAATTTGATAACTCCTATTTTTATTCCATTCTTTAAGAAACAATTCATGATAAGGCTTAAATTTGATGATTCATTTTTTTATCCCAACCATAATCAACATGAAAGGGACTTATGTTGCAAAGCATTTGGAAGTCCTAAAAAGTTGTTGAACCTTGAACCTTATCTAAACTACGAAGTCCAAGTAAGCCTCAAATTTTTTTCCCTTTCAATGATTTCTATCTTTATGATGGTCTAGGCCAAGTAAGCTTCAAATTTTTTTCCCTTGCAATGATTTCTATCTTTATGATGGCCCAGGCCAAATAAACTTCAATTTTTTTTCCCTTACAATGATTTCTATCTTTATGATGGTCCACTATCATGCTTCAAAAACTCAAAACCTCAACATGGTTCTTAAACCATAATTGATCAAAAGAAATATCAATATGATCAAAAACATATTTGATCCTCACAAGGGTCAATGACTTCAATAATGATTCTAATATTAGCTATGATGAACAATGGACTAACACGACATGAATATTATTGAAATCTACAATGATTCTAATATTAGCTATGATGAACTATGGACTAATACGACATGAATATTATTGAAATCTACATAACATGACTGCAAAATTATATCCTCTTACAATTTGAATGAGTTCTCTAATACTTAACAAGGATTAGCTAACTGATTCCTTGTTCTAGATTATGTATTTCTATTTATACTAAGATATTTATAACTAGACCTTCCAATCAGTCCTTGATTAATGGAAGTCTATCTCTTGAATCCGAACTTTATGCAATTTGTTACAAGAGTCTCTTTTCCCTCCTAAATAGTTCAAAATATTCAATCAATAATTATGTGATGTTTGCTATTGAACCTTTCCACATATACATGAAAGAAAACGATTTTGATTATATTAAAGGTCATAAAATGAAATTTTATAATCTCCATTTTTTTTTTTCCATTTTTCCATTTTTCCTGAATGTAAATAATAATTATTGTTGTATTCATTTATATCGTATCTATATTCAAATATGAAAACAATAGTGTATTACTAACACGTAGAATCAATCATTCAAAATAAAATTATTGAGCACAAAGTATTAAAGTATAATGAATGCATTACAACTATAGAGAATCATATTTTTAATCGTATTAAGTGGATTGTGTTATTTTTATGAGAACTTCGGTTTGAGTGAGTTATTCTATTGTATTGTTTTTTTAAGTTGAAAAATGATATGTGACATGAACTATTTGCCCAAAAATTATATTCATCATGAGTGTAATGATAAGCCGTATAATTAATTCCACCACCAACAAAAACACAAATGAACCTTGGCCTTGGTGTTAATAAAGAGATGAAAGGAGAGGAGAGTCCAATTAAACAAAGTAATACTAGAAATTACTATAAAATCATAAAATAATGTAAGACGTGTAATTACATAATATAATATATCTAATTATTATAGAAGCATAAAAGAACAATAGCGATATATTGTAAGAATTGATGAACGGTCAAACGTACTAAAAAAACACAAATGAACCTATGGCCGGTGTTCATAAAGAGATAAAAAGGAGGGGAAAATCCAATTAAACATAATAAACACTAGAAATTACTATAAAATTATAAAATAATGTAAGATTTGCATAAAGTGTGTAATTATTATTGAAGCATAAAAGAATAATAAGAATTGATGAGCAGTGAAACATACACACATATATATATATAACCAACATAGATCCATCTTAAACCAGGATTTATTAAGCATCGAGAGATTTCCAATTTCTTCAGGTGTAAATTTATTTATCTTAAATTTTATACACATCAAGAAAAACTTACACCTTAAGAAATTGGACCATTCTCGGTGCTTAATAGATCTGGGTTAAGATGGATCTATATTGGTTTTAATTTTCGATTTTATGAGCTTACATTAATTTTTTTAATTACTTTTTATTTTTAATAATTTATGAGCCGACATGATTTTTTTAATTACTTTTATTTTTTATTTTTGAGAATGTTATGTTACATAACGTAACATGACTACATCTCCCCCTACTTGGCTATAAGCACCTCGCTACTCTCGATGCAATGAAATTGAAGTATTAGTTCTCTATAAAATATTTTTTTCTCAAATCCCAAGGTCCTTCTTCAAGTAACTTAAAACCTTGTTCGCCTAGTAGAAACAATTCTGTAAAATGTTTGGGGTTTTGACCAACTCAATTTTTCACATTTTGAGGCACAAAAAATCTATAGAATATGAGCATGCCAACTTAGAAACTAGTGTGTTGTCATTTAAATGGGGAAGTCCCTTTCAAATCCCCACATAATATACCTATAGTATTGATTGGTGTCACGTCCCCATGTCCTTCAGAGGCCGTGGGAGACCCCGATACATTTTTTTTCTTCCAAATCTGATTGAATACACACACACAGTCGAATTAGCTCGGATCTGCAATCCACCATTCGTAATCCGCAATCCACAATTGCGATCCGCAATCCGCAATTCCGGATGCGGAAGTGCGGAATTTCCAAACAGAGAACTTACCCTTCCACAATCCGCAATCTGCAATCTACAATTGCGATCCGCAATCCACAATTGTGATTCGTAATGTGCAATCCGCAATTGCGATCCGCAATCCGCAATCTGCAATTGCCGATGCGGAAGTGCGAAATTTCCAAATGGAGAACTTACACTTCCGCAATCAGCAATCCGTATTACAGATACGGAAATGCGGGATTTCCCACCGGGAAAACATACCATTCCGTAATCCGCAATCCGTAATTGCGGTTGCGGAAGTACAAGATTTCCCACCGGGAAAACTTACCATTTTGCAATATGCAATCTGCAATTCCGGATGCAGAAGTGCAAGATTTCCCATCTAAAAACTTGCCTTTCTGTAATCCACAATCCGCATTGCGGATGCGGGCATGCGGAACCAAACCCCTGCAACGCTAACTTCCCAAGCAACTTCTGAGGGGCATAACTTCCTCATCCTTGTTCCAAATGAGACAAGGTCGGTATTGTTGAAAATATATTCGAGAGTTCTATCCAATGGTGGAATCTCTGCCCCATGTGAGCACTCATAACATGCTAAATTTCTCACTAAATATCTCTCCATAACCCCGCTTTGATTTTAACCTTCTTCCTGCCATGAATTTCCTTTTTACCTGAACCACAGAGGGGTTCTGAAACACATCTGGTTATTCCCTACCCTCCCTAAGATCAGTTGTAGTCACACAACTCTTTCACAAGGTTAATAAAATATATCACAACATGTAAGATGCAAAAAGTTAGATCTAGCCATTACATCTATCACATGCAAGACTTATAATGAATTAAAATCATGCAATACAATGGTGTATATAACAATGAACTTAGCCTTCTACTCAGGCTTACACATGATCTTCCTATCAATCAAATTCATGTAAGCATACATTCCATAACTTGAACATAAGCAACCATATCATAGCAATGGAACATCATCATTTAACATAATAAAGAAGTACTTATCTTTTAACTTTCTGAAGTTGCCAAGTAACTGGCTAAGTGAGAGCAACCTTCCACCCAACCTTAGATCTCTTTCCAGCCTGTAGTCTTTTAGTTGAGAGATCACCCCCCGCGCTGGGCTTTGCATCTACTAAGGAGGGCTATCAAGTTCTCTCACAGTCAAGGTTCCATCCCAATGCTAAGCCAATTTGTAGTCGGATTTATCAAGCATTCCAGGGCATCTACCCATGCTAAGCCAACCTAGAGTGGGTTTATCAAGCATATAAGGATTTACTGGTCATGCTAAGCCAACTTACAGTTGGGTTTATCAAGCATACCAAACAACAAAATCATACCAAGCCAGCCTGTAGTTGGGTTTATCAAGCATACCAGACAAGCTGGTCATGCTAAGCCAACCTGCAGTGGATTTATCAGGCATATAAGGATAACAAGGAAGGTATTGCTAAGCCAGTGAGATCAACCGCAGAGTTGCAGGCATCTCAATGCTCTGCAGACCTGGCACTTGCATTACCTACCTCACCCAACATAAGTAAGACCCTCTTCTCTGTTGCACAGTCCCTCAAGGCCTCTTCCCTTCCAGTGCTATTCAGGGTGGGCATAGAAAGGTCCAGTCGCTAGTTCTATGAGATTATAGCCTTCAATGGGTTTATCAAGCAACCCAATATTCTACCAAAGTTCAACAAGTTGGTTCCTCTCAGGCTTGCGGTCTGAGCTCTATTCCACAATCTACTCTCTGTGACCCAATCCCGTGTTCTCACGGTTTCTCTCTGTTGTTTAATCTTTGCAATTTCTCTCAGGGATATTACCACTCCTCTCACGAATAGAATTGATTCGTACAAACACTCTCTATGCTATGAACTCTATGGTATCTCCCTCTTACACAGGAAACACGGTTATCCTCACAATCTTCCTCACGACTGGGTTCTGCGGGTTTTTTTTTGTGAATGCATGAATGTCTGAACCAATTTTTTCTTGATGAATGGATGGATGATGAATGGTGTGTGCATGCATCCCATTCCCTTCCCCCATGGGTATTCAAAATAGGTTTTTGAGTTTCCCCAGGCGCTTGAGTGTCTTCAAGGACAAGAAATCAGAGCCATGCCCTACCATACGAAATCGCAAGCATGGTCCATACTCCATCGGCTTCAGCAACAGGTTTCTAAACCACCCTCTGCAACCAAATTAATGTTAGCAGGGAGGTCAAAAGGGTTCACATTTGGACATGTGGAAACATGGGCACCAATACCATAACCCCCTCACCTCTCCCTAGTGGATACACATGGCCCCTTCTCATTGGTTGATTCCTTAGCCAGCTTCTTGGTATTTTATTCATTAATAATAATTACATCATTTACATTTCTTCATGGCTTAACAACCCATGAATAATCAAGTTGTCAGATACTTGCCTAAGCAATAACCTTAAACATCCACTAGTGGGGCCTTGGCCTTGAGCTCCACACTAGGGAAAATACACACACACCGCATGTTCACAATATTTACATTGAAGCCAATAAAGGTCAAAGAAAAAATGGGGTATTACAATGGGGTGCACAATATCCAATACCTATAGTATTTTTATTTTTAAATATTTATCTTTAAAGAATCAAGATTACGTAATTAAAATTTCATCATTATTTTAAAAATTTTTATCTTCAAAATAATTAAGATTAAGTTATTAATTTGCATCATTATTCTAACTAAATAAATTTCATCATTAATTTTTTTTTTTTTTATCTTTAAATAATTAAAATTAAGTTATTAAAATTCATCATTTTCTAAAACAAAATTAAAATAATTAAGAGTTCATTATTAAATTCCAATTGAAATCTATAATTCTTCATCTTTAAACATAAAATCACATTATTGATTTTTATCCTTGAAAACAATTTTATATTCAAATAATTTTATATACACCATTATTCTAATTACCTCGAGTATAATTAAGATTAAGTTATTAATTTACATCATTATTCTAATTGAATAAATTTCATCTTTGATCCATTTTTTTTTTTATCTTTAATAATTAAGATTAGGTTATTAAAATTCATCATTTTATAAACAAAATAAAATGATTAAGAAGTCATTCTTAAATTCCATTACAATTTTTTAAAAATTCTTCATCTTTAAACATAAGATTACATTATTAATTTCTTCATCACTATTCCATTACCTAGTCGACACAAACACTCACCACACATCTCCCATACCTATACTTATGGCTACTCTCTCATACCTAGTCTCAAAATTGTACTACGCTCACCCCTGATGATGGACTCACATGGAAGTTCGAAACATTGGGTTTAAAAAACCATAAATAGGACTCTTCCACTCCTTTAAATTACTGGTAACCTGTAAAATGGATTCTCTTTTCCGCGGGAAATTCAAGGTTGAAGCAATTTCATGGACCAGGATGGTTCATTACCATCCTCTCTTATTCACTTGTGAGAAAAGTGATTTGGAGGATGGATATTCAGATCAACAAGCTATGCAGTTTACTTATGAGGGACAAGCATTATTTTCAATTATTTTTGAGGTTGTTAATTTTATTGGTTTCAGTTTTAGATACTTCAAGCTTATAGCATGGAACATTGTTAGATGAAGGAGGAAGTCTATTCCTTTGAGTTGTAAGTCTATGCACTTTTTCTAACTATGTTAATTTTGGCTTTATTGTCCCAACATCATTGTTCTAACTTCTAATGATGTATTGCCACTATAAAAGTTGCATGATTTGCATGTTGGGGAAGCTAAAGAAATTGTTGTAGTGTTGTCTCTAGGATGTTAGCTGGTCAATGTGGCATTACAAATACCAATATTTGGTGGGAAAAGTTGCAATATAATCTCGAATGAAGAAAAAAACATAGTAAGGTAGTTGGTGATAATTGCACCAATAGTACAGCATGACATGTGGTTGAAATTAGGGATTGGCATAAGGAGGTAGAAGCATTTGTGTGCTTTCACCACAACAAAAACATGGAGGTTTATATCCAAATTGATAGTTTAAAGTAGCTCATGGGTTGGATTGAGGCACCACCTCAACATTCTAGATTCTACGGTTAATTACCCATGGTTTTCATACTCCTATCGCAACAAAGACTCCCTAGGATCCTAAGGATCCTCAATGGATTCCCAAAAATCCTAACTAGATAAAACTAGTATTTTCAAGCTATAATACCTAATGAATAGGAACTATGAATTCCGTAAGCAAAAGAATCAAGGAGGCATCGGTTAGAAAAATACCATAGAGATTGAAAGCCAGCATTTTTTCATCTTAATTTTTTATAAATTATCATGTAATTAGTTTTCTTTGACAATTTTTAAGGAAATACACCTGCAAAAATAGAATAGGAAACAATCGAGAAGCTTTCCTCTCAAGGAAAAACTATTTACATTTTCTTCATTTTGAATCTTTAACCTTGATCTAGACAATGTATGTGTTTCACTGTCTAGCCCATTTTTAATATCAATCTTATATGTTGCAAAGTGTAGATTCTCATAGTTAATCAACATTGTGGGCTTTTTCTAGTGTAAATTGTGTTAAAAGAACATAACCTTCCCTATGTTTCTGGTGGACACTCCACTCATCGTGAAGGTATATCTCTTTAACAATAATGAGAGATAATAGAGAAGAGATCCCAAAAAAATGAAATTAAATAGGGTTGGGAGGATGAGGCATCCATTTGTAAGTTAGAGGGAAATATAATATCTGTAAAATTGATATTATATTTAACAATGTGATAATCATGTGACAAGTGATTGAGGACAAGAATTCTCTATTGACATGTTTTTCCTTCACATCTTCGACATGTAATAGCAATTCTTTTATGTCTTCGATACCAGTATTTGTTCTCCTTTCATTCAATATGTTTCCCATATTTAAGATAAGTGAATTGCTTTGGTTTCCTCTCCTAACCTTTGAAATTTCATCTTCTATAGAGAGGACCAATCCACACAATTCTTCCTTCTTCCCTTCTGACTTCTTCTTCCAGACTTTGGTATAATACTTTTCTTTCATGGGAGAATCCATCATGCTTTTCCATTCACGAGCTTTGTGTCCAAAGTTGTGGCATTTGTAACATTCAATATTATGGTTCATCATACTTCTACAATATTTTTCCATGTGTCCATTATTGTGGAAGATGTGACATTCAACATTGTAGTTCATGTGGACACCTCCATTCCTTGCTTGATCATTTCCTCCATAATCTTTGCAGTCTCTAGCCCTATGTCCAAAATTGTTACATTGAAAAAAATAACTGAAAATAAACTTTGGTACCTAGGAGAAAAGTATTTTTTTGTCATGTAACTTCTTTGTATCCACTCTTCCTTGAATCATGCTAACCATGAATTCTTCCTTTGTAAAATTTTCCTTGATGAGAGCTTATGAGAATATCTGCATAACTCTTAGCCTTTTATATACTTTCTTTTTCTAATAGCCTAGATATTTCACTTTCTTCAATGCTCTTCTCAAACCTTGAATTTGTCTTCAACTAAGCAGTTGTCTTGTCCAAATATTCCTTTAGAGAAAGGATCTCAAGTTCTTTCTTTTGACAAATTTCCTTCTTCTCTTGAGGTTGACTTGTTAGGTCTTCTTCAACTTTCTTGGCTTCTTCTATTTGACTTTTTAGACCAACAATGCTCCTTTCAGATTGTTCAATGCTCTCTTCCATATGTCCTTTTGATTTCTGATCATCCTCATGATATTTTTGCAGTTGACCTTTCAGTAACTGATTCTCATTTCTAAGCTCTTCAATTTCCATGTTTTCCAAAATCAACTTCTTCAATTCTTTCTTTAAGGATCCAATTTCAACTTCTTGTTCTTGACAAGAATTTTCCTTTCTTTTTTATGCTTCCTCCTTTTCTTTAAGTTGAGTTGATAATGTTTCTTTAGTATTCTTAGCCTCTTTAACTAGCATTGCATTTTCTTCTTGATACTTTTGCATTTTTTCCATAGCATATTGTTCTTGTTTATTTCTTCTTTCAAGTCATCTAGGGCACTAATCAGTTCCGCTTCAATATCTACAACCCCTTCAATTTTTGAATCTTCTTTATCTTTAGAAGCATCGCTTTCAGAAACTTCATCACCTGCTTATGGATGTTCTTCATTTTCTGTATCTGACCTTTCCTTTTGATTGTATTCAAATCCTTGATCGAGAGATCCCTTTGTGTAGAGGTTTTGTATCTTGTCCCATAGTTCTTTAGCTGATGTACACTTTCAGAATTTGTCTTTCACAATATCAGACAGTTCATGTAAGATGATATCCATTGTGATAATTTGCAATAGGATCTAGCAACTGTAACAAGCCTCACACAAACTCTCAAGAATTTGCAAAGAAGAAGAGAAGAATGCACTCAATTAATCACACATGCACACAGAAAATGGAGAATAGCAGTATCATACATCAGCTGTAAGCTGGCACTGTGTAAATTGAATACAATAATGAATTCTGTGTGTAGAATTCAAATTAACCAAAGAGGTCATTCGAATCATGTTCAAAGTCTAGCTTGGAGTACAATGGAGACATCATCCAGTCAGTAGTATCAGTCATAAATGGTAATAGTCAGTCAAGTGAGTCGAACTGAGTCTAACATAACCATATAGGCATAAATCATGGGATGGAGACTCCAAGGAGGGCACATGAGGCTGTCAAATAGTCAAGTAACACTCCATAACTATCTAACTAGGATCTGCAGTCAATCGGCATGAGCAATCAGTGGAAGAAATGCTCAATCAATGCACTAACTGACTGTTAGACATCTGGTAGGTGAGATAAGGTGCTCTAACTAAGTGATAACTAGTGGTAGGTGAGCAAAGGTGCACATGTCATGCAGAAGACTCAAAATAGGTGCATCGGGTAGGTAAGAGGCTACTAGGGGCTGAAGAAAGGCTCTAGGGAGCTGAAAGTGAGCTGTAGGTGCTGGGAGGATCACCAATATGATGACTTGATGCATGCAATTTCCCATCATGATGGAAGGGCCAATTGAGCATTCAAAGTTGGAGAAGAGATCTTTGGAGTAAGACATATGTCTTGTTGCTCCTGAATCTATGATGAATGAAGCATTTGTTGATGCTCTTGCCATGAGGGCATGACAACTTTCTTTTTCCTCAGATCTAGAAGGTTCAGTATCAGTATATTTCTTCCTTGCACATGCAGGTACATGGAGATTGTTCTTCTAAAGTAATTGAGCCAGCAAGTCTATAGTCTTAATCATGCAAGAAGTCTCAGGATGAAATCCCCGATGACAATATCTGCACTTGGATCTCTCTTTCTGAGATTGCTTGTTCTTTGGGTTCGAAACCCCATCTAATTGATATGGAACATCTTTTGGCTTTGTATCATTTGCTCTCTTTTCAGAAATCCTTTGCTTTCCCTTTGCATTCGCTCTCTTGGCCTCAACAGCTATAAGGGACGAATCCAAATTTGGTTTGATCATTCCCATGGAGATTAACTTCTCCTCCTCTTGAGTAAGAGATTTGATGAAGTCATTGAGTGAGGTAAACTTCCATTTTGGAATGGACATCTTAGCTATCTGAAATGTGGAGACAAATATTGAGAAGTTTGCCCCCCAATTTGGAGAGAATGGCAAGAATGAGTTGCTTGTCTTCTTTCATTATCTCATATCTTTTCAACTAAGAAATCAAGCTTTTGAACTTGGTTTAAGAATTCATTGATGGATTCGAAGCTTTCAGGACTGAAAGAGATGAGTTCATTCTCCAATTTATGACCTTTCAGATCATCTTTCTGTCCAAAGAGGGATTCGATCTTGTCCCAAACCTCTTTTGGAGATGTTAGATCGATGACATGGAAGTGTAGATCAACAGAAATTGAGATAAGAAGCAAGCCTACTGCTTCATCAAGCCTATCCAAGTACTTGGATTTCTCTACTGCACTAAGTGGTTCGACTATTGTTCCATTTAGTATCCTGGTGAAGCTCTTGGATCTCATGAAGAGAGCCATCTTAGCTTTCCATTCGACATAGTTGGAAGAGGTGAGCTTTAGATCCATCTGAATAGTGAAGGTCAAATTGAAGAAGAATTCGAATGGGTGAATAAACCTGCAAAACAAGAAGAGTTTTGTTGATGGAGATTTGCTACACTTTGAATGAACACTACCTTAAGACACTTGAGCACATAGAATAAGTCCTTCACACCTGGCTAGAACTCATTGGATTACTCCAGTGAATTCAAAGTAATAACACTAGGATTTTCTGTGGAAACTCAAAGCCTTCTGGTGCTCAATCAAAGATAGCTTCTCAAAGAAATGCTGCAACTGCTGTAATTCGAATAGCTACTGACTGCTCTGATACCATGTGATAATTCGCAATAGGATCTAGTATTTGTAACAAGCCTCACACAAACTCTCAAGAATTTGCAAAGAAGAAGAGAAGAATGCACTCAATTAATCACACATGCACATAGAAAATGGAGAATAGCAGTATCATACATCAGCTGTAAGCTGTCACTTTGTAAACTGAATACAATAATGAATTCTATTTGTAGAATTTGAATTAACCAAGTAGGTCATTTGAATAATGCTCAAAGTAGAGCTTGGAGTACAATGGAGACATCATCCAGTCAATAGTATCAGTCATAAATGGTAATAGTCAGTCAAGTGAGTCTAACTTTGTCTAACAGAACCATCTAGGCATAAATCATGGGATGGAGACTCCAAGGAGGGCACATGAGGTTGTCAAATAGTCAAGTAACACTCCATAACTAGCTGACTAGGAGCTCCAGTTAATCAGTATGAGCAATCAGTGGAAGAACAACTCAATCAATGCACTAATTGACTTTCAGACACCTGGTAGGTGAGATAAGGCACTATAACTGAGTGATAACTAGTGGTAGGTGAGAAAAGGCACACATGTCATGCAAAAGACTCAAAATAGGTGCATCAAGTAGGTAGGAGGGCTACTGGGGGTTGAAGACAGGCTCTAGGGAGATGAAAGTGAGCTCTAGGTGCTGGGAGGACCACCAATATGATGACCGGATGCATGAAAATGCATGCAACATGCAAATTTGCATGTAGGCATTCAAAATATAAAAATGATTGTGTGAATATTCCAACATCCATTTCCACTGCATTATTCTTCCTTAACTCCTCCTTGGCTATTGTTTTTGGTGGTCTTTTTGGAGTGATCTAACCATCCACAATAGATTTACAGATATCAAGACCTTGTGCCTCTAAATAGAATCTCATCCTTATAATCCAATGATCAAAATTTGATCCATAGAAAATAGGAATCCCATCTACAGAGTAAAGAATTTGATGTTCGTCCATGTTCTGTAGAGATCTTCCTTCCGGTTGTCATACAACCTTTAAGGAACTAGCTCTGATACCAATTATTGGAAATACTGAGAGGGATGGGGGGAATCAATATTGGGCACCTTTTACAATTTCAAAAATTAATTATATCATGTAAACATTAACAATTAATAATTTCATTCATCATCACATAAACCATACACAGTGCACAAGAGATTTAATGTGGAAACTCAAATGGGAGAAAACCACATAATGTTTTCCTTATATAATAACAAGACTACATTCATAGCAAGCACTGAATTCCAAGATTCTCCAGCATCAACTGGAAGGAGGCACTAATCCCCTGATTAAAAGGAGACAACCTAAAGGAAGCTCCCAACTCCCTGATTTACTATCACTGACTAGAATCAAGCTCCAACCTGGAGGAATCTCCAACTTCGTAATTTACTAGAACCAAATGGAATGACTCTACAACTCCCTATCATTTCCCCGTCCTTCCAACCTGATATTAATAAGAAGATCAATCTTCCATGGTCACTATATCACTATCACAACCTATACTCATGTCATTTTCTCTCTCAATCTGTACCTGTATCACTGTCTTTGTCAACCTATATCATTGTATCACTACCTATGTCAACCCGTCACAATCACCATCTATGTAAAAATTCTCCAAACACTGTCTATGCAACCTATATCTATGTCTCTATCAAAATGTGCCTATATCTTCTTCTTCGTATATGTATCAGTATCCCTTTCACAATCATTGTATCTCTATCTCAGTTCCACAATCACTGACTATGACACAATACTACTGTTAATGTCGCAATGCCACAATCACTGTCACATTGTCTCAATATCTATCACACTATATCAACATGTACATGCCTCAAATCTATACCTAGAAAGAATCATCCATCTATTTCATTTACATACTCAACATTTACATCATAGACATTTTAAAAACATTGAACATTCCAAGAGATAAGAAATATGCCAAAACATAACCATGGACTATGCCAAGATAACCGCTATGATCATGCCAATACCATCATAAAATTTGCGAGATAATTATCAAGATCTATGCCAAGATCATCATACAATATTCCAAGATATCATCAATATATATCCAAATATAACCATCATCATAGCCTCCATAACATATTCAATGACTTTACAGAGATATAGAAAGAGAGAAGCTCACATACCAAGATCAAATGTATAGATAAATCATACCTTTTCTAAGATCACAATATGAAGAAACAATAGATAAATCAAAAGAAACTCTATATCTTGTCATCACATATCCCTCACAACAAGATTTCCAATGAGCCAAGAATTTCGTAATTCTGATTTCATATGAGAGAGTTATGCCAATTTGAGTGAATCTCCTCAACCCAAAAATTTCTCCTCTACAAATTTTCGTAATTTTCTCCAAGAGGTACGCATTAGCAAAGAGAGACTAGATTGATGATCAAATGAAATGTGTGATATTCTATTTATACACTTCGTCATGCCTTGTGGCTTCTTTTAGGGTCTCCTTAAACTCATCCTTAATTTGTGGATCCCCATATTTTAAGTGGGTCTCAAGGGTTAGTACCCCACTTCAAGGATCCATCATGACACTTCGTGCCAAAACTTCAAGGTCACTCCATATATTCTCAAAGGGGCCTTAGGATTGTCCACATCATCATACTTGGTGGATACATCATTATTTCTCGTGGGGATCGTTTCCACTTCATATGGTCAAATGGGCCAAAGTACCACAACTTTTTGGGTCATGTGGCCCAAGTACCATTATTTTGGCGATATTTAATGCTTCATCCCAACTTGCCTCGGACCAACTTTGGGGACTCTTTAGGTCCTTCTCCACCATGGTTCATGTAACCCCAAACTCATGGGCAAGTAGACCAAAACCATTGTTTAGGGGTTTCTTTACCTTTTATCTCAACATTGTCTTGTGTACCAATCCTTATTACTTCGGGGGATACTTCTCATGGTCATATGGACCAATCCTTCTGGTCATGTGGATATAATCATTGCTACTTTAAGGGTTATGTGGACCCATAATCATGATTTTGTAATATCTTTCACACTTCATCGCAATATGCTTGATACCAACCTTAGGGGCTCTCTAGGGCATTCTCCAGCATGGGTTATGTGACCCCAACAACATGGTCATTTGGACCCAACACCACTATTTTAGGGATTTCTTCACATTTATTACTGGCATTGCTTAGGGACACCTTTAGGGTCTTCCTTATATTTATTATTATCATGATCATGTGAGCCATCATCATGGTCATGTGACCCAACATCATTTCTTTAGAAAATCCTTTACACTTCTTTAGGACATGTTAGGAACTCCTTTACACTCCACATCATCATGGTCATTAGGATCTTCTCTTGGGTTTTGTACCACTTTTGTACAACTCAAAGTGTCTTCCTGTGAGGTCCATGCGCAACCGCTACACCATAAGGGGACCACTTTGGAGTTATGTACACTTATGACAAGGATTCTTCTTCAAGGGATTCTTTATGATCATTAGGGTCTTCTCTAGGGGCTTCAAGGATTCATCAAACATTCCCAGACAATCTATATCTACTACAACCACATGATCATTATCACGTTGACACAAATGGAAACACCACATATATCTTCACCCCTTTGACATCAATGATACGCTATTTGAAATCAATGACAACTTTTTCCAACATTAATGATAATCTAAGCTTCTTTTCTTCAAGTATAAGAGCATAAGGTAGTAATGATATCCCTCCTTAAAGCTATTGACCCTCTACATTCTAACTAGTTGCGGTTGAGGGGACCTCTCTTTGGTTATCTTCGATCTAGTTCATTCTTCTGGGTCTTTAAGTCTCATCTCTCTATGTATTGTTGTCTTGGTTTCTTGTATTCATGGCAGGTCATGGTCATTGTGTGAAAGAAAAGAGAAGAAACCCAAAATCTTGGGTTCAACAGGAAATTCAGGAAGTGGATGAGAATTACCTAAGAATCAATTTGCCTCATATTCATGGGAGGATAGAGGAGACTATGGCCTGTATCAAGACTATACCTTGGTTCAAATCCCCCAAGGGTAGTGGTCAAAGATGGATTTCCAAATGCTGTACAACCTTCTCATATTTTAGAATAGAGGACATGGTACTATTAAGGGACTTCAATGGGTTCCCAAATACATCATCAATCAGTTCCTAAAGGTTTCTGAAACTTCCATAAATCAGATGTTTGTATACTAGCTTTAACATAGGGGGTAATAATAGTAAATCTTCACAAATGGTTATGAAACTTGAGAATATTGCTCCAAATTCTTGTCTAATGAATATGAAACTTATTCAGCATATTAATGGAGCTCCATAAAACAATAATATATCATATTTTGATTGAACCATTTGAATTTTATACCACTTCAAGTGCTTATAACAAGGTTGTTGCTTGGTTTTCAACCAAGCATGTGCAAGGATGCACCTGCTAACTAGTAGCAGCAGTCTCAATAAAAATATGTAAAAACTAATGTAATCTGATCTAACATTAACATGTGCAAAGAAATTAAAAACTAGATTTAAGAACATAAGCAATAAGATCTATGAGAAAAAACATGAAATTAAACAATTTGATCTTTTGTATTACCTCAAATGTTGAGGATGGTGAGTTTTGAGCAGCTCCAAGGTTGAGATGCTCCAATGTCCAATGGTCTCTTCTTCTCCAATGCTTCAATGGTGATCTTCAAACTCGAAATGGAAGGAAATGGCTCTTAAAGGGAATCTGGTAGCATAAGGATAGGATGAAATGTGGATGAATAATGAGGAGCCCCTATCACCTTTTTATAGTTTTTTCGTGATGGGGAATACCATTATGGTTTAAGGAAACCAATGGTATGGACCAACATGGTTTAGGTCTCTTTTTCCCTCTTTTTCATTTTTTGAATATTATTCCCTTTTAATTGATTTTTGGGAATTTTGGACCCTTTTTGAGGGTTTTTTAAGGAAAAATACATATTTTGAGGGGAAAAATGTGTATTATGGTCTTTTTGGTGACCTTTTGAAGGTTTTAGATGCTCAAATGGTGGAAAAAGTGGACAAATGGGTCATGAGAATATGGGAATGAGCTAGTGAGCACTTTTTGGGTGTTAACAGATTGCCTCCTGATGTGTGAGGGCAGGAGCTCATCGCATGGCCGATAGACATCATAGTTCTTTTGTATTTTTATTGGGGCTTGGAGAAGAGAAGAGATCGATTGGAGACTGAAACAAGGGTCCCTTAGAAGCTGCAAAAACTAAAAAAATACATGGCCTCAAAATGAATGAGGAATAATCTCTGATAATAGATGAGGCGAGCATACCCATGCTCATATGAAGACATATATATAACAATTAGGCCCAAGAAGGGGGACCTGAATAATACATAAAAAAATTTCGGTACATCATAATGGTCTAGAGGGGGGCACAATGTTGGGACATACTCATGGTCATACCATGACTGATCTGAAAGACTGATACACTGGAAAAGAGAAACAACCATTCTGAATAAGGTGTCAGAAGGGTTGATGAACTGCTGAATCTGAAGGTGTCCAACATCTGTAGGGACTCAATGACTGTGAGTCAACTTCTGAGGAGTATATGTAACTGTATACTCGATGGAGTATAAAACTGGGGTATATCTGAATATTGTCGCCAAGCGCAACCTGGATATCCATAGGAATATATAATTGGTTGTTTCCTCAATTAGACTCTCAAATGTGGTAGAGTTAGGTGATATCCGGGGTCTTCAAAAAATAAATGAAAGAACCGATACCCTGTATGAGTCTCAATGATGCGATCAAGGTGTTGACATCGAGCATGTGAGAAACAATCATTTGGAGACGCATTGAGGACTCCTTTCTGTTGATGTATATGTAACTTCGGAATGTATTTCACATATATGCATATTGTATTCCTATAAAGATGTTATTATTCCTCTATACGGAAGTGTCGTCATTTATATTGTAAGTGTCGTAACTTATACTTGATGGGTTATTAGACCACCTTGTTGGGGTTGGCCCTGTATAAGTCATGTGGGTCAAAGGGTTATTAGACCACCCTGGTGGGGGTCGGCCCAGTCAGCATTATGTTAAGTGGTTAAGTTGAGGCCGACCTAGTTGAGTAAAGGTCAAGTCAAGTTAGTGTATATATAGAGAGTGTGTCTCTCTCATTTTACACATTCTATTCTCTCACTCACACTTGTGAGAGTGGCGCACTTATGGAGGAAGAGGCTCTGCTGCTAGGAGAAGACTATCTCTTGTATTCTGGTTGTATCATTGCTCTATCTATCTCTGAGGAAGTTATTGGGGTTTTTCACCTTTATGGTTTTCCCCAAGTAAACTCTGTGTCTCTTGTGTGCTTGCATTATTGTGTCCATGATTGATATGCTGTAGATTTGCTGTACATGTTGTTCTCTCAGTTAAGATCCTAGATCAGATTGAAGTAAATTCTGAAAATTTAACATGGTATCAGAGCTAGCCTGAAAGAAGGCATGATATGGCATGTATGACACTTGTTGCACTTACGATGCTAGGGCTTGATATAGAAAAAACCAGTCATCGTAGCACTTTCGCTATAAATCCGTTTTGGCAACGTTTTCGGATCGGAAACCTTTACAGGTCGAAGATTAAATCCCCATGTACCTTGTATCCAAAGGCAAACCTATAATTCGTTGTACTTTGTGATTTATGATCTGTACAATATAGGGTTTCTTCCTCTTCTAGATATGAGTCAAAATTAGGTGACCTTGGGAAAAAGGTCATAACTTGGGCTAGGAAGCTCCAAATGAAATTTCGTAAAAAGTGACAGGTAGTACACAGACTGTACTATCTTAGGAAAAGTGTTCAGAGGCTGAAGTTTAAACAGTGACACGTGGAACGCCATACAAGTTTTCTCTCTTGTATTATCCCATAAACAGGTCACGTTGCAACACTTGGCATAACTCTCTCTCAGAGAATCCAATTGAGGTCAGAACTGTCGGGATGGAAAGATAACAGGTCGAGATATATCAAGAAGCTTGTTTGGATCCTATGGATCGAAAAGTTCAGAGTTACACCAGAAACAATCAGGTACATATTTTTGTCAAAACATAATTATTTTTTAGTACCTTCATTCATGGCTTCCGGAATTTAGGGCTTCGGAGAAAGTTGGAATTTTTGTAATCGGAGACCACGACTGGATGCTACTCATCAAAATCAAAATTTAGAGACCAATATCAGAATTTTTGGTTGGGCAGAAGGCCGGGCTTGATCAGACCCTAGTTCGGGACTTTGATCAGAAAAGTGGAAAATTAGGGTTTCTGTAAAAATGGGAACTTTTGAAATCTGTGACCACAGCTGGAAGCTCCTCAGAAAAATAGAAGCTTAGAGCTTTGGATCAAACCTTTTGATTGGGAAGAAGAGTGGGCTTCATCAAACCCCAGTTCAGGGTCACGTCCAGTGAATCCGGAAGTTTCAAAGGCAAAATTGAGGAGTGAAACTTTGTAGTTTTCAAATTCTGAATATACCAGCTTGATCAGCTCATCAAGGCACATATTTCTATCCTTTCGGAAGTTTGAAATTCAAAGTTTGAATTTTTGGCGTTTCTCTGACAAACCCATATCCAGGTCCAGGTCATGTTCTTGCAAATCAAGTGGATTGGGTTAATCCTAGAAGAAGATGGATTGGTTACCTGCATAAGTGAAGAAGTTCCTGTTTCAGAGGGAGATGAGGCTAAGGCCTTACATAAGAAGATTACAAGCAATCTTGACAGGTATGTTTCGAATTCTGTTCATGATTAAGTTTATGATATGTTTGTCTTCATATCATTACAGTACAATCTTGATCAATTACTAGACTTGTCGTATTACCTTATAGAAGATATTCATTGATTAAGGTTTTGACACTTATGATTGTACTAATGTAGTGTGATGTTGTATGAGGTTTATGTTGTTTGCTAACACAAAAGGTACACCAAAAAAGTCAAATCATGTTCTACTTCAAGAACATATGCTCATGGTGACATGAAGACAAAGATTCATCCATTGTCATGGATCACATAGAAGATCTACTTTCGAGTTCAAGGACAGGTAATCCAGGAAGCACAGATCAAGAGGGAGCACACTCTAGTTGTTCCTGCAAGAAAGCAAAGGAGCACACTTCAGTAGTTTCTACAAGGATGCAGATATTCAGAGGGAGTTGACCACTTCTCACAATCCACATAAGAATGGAGTTACAGAAAAGAAGCAAAGACTGAGAGGGAGTCAACCCAACAAACACACAAAGATAAGTATTTGAATTGTCATTACTTGCATATTTTATTGTTTAAATAATACTGTTGAATAATGTATATAATGATGTTCCTAGAATTAGGTTGTGTATTATGCATATTAGAATAGTTGCATTGATGAACAATATACTACTAATATGCATGGGTAAGTGGCCTATGGCACTGTACAACATTCCATTGCAACTTATCTAGAATGAAACCTCTTTGCTGACATGTTGGGAGTTGTGCACACTCTTAACAATGTTCTGGTAGAGATTGGAAGGCATCTAGAAAGTTACAGAATATGGATACATGTTGTATTGAAGCATTGGCTAAGATAATTGCATGACTGTATGACATATTTGTTTATGTGTAAGAATTTGTTCTAAAAACTATGAGATGTTTTCTAATCATGCAATTTAACTTGTTGTGTAGGAAAGATCGTATGCCATCACCTACAAAAGAAGAACTACAACATTTGTTCAGCAACAAAATTATCTATTGAAGATATTGAAGTTCCCAGGATACGGGAAGAATTCCATGATCCGTCGATCATGAAGAACGATGTTTGGGATGCGGTCCCAAGAGCTGAAGGGAAGTCTGTTGTGACTTCCAAATGGAACTATCAGATCAAGCATGTTGCGGATGGCAGCATTGAGAAATATAAAAGTGATGAAATAGAAGATGCACTAGATGGATTTCAAGACAACATGGTGTAGTCATATATGTGTGAAGAACTTGGTATGGTAGGATAGACAACTTTCTATCCAGTTTGGGATTTACCAAGAATAAAGTGGATTCCAACCTTGTCTACAAGGTTGAGGAAGGCAATCCAGTGATACTACTTTTGTATGCGGATAACCTGTTTGTTACAGGTGAAGATAGATTGATTGTCGACACGCAGCGGAAGCTTGCTGCCGAGTTCGAGATGAGGAACTTGGGGATGATGCACTATTTGTTTTTGGCATTGAGGTGTGGAAGAGTGATGGAATCTTCCTTGGACAAGGGAAGTATGCAGTAGACATCCTGAAGAGGTTCGGGATGATGGACTGCAAAGCTATGGCCACACCTATGGCATCGAACCTGAAGCATCTGTGTGATGCTTCATCTGAGCCAGTTGCTATCACTATGTATCGTCAGATGATTAGGTCCTTGATGTACCTAACAAACACGAGACCAGATATTTGCTTTGCGGTGAACACATTGAGCTAGTTCCTGACGGATCCGAGGAGTGTTCACCTAGTTGCTGTAAAGCATGTTCTGAGGTACCTGAAGGGTACAGTGGATTATGGGATCAAGTATGAAGCGAATCAAAAGTTTAACCTGCAGGGTTATGTTGATTCAGATTGGGCTGGCAGTGCTGCAGATAGGAAGAGCACATCTGGATGCTGCTTCAGTATGGGATTAGGTGTGATCTCTTGGTTCAGTAGGAAGCAGTCCTGCGTAGCAATGAGTACAGCTGAGGCAAAGTATGTTGCAGCCTGTTCAGCTAGTTGTGAGGTAGTATGGATACGAAAGATACTGTCTGAGTTATTTGATCTCCCGTTGGATGCTACTGGTATCTTTTGTGATAACTAGAGTTGTGTGAAGCTGTCCGAGAATCCAGTGTTTAATGACATGTCGAAACACATAGAGATCAAATATCACTATATCAGGGATATGGTGCAGAGAGGAGCTGTGAAACTTTCGTACATTGCGACGAACGAGCAGATTGCAGATGTGCTGACGAAGCCACTAGCCAGGGTGAAGTTTGAGTACTTCAGGGAGAGGCTTGGTGTTCTTCAGATTGATGACACTTCGAGGAAGAAGTGATGGACACATTTGCAGAAGCCATTCCAAGCATGTTGGAAGGAGGATCCTTCACATGGCTGTGGATGTAAGCGCTGGATGATGAGCATCAGGACAATGCACCAGTTACTGCTCTATATACGCATCATGTTGGATGCTGGATATGATCAGTTGGATCATTTATATATGTATGCATCATGTTGTATGTTGGATATGATCAGTTGGATCATTTATATGTATATGTATGTACGCATCATGCTGGATCCTGGATATGATCGGTTGGATCATTTGTATGTATTTTGTATATGCATCATGTTGGATGCTTGGACCATGTATCTGTATATGTATCAAGTGGATACATTGTATGATCAAGTGGATCATGTATGGTGATATGTATCATGTATTTGTATTTGTATAAGGTGGATACACTGTATGATCAGGTGGATCATGTATGATGATATATATCAGGTAGATACTTGGTATGCATCAGGTAGATGCATTGTATGATCAGGTGGATCATGTATGGTGATATGTATCATGTATTTGTATTTGTATCAGGTGGATACACTGTATGATTAGGTGGATCATGTATGATGATATGTATCAGGTAGATACTTGGTATGCATCAGGTAGATGCATTGTATGATCAGGTGGATCATGTATGATGATATGTATCAGGTAGATACTTGGTATGCATCAGGTAGATGCATTGTATGATCAAGATGATCATGGATGACGAGCTTCAGTATGCTGCTCTAGATGACATGCAGTAGGATGTTGCAGTGATGATGATCAGGATGATGTATGGTGAGTATCAGGTTGATACTGTGTGGTCGTGGAACAGGTTGTGCAGATAAGCATGTAATTTGTGCCCTGGGAGATTTGCAGATGGTCTTTCGAAGTTTTTCATATGGCATGTAATTCGTACCCTGGGACATCTGGCAAATGCTCTTTCGAGGTTTTTCTTGGGAGGACATATAATTTGTGCCCTGGGAGATCTGTAGATAGTCTTTCGAGGTTTTTCCTATGGCATGTTATTTGTGCCCTGGGATATCCGGCAGATGCTCTTTCGAGGTTTTGTCCTACGGCATGTAATTTGTGCCCTACAAGATCCGATAGATTGAGCTGTGTGCTCGTAATCAATCCTGGGATGCTCTTTCGAGGTTTTTCCATGACCACATGTAATTTGTGCCCTAGGAGATCCGATAGGTTGAGCCTTGTGCTCGTAATCAGTCCTGGGATGCTCTTTCGAGGTTTTGTGGTGACCACATGTAATTTGTGCCCTAGGAGATCCGATAGGTTGAGCCTTGTGCTCGCAATCAATCCTGGGATTCTCTTTCAAGGTTTTGTGGTGGGGTCACATGTAATAAGTCCTGGAGATCTGGACAGGATGAAAAAGGCCTCAGATGTTCTTTAGGGTTCTTGCTAGTCAAGAGACTCTTTTAAGGCTTTGTGACGCACGTAATAAGTCCTGAGATTTCCACAGTATGGCCAGTGATGACGAAGACCTGTAGGTGGTGGGCCTACATCCAGTATGAAAAAGGACTGGCTCTGTAGAACTTCCTATGATGAGTAGATTCAGAGATTGATTGAGATAGTAGCAGCATTGACGATGATCCAGAGAAGATGAGTTGTGCTAGAAGACCTGTGTCGAGAAATACCTTCATAGTTAAGAGGGAGGGTTGATGTATATGTAACTTCGGAATGTATTTCACATATATGCATATTGTATTCCTATAAAGATGTTATTATTCCTCTATACGGAAGTGTCGTCATTTATGTTGTAAGTGTCGTAACTTATACTTGATGGGTTATTAGACCACCTTGTTGGGGTCGGCCCTGTATAACTCATGTGGGTCAAAGGGTTATTAGACCACCCTATTTGGGGTCGGCCATGTGGGTCAAAGGGTTATTAGACCACCTTAGTGGGGGTCGGCCCAGTCAGCATTAAGTTAAGTGGTTAAGTTGAGGCCGACCTAGTTGAGCAAAAGGTCAAGTCAAGTTAGTGTATATATAGAGAGTGTGTCTCTTTCATTTTACACATTATATTCTCTCACTCACACTTGGGAGAGTGGCACACTTGTGGAGGAAGAGACTCTCCTACTAGGAGAATACTATCTCTTGTATTCTAGTTGTATCATTGCTCTATCTATCTCTGAGGAAGTTATTGGGATTTTTCACCTTTATGGTTTTCCCCAAGTAAACTCTGTGTCTCTTGTGTGCTTGCATTATTGTGTCCATGATTGATATGCTATAGATTTGCTGTACATGTTGTTCTCTCAGTTAAGATCCTAGATTAGATTGAAGTAAATTCTGAAAATTTAACACTTTCAAAATGATCCGTAGGTACTCATCACTAATGGTGATGAGTCCAAGGCACAGGGACCTCTAGGTCTATCCTATGGAATAGATTTGGTTGGCGTAGATAGATACCAAGGCAATGATGTTTCCTTGATAGGAGCGTGAGGTGTACAACTGAAGTGTGATAGTACTGATGGTAGGACTGGCATACTGTGGGGATGGGGCATAACTAGGGTCATAGGGTGGGTAGACTCAAACTTCCTTTGTTCAGAGCATGATGACATGGTTGACCTGAAAGCATAGGAAACTGACTCTCAGGTGTGAGGTTCATAGATTAAGGGATCGTGGCTATGTATTGAAAACTGGAGTGACTCTGGGGGACCAGCTGATGGATGCTATTGGGGGACTCTCAGGGTGACATATTGCAGAATACTCTAAACAAAGGCGACCATAATGGGGAAGTTACCATATGAGTAGACATGATCTGTTGTGGCACCGAAAAGCACCGTTGGGTCCTTCTTCGTAGTTTTAATGAGCTCCAAGAAGGGATAAAAGTTTGCTCTAAAATGGTACTTTCCTGTGGATTTATGCGAGCCCAAGACTATTCATGCTCGTGAGTGCTTTCATTTTTAAGGAGTATGAAAATGATAAGAAGACTCGAAATTGGTGGAGGAATACCGTCTTATGGATTTGTATGAGCCCAAGACGGTAATTGCTCGTGGTTGCTTTCAATTTTAGAGAGTTTGAAAGTGGTAAGTAGACTCCATTGGTGTTCTTTTTCGTATGTTAGTCTCCAAGGCCCGAAAAAGCATAAAATGATGCAAATGGAGAACTCTTCTAGCCGATGTGACTAGAGTATTCCTTTTTCGTAATTAGTCTACAAGGTTCAGAAAATGGGTAAAATTATACCAGGTAGATGCCCTTTCAGATACTTTTAGAGAGCATGAAAGGAAGCAAGATTGCTCGATGATCTTTTCATTGTTTTAGGAGTCATAAAAGAGCTTAACAGAAACTCCCTAAGTTCCTTTTTCGTAAAGGAAATGCTCAGCTTGAAAAAGGGATAAAATTATACCGAACAAAAAGGTATTGGTGAGAACAAGAAATGATCTCGAGCATTGTCACGAGTGCGGAAAACTGAATCCGGCTTTCTGAGAAATAGGGGTAGCGGTCGATGTGGCATGCAAACTGAGGCAATGAGTGGCATTTTGGAGAAATGTTCAAAAATTATGGGGGTGAGGGTGATAAATAATCTCAATCATCATCACAAGCATGGAAAACTGAATCCAGTGATATAAATATCATCAAAAATGGGTAACGACCTATGTGGCACACAAACCAAGGCGACGAGTGTGTGAAAAATTGTTTGAAAAAATCTGGAGGTAAGAGCGAGAAATGATATGGAGCATCATCATGAGCATGGAAAACTGAATCCGACGATATAAAGAATGTCAAAAATGGAGAACAACTGATGTGGGACACAAACCGAGGTGATGAGGGGCATGTAAAAAATGCCTAAAACGGGACACGGTGGAATTGAGAAAAGGAGTGGACTATCGTGAAGTTCTCGCCATGCTGATTCCAATGGTACCAATGATTTGGAAAACGGACGTCGTGTGATGCCGAAATGGTTGATTAAAGATTGGTCAAATCCCTATAAATAGCTAGTGGACCCAATATGACAAGTGTCATTTTCACCGTTGAGTTTTACAGAGTAATTCGATTTAGTCAGAGCATTTTCTCCATTTGCGGGAAATTCGTTCGTCATTTTTCCATTCTGCGAGTTTTAGGTAAGCCTATTTTCCTTAGCCTTTCAATTTATTTGCTTTTTGGTGAGCCTCGGGGTCTCAGAAGCAACGAATATTCCATGTTAGCTTGCTTGGTTTTTGAACCAAGCATTTTGTAGATGCCTTAGGGATGAAGTATGATCGATGGTGCATATGATCCCAGGGGTAGTCCGGTGCAGTAAGTGTTTCTAGGATTTCCTCATTGGTGCGGAAATAGTGTGTCATTAAATCGATTGGTTCAGGCTTGTAGGTAGTTGAAATCATATAAATGGTATTGATTTCTTCTGAACGGGACGATTCTGGGGGCAATATTTCTTCAATGAGCGGGGGGATATCTCTAGGTCGGCATTATTCAATTCATAAAGTGATGCTCTATAATCTGGGATATCAGGGCAGTGATGTGAATAATGGCTGTAGATGCCACAAATCGCATAAGGGTGGTTCGTACGAAGCGTTTTATCGCGAGGCTGAGGGGGTAGCTGAAGTTTAACAACCGGAATGTTTGTGTCGTTGTCCAACATATTCATGTGTTCTTGAAGTGCCGGTAGTTGTGCACATAGATGGGTAGCATGGCCTATATCATCGCACAAGGAGCACTTGGGGGGTATGCAGATTGTTGGAGGATTCTTCGCTAATTTGGGGGTCCCTGGGGGGGTGCGAGTTGTGGGTCCGGTGGTGTAGGTTTGTGGACCTCTGCCCCCATTGTAGCGGGATTGAGGAGGAACATAACTAGAGGTTGATGTAATGGCCCCTGTTGGAGGTGGTCAGTTTTGAGAGTTTGGTACACTCGGCGGTGGACGATTGGAAGTATTGATGGGTTGTACCGATTGTAAAATGACATTCGGTGTTAGGGGAGGGGTTGGGGCAGGTAGGTACCACACATGTATTCCTAATGTTAATCCTGGGAGATTAAGTGTAGCCATCACTGGTGTGCTAATGGCACCTAAAGGGGTAAATAAAAATGGGATGGTATGAATTGGTGTGGCTCCTATGTGACTAGGCACTGTTGGAGGTTGTGGCAGTGGTTGAGGTTGTTGAGTATGCTGTTGTTTTTTGTGCGAGAGGGTGCACAAATCAGATATTTCAATTATTCGGAGAGGGGGTGGGATGGATGGGAAAGTGGTGGTCATGGGAGTATCCGAGTATATCTTGGGTCCGACTGAGGAGACGAATGATCTGGGTGCACTTTGAACGGGTTGTTTGATCATGGGAAGAACATTTTCAAGCGCTGCAGGGGCATGGGGATCATAGTATGCTATCTGGTCGATTTTGACTACGCGTCCTTTGTGGGGGAACATCATGAGGCAGAAAACTGAAGAAGCGAAAGCTTTCATTTTACACATGTAGCTTCGTCCCAGAAGGAGATTGTAATCAAGTTGGGTGTTGATGACCTCTATATCTATGAGAACTAGTTTTCCCCCAACCTATATGGGCACGTTCACTAACAGACACTGAGGTTGAGCTATACGACCATCGTAAGCTTGCAATGCGGTAGTTAACGGTTGTAGCATTGGGGATCCAAGTTTCTTCCAGATTAAAGTCGACATAACGTAGGGGGAGGCACCTTCATCGATTATGCGACAAGGTTTCGAATGGACACAAAAACCTGAAAAGCTAGAGATGAAGGTAGAAGAGGTTTGGCTTGGTCTAAGTTGAAAGCCATCATATTAGAGTGGTTAGGGTCTATGGCACCAATGGCGGATAACAACAATTTTCTCTGTGCAGGATAAGTCTTTAGGATTTCTAGAGTGGACATAGCAGTGGGGGACTAGGCTAAGTCTTCTACGATGTTATAGTTCAAAGCTGCACGAGCATTAGGGTTGTTGTTGATTCGTCGTAAAGGAAAGCGAGGTGTTTTTGGACCCCCGTCCATGGGCACATTAGGTATGTGAAGTGGCTGATCAGTTGGGAGGGTACTCGAAGATGGATTGGTGGGTGAGGCCTCAGGGGATGAGCTGTATTGATTTCGGGGAGTTTGAAGGTTGACATCATTATCAAATGGTGAGTTTTGGACTCTGTATGATGGTAATCGGTTGCCGCATAGGTAATTTGCTGCTGTGTTGCAACGGATCCTTGTGGGGGATCCATTGGATGAGTGTTTACTACTCCTTGGTTGGGTAGAGGATTTTGCAATATCATGGGCTGCGGTTGAGGAGGTGGTGCGGGCTGTGTAGCATGTCCTTGTCATTGGGTGTTGTCGGTCCAGAGTTGACGTGCTCGATCCAAATGGGGGCAATTATGCGTGTAATGGCCGTATACTTCGCAAATGGAACACGGGTGGTTTGTTTTCAAATTAGGATTTTTGCCCTGTTTTTGTGGACGATCAAGGTTTTTATTTGCAAGAGCAGTGTTATTGTTATTGGGAGGATTAGGTGGCTTTCCTCCTTGGTTTTGTTATTGGTTATTTCCGCAGTTGCATCCTCTTCCGCGATTCTGTTGACCTCCTTGATTACACTGGTTGTTCTGGTTTTGAGGTTGGTTTTGCTGTGCGTATACATGCCCTTGGACGGTAGGTGGGTTTTTAGGTCGTGTAGGAACTGGAGCAGGCTGCGGTGGATAGTAAGCAGGAGGGTTCTGAGGTGGACCTCGTGCCTGTTACGGTTATGGGTAACTTTCAGCTACTAGAAGTGTTGGAGCAAGAGGTGCTACCTGTTGAGGATAATAAGCCGATTGGGCTTGTGGGTGAACCAGAGTCTGATGGGCCTGCTGGTTATAATATGGAGGTGGTGCATAAGCTAATGGTGCTTTCCCATAACACTGCGGTGGACATGAGGGTCTATGAGTGTGGTGGGTGGTTATTACTGGAGCATACGAAGTTGTAGCTCCATAATGAGATGTATCCCTAGAAAGGTTTGGGGCATTGTTTGTACTCATCATGGTGAAAGGCTTGTTTTGTACCATAACTTGGCCGATAATACCATTGGTGGAATGGGATGCCCCCGATGCGTCATTCCAGTATGGATCGCCGCGCGGGGTGTCAAGTAATATTGTGTGTAAATATCCAGACTGGGCATATATGAGGTCGAACTGTTGAGCTTTTAAAATGGCTTCTTCTTCCGACTGGGGTCATTTAGAAGCTACATCTTTCACTATGAGAGGAAGGAGTGATTTCAGGAACCAATCTAGAAATATCCGATCATCTAGTTTGATCTTGCAGAGACTACGACATTTACGCCACTCATGGATATGATCTATGATATGGGTGGCCGTATTCTGTCTACAAGACAGTAGGATTTCTACTCCTGCGTCATAACGCACGGGTAGTTGAAAGAACTGTAGGAAAGTTGAGACGAGGTATGTAAACATGGGGTGTGTCCCATGTGGCTGCCCAATATACCATTTGGCTGTAGAGCCCGTGAAAGTTCTTTGTAACAGTCAGAGTCGAATAGAATCATTGACTATGGAGTTTGAGGAACACCATAGGTGAAACGACATGATATGGTTTTGGGGGTCTTCCCCAGCCTTTCCTTCAAACTTTGGGATGTATGAGGGGAGCTTTGTGGTCATGACGGGCCAAGTAGCATCATGCTGGATGGGATGATTTATTAGCCTAGCCAAGTCTGGTAGGTTAAGGCTAGCCATAAATGGAAAACTAGCGGAGGGGTATGATGTTGTCATGGGGGCATAAGTGCTGGTGGTAGCGTTATGTATTGGGCAACTGCCCCCTAGGGGGATATTTTTCATGGGAGGTATGTGCCCTCCAGCCATAGGAGTGTGGGAAGGGCCTATGCCACCAAGTGAAACTTGGGTTACAGATGTGCTAGGAAGATGTCCAATAGGTGTTGGAATCTGAGTGGTAGCGGGGATAGTAGGTATAGTTCCCATAGTGGGCATGCCTAGGTTATGTGTGGGTCCTGTATTGGGCAGGGGTCCCATGTTAGGCATACCTAATGTAGGTGTAGGTCCCATGTTGGGCATCCCTAAGGGAGGTGTGGTAGTTGTGGCTACCGTGGTGGTCGTTGTGGTGGTGGGGGTGGATGATGTATCACCAAAATTCCTTGTGAAAAAGTTATCGTAATGCGAACAAGCCATGGGGATAGTGGGTGCTGTGTATGTAGGATGTTTGGATTCTTCCTCCAAGTCAGATGGGAAATGAGGTGCGTCAGAATTGGATGACAAGGCTCTACGTCGATGACGTGAAGAGTCAAGTGATAGTGCTCTTCGTCTATGACGAGTGCTGTCAAGTGAACCGTATTGTGGGGGTTCACCCTGGAAACGTCGAGAATGTCTCGGGGACTCAATGGTGACCGTTGTGAATTAAAACTACTAGGTGGTGGTGAGTGGAAAGATCTAAAGCTCTAATACAACCATTCGTGCAAGAGGGGAGCGTAAAAAATAAATGGCACTCAGGCCAACAACCAACCTCAAAACACTTACTATAACAGCTGTGCTATAGTAAGTGGAGTAATAAAAAAATGTGGTCATAAAACCAACATGCAAATAGCTCCTAAAAATAGAAAAAAGGTGTACTTACTAACCAAAGGGAGGTAATGGAGCATGCAAACACCTATCTAAAAAGTATTATGACTCAACAAGATATATCCTCTGCAAGGTGATGAAATCCAAGTCAGACAATATACATTGTAGAATCAAAGGCTAGATAGCCCCCTACCGGGAGGGATACTGGGTAGTCAATCATAGAAAATGGGCCACTAAGATACCCCGTTCATGACATGTTCGGTTGGGTGAATCTGCAGCTCTTGTTCTATCACCGTTGTACTCCCATAAGGGTGGTACAATGAGAACAACGATTAGGTATCCTTCAGTGACCGAATGGAGTGTGGTATTCCACTCAGGCCTTTGGAACCAGTCTGGCTACTTCAACCCTCCTAAGGGAGAGGCCTTCCCGATGAATTGGTTTTAAACTGTGTCAACAAATAATAAGGGATTTTGGTACCCTAAATGTCAACCACTATGTCTCAACGTGTAAGTGAGTGAGGGGTGTTATTTGGATACTTATCCCCTCAGTCCTACCTAACTACAATATTCTTTTGTGTTCCCCAAATGGGGTTAGAATGTTGGTTGAGTTAAGAGAATTTTAAGGCTCACTTGAAATTATTGTGATAGATTGTGTGCTGGTTTGATTGTATACCAAAACATTTTGCCTTGCATGGGCGATGTAATCACAAACTAAAATAATGATTTCAATTTGCGAAAAATGAAAGACACTTTCAAATGTAAATGCTTGTTTTCAAAAAATATGGATTTAATAAAAAATTTCATGGTAAAGCAAATAAGATATGTAGAAATAAATGGATTTCTAAAGCCTTTCATGGGCAAAATATTGAGCAATTCAGAAATATGATTCTAACTTTGCAATGTATGAAACTTACAACCTGAAAAATACTTAACAAATCTTTCTTTCACTTAACTAAAAATTTTCAAAAATATTAGTAAAGCATATAATAGAAAATAAATTTATAATGCTACAATAATAAAACACTAGGCTGTAAAAAATTGTAGAAAAGAAGGCTGGAAAAAATGAGTTAATTGGGAAAAATATTCTGGAAAAAATTGGCCTAATCGAAACAGGAAATATTGTGACTGTGAGGCAAAAAGTCATGATGTGGATTGTGGCAATATGGGAAAAAGTCACGATGCGCAACGCAGAAAAGGGTGAACAACCACGATGGATCGCGCGGGAAAAAGCCGAACAACTGCAATGGACCGCGCGGGAAATAGCCAAACAACCGCGATGGGCAGCGCAGAAAATAGGCAAACAGTCGCGATGGGATGCGCGGAAGAAAGACGTGAGGGCATGATGCACAGCGCGACTATGGGTCCGACAGTCGCGATGTACGGACAGAAAAAAGTCACTGAAAAACGAACCCAAAAATTGAAATTTTGGGTTGTTTTAAGCTGCAGAACATGCCAAAGGCTAGAACAGCAATGAAGAGGCTGACTAGTATGGCAGATCTAACTCTTTAAAGGGGAAAAAACAACTAAAATATAGATCTAAAGCAAATATTTAAAGTTCAAAAACCAGTGCAGTCGCCAAAAATTGTTACTTGGTTTTTCAACCAAGCATGTGCAAGGATGTGCTTGCTAACTAGTAGCAACAATCTCAATAAAAATATGTAAAAACTAATGTAATCTGATCTAACATTAACATGTGCAAAGAAATAAAAAACTAGATTTAAGAACATAAGCAATAAGATCTATGAGAAAAATAAGAAATTAAAAAATTTGATCTTTTTTATTACCTCAAATGGTGAGGATGGTGAGTTTTGAGCAGCTCCAAGGTTGAGATGCTCCAATGTCCAATCGTCTCTTCTTCTCCAATGCTTCAATGGGGATCTTCAAACTCGAAATGGGAGGCAATGGCTCTCAAAGGGAATCTGGTAGCATAAGGATAGAATGAAATGTGGATGAATAATGAGGAGCCCCTATCACCTTTTTATAGTTTTTTGTGATGGGGAATACCATTATGGTTTAAGAAAACCAATGGTATTGACCAACATGGTTTAGGTCTCTTTTTCCCTCTTTTTCCTTTTTTGAATATTATTCCCTTTTAATTGATTTTTGGGAATTTTGGACCCTTTTCGAAGGTTTTTTGAGGAAAAATACATATTTTGAGGGGGAAAAGGTGTATTATGGTCTTTTTGGTGACCTTTTGAAGGTTTTAGAGGCTCAAATGGTGGAAAAAGTGGACAAATGGGTCATGAGAATATGGGAATGAGCTAGTCATCACTTTTTGGGTGTTAACAAAGCTATTGGGGAAATGGCACCATTTAATCATAGTTTAGCATTTGTACATAAAATCTCTTTGAGTTTTGATCTAAAATTCTTCTGAGTAGTAAATACAGACTCATAGGCCTCAAGAGATATCCCAAAGAGATCATCACCTCACTGAGTGCGCCCCTCCTCAAGGAGCAAGAATATGACAAGAAATGGAAGAATAGTTGTAGAAGCAAGATGAAGGAGATGTGATCAGGAGCTTCCCTATAGATTCAACCTGCAACAAATGAATCCATTGTAGCTCGAAATGAAAGTTCTGAATGGCCTCTCCAATTGTAAATTAGGATGGGAATCTTTCACCCTCAAAATTGCTGCTAAGGCAAGTAGAATAACACTTTACTAGCTCTCCTCTCCAAATGCAAATGTAAAATGATGAAAAGCTACTCTCCTTCTTTTTTCTTGAATTTTATAAAATTTCAAAGACCTCCTTATCTTGAATTCCATCCATGAGATTCATGCCAACTCAAATTAGGAAGAGATTCCAATGTATGCCATGCGTCCCTCCATTCCTAACCTCCTCCTTCACTCAATTCGAATGGGTGACTCTTTTGATGCCCTAACTCCATTTTGCGCCCTCTTAGAGGATATTTTTAACCCTGACATGTCATATATGTCATATGTCATCCATTAGGTTTTATTTGTGTCATAGGTGTCATAGCATCTTCAACATTGTTGTCATAGAAGCTAGGGAATCTAGCCCAAGTGTCTCAATATCTCTCAAATGCCTCTTCCTCTTCCATGGGAGTTACTCTTCCACTCCAATTCGACCTTAATTGAGTCATGCCAAGCATATTGACCTCCCAACTCCCCAAGAAAATTAGACTCCACCTTGGATTCGAATGGGTGAGAATAGGATGCCATGTGGTATGAGGAATCTAGCTAGTGTGGGTCCCACACCACCAATGTGTCTCTATGACCAAGTGCCACCTTATTTTCTTATCATAAATATTTATTTAACCCCTTTTAATATATTTATGTCAAGATAATGTCCATTTAGGGTTTATTAGTTCCCTTATTCAAAATCCCAATGTTTCCACCCCACCCTAGGAAACTAGTAGTAAGGTGGAATTTCCTCTTTTGAGAGTTATTTGAATGGAGACATTACATGTAAAAATGAAACCAACCAGCTATAAATGAAACCAACCAGTGATGAGCATAGTTCCCTTTCTGTGTTAATCTTGTTAAAAAATGAAATAGGTCATCACAAGTAGAGTTCTATTCCTACATCAAGCTCAATAAAAAATGAAACAAAGGACTATGAGCATAGTTCCCTTTCTATGTCAAGCTCGTTAAAAAATGAAACATATTCTTCTCCCATTAAGTCGAGTCTCCCACCAGATTTAGGACTTGAACCTTCATTTCATCTACCTATGTCACTTTATCCTCATTCTTCCTACCCCTCTAGTGAACATTTTCCTATTAGTAGCTAGGAATTTAATTGGGTGAAGAAGAAGAGTAGGAAGATGAAACGAAGCTTGGGGGGCATATCTCCAGCCTTTGGACATCGTACTAGAGTTAAGCTGCTAGCTTTTGCTGATAATGGTGGGGGGGAATTCCCAACCTTTGAACATCATGATGGGGAAAAACCTGCTAATGGGTATCACCCTAAGTACCAACCTCTCAACATCATGTTGAGAAGGAACCTGTCAATGGGCCTCATTCTGAGCAAAGTTTATTTTCAACTTCAAGATAGCTAACAAATGAAAGCATCATCCCAAGCATAGTTTGTTTTATGTTGCAATCTCATTAAAAAATGAAGCAGATACCATGAGCGTTCTTCCAAGCTTTCTTCAAGCTCGTTAAAAAACAGTAAGAGGTGTCGAGCTTACTTTTCACTTTTTCGTGCTATGGTTAAAAACATGAAAAGTGGTTTGAGCTTACTTTTTCCTTTTTCATGCTCTGGATTTGTTGGCACCCCAACAACTCCCCTTTATTTGTGCAAAATAAAGGGAACCCCCATTATATTTTTGTAAGTATTTGCTTTTAGTTTTCCTTCATCTTATCTTCCTTGCTTTGGTAGGTGGTTTCTTGGCTTTCTTTCTTTGATCCTTTTCTTTTCGTGGTGCTTGTTCTTTGGCTTGGATTTCATTGTATAAGGATTTGGTGATTTACATATTTTTTGGTTGGTGTATTTTGGCCCTTTAGTTGATGAACAAAACCTACTCAGTCTTACTTGAGCTTATTTGAGCTAATCATATCCTTCGGTTTGGCTTGGTTGGATTTATATGATGCTTTGACAATTGTAACAAATTTTGGTTTCTCGGTGCATTTGCGAATTAATGACCATTTTGGTAGATCATAATTAATTAACTAAAAGCTCAATTTTATCACTTATGATTTATGTCTAGAAAGAGTTTATATCAAATAATTGGTTCCAACTATTGGTTTTAAATTTAAGCAATCTATCAAATTTTACAAGCCTTAACATTTTTATTAAAAAATCTCTATAAATTTTATAATCCTAAATAAATTCTAAATAATGAAGGCTTGTTTATAAATAACTCATATTTTATTTTAAATAACTATATACCAAAGTTTCCTTTATTGCTATGTTCTTATCAAGACTAACACTTCTCCATCGTCTATATACGTCTATATTTCTTTAAATAATTTTTCATAACATTTTTTTCACTTCATTCTCGAGGCATACTATTTATGATGCAAATATATTTTAATAGAGATGTGCCAAAATTATTGAAATAATATTATAAGAAAAATATTTAATGGAAAGTATTAAATCTATGGTTCTTATTCAATACTTTCATATTCCATTCATTGGACACAAACATTAATGTGCATGGATTATGTCAAAATGTCTCTTTGCGTTATGATAACTATTTATCTGGATGATGAAGTAAGATTGAAACATGGCTTAAACTATCATTAACACTTTTATTATAAAATCATCAACATGATATATTTTGCAACTCTATTAAGGTATCTCTTGAGTGAAATTTCCTTGTTGGCATTATTGAAATCACATAGAAACCTTTGTTTTCTTTTGGAAAATGTGATTTCTATTTATGGGTTGTGGAATTCTCCTTTATAAGTTTTTAAATTGGGTTATTTTAATATTAATTTTGGAAAATTATTTTTGAATAAAATTTCCAATTGTTTTTCATGAGCATGGATAATTTTAGGGGCTATATATAGCCCATGGGCTATATTAAGGGGGTTACAAAAATTTATTGGGCTAGTTTCTTATATGGAAAGGGTTTTTTCAGCGAAAATATATTCTCCCAATATTTATTAGAAAAAAAATAAATCCAAAATGAATAGCCTCCGATATATTAATGAGGAAAATGAAAAAAACTATTTTCGCCCTAGCAAAATCTCCCTCTTATCTATCTTTCGCCCCCAATTTCTAGAGAAATTCTAGTGAAATCGTTTCTTCGCCCCCAATTTTTAGTAATGGAGGCTCCCAAGGGTTATTTTTCCCTCCATTTTCCTTGTAATTTAGGTATATGGTTGCATTTGCCTGTATTTTTAGTCAATTTCATGTGATACTTTCTTTGAGCCCTCGATTTCCAATATTGGAGGAAAAATTAGGGGCTATTTTGTTCTATATAAAGGCTATAATGATTCATGGTTCACCCACATCGGATTGCGCTTTCAGGGTGAAGGTTCTGGTCAATGCGATTGCACTTTTCATTCTTAGTTTTCTTGACATTTTAATATTCGTATAACATCTCCATTGTCGAAAGCTCAGGTCTTGAAGGGGCATGCCACACCTGCAATTTATCAGAGAATACAAACTCACATCATGTTTTTTATCCAATAATTAACGTGATATTATTTGTATCATGATTTTTATCCACAGTGACAATATATTGTTATATTGCAAATTTACCTTTTATCATGCTTTTTATCATGGATGCTTTTTGAGGCTTGTTGAATTCTAAGGCACTATTGATTCTTATGGCTCATTTGGTGTTATTAGGGTTTTATTCTATCCTAGGAGTATTAGTTCTGTGAAAGTGTTATAGAGCTCAAAAGATATGATTTATTTTATTCCTTGTCATGTTTAAACTATCGATTGACATTATATGTTGTTAGTGGATGCTACTCTTGATGGAGATAAGTCACATGGTTTTTATATATTCAAACTGAATTTGACCCATTTCTTTTAAAATGTGCTTTTATTAGGATCTCGCTCTGTAGTTATTATTGGATCTAAGGTGTTAATGAGAGTGTATATGTTCATATGTTATGCATGTTATTGTTTATGTTTGGGATGTTTGTAATATATATGAATGCACATTGATTATAATGGAGGAGCTATAGTGGAATGGTCATTATTTTGGATGTCTGCTTGTAGAGTTGTCCAAAGCATTCTGGTAGATTCTTTTATTTGTATTGAGAAGTTAGTGACTGGTAGATTTTTTTATTTGTATTGCCAAGTTCATCAATTTTATTTGTGACGTAAATTTGTTGGTTTCGGTACTTGTTTTACGATATTTTGTTTTTTGTAAGGGTCATTCAGAAGTAAAATGTTTTTTGGCGATTTGTTTTGATGTGTAATTGCATCATCATCTAGAAATGGATCTAGTTATGTGTGATAAATATATGTTTAGTTGGAACACGATACTTCATTTCCATCATGATTGTATATAATATGTATAGGGCATGTTTGACCTGAGATGTAGACATTATGCTATTTGATATCTAGTCTTTTGCATTCAATGAGGGTGCTAAAACAATTTTACCACATTTTGCATACTCTCAAAAATTTCAAGGACATAGACACAAACACCTCCTCATTTTATCTAAGAAAAAATAGTCTTTAACATAGTAGTTCTGATGATACACATGATGATGCATTAATGTGCTTTCTATTATTGTTAGTGTATGTTCTTATTTCTAATAGCCATTGCAAGTTTCTAACTAACTCTAAAAATTATAAATCAAATGACATAATTCATATTTTGATTGTCAACAAAAGAAAGGAAAAAGTGGCATTCATATCTATAAACAGATAAGCAATTTATTTTTTTCTTAGAGGGTAGCTTAAAAATGAGAGATTTGGAAAATAAGCTAATTGGGAATTCATACACTATATTAAGGTTGTGGGTCTCAATAATACTCCACATTGTAATAATGGTTCGTGGGTGCCATAATCACTCCACAGTGTAAAGTGTTCAATTCTATCAGTTTGTTGGTATGTCAAGATCTAGGTCCCCAAATGCCCATTGGACCATTAAGGGACGAGATAAAAAGTGGAGTCCCCACTTTCCCTAAATCTAGTTAGTGTAGTTATGTTTCACCAACATCTTTAGTTGGGAGTGACCCAATGTTGCTTGTGAAATGTATAAATAAATGCCTCCTCTCCTCATTCATGCATTTGCTCATTTGAGGGTCTAGGAGTCAAGCTATGGTATATTCTCTTCTATTGCACCACCTTAGTAATTTGTAAAATCAAAAGTTGAGTCTTCCTAGCAAAAGATTCACCAAGACGTTATAAGGTTTTATAATTTGATGAAATATTCGCCAATTTTTTACAATATTTTATAATTCGGTAAAATATTTGCCAAGATTTTACAATATCTTATAATTTAGTGAAAGATTCGCCAAGATTTTACAAGATTCTATAATAGAATGAAAGATTAGCCAAAAAATTATATATACATATTATATTATTGATAAAATAGCCTTAAAAGTTTCCTATATATTAGGGAGATTCGCCCATTTATTATACATATAAATTTTGGGGGTGTTCTTAAAATTATCCCTGTTCATGAGTTTATAAGCAAAAATCAAAATTCATGTGCCACAAGAAAGAAGTATCATCACAAGTCACAAGTATTGTAGACAATTGAGGCTGTTGAAAATATGTTTGCAAACACTACGTCTCTCTACCAAAAGGTAATGCATAGACAATTAGTAATAACGTTTATTCAACTGATCCTCTTGTTTCCACCAAATTTCAGATATTCGAGGGTCTTACGCATTCGATGTCTTCATTTTAAGAAATATGCAAACATTGATGCATGAGAGAGGAATGAGATTTTCTCATGAATTCATGAACATTGAATACCGGAGCTTATCAGTTGTGGCGAGTACGAACAATGAACAATTTCCCGTCATAAAGAATCTTCCACGAAGTATTCAAATAATTGGAAGATATAAAAGATAAAGATTACTTGCTTTAAGTTTGTTTTTGCTAATATCTGAGTTGATCTTAGTTTGCATAATTAAATAACACAGTCAAAGGATATAAAGGATCATCGAATTTCTTTTGTTTTCTATTTCAATCCTTTCAGATCTTCTTTGTTTTCAGAAAATAGTCATTAGAGAATTATTTCAACATGTTCTTTCCATCATTTATATTATGATATTCTTAAGACGAGATGAAAATATTAAATACTTTTTAAGTGCATTTTTGTATTAATATTCATTTCATTGGACAGTTTGGAAGCTAATTTCTGTCTCTATAATTTGAACATGATTGGATAGGTTATCAAATGGAAAATTGATGAGCAAGAAAATGCCAAGAGTATGAAGTAAAGTTTCCCCATGCCTGTGCAACAGAAGGAAGTCTGACTCATTGAAAATGGATCTTGCACCTGTTAGAGAGACAATTTTGCATGGTGGATTGTGGGAAAACCAAGAAGAATCTGGAAAAACAGTTGAAACCCACTTCCCAAATGAGCTTCTTTACCCCTTAACACGAACGTTTTTGAAAATATCTCAACAAATTTGGAGAAATTCGTGCTCGCACATAGGTGTATTTTCCATAAATTGGTTGCGGCCAATTCGGTATCTAGTTGAACGAACAAAAGTTTTGGGGACTGGATTCTATCCTTCCCACTGCTATTCACTTCTATAAATTCGAGCTTAGAGGTCTGAGAGAGGGAGGAGGGTCTCTAGATACTAGAGGATGAATTTTATCTTCTCTGCATTTTCTTTTGTAAAATTTCTTTCAAAGAAGTCATCATGGAAGCACTCCCAACCAACAGTTGGTAGCTCAACATTTTATGGAGGAATGATGCTCTCTATGTATTTGCAGAAATATTTTGTAAGCTTTGTACAACTTTCCTTTCACAGAGCAATGGAAATTGAATGTTTATACTGGTTACCATTATTTCTTAATGAAATTAAGTAAATGCTAGAACTTAGTTTTTTTTGTTATGCTTACTTTCCTTAGGATCACAATCTCTTAAAGTTTATTCTAGAATATTATGATTACTTTATCATTTGATCTATTGATAGAAAGTATATTTAGATTTGCATACCTAAAGGATTCTTACAATTTCTCATGATTTTATTCTGCCAATTTTCAGAAATTTTTAAGTTATTTAATATGTGATAATTTGATTATAAGATTTGTCTTCAATTCCATTCATCACATGTTTAACTTCTAAATGCAAACTAAGTTTATGATTAGCTTTAAACTTGATCCTGCATGATAGATTAGGTAGAACTAATTTAAGTCTTAAATTAGAATTAGAATTTTATTTAGTTGTGGAAACCTACAAAAAATTAGCGATTGTTAATACTGTTGTAGTTTGAAAGCTACTAAATTTATGTGTTATCATTAGATTAGAATATATCTTTGCTAACAATATAGTCTAGTTTATTTTTATTTAGTTTGAATAGATAGGAAGTAACAACACAACTAATTATTAAAATCTTATTATGAGACTCTCTTGTTGAGAGAAAATCCACAAAGGAAGTGGGGCCTTTGTTTCTGTGATATTTAGTTATCCCAAACACACTAGGGGATGTGTTAAGCACCTTATGTGGGATATTTGTCTTTGTTGGCCTTATGATAGAAAATCTGGCCAACAAGATTCAAACATGAAAAATTCTCCAAGTGTTTTTGATACCATTATAGTGCTCATTAAAAACCAAGTAAAACAGTGTCGAGCTTAGTCTTTGTTCTTTCTCATGCTCGTTAATACATGAGAATAAGCCACCGAGTACACTTTTATCACTTTTTCGGGATTATAAAATTTATTACAAAAAAGGAACCCCTTGGAGTTTTCTTTAAGATCTTTTCAGACTCTTGAAACAAAAAAAGATTGTCGACTGAACTTGTCTCTTTCACGCTTGTAAAAGTATTTGAAAGGTCGTCTATCCAGTGATATTTTACCCATTTTTTAGACCATTTAGACTATTTACGAAAAATGAATACCTTATTCAACCATTGACTAAGAGAGTTCTACTTCGCATTTTTTTTGTTGCTTTTTCGGCCTTAGGAAACTAACTTTATGAAAAAGTCATTTTTAGAGTCTTCTTTTGATTCTTTTAGACTCTCTAAATGTGAAACATAGCCGCGTTTTCCTTCTTTGGACTCATAAAATTATACATCAAAGGACCCATATGGGACCAAAGCTCTCCTTAACCAGGTTCGTAAACACATGTGAGATTGGACTCATTGAAAAATGAGCTATATCGAGCATCTATTATCCTCCTCAAGATCATTAAAAAACAAAGGGGTACTCATCCATTATGATGGGGGTTGGGGAAAATAAGCCGGTTTTGTTATGCAAATATTTATGGCAGCTTGTGTCACCTTTGAACATGGAACCTATTTGCATCTCATCATATTGTTGGTAATTTTCTTGTCTCTGATTCATGCCAATTCTATGATTCATCCTACTCTTTTGGGTCATTTGAAGAATGCCTCAGTCATTGGTGCATTATGTTTTGCTCTTTGTCTCATTGAGTGAATGCTTCCAAGTCATTATTGTCGTGTCATTCAATGTTCAAAGGGAAGTTTACTTGAGTTATCCTCTACAATATTGTCATCCTTTACATCCTTGTGTCAGTCCATATATTCAAAAGATTCATCACTTCATATCATTATCATGTTAGTTTCGTTTCGATAATGTGGGATTCATCATGGCCCTCCTTTGACGAGTCTATTCACATCGACATCAGCACATTATCCAAAAATTAGACTTAGGAACCACCTTAGTACCTTGGTACCTGTTGAAAGCTGGGATTTCACATGCTCATTCGACTAGACATAGAAATGTACATACATAAAATATCAAATAAAGTATTGGGAAGGGACATCTAATCTTCCTTAGTATTAATCTTTGATAAGTATTTATACATCATGAGAGAGGCTAGAGCGGTTATACCCGCTCCAACTACTCATTCGTTAAGGAGTGATTATCCATTAAACTATATAATATTTACATAAATGTGATGACATTTAGGAAAGGCCTATCATCTCCCTCAACATATCCCCCACCAACAAAGCCTTTCTTTGTCTCGAAGAAAACAAAGAAATATGTATGAACATCCTAGGTTTCTGCTTCTGCGGAAGTAGTCCTCAGTGTGCATCAACCATCCATACCGGTCTGCATAGGTAATTGGTTTATGTATATGTAACTTCGGAATGTATTTCATCTATGTATTTCATATATATTTATTGTACCCTTATTAGAGATGTGTTATTCCTCTATAAGGAAGTGTCGTCATGTGGATTGACAAGTGTCGCAAGTGTGTGTACTTGCGGATGGGTTATTAGACCACCATGTCTGGGGTTAGCCCTGAAATATATATATTATATTGTGGATGTACCTAGCTAGACAAGTCGGCCCCATAAGGTCACTGGGAAAACAGGTTAGTATAAAGATCAAGAGATCTCTATTTAGATCATTCGGAAAGTCATATCTCTCTCACTCAGAAAGTGGCGCACTAGTGAGGAGGAGGATCATCTGCTACTAGGAGACTGTCTCAGTGTATTTTGGTTGTACTTTGGTTGATCCATTGCTCTCTCTATCTCTGAGGAAGTTGTGGGGTTTTTCACCTTAGGGTTTTCCCCACGGAAACTCTGTATCTCTTGTCTCTCATGCTTTTGATTCTTATGATGCTTGTGATGCTTATTGTGATTGTTATGCATTGATATACTGTATATGTTATTCTCTCAGTGAAGATCCTAGAGTATTGTGAATTAATGCTCAAAATTTAACATGGTATCAGAGCTAACCTGAGAAGAAGACATTTTGCAGTGACGGAAACTTGAGTTTCTTGTTTATTGGGTTTCTCTCCACAGATTTTGGAAAAGCAGTATAGTAGATTGACTATACTCATCAAGGAGAATCTATCTATCCAATCAGAATTCAATTCTGAGCATTTTCAAATTTGGCCCTAAAAATTAGGGTTTCCACAAAAATAGGAATTTCTGAAATCTGAAGACATAGCTGGAAGCTACTTGCAAAAAGCAAAGTTTAGAGCTTTGGATCGATATTTTTGGCTGGGTAGATCTCCGGGAAACTCAAACCCTAATTCAGGGCTCTCCCTAGTGAACCCGGGAGGACAAAAAGACAAATCTAAAGGGTAAAGCTTTGCTAATCTCAAATTATGAATGCACCAGGCTAATCAGCTCATCAAGGCGCATCTTTCTATCCTTTCAGAAATTTGAAATTCACATTTGAAATTTTTAGGGTTTTTTTCGACAAACCCTAATCCGGGACCAGATCCAGTTTTCAGCATTTCAAGTGGTAAGACCTAAATATTTTCTATTTCCATTTGAAGTACTCTTTAAGATGTCTCACCACACCAAGCTTGAGGATAAGCTTGAAGGGGCTGATAAATTTCGAGCTTGGAAGTATAGGATTGGGTTAATCCTGGAAGAGAATGAGTTGGACTCATATATAAAAGAAGACATCCCTATCCCAGAGGATGAAGAGGCCAAGGTATTGCATAAGAAGAACTTGGTCAAGGCAAAGAGAATCATTGCTGATTCTATCAAAGACCATCTCATACCCCATGTGTCTTCTCTAAAGACACCCAAGGAGATGTTTGACTCTTTGACCAAGCTATTTGAAGGAAAGAACATAAATCGGAAGATGACTCTGCAGAATCAATTGAAAGGGGTCAAGATGTTGAATGGAGAAACCATTCAATTTTACTTCTCGAAGGTCTCTCAGAACAAGGAGCAACTTGAAGTTGTAGATGAAGTAGTGGACCATGGCGAAATTGTTATGACCACTCTGAATGGCCTACCTATGTCATGGGACTCCTTTATTCAAAGAATCTGTGCAAGAAAGAAATTCATCTCTTTCAGTAAACTATGGGAGGAATGCTCTCAAGAAGAAGCTATACTTGTAGCTCGTGAGGAAAAGATGGGAGGTGAAGATCAAGCTCTCGCAACTCACACCAAAAGAAGCAAGCCCAAGAAGGAGCACTCTCAGTACAAAAGATCCTATCAAAAGAATAAGAAGGATCTAAGATGCTTCACATGCAATGAGAAGGGTCACTTTGCTTCAGATTGTCCCAAGAACAAAAGGGATAATAAAAACAACTCCAGCAAGAAGAAGAAGGGAAGCAAAAGAAAGTTCCATGCTCATGCTGCCGAGGATGATGAACCTCCAAAGAAGAAGGCTAGGGCAGAAAGTGGTGATGACTCATCAAGTGAAGAAGAGTATGTTCTAAACTCTACTCTCACAGGTACTATCTCTCATGGTTGTAATGATTGGTTGATTGATAGTGGGGCTTCCAAACACATGACTGGGTTTAAGGAATCTTTTGCGAATCTATCTGAACATGAATCACCCCATAAGGTGAAAATTGGGGATGATTATCAATACCCAATCAAAGGAAGTGGTGAAGCCTCCTACAACCTAGATTCTGGAAAATCTTTGAAGATGAAAGAAGTCCTCTATGTACCTGGACTCAAGAAGAACTTACTCTCCATTTCTGCATTGGATGCAAAAGGTATGAGGGTTGCATTTGTGGATGGCTAAGTCCTAATGTGGCCAAAGGGAAAGACCATAGATGATGCAGTAGTGATTGGAGAGCAAGAGGGAGGATTGTATAAATTAAAGGGACAACCTGAACATGCCATGGTGCATGAATCCATGGAGCCAAGTGAACTTTGGCATAGAAGACTTGCTCATATGCACTATAGGGCACTTCCAATTGCAGGCAAGGCTGTAGAAGGTCTTCCTGAAATCAAGACGAAACATGAAGGTGTTTGCAAAGGATGTGCAAAAGGTAAGAACATTAAGAAGGCTTTCCCAAGTAGTGAAAGCAAGGCCAAAGATATCCTGGAAATCATCCACTCAGATGTATGTGGTCCTATGTCATCCAGTTCTCTTAGTGGGTATGTTTACTATGTCTCATTTATTGATGACTTCTCTAGGAAGACTTGGGTATACTTCTTGAAGAACAAAGATGAGGTGCTTGATAAGTTCAAGGAATTCAAAACCTTGATGGAGAATCAAACTGACAAGAAGATCAAAACATTCAGATTCGACAATGGTGGAGAATTCACCTCAGGTGACTTCAAGAAGCTTTGTAGTGATTCAGGGATTAAGAGGGAGTTGACTGCTCCTTATAATCCTCAACAGAATGGAGTTGTAGAAAGGAAGAATAGAACTATAATGGAAGCAGCAAGGGCAATGCTGCATGACCAGGATCTACCTATGCATCTATGGGCAGAAGCAGCTAGAACAGCTGTATATGTGCAGAACAAAACACCCCACAAGATATTGGACAACAAGACACCAGAAGAGGTCTTTTCTGGTAAGAAACCTGAAGTCAGCCATCTTAGAATATTTGGTTTTCTAGTATACACTCATATCCCAAAGGAAAAGAGGACTAAACTAGATCCTTTAGGAAAGAAGGGTATCTTTGTGGGTTACAGTGAAAGCTCGAAGGCTTACAGAATATACTTTCCAGGGTTCAAGAAGATTGATGTCAGAAGGGATGTAACATTTGATGAAAACTCAGCATTCATCAAATCAAGGAAGGAACCTATTGAAGTTTATGAAGAAGCTAAGGAAACTATATTTCAAGACACTACCATGACTGAAGCAGTTCCAGAAGTTTTTCATGAGTTTGAAGATCCACAAGAACCTATAGATCCACCCTGTGAGGATAACTCTCACAAGAGGAAACCTGCATGGGCTAGAGAGCTCATTCAAGATGCAGAAAGATTTGGCATTCCAGAAGAAGAACACAGAGCAAAGAAGAGAACTAGATCACATACCAACTATGTTGCTTTACTCAGTGACATTATGAAAAAAGAGACTTCCAGTTATGAAGAAGCAGCGGAAAAGAAAGAATGGAAGGATGCCATGGTTGAGGAATACCAATCAGTAATGAAGAATGATGTTTGGGATGTTGTCCCAAGACCTAAAGAGAAGTCTGTTGTGACTTCCAAATGGATCTACAAAATCAAGCATGCTGCAGATGGCAGTGTAGAGAAATAAAAGGCAATATCCATAGCTCTTGGCTTCTCTTAGAAAGAGGGAATAGATTATGAAGAAACATTTGCACCTATAGCCAGGTATACTTCCATCAGAACAGTACTTGCCCTGGCTGTAGCAATGAAATGGAAAATACACCAAATGGATGTCAAGACTGCTTTCTTGAATGGTGTAGTTGAAGAGGAAGTATATGTGGAGCAGCCACTCGGTTTTGAAATACATGACAGGGAGTCATATGCGTGCAGATTGAAGAAAGCCTTGTATGGCTTGAAACAAGCTCCTAGAACCTGGTATGGTAGGATGGACAGTTTCCTATCTAGTTTGGGCTTTACCAAGAGTAAAGCGGATTCCAACCTCTACTACAAGGTTGAGGAAGGGAATCCTATGATTCTACTCCTATATGTGGATGACTTATTTGTAACAGGAGATGACAAACTGATTGCAGATACTAAGAGGAAGCTTGCTGCCGCGTTTGATATGAAAGACTTGGGAATGATGCATTATTTCCTAGGTATGGAGGTGTGGCAGAATGCAGGTGGGATCTTCCTTGGTCAAGGGAAGTACACAATAGATATTCTAAAGAGATTCGGGATGATGGATTGCAAGGCCATGGCCACACCTATGGCATCGTATCTGAAGCTTCTATGTGATGCTTCATCTGATCCGGTTGATGTCTCTATGTATCGTCAGATGATTGGGTCCTTGATGTACCTGACGAACACGAGACCAGATATTTGCTTTGCGGTGAACACATTGAGTCAGTTCCTTACAGATCCGAGGAATGTTCATCTGGTTGCTGTATAGCATGTTTTGAGGTACCTGAAGGGTACGGTGGATTATGGGCTCAAGTATGAGGTGAATCAAAAGTTTAACCTACAGGGTTATGTTGATTCAGATTGGGCTGGCAGTGCTACAGATAGGAAGAGCACATCTGGGTGCTGCTTTAGTATGGGATCAGGTGTGATCTCTTGGTTTAGCAGGAAGTAGTCATGTGTAGCACTGAGTATAGCTGAGGCAGAGTATGTTGCAGCCTGTTCATCTAGTTGTGAGGCAGTATGGCTATGGAAGCTACTGTCTGAGTTATTTGATCTCCCGTTGGATGCTACTAGTATCTTCTATGATAACCATAGTTGTGTGAAGCTATCCGAGAACCTAGTGTTTCATGACAGGTCGAAACACATAGAGATCAAATATCACTATATCAGGGATATTGTGCAAAGAGGAGCTGTGAATCTCCTGTATGTTGCAAGGGACGAGCAAATTGCAGATGTGCTGAAGAAGCCACTAGCCAGGGTGAAGTTCGAGTACTTCAGAAAGAGGCTTGGTGTTCTTTAGATCGATGACACTTCGAGGAAGAAGTGATGGACACATTTGCTGAATCCATTCCAAGCATTTTGGAAGGAGGATCCTCTACATGGCTGTGGATGTAAGCACTGGATGATGAGCATCAGGATGATGTTCTAGTTTCTGCTTTGATATGATCAGTTGGATCATTTATATGTATGCATCATGTTGGATGCTGGATATGATCAGTTGGATCATTTATATGTATGTATGCATCATGTTGGATGCTGGATATGATCAGTTGGATCATTTATATGTATGTATGCATCATGTTGGATGCTGGATATATCAGTTGGATCATTTGTATGTATTTTGTATATGCATCATGTTGGATGCTTGGACCATGTATCTGTATATGTATCAGGTGGATACATTGTATAATCAGGTGGATCATGTATGGTGATATGTATCATGTATTTGTATTTGTATCAGGTGGATACACTATATGATCAGGTGGATCATGTATGATGATATGTATCAGGTAGATACTTGGTATGCATCATGTAGATGCATGATATGATCAGGATGATCGTGGATGACGAGCTTCAGGATGTTGCTCTAGATGACATGCAGTAGGATGTTGAAATGATGACGATCGGGATGATCATGTGTACATCAAGGTGATGTATGGTGAGTATCAGGTTGATACTCTATGGCCGTGGATCAGGTTGTGCAGATGAGCATATAATTTGGCCCTGGGAGATTTGCAGATAGTCTTTCGAGGTTTTGCCTATGGCATATAATTTGGCCCTGGGATATCTGGCAAATGCTCTTTAGAGGTTTTGCTCTGGGAGGACATATAATTTGGCCCTGGGAGATCTGCAGATAGTCTTTCGAGGTTTTGCCTATGGCATATAATCTGGCCTTGGGGTATCTGGCAGATGCTCTTTCGAGGTTTTTTCCTATGGCATATAATATGTCCCTGAGAGATCCGATAGGTTGAGCTGTGTGCTCGTAATAAGTCCTGAGATGCTCTTGTGAGGTTTTTCCATGACCACATATAATCTGTCCCTGGGAGATCCTATAGGTAGAGCTATGTGCTTGTAACAGCCTGGGATGCTCTTGCGAGGTTTTGTGGTGACCACATATAATCTGTCCCTGGGAGATCCTATAGGTAGAGATGTGTACTCGTAACAGCCTGGGATGCTCTTGTGAGGTTTTGTTAACACCCAAAAAGTGTTCACTACCTCATCTACCCCATTACATGGCTCATTTGTCCATTTTCCTACCATATTTCCCTTGAAAACCCTGAAAATCCCACTAAAAAGCCTCCAAAAGGCCACAAAACCATCAAAAAAGCCTCAAAAAAGCTAAAAACCCCATTTTTCCTCCAAAAATATCCAAAATTCTTCTAAAATAGCAAAAACCCTCTAAAGAGGGAATAAAAAATATAAAATAATGAGGAAAAAGGAGGAAAAAACCCTATACAGTTGACCTAAACCATTTGGTTCCCAAAACCATGGGCCAGCACTCCACCACCAAAAAACTATAAATAGGTGATGGAGACCCCTTATTTCACATCCACAATCAGAAGCACCCTTACTCTTCCAAAATAGCTCTTGAAACCCTGGCTCACCCTTGAGCTACTTTCACCTTGAGAGGCCGTTTTGGCCCATTCCCACCATTGGAGAAAGAGAAGGAGCAAGTTGGAGCTTGGAGCAACCCTCTTGGGAAATTGCAAGAGCTTCACCAACCTTCACATTGGAGGTAAAATTAATACAAAAACCATTCTTTATATTTTGTTTTTCTGTTTCATGCATATGTTTAGAGTAATTTACATTTCTGTTTTAGCATCTTAATTTACAATTTATTGAACTGCTACTAAGGAGTCCCTTCTCCTTAGTAGGTTCTCATTTGCACAAGCTAGGGGTAAAACCCTAGCTACAGTTTTGGCGACTCCCCTAGGTTTGAATTTCTGGTTACAATTTTTAAATATTTTTTCTGTTCGGCTATCCCTTTCGGCCATCGTAAACCGCGTTTTTTCCCCCTGCAGTCGCGTTCTGACCGCATCTTTCGGGCACTTACCTGCGATTCGACCGCATCTCTTGGACTGTTTTCAGCGACCGTCCGACCGTTTTCAGTCTGTTACCTGCGATCTGACCGCGACTATTATCCTGTTTGGGATGGTCTGACTGTGGCTATTACCCTGTTTTCTGCATCCTGCCTACGGCTTTTGGCCATTTTCCTGCGACCCGCCGGCGCCTTTCGGCGTCTTTCCTGCGTCCCTCCTGTGGCTTTCGGCTAGTTTCCCCGCAACCCACCGGTGCCTTTCGGCGTTTTTCCTGCGTCCCGCCTGCGGCTTTCGGCCAGTTTCCCGCAACCCGCCGGCACCTTTCGACGTTTTTCCTGCGGCTTTCAGCCAGTTTTCCTCAACCCGCCAGCGCCTTTCGACGTTTTTCCTGCGTCTCGACTGTGTTTTTCAGCCCAAAACTTGCAACCCGCCTGCGATTGTTCAGCTGTTTTCCACGGTTTGACCGCTCAGATTTGTTAAAAACCTGCGGTCTTTTTTCTGCATTTTTCTCTGTTTTGAACCCAGCACTTTGCTGCACTATTTTCTGCCCCAGCATAGCCATCTGTCCTACCTGCAGCCACCCTTCCTTACAGCCTTTTCTGCATTTTTATTTCTATTTCATTTATAGAATCGTTTTTACATTTTCAACACTTTAAATTGAAAAAAGAAAATTGTGCATTTCAAAAGTTAATTTCTATATTGTTATTGCTAGATAGAAAGTTGCCCTCCCTAGTGGCACTTTCTACTTGGGTTCATCATCATCTCACACGCACACACTCTGTCACCTAATTCAAGTGAGCCTTAAAAAGTACTTAACACAACCAACATTCTAACCCCACTTGGGGAACACAAAAGAATTTTTGTAGTTAGGTAGGATCGGGGGGATAGGCTTCCAATAACACCCCTTGGTTGCTTACACTTGAGACATAGCTGTTGTCCAATTAGGGAACCAAAATCCCCTAGTATTTTTTGGCACGGTCACAACCAGTTTATCAGAGGGCCTCTCCCCTAGGAGGGTTGAAGCCGCCAGACTAGTTCCGGAGGCCTGAGTGGAATACCGCAATCCATTCAGTAACCGAATGGCTACCTTTCATAGCTCTCGGGATATCCCTGTATGGGGGTATTGTGGTAAAAGGACCAAACGACAGATTCACCTTTCTGGACATGTCATGAACGGGGTATCTTAGTTGCCATTCTTCTAGGATTGACTACCCGGTGTCCCTCCCGGTAGGGGGATATCTTAGCCACTTGGCTCTCCTATCCATATTGTCTGACTTGGATTTCATCACCTTGCAGAGGATATGTCTAGTTGAGTCAGAATACTATCTAGTTAGGTGTTTGCTTGCTCCCTTACCTCCTTTTGGTCTAGTGAGTCCACCATTTTTTATTTTTAGGAAACCTGCTGCTTGTTGGTATTCTGACCATTTCTGTTGATACTCCACCTATTGTAGCACAGCTGTTACAGTGGGTGTTTTGAGTTGGTTGTTGGCTTGAGTGCCCTATTTTTTGAGCTCTCCTTCTGCACACTCGGTTGCATTAGGGTTTTTGAGCTGTTTTTTACTCACCTCAACCCTTAGAGATTTGACACCATCTGTCACCATTGAGTCCCCAAGACATTCTCGGTGCCTCAGGGGTGAGCCCCCACAGCACGCTTCACTTGACACCACCCGTCATAGACACAGATCTTCATCACTTGATACCACTTATCATAGATCTCGAGCCTTTTCACTTGATTCCACTTGTCAGTGGCATAGGACTCCGTCACCCGATCTTGACACCCCTTACTTTACCTCCGATTCTGAGGAAGAGTCTGAGAACCCCATTTACACTGCCCCTACTAGCCCCATGGCTGGCACGACTTCCACTCCTTTACTTGTAGGGACCATTGGTGGCACATCCACCACTACACCAGTTACCACACCTGTTTTGGGTATGCCCTCGATGGGGGCCACGTCCACCATTCGGGTCACCATACCCATTCCAGTACCTGGCATACCTACTACCACTCCACCAGTGACTCACACCACCAATGGTGGTGCAGGACCCTCCTATACCTTAGTTCCCCCACTTGGGGGAAACATCCCAAACCCTGTCCCTCCAATTGGGGGCATTGGCCCCAACTTGGTCCAACCCACTACTGTGTCACATCCTTCTTCCAGTTTGCCATTCATGTCTAGCCTCAACCTGCCTGACGTAGCCAGACTGACTAATGATCCTATCCGACACGACCCTGCATGGCCTCACATTCCTACCAAGCTTCCCTCTGACATCCCTAAGTTCAAGGGCAAGGCAGGTGAGGACCCTCAAAACCATATTATGTCCTTCCATCTATGGTGTTCCTCCAACTCCATAGTGGACGACTTTGTTCACCTTCGTTTGTTACAGCGCACCTTCACTGGCTCTACAGCTAAGTGGTATATCGAGCAACCCCATGGGACCCATGCCACCTTTACTTCCCTTGCCTCGACCTTCCTGCAGTTCTTCTAATTACCGATCCGCTACGACACGGGCGTTCAGATTCTCCTGTCTTGCAGAAAAAACACGGCTACCCACATCACGAACCACATTCATGAGTGGCATCAACGTCGTAGCTTATGCAAGATCAAATTAGATGACCGTATCTTCTTAGATTGGTTCCTCAAATCCCTTCTTCCTGTCATTGCTAAGGATGTAGCTTCCAAAAGACCCCAGTCTGAAGAAGAGGCCATCCTTAAGGCACAACAGTTCGACCTCATTTATGCCTAGTCAGGTTATCTCTATACCATTATACCGGATGCCCCTCGCGGTGATTCCTCCCAGCACGATGCGCCGGGGGCATCCCGTGCTGCAGACGGCATCATCGACCGTGTTTCTTCGCATCCCCAACCCTTTTCCATAGGATGTCCTAACCCTGGCCCCGACCTTTCGCGGGCTACCTCACAGTCGGGAGAAACCAACTCATATGCTCCTATGGCACATCATCACCATTCTCATGGACCCTCATGTCCACCTCAGTGCTTTGGACACGCACCCCCCGCTTACACCCCCCTAGTCGCACCTCAGCCCTATTACCACCAGCAGGTTGCACCAGCTCCTGCGCCTTCCCAAGCCCAACCCGCTTATTACCCACCACAGGCAGCCCCTGTGGCCAACCCACGACCCGCTTCGCAGACATATCAGCAACCCCCACAAGGTGCTGCACCTGTGCAGCCTCCACATACATATTATCCACTGCAGCCTCCTCCCACACCTGCACAACCTTAGAACCCACTTGCTGCCCAAGGGAAAGTATATGCCCAACAAACGCCGCAGCAAAACCAAAACAACCAATGCAACCAGGGCCAACAAAACCACGGTAAGGGCCGTAATCGTGGAAACAACCCTCCTCCTAACCAAGGCAGTCAACCTCCTAATCCCCCAAACAACACTAATGCAGCCCCGCTAACCAAAACCCTAATCGCCCGCCCAAGCAGGCTAAAAACCCTAATTTGCGAACGAACCATCCTTGTTCTATTTGCGGGTTCTATGGCCACTACACACATGCTTTCCCACATTTGGAGCGAGCTCGGCAACTTTGGGTTGATGATGCCCATCGCCAAGGGCATGCGGCTCCTCAAGCACCGCCTAACCCCCCACAACCTTAGCAGCCACCTTTAGTGCTGCAAAACCCCTTACCAAACCAAGGCGTAGTGAACACTCAGCCGTTGGATCCCCCTCAAGCCAATGCGCCACCCCAACAACCGATCACTTACACCGTTCCTGATCAACCCATGTTTGACTCAGGTACCCACCACTTGTTGATGATGTCATCCGCTGATGTCAACCTCCAGACCCATCAGAACCAATATGGATCCACCTCTGAAGCCCCTCCCGTCGATAAAACCACTAACACTCTTCCCACTGATCAGGCATTACGTATCCCTCCACCCCCAATAGATGGTGCTTCCAAAGCACCTCGTTTCCCACTTCGCCGTATCAACAACAACCCCAATGCGCGCGCTGCGTCAAACTACAACATTGTAGACGACTTAGACCAATCCCCCGCAGCCATGTCTATGTTATAAGTCTTGAAAAACTGCCCTTCCTAGCGCAAGACTTTACTTTCAACCATTGGGGCTATTGACCCAAATGATTCGAATTTGATGGCATTTGATTTGGACTAGTCCGAACCCCTCCTGCCTTCCACTTTAGCATTCCAAGTTTCTGTTTCCGTTCGGAATCTTGTCATCCATCGGTGCATCATCGATGAAGGTGCCTCCACATGCGTTATGTCCACATTCGTATGGCAGAAGTTGGGATCCCCTACCCTTCAGCAGTCCACCACTGCATTATGCACATACGACGATCGTTCAGCTCAACCCCAAGGTCTCCTAGCCAATGTCCCCGTCCAGTTAGGTGGTAAAACCGTCCTCATTGACATAGAGGTCATCAACGCCCAGCTTGATTCCAACCTCTTACTTGGTCGTAGCTACATGTATGCTATGCGGGTGGTAGCTTCCTCTGTCTTTCGGACCATGATGTTCCCCCATGACGGACACGTGGTCAAGATCGACCAACTCACTTACTATGATCCAAATGCCCCCGTTGCACCCGAAAATGTTCTCCCCATGGTTGAACAACCTGTTAGTGGTGATACCTCTTTTGTTTCCTCCTCAGGACCTAGAGTTTGCTCAGACCCGCCGATGACATCCACCTTCCAATCCATTCCTCCCCCGTCATCTACGCCCAAAGTGTCTGACTTATGTACCCTTTCCCACGATACGCAAACACCTAACAATCAACCACCCTTGTTTCCTAAACCACCGCTAGTACCTAGCCACATTGGTGTTACACCTATCCACACAATCCCCTTCCTAGTCCCTCCATCGGGAGTAGTAAGCGCCCCGGTTATGGCTACCCTTAGCCTCCCTGGGTTAACCTTGGGATTACCCGTATGGTATCTTTCGCTTCCCGTTCCCCCACCGACACCAAGCGTCGTCCTACAACAAGTGCAACCCATGGCTACTACCACTCAGCCACCCCCCGGTGTCGCTACCCCCTTCATCCTCCATGAATCCCCCTCCTCCTCCCAAATCCACTGGGGGCAGAGGCCCCCAACCTTAAACTGCTATACCACCTCCCAAGACAGTAAAAAACCCCCCCCGTGTTTCGTGCTCCTCCCAAATGCTCATTGTGCGATGAGTTAGTCCATGCGACTCATCAATATCCACAGTTACCCGCATTACAGGAACACATGCAGAGGCTTGACGATGACCCCAATATCCCGGTTGTCAAACTAGATCCAACCCCTAAGCCTCGTGATAAATCATTATGCACTAACCACCCCTGTTCCATATGCGGTGTTTATGGGAATTACTCAAATCATTGTCCCGATCTCCCCGATTACAGAGCAGCTCTCTATGAGATGAACAATCTGGATCTTGAGACGGCACCACCCACCATTGAAGAGATTCACCCCCCGATCTCACCCCCATCTGGGGAGATCAACACCATTTACATGATCCCTTCAACTACCATTCCCTCGTCAACTAATTTGACGACCCACACTTTCCGTACTGATGAGGAGATTCTTGAGGCACTCACTGCCCCGGAGTTTCCCTAGGATGACATGCACCATCGTTCGTATTTCCTCCCAAAAGCATCTTCCTCTAGCACTGCTACCCAATTTGCAGTTGAATCCAAAGATTTCTTTCCTACTAAGTTCGACTGGTTCAAGGATCCTATTCCTGCTTCAGATGCGTTTGAGGAAGGTAACATGGCCAATATTTCACCCGTCATCCAAATTGATATCGCTGCCCCAGGAGGTACTCCTGAACTCATAACTTTAGGAGCATCCTGCAGTGAGCATGAGATTGAGGAGTAAAAAAAACTCTTCCACGAATTCCATGATGTCTTTGCCTGGTCCTATACTGAGATGCCCGGTCTCGACCCCGCCATTATAGAGCACCACATTGACACATGGCCTGATGTACCCCCCGTTCGTCAGAAACAACGTCCCATTCATCCTTCCAAGCTACCCGCCGTCAAAGCAGTGATTGAGAAACTTCGCAAGGCAGGATTCATTTATCCTATTGCTTATACCACCTGGGTTTCAAACCCCGTCCCTGTTAACAAAAAACAAGGCACCATTAGAGTATGCACTGACTTCCGAGATTTAAACCGTGCCTGTCCCAAAGACAATTTCCCCACGCCATTTATTGACCAGCTCATCGATTCTTGTGTGGGGCATGAAGTCTTGTCTTTGATGGACGGTTTTTTCAGATACAATCAGATTCAGATCCGAAAGGAGGATCATTACAAAACTGCCTTTACCACCCCATGGGGCACCTTTGCTTATCGCGTCATGCCTTTCGGCCTCAAAAATGCTGGTGCCACCTTCCAGCGGGCCATGACCTATTGCTTTCATGACTTGGTCCATATCTTGCTAGTCTACCTTGATGACCTTACAGCTCGTTCCCGGAAATGATCAGACCACCTTAACGACCTTCGGCAAGTTTTTCTGCGTTGTCGCAAATACCAAATCCGCTTGAACCCACACAAGTGTGTCTTTTGCGTTCCGACAGGACAATTGTTGGGTTTCATTGTTTCCCAAAAAGGAATTACTGTTGAACCCCTGAAATTCCAAGCCATCTTAGACCTTCCCTCTCCTCATACGCTCCGACAGCTCCAAAGTCTGCAGGGGCGATCCAATTTCCTCCGTCATTTCATTCCTGATTACGCTACCACTGTTCATGGTTTCTTGCGCCTGCTCCGTACCCACGTACCCTTTGTCTGGGATGAGCAAGCAGAAGCTGCATTCGGAGCCCTCAAGAGAGCTCTCACACAAGCCCCCTTGATCTCCCCTCTGGATTTCTCTCAAGACTTCATCCTCTACGTCTCGGCATCCGAGCATGCTGTGTCCGGAGTCTTGGTTCAAGAAGACGCCTCTCACCAAGAGCATGTCATTTACTACGTCAGCCAGACCTTGTCTGGTACACCCCTACGTTACCCATATGAGGAGAGACTAGCCCTAGCTGTGGTCTTTTCCGTCCAAAAACTGCGACACTACATCTTACTTAGTCATACCACAGTCGTTGCTGACTCCAACCCCATGGTCTATCTCCTAAACCGGCGACTATTGCAAGGTCGTGTTGCTAAATGGGTCATTATCCTCCAAGAATATGTCCTTACTTTCAAAACCCCTAAGAGCACCAAAGCCCTTGCACTTGCCCAGCTCCTCACTGATCTCCCCTCCCTTCTACTGTCCCCCCAAATCTCTGATGAGTTACCCGATAATCATTTTTTCACCATCTCGTCAGATGACCCATGGTACAGTGATATTTTGCTATACCTGCGCACGCAGAAGTTCAGACCCAAAGTCACCCGTAATGGACGTCGTCGTATCCATCACCAGGCCTCTCGATATCTCCTCTTAGGCGATGTCCTTTACCGGCGGGGGGTTGACACAATTCTTCATCGTTTCCTTACACATGAGGAAGCTGAGCATGTCCTCAATGACTGTCATAGTGGTGCCTGCGGTGGCCATTTCTCTGGAATGGCCATCGCCCAGAAGGTCATCCGCACCGGATATTTCTGGCCCACACTCTTTATCAACTGCATCACAGTGGTCAAGCATTGCCATAACTGCCAACTTTTCGCCCCCAAGGCCTGGACACCTCCTGCTCCATTACACCCAGTCATCACTGTTGGCTCCTTTTGTAAGTGGGACATCGACTTCATGGAATGTAGACCCCCGTCTGCCAACGACCACAAATACATCATTGTCGCCGTCGATTACTTCACCAAATGGACCGAAGCCATGCCTACCTTCAATTGTACCGCTGACACAGCTGCCCGTTTCTTTTTTAACCACATTATCACTCAATTCGGGGTTCCTAAACAGTTGGTCTCAGACCATGGTTCTCACTTCAAAGATTCTGTTTGGCGCGAGTTAGCCACCCTCCTCAAGTTTGAACATCAATTTTCCTCTGCTTACTACCCCCAAGGGAACGGCCAAGTAGAGGCCATTAACATAATCTTAAAGACCATCCTCCAATGCACTATTGACCGGCATAAGTCCAATTGGCACCATATGCTCTTCCCCGCTTTATGGGCTTACCATACATCCACTAAAACCGCCACTGGTTTTACCCTGTTTCATTTAGTTCACGGTGTCAAATCTGTCCTCCCCATCGAGTGTCAGATACCTGCCTTACATATCGCCGTTGAGCTTCTCCCCGATACCTCCCCGCTTGAGAAACGTCTGCTATCGCTCGAACAAGGCGATGAAGACCGTCGTGCCGCTCTCCAGACCATTGAAGCTGCCAAGAACCGCTCCAAAGCTGGTTACGACAAACACGTACACCCTCGAACTTTCCATGAAGGGGACCTTGTCCTCGCCTATGACCAAGCCCATGAAAAAACTGACAAAGGGAAGTTCAAATCCATGTGGCAAGGCCCTTACATCATGCAGACTTGTCTCGGAAAGGGGGCATACATTTTAGCCGACTCCGAAGGTCACCCTTTGCGCAACCCTCGTAATGGGTTGTATCTTAAACGCTTTTATCCCTAAATAATTCATGGCCCCATTGGTCCGCATTGTACAGTTTGCTCTCTTTTTTGTTTTTCACCTTTTTTACCGCGATCTTACATTCCTCATTTTTGCATGACCACAGATGGACCATCTTCCACCTTATTACACTGGATTCGCCGATGGAGCAAGCCGCTGGTCCCCCAACCTGGCTTCTGCAGCGTGGGTCTTATATTCCCCTTCCCATGAAATGATTCACCTTGATGGAATCTGCATAGGCACTACTACCAATAATGAGGCGGAGTATGATGCTGTGATCGATCTCCTGACTGCTTCCCTCCAGATAGGCATACGTCACCTTCATGTGTTCCTTGACTCCCAGCTGCTTATCTCCCAGCTCAACAACTTCTACCAGGTGCGTGATCCCTGCCTCTTTAGAAAATTCCTGCGCACAAAACAACTCAGCCGACTGTTTGAATCCATAACATTCACCCATGTCCCAAGAGCTCAAAATAGTGTCACAGATCAAATGGCCAACAACATCCTAGATTGGCACATCAATCACACCATGTAAATCCTCCATCATGCGTCATCATCATCCCATAGCATCTCATAAAATATATAAAAACCCAAAAAGATTGCAAGGGGCATCCACGTGCCTATCATCACACAAACATTTGCATCCATGTGCAATACAAAATAAAAACACATTCATATACAGGGGCATCCACGTGCCTAGTCCTACATACATAGTGTTGCATCCATATGCAATACATCACATAACATACACAAGGGGCATCCATGTGCCCAACATCCTATACTATTTGCATCCATGTGCAGTACAAACATACAACACACCATAAGCGCATCCACGTGCGTACAACTAAAACATCATCGCTAAAAGGTGCATCCACGTGCATATATATATATCAAAAAATACATGTTCATCAGCTATACATGTCCTGAGTACCCCCGTACTCATATATACACAAAAAATATTTATACATCTCATAAGATACATTCCGGAGCTACAAAACTCGGGGGGAGTCCCCTATACTCCCTAATGAGAGTCATAACCCGCATCACTACCTGCATCTGCTGCCTCTGAGTCCTCCCCTCGCTCCTCCTCCAGCAAATCCTCATCCCCTGTGGGCTCCTGTGCCCGAGCCCTGTTTGCCAAGATAGCCACTCGGATCGCAATCGACCGGAACTCCCGGGGTGCCCTCATACAATCCTGAACTATATCGGGATCCACATCCCGCCATCCCTCGTCGGTCACTCCAACTAGTAACCGATCCAGCAACACTCGTACAGACTCCAAAGTGCCCTCTGTGTCCCGTCGATGCACCTCGCCTTGGCCGAGCAAGGCTGGTACCGCCACATGTCCCATACGCGCCACATGCCCTGGCGGTGGTCTCGGACCCACATCTGTAGATCACACATCAGTCAGTAACAGTATATATCATAACACACATCATATATAAAACTTGACATCCATAACATGCAAGTAAATAAATACGTGCCGTCTGGTCCCCATGCCTGTCCTGGTTCCCGCGGTGCCTCTGGGTCTCCCGTGTAGTCCATATCCCTATACGGATAGTCGTCCAGTGGTAGTGGCATCTGTAGCCACTGCAAGTATAAATCCTGGGTAAAGTACCTACCCACCTCACCGCCACCCCGACGGTGCATCATCTCCCCCCACCGCACCATCCGCAGCTCCCTCAAACCTCCTGCCCTGATCGGTACCCACGGCCGCAGGGTGGGTACCCTCTCCATGGAAAATGCACATAAGAAGGAACCATAGCAAAACCCCTTACCAGATTCCTTTGCCGCCGTCAGCTGCCAATGCACGCAGGTGAGAAACATCTAGCCCCACGCATAGTAGACCCCGTCCAGTACACGCTCCACCAGCTGCATCTGGCCCCCTGACACATTATCCGGTGATTGGGACCCCAACACACGTACCACGCATGCTGCAATCTCCTGTATCACTGGCTCCTGTAGGTCTATCACCCGGAGTGCATTCCTATGCACCCTAGCCTCTGGAGCATAGTACTGCTCCAGGATGTCCTCCGTATCCACATTGGTGGATACTCACGGCTGCGTATCCGCCACCCTACCCAGACAGGGCAACCCCGTCAGGAAATATACATCTGTCAGGGTGAGGTCCACCCTCTCACCCTGCACCCTGAAAGCCTGTATGTCTGGCTCCCAGAAACTCACTAGCCGGTTCAGCAGCAACCCTGCCGAACTCATCATGGGTACCTACACGAACTTCAGCAGTCCGCACATTCCCAACACCGCCCGCACATGACCATCGTCCCAGATGTAAGCCACTATCTCATCTGGGATCTCCCGCTCTCTCCATAGTACCAGTGGCATCCTGTCAAACATGCAAGGAAAACTCATTAGACCCATGTCAAAGAAATAAACCTTGCCCCCCCCCCCCAAACCGTGACTGTCAGTCCTGAACACGCGGTACCAAACCGCGTGTTCAGCCTCGAAACACGCGGTCCCAGACCGTGTGTTCCGATTCGAACCCCGCGGTCTCCATGCGCGTCATCTGCCGTGGAACCCGTGGTCTCCGATCGCGGCTCCCTCCTGAAAACCCGCGGTCCACCCCACGTGGACTGTACAAATAACCTCTGGGACCCATTACCCACCCCCTGAACCCAAAAAACGTGCAGGTATGAGTGTGACGGAATACCTGTATCTCCCGGATCTGAAATCGGCCGGTCGGATCGTCCAGAAATGCCACCTCACCTCTGGTCCACTCTGATCACTAGTCAAAGTCAAAAAGTACAAATGACACTTGTCATATTGGACCCACTCACTATTTATAGTCCATTGACTTTTTCTTGTTTTGGCCATTCTGAACCCATACGGAGTCCCTTTTTCGAACCGTTTCCACCACTGGAATTAGCATGACGAGACCGTCTTGATGGTCACCTCGTTGCATTATCTTTTCCTCGTCATTTTTTGCACATTTTTTAGACGCCACTAATCGCCTCGATTTGCGTGCCACTTCGGTTTCTCTCCATTTTTCACATATTTTATATCATCGGATTCATTTTTCTGAGCCGGTGATGATGCTTGCGATCATTTCTCGCTCTCACCCCCATATTTTTTTGGTATTTTTTCCAAAATGCCCCCCGTCGCCTTGGTTTGCGTGCCACATTGGCCGTTATCCATTTTTGACACTCTTTATATCGTCGGATTCATTTTTTCGAGCTCGTGATTATGCTTGAGATCATTTCTCGCTTTCACTTGGTACAATTTCAACATTGTGTCCCAACACCTTGCTACCTCGATTTGCGTGCCACATCGGCAGGCATCGGATTGTTCCACATTTTTACATGAGCCATTCACTCCTGTCATACTGCAAATATTTCGTTATTTTGCCACCATTCATTACCCTGCAAGGAGGCCCACCAGTGTTCTCCCCCACCCTCATTCTTGGTCATCATAAATGTTCCTTGATTGAGCACTTCCTCCTTGCCTGGCCATTCCTTTTGTTCGGTATAATTTTATCCCTTTTTCGGGCCGGACAAGTCCTTTATGAAAAAGGCACTTAGGGAGTTTCTGTTAAGCTCTTTTTTGACTCCTAAAAAAATGAAAAGATCGTCGAGCAATCTTGCTTCCTTTCATGCTCGTTAAAGTACCTGAAAGGGCGTCTATCTGGTATAAGTTTACCCCTTTTCCGGACCTGGTAGACTAATTACGAAAAAGGAATACTCTAGTCACACCGACTAGAAGAGTTCTTCATTGCATCCTTTTTTGCTTCTTTGGGCCTTGGAGACTAACATACGAAAAAGCAACCCCCTGGAGTCTTCTTATCGCTTTCAGACTCTCTAAAATTGAAAGCAACCACGAGCATGAACTCTCCTGGGCTCGTAAAATCCACACGACAGTACCATTCCATCATTTCAGAGTCTTCTTATCACTTTTAGACTCCTTAAAATTGAAAGCAATCACGAGCATGAACTGTCCTGGGCTCGTATAAATCCACCCGACAGTACCGTTTTACACACACTTCTTCTAGTTCCTTAACCCATGAAGAAGTCCCCCCATGCCTCCTGGCACTATGATTGATCATCTCGGCAGCACCCCCAATCAGGTCGCCTTTGTTCAGAGTAGTATGCAGTCTCTTGCCATATTACACCAACTTGAGTCTCTCTCATCCCCGTCACTATCCTTCATCCATTACAGCTATGATCCCTTTCCCATTAGTCAGTGCCATATGCTACCCGATCATCCCCGCCATCATACTCTGAACAAAGGAAGTTTGAGTCCACCCCCTCTACTTGCCCAGTTATCCCCTACAGTTTTTCAGTCCTACCATCAGTACTCTCACACTTCGGTTCTCCACCTCGTGCTCCTATCAAGGAAACATCATTGCCTTGCTAGTTGCAGGTCTCCCTCTGTCGACAACAGCCCCTCTATTCCACAGGATAGACCCAGAGGTCCCTGCACCTTGGACCTATCACCATCTGTCGTGAGTGCCTACAGATCATTTTGAGAGGAGTCATCATTGCCTCTCCGAATGGTTGTTTCTCACATGCTCGACTTCAGCACCTTGATCGCATCGTTGATAATCGTGCAGGGTTTATATTCCTTCCATTTTTGGTCAAAGACCCTGGATCTCCCCCGACTCTAGCACACTGGTGAGTCACTTCAGAACACCCAGTTATATGTTCCTGTGGATGTCCGGGTTGCGTTGGCAATTGTATTAGGAAGCCATCCAGTTATATGCTTCTTTGAGTACCCAGTTCAGTCCCAGTTTCATCCCAGTTCAGTGTACCATTTAGATCCAGGCTGCCTGTCATTATGATCCAGCAGCTCATCAGTTCCTCCGGTACTCCCGTCCGCAGCACTAATGTTCTTCCAGTGCACCCATTTTTTCAGCTCAGACATGGTCCGCCCAGCAGTATGTCCCAGATTGGTGTCCCCTCTAGACTCTTATGATGTACACAGTGGTTCTCTATGTATCTTACAGGTCCCTCGGGCCTCACAATTCTTTTTATGTATCTTGATACGAGCATGGGTATGCCCGCCTCGTCCATATATTGAGATTCTTCCTCATTCAGTATTTGAGGTCATGTATATTTCAGGTCCCCATTTTTTGGACCCCATTGTTATTATTATGTTATATCCTAATACGAGCATGGGTATGCCTGCCTCGTCCATATGATCAGATGATTGCTCATCCATTATTGAGGTTATGTACATTTAGTTCTTGCAGTTTGTTCGTGATCGTTGTTCCGGGCTTCAGTTTGTTTCTTCTCTTCTCCACACCCCAAGAAAACATTACATGACTTATGATGTCCATCAGCCATACGATGAGCTCCTTCCCTCACACATCAGGGGGCAATCTGTTAACACCCAAAAAGTGTTCACTACCTCATCTACCCCATTACATGGCTCATTTGTCCATTTTCCTACCATATTTCCCTTGAAAACCCTGAAAATCCCACTAAAAAGCCTCCAAAAGGCCTAAAATGCCTCCAAAAGGCCACAAAACAATCAAAAAAGCCTCAAAAAAGCTAAAAACCCCCTTTTTCCTCCAAAAATATCCAAAATTCCTCTAAAATAGCAAAAACCCTCTAAAGAGGGAATAAAAAATATAAAATAATGAGGAAAAAGGAGGAAAAAACCCTATACAGCTGACCTAAACCATTTGGTTCCCAAAACCATGGGCCATCACTCCACCACCAAAAAACTATAAATAGGTGATGGAGACCCCTTATTTCACATCCACAATCAGAAGCACCCTTACTCTGCCAAAATAGCTCTTGAAACCCTAGCTCACCCTTGAGCTACTTTCACCTTGAGAGACCCTTTTGGCCCATTCCCACCATTGGAGAAAGAGAAGGAGCAAGTTGGAGCTTGGAGCAACCCTCTTGGGCCATTGCAAGAGCTTCACCAACCTTCACATTGGAGGTAAAATTAATACAAAAACCATTCTTTATATTTTGTTTTTCTGTTTCATGCATATGTTTAGAGTAATTTACATTTCTGTTTTAGCATTTTAATTTACAATTTATTGAACTGCTACTAAGGAGTCCCTTCTCCTTAGTAGGTGCTCATTTGCACAAGGTAGGGGTAAAAACCTAGCTACAGGTTTTGTGGTGAGGTCACATATAGTATGGCCTTGGCAGATCCTATAGGTAGAGCTGTGTGCTCGTAATAGCCTGGGATTCTCTTTCGAGGTTTTGTGACACACGTAATAAGTCCTGAGGATTCCACAGTATGGCCAGTGATGACGAATACCTGCAGGTGGTGGGCCTACATCTAGTATGAAAAAGGACTGGCTCAGTAGAACTTCCTATGACGAGTAGAGTCAGAGATTGGCTGAGATAGCAGCAGTAGTGACGATGATGATGATGATGCATCGATGACGATGATCCCGAGAAGAAGGCTTGTCTAGCAGATCTGTGCCGAGAAATACCTTCCTAGTTAAGAGGGAGTCTTGATGTATATGTAACTTCAGAATGTATTTCATATATATTTATTGTACCCTTATCAGAGATGTGTTATTACTCTAGAAGGAAGTGTCGTTATGTGGATTGACAAGTGTCACAAGTGTGTGTACTTGCTAATGGGTTATTAGACCACCATGTGTGGGGTTGGCCCTGAAATATATATATTATATTGTGGATGTACCTAGCTAGACAAGTCGCCCCCATAAGGTCATTGCGAAAATAGGTCAATATAAATAGAGATCAGGAGATCTCTATTTAGATCATTCGAAAAGTCATATCTCTCTCACTCAGAAAGTGGCGCACTAGTGAGGAGGAGGATCATCTGCTACTAGGAGACTATCTTAGTGTATTTTGGTTGTACTTTGGTTGAGCCATTGCTCTCTCTATCTCTAAGGAAGTTGTGGGGTTTTTCACCTTAGGGTTTTCCCCACGGAAACTTTGTGTCTCTTGTCTCTCATGCTTTTGATTCTTGTGATGCTTGTGATGCTTATTGTGATTGTTATGCATTGATATACTATATATGTTATTCTCTCAGTGAAGATCCTAGAGTATTGTGAATTAATGCTCAAAATTTAACATAATTTAGCCTCAACAGCCGCCAACTTGATAGTAAAACACACGTGTACAAGGATCTACTATGAATGGTTACTCTTTAGCCTCCATATTCAATCTGTTAGTAGTCCATCGAAGTCTCATCCTCTCAAAATGGAAGTTGACTATCCTCTTATGCAACGAGGCCATTTGGTTTAAAGACTCACCCTAGATCATCTGGCTGACACTCATATCCATCGGCTCAGGCATGCATCACCTTTTGGCTCTTCGAATTTATATGCCATTTATCTTCCTCTGGCTTTCTGAGGTCACAATCCTGGAACATCTTTGCAATACAGCACCCAGGGGTTCAATCAATTCAAATGTTCTGATGTCATCATCTAGCATTAAGCTCTTCTTCTATGTGATGTAAGGTGGATTCTGCTTGAATGCGTTCATCATCGACTTCATCTGTCGTGAGGCTTCCTGCAAATTTGTAAATGTTTCGCTGCTTGTGGTCAATACTGACTCGACTCAACTTGACTGACAATGGTTGAGACCAATGACTTGTAGTTTGACTGAGGAACAATAGTCAGCTAGGGACTGACTTATTTTACACATACCAACTAATTTGAATTATAATCGACCACTCTAGAGGAGTCGTCCTTGACCAGTTTTCAAATACCTGACTTCTTTTACAAAATATGGACCACTTTAAAAACTTGACCAAAATAGTCAACCAAACTGACCTAAATGCTAAGCATCAATTACATGACCACAATTATGCCTAGACTACATGTCACGTAGATAAAAAATTTGACATCTACCAAACACTTGTAACTCCGTCAATGTAAGACCAAATATCACCTTGACCACATTTTCAAAAGACCTTATTACAAATAATATCAATTTTTAAAATATACCTTAATTCCATGAGTCGATGGTATTCTCACTGAGGTCACTCATTCCCTTAGTCCTCCATGACAAACGACAATATACAATTCAATTTATTTCATGGTCGGAGGCATTGGTTGACAACCTACTAGTCTATAAAAAACTCTATCGACGGGCTTCCCTAGATGATGACTATGTACTTTGACAAAAAAAATTGGCAGTTGATAAGAATATGGCAGTTGATGGATATCTTATGGTAGTCAAACTTCACAATGTAGGTTGATATAGTATTATAATATAAGGAAAGAGATAAAATTGAAGCAATTGAATTCGATCACATGGTTGAATGGATTCAATTCAAAGGAACAAGATCGACCATGATCTTGACAATAAGCATTGATCAATTTTTCGATTCGTCTTCATCGCTTTGGTTGATCATCTATGAAAATTTTCTTTTCATGATGGTTCCCGACGGCCAATGTAAATACTGATTGGTTCGTAGCTTCATATATTTAGTAGGAAGATGTACTAAAGATGATTACTCTAGTCTCTTTTTGTTCCAAGGCTATTGGTTGGCACCAAGAGAGGGCCTAAGTCAATGCCGACGGGATCAACAAATCCCAACCAATAAACAAATCGTGTATGCACATAATCAAGTTGTATTTGTTGGCTCAATCAATGGTTTCTATCGGAGATATTCATCAATTGATAGTCGGTCACACGACCCCAGTCGAATTATATCAACCTCATCGATCCTTTTTATAATGAAATCAACAACTGTAATGCTTAGTGCAATCGGTTGGTGAACTAAAAAATATTTCTCTATGACAAGATGGATTCACCTTTCATTTTAATGGCTATCAACAATTTGACCAACAAATTTAATTGGAAACAGATGGTAGCCTGATAGAAATCTTCTTTATTTCAGTGGTCGGCTCTCAACGTGCTAGTGGGCAGCGAAATCCTCTCATCAATGGTCGATGAAATTCTTGAGAAACACACAACAAGCACACAATCCATATCCACAACTTGTCCTAAGCAACATAATATTTCTTTATTGCAGGTCGCTTTACATCTCACACAGTTCGCTTTTCTTGTAGGTATCTCACTTTTCTTTCAGATTTGAACCACTCCTCTTCGCTCCTACTATCACCTAGACTGGATGGGAGGGGAAACGATGCCATTGTTGAAAGATGGGCTTTCACATGCTCATTGAACCAGACATAGAAATATACATACATAACATATCAAAGGAAGTATTGGGAAGAGACATCCAATCCTCCTTAGTATTAATATTTGATAAGTATTTATACATCATGAGAGAGGTTGGAGTGGTTATACCCGCTCCAACTACTCATTCGTTAAGGAGCGGTTATCCATTAAACTATATAATTACATAAATGTGATGACATTTAGGAAAGGTATATCATCCCCCTCAATAGTACCTGCATGCCTCAATGGCAGGTTTCCTCATATTTGATAGTTGGATTTCATCATTGGCCTCTGATTGAATGATTCCATGAATTTTCAACGTCTTCTCATCTATTCACATTCGTTAGGATGTACTAGTGATACCTTTGCAATCATTGTCATCATTGGTGATTTCCCTCGAACTTGTTGATAGTTTACATCACTGACCAGTAATCATGTGGCTTCTACCATGTTCGACTTCAGCACCTTGTAATCGCATGGTTAGATTTGTATCGATTGGGGATCAAGTAGAAGACCCTGCATTGTCCTGCTAGCTTTTTATCATACCCAGGTTGCGATGGTGATTTTTTGAGTAGGTTCCTACATGGAAATTATGTTGGTAACCTCATTGATGTACTATTGGTCATGGATATTTCATTATCTCATCATGAATCTACTTTGTATGGTCGTAGCCATGATTTTTCAGTCATTGAGGTATGGATCCACATTGTATTTCGGTGGCCATATCCTTAGTTAGTACTTTCATGGATCTGCAGTGTATTGGTCGGAAGCCATGTTTTGATTCAGTGTATTCCTAGCATGTGTATGCTTGCCTCGAGGTTCTTGGATATATTGTTTGATGTTTGCCTACATCTCTTCTCTAGTCCCCTTTCAACAATCCTTGCAGACTTATTTTTTGGTAAAGGTTTTTGTCCATGAGACTCTTTTCTAACCTCACACTTTAGGGCGCATCTGTTGCAACTCAAATTGTCACTCCATGTACCATTGAGGGTGTTCATGTCATATCACCATGAGAAACATGATGTTTGTGCCTCCTAGGGGTGTTAGGACCCTTTTTCATCATTTTTGTCCCTTCCCTAGTCACACTTGGAAGCAAATCCAACTCATTGGGGCTCGAAATCCTACCTACCAAACCCCCTAAACTACCTCATCCTAATATTTTTGTGCCTTGTTAGTGTCCTGTTGATGCCCCGAAAATCGCAACATCAATCAGCAAGGGATTCTCCCCTGTAAGCAAGCCCAATTAGATTGCTCACCGTTTGGTGTGGGGAATCCATCCGGTTAATGGTTCCAGCTACCATGTAAGATTTAAAGATTTGTGTTCTTTGCACCGGTTATGGCCCAATCCACCATTTATGTATTTTATTTTAAAGATGAGATGCAAGTACTGTAATATAAATGCAAACTGTAAAACAAATCTAATTTAAAACTGTTTTAAGCAAATCTAATCTATCCTCGTAAGGAGCAAATTTAAAGGATGAGTAATATACTGAAAGGAACATCTAGAGATTGCACAAATAGCCATTTAATCATAAAGATGCAGTTTCCAGCAGAAAATAAGAGATATCAAAGGTAGCTTTGATGTAAATAACACATTCCATTACTCATTTGAGATAACCATCTTTACACAGAAAATTATGAGAAAATTCATCACACAAAAGCAATTCATAATAGTAAGGAATGATCTCATAGTAATGTATAGATGACACAGGAGTAATCCAGCAAACATTCAACACATCCTTCAGGCGAAAACGCAGTCTCCTAGGATTTCTTTAGGCAAAATTCGAATTCCTTATACATGTAGTAAAATAGTTCATGTACAAGACACAAAAATTCTTTTCACCTGCCAAAAGTCCTTTCTCATTCATCTATCTCTATACTTAAAGATTTTACAAATTTTTCTCTTCTAAAAAAACCTAACCCTAGGACAAAACACAAGTTTGTCTTCTAGTGCCTAGAAAGACAAAAAACATTTCCAGCTGTCTTTTAATATATTTATACAATAAACAACTTTCCAGCTGTCTTTTTTTTTAATATAATAAGACAAATTAAGGCCTGGATGGCCCTGCTGCCTCATTTGGTCGCTCCTCCTCTTCTAATTTGTTCTCTCCAATGGGATCACTTGCTTTTGCTGATTTTTCCACCTCTTGAATGAAACTTTCCCACTGGCTAATTTCTCTTAGGATGGATTTTCCTCTTGCTAAGATTGTCACCTTCCGCGCTATCTTGTGCTTGTGCAAGTCTGATTTGATACTTGCTGCCCCTGCTACAGCCTCCTGCGCAATATATTCCAGGAAAACAGTATGAACAATAGTCTACTCAATGAATTAATGGCCTCCAAGTTTATAACTTCTATATTCTTTAGATAGTCTAACTCTGTGTTCAAATTTCCCTGCAATTCTATCAAGCACTTCTCGTGGGCTTCCCGGATTTTGGAGTAGACAATGTGGCATTTTTTTATGGTCTTCTTGATTTCAATACTTAATTTGTTGCCACAGTCTCTGCAGAACTTGAGGACTCCAGTATCCGTGTCAAATTCCTTAGCTGTTGTAGCACACAGGTTTGAGGGAAAACCAGATTTTCCTTTTCTCCATTCAAATTGTTACTCAATTTCTGACATGTGTTGCACATATTTGTCCTTTATTTTTAGTGCTTCAACCTCAATGGTGGTCATCCTTGTTATCATTTCTTTCATGTTGCAGAATTCTTCTGTAGTCAACACTAGTAATTGATGAGTTTTCTCTTACGCCTCAGAGGCTCGCTTGTAAAACATGGCTAGATCTTCTTTATTTTCATTTGCTTCTTTGAGATGTTCTAACAGTCCATCCTTTTCTTGCGTTAGCCTTTCAAATTGAGGCTTGAATAAATCAATCTGTTGAACACTGCTGGCCTCATGTTTTTCCAACTCTGATATGTGAACCTTTAAGTTCTTTTGCTCATATTCTAAAATTGACAGTTGCATTTCTAGTGTACTCTTTTCATTTTCAAGCTGCAGGACTTTCGAAGTTGTTTCTTTCTTCTCTTCTGCAAGATCCTTGTACTTCCTTTTTAATTCATTTCTCTCTAACACGTCCTTCCTCCTATTAGTGTTTATCTTGAAGCATAGTTCCTTGTATTTCTTAACATCTTCAACCAGACGATCGACATTGGCTTTACTTGCCTGGGATGAAGCTACAGAGAATTTTGCCGTGAACACGGGGTCAATGTCAGTCCCTTGGAAAAGTGTGGTTTCTGATACTTTGAGTTCATAAAGGTCCTGTCCAATTTCCATTTTCTTTACTGATCTGCCAACAATAGCCTTCTTCCGTTCGTGAAAGTAAACGGAATCCAAGTTGGCCACTTGGTTCTGCTTTCTGGGGTTGTATGGGGTCAGTGCTAACTCTTCAGTAGAGACAACCCCTTCATTAGCTATCCCTATTTGGTTTAACTTTGGCAGATCTATGTCCATGGCTTGCGGGCTAGACGGGCCTTGTTCCGCGGCTTTCTCAGCTTCTTCCTTCTCTTGCCTTTCTGCTAGCTCCACTAACTCTGCTTGTAACCTATCTGCTTCTTCTTGAAAGATTCTTTCTTCTTCCTCTTGCTGCAGTTTGGCAGCTTGCTCTTGTAGAATTCTTTCTTCCTCCTCTCTTAGGGATTTTGCCTCTTGCTCTTTTAGGACTCTAGCAGCTTCGTCATCTTGCTGCTACTTGACCTCCCGCTCCAGAGCCTATCTTCTTCTTCTGTTTCCTTCCCTTTTGACCCCTCTGATTGGGATGATGCTGCCTATTGCTCTTCTTGGATCAAACCAATAGGCTTGGGGTTGGAACTTTTCTTGCCTTTTCTGTGGTAGCGTTTTCCCAATTTAGTCTGGTTCTGGGCACTTTGAAAAAATTATTCATCTTGGTCCATAAGATGTGCGTATTCATAGGAAATTTTGACATCAAGGCAATGTTTAGCAACTTTTCCACAAGGTTCATGTCTCATAAAAGACTTTGTGTCGAAATGAAAGACCTGTAAGCCTTGAGTAATGTTTTCCCCCTCTCTTGCTCTCGGGAGGCTGTATGCACAAATGGTGAAGGGCATTGGTGGGTATATACCTTTCTTTCTCTCTATGAGGATCTTGCTGATTCCACCAGTATCGAAGAGATGTCTTACAGCTTCCTTGTGTACTACAAAATATGTAACATATCGAGGAAATAAAAATGGAGCTTGAGATCCTCCACTCATTCAAATATAAGTGCATTTGGCGGAGTAGTAGTAATCTCCAAACTCTTCTATGATGGGCATGGCATTCTCGGACATGCAATTTGGCTCTTCTATAAAAATAGGCTGATACAAAGGCATGATTGATTTCTCGCAAATCTGCTTGTAGTGGTTTGCATATTTGCTTGCCCATGTGGGTTGGTAAGCTACAAAGAAAGGAGTCTCCTTTCTATTCCATGTGCAACCCAAATTCGGGAAGGTGTGCTTGCTTAACAGGAAATCTATTAAATAAGAAGACATGAAGAAGTCCGCTTTCTTCTGAGTCAGTCCTCCTTGGGCAGTGGTTAACTGCGAGACCAAACTGTTTGAAATTATATCAGCCCAATTGAAAATGGTACCAAACATGGCCACATGGACTATTATTGGCACCCAACCAAGCTTGAAAATATTTCCATTTGGCATGCCGAAAATCCGGCTCAGCATTAAGACAATGAGTCTATAAGGGGTCTTTAGAAGGTTACTTTCATATTAATTGTTGTCCTTTGTCTAATTTTCGTGTCACTTATCATCATTTTTCTAACAGACTCCAGAGGGTCCAGAGTTTGTTTTGCTATCCATTCATCATCCAACCAAGTTCTTTCCTGGGGCAACTTGTAAGTAGCTATGATATGTTTGGGTGCAAAAGATGCTAGATTCATCCCCACCTTGTCATTAATGAACCTTATATCAGTCTTGACGTGAGGGATTATCCAGTCGATGAACTCGGAGCAAGGGAATAACTCAGGATGAGTTGCTGCCTTATGGAGGTAGAACTTTTTGATGTTTCAATAGATCATAGTGTCTTCTAGGGGAGCTTGAGGGTAATTCTAATCTCTGATAACCCGGTATCAGTCACCCCATAAAATTCTGGGGCATAGCTTCCTGAGGCTACTCCGGTGACAGCTTGAGTGTCGCTGAACATGGTTTCCAGTGAAGTGTCTAGTAAGATTTCCACGTCTGAATCCAATTCCACAAGCTTAGTCTTCCTCTTCGCAGATTTTCTATGCATGTCAAACCTGCGATGATGGGGTAGCACAAATGAGGAGTTTCACCAATTTTTGGGCAACATTTTAGCACAACACATCTTATGATCTATATTGCTACACAGAGATTGAGCATGCAACAATATCAGTTTTTTTCAAATTAAAATGACGTTTCAAAGATAGGGTGATGAGGAAAGATTTTCAAAACACATAAACCATGCAATAGCTCAAAATGCAATTTACAAAAAAACGAGTGTTGTTAGCCAGCATTTAACCATATTCAATCAATTATTTCACTGTCATAAGCTTTTAAAAGGAGAAGAGAACAAAGTTATGCAAAGCACTACTAGTGTGGGACATAAATGGCATTCCCAACACTTCTACGGCTTTATGGCTTTAACGCAATGGATTTGTCATTTGGAGCATGTTTCATTTCCATAATGGTGAGTGCAGTTTTGGCATTTTCAGTTACTAGCAAACAATCTCTACAGACTAGAGTGTGTACTATAAAGCTAACACAAAATTCATAGCTTTAAAACCATGATAAGGATTTCCTAGGATTAGCTATTATCAATAGGACCGCCATGTAGGGGAAACTTTCCTAAATATAAATAAAGCAACAGTCGAAAGGCTGAGACGCATATGCGCAGAAGGCGGATTTCCCGAGTCGGCGCTCGACAGGAGAAAATGAAACCTTGTGCTTTTTTTGGTTTGAAGGGAGGCTTTCCCATTTGGCAGAATGATTTCCTTATATCATACAAAACGGACAGATAAATCGAGTGCCTAAAATATTTAAACAGGAAGAAGAGTTTCAAAATGGGGTTTTCTTTAGATAAAACAAAAGGAAGGTGGAAAAACCACCTACCCGGTGGTTAGAGTGCATCCCCAGATGAGCGACAGTCCAAATAGCTCTTCAACGATGAATGGTGAGCTCTGCTTTCCCTTAGTAATAGTGGAATGACCAACATTCCCATTCTACGCATATATATAGGGACATTAATAAATCTGCATGGGGTGGCGGTTGGCGTATTAATGAGCACGGGGCTCAATGCAACGTGCAATTAACTACGCACGGGGTGGCCATAAAATGATTCACCGACTTCATAATTGCGCACATATCCAAAAAATGGGCTGCGCTATGGCGACGAACGAACAGCTACCTTACGTGCAACGGGCGAAGAATTTAGGCTTAAACCTTGCGATCAAGAGCTGCGCTTACAGATTGGGGCTTCATTGGGATTTTTAAGGTTATAAGTGGCGCAACGGGCGACGATTTTAGCCCTAATTCGGTGACCAAAATGCTACGACGAAGGAGGAGAGGAGTAGTTACCGGATGACAATTTGAAGATGAGGCTTTGCATAATGGGCGGGTGATGTAACTTTAGGATTTGCGCCAACTAGTATGAAGTCAAGGTTTGGAAAACGCGCAAAAGGGCGGCAATTTAAAAACTTAAAATCTGTGCAAAGGCAGAAAAACTTAAAACTCAAAAACGCGATGACTTGGGAAAAGTTAAAGACAAAAGCTCTTGGTCAGAAATTTTAAGGTTAAATATCGCGCTATAGTCGGCCAAAGATAGGGTAAAAATCTGCGCCATTGTCGCAAATTTTAACGTTAAAAATTGCGCCCAAAGTTGAAAGAATTTTTTTTTCCTTAGCCGAAAAAAGATCAAAAAATTTGGAAGACGAGAAATAAGGACTTGCAAAGATGAATAAACAAGCTTCAAAAATACAAGGAGGGGCCCCAATATTTACACAAAATTGGGGCGGATGTTGCAGCAACAACAATTGGTGATTCGCTAGCGAACACAGATCTCTGAAACAAATTCTTCTCATGATAAAAAAGACTCTTGAACTAATAGCTCCAAGTGTAACAAAATGCTCTCATAGTTCAGCTTATAAGAATGCAGTGATCTCTTTATCATATTGGTCATTTGGGAAAGGGGGAACTTAGATCCAGACTTCCTTAAAACTCTCTCAGGGCCAGAGTGTGGTGTTCATTTCTTAGGATCTATCTTTTAGGTGTTTTAACTAAAAGAGGACTCCATAGGATCATAACAATATCTCACAGGCATATTCGTTTGTTCATCATTCCCATGCTACTTGCATCCATTTGGATGTTTCTTTAATTAAAGGCTTTTGCCGTTTGATCCTTCTAGAAATAACTTTCTTCAAATTTCAATACTTTGATTTGGGTTCTTCAATCCATAATGTCCTTTTGTGTGAGCAAGAGATTTTGTTTGATTATCAAGCTTCACGGACGAAGAAGAACCTTACTGAGCTAAATTATTTGAACATCTTTCTCGATTGAACACTTTTGCTTCTCTCAGCCATGTTTTAATTGAGGCGAGAATGTCTGAAAATCAGACTCCTTGATGTAAGCTCTTTGGGATTTTATTTGTAGCATGGGATCATTTTAAATACCATACACTTATGAGGCATGCTTTCTTTCCGTGGGTCCATAGTAGCAAAAAACCTTTGAGACAGGCATTAATGTTAAAGTGAATGGAGCCTCAAGATAGTTGTTAACACCCAAAAAGTGCTCACTACCTCATCTACCCCATTACATGACTCATTTGTCCATATTTCCTACCATATTTGCCTCCAAAACCTTAAAAACCCATTAAAAAGCCTCCGAAAGGCCAAAAAACCATTAGAAAATCCTCCAAAAGGCCAAAAAAAACCCTTTTCCCCCCTCAAAATAATCCAAAATTCCTCCAAAATAGCAAAAACCCTGTAGCTAGGGTTTTCACCCTAGCTTGTGCAAATGAGCACCTACTAAGGAGAATGGGCTCCTAAGTAGAAGTTCAATAAACAGTAAATTAAATTGCTAAAACAATATGAATTCTAAACTAACATGAGCATTAACACACATAACAAAACATTGAAATATGAATGGTTTTTTGTATTAAAATTTTACCTTAAGTGTAGAGGTTGGTGAAGTTCGTGCAATGATCCAAGAGGGTTGCTCCAATCTCCAACTTTGCTCCTTCTCTTTCTCCAAATGGTGAGAATGGGCCAAAATGGGCACTCAATGGTGAAAGTAGCTCAAGGGTGAGCTAGGGTTTCAAGAGTGATTTTGGCAGAGTAAGGGTGTATTTGATTGTGGATATGAAATGAGGGGTCTCCATCACATATTTATAGGTTTTTAGTGGTGGAGTGCTGGCCCATGGTTTTGGGAACCATATGGTTTAGGTCAGCTGTATAGGGTTTTTTCCTCCTTTTTCCTCTTTCTCCTCCTTTTTTTATATTTTTTATTCCCTTTTTAGAGGTTTTTTGCTATTTTGGAGGAATTTTGGATAATTTTGGGGGAAAAGGGGTTTTTTAGCCTTTTGGAGGCTTTTTTGATGGTTTTGTGGGGTTCTGAAGGTAAATATGGACAAATGAGTCATGTAATGGGGTAGATGAGGTAGTGAGCACTTTTTGGGTGTTAATAAATCCTCTAAAAAGGGAATAAAAAATACAAAAAAGAGGAAAAAGAGGGAAAAAGGAAGCAAAAACCCTGTACAGCTGACCTAAACCATATGGTGCCCAAAACCATGGGCCAGTACTCCACCACTAAAAACCTATAAATAGGTGATGGAGGCCCCTCATTTCATATCCACAGTCAACCACACCCTTACTCTGCCAAAATCATTACTGAAACCCTAGCTCACCCTTGAGCTACTTTCACATTTGAGTGCCCCTTTGGCCCATTTCCAAAACCCTTTGGAGAAAGGGAAAGGAACAACACTGGAGCTTGGAGCAACCCTCTTGGACTATTGCAAAGGCTTCATCGACTTTCACAGTGGAGGTATAATCTTTAATACAAAAAACCATTTTTATTACCTTTCTGTTATTTTATGCACATGATTAGAGTAGTTTACTGTTTTACTGTCCCGTCTGTTATTTACTATATTTTCTGAACTGCTACTAAGGAGGCCCTTCTCCTTAGTAGGTGCTCATTTGCACAAGCTAGGGTGAAAACCCTAGCTACAGTTTTGGCGACTCCCCTTGTGTTCCTTTGAATTTCTGGTTATAGTTTTAAAGTTTTAAACGTTTTTAATTTTCTGCAATAGTTTTCTATTTTTTCCTTTTGGCTGTCCCTTTCGGCTGCCGTAAACCACGTCTTTTGCCCCTCGCAGTTGCGTTCCGATCGTGTCTTTCAGGCATTTACCTGCGATCCGGCCGCAACTCTTAGACTGTTTCCAGCAATCTACCGACAGTTTCCCATCTGTTACCTGTGATCTGACCGCAGCTATCAGCTTGTTTTGTGCGGACCGATCGCGGCTGTTAACCCATTTTCCTGCAACTCGCCTGCGCATTTCGGCCTTTTTCCCGCATCCTGCCTGCGACTTTCAACAATTTTCCTGCAACCCGCCTGTGCATTTTGGCATTTTTCCGCGTCCTGCTTGTGGCTTTCAGCCATTTTCCTGCAACCCATCTGCGCATTTTGGTCTTTTTCCCACGTCCCGCCTGCGGCTTTCAGCCATTTTCCTGCAACCCGCCTACGTATTTCGGACTTTTTCCCGCATCCCACTTGCGTCTTTCAACCCTTTTACTGCGGTCCGCCTGCGTCTTTCGGCCAAATTCCCGCAACCTGTCCGCGACTGTCGACCTGTTTCCCGCGGTCTGACCGCTCAGATTTGCCACAGACCCACGGTCTGTTTTCTGCACTTTTTTCACTGTTTTGAACCTAACACTTTGTTGCAATATTTTCTGCACCTACACAGCCATCTGTCCTATCTGCAGCCATCCTTCTCTACAGTCTTTTTTCTACAATATCATTTCTGTTCCATTTACAAAATATATTTTTTAACATTTCAGCATTTTAATTGAAAAAAGAAAATTTTGCATTTCAAAGTTTAATTTCTGTATTGTTATTTTTAGTTAGAAAGTTGCCCACCCCGTGGCACTTTTACTTGGGTTCATCATCTCACACGCACACACTCTGTCACCTAATTCAAGTGAGTCCTAAAACACTACTTAACACAACCAACATTCTAACCCCACTTGGGGAACACATAAGAATCTTGTAGTTAGGTAGGATCGAGGGGATATGCATCCAAATAACACCCCTCGGTTGCTTATACTTGAGACATAGTTGTTGTCCATTAGGGAACCAAAATCCCCTAGTATTTTTTGACACTATTTAAAACCAATTTATCGGGAAGGCCTCTCCCCTAGAAGGGTTGAAGTTGCCAAACTGGTTCCGGAAGCCTGAGTGGAATACTGCAATCCATTCAGTAACAGAAGGATACCTTTCACAGTTCTCGGTGTATCACCCATATGGGGATACAACTGCGATGGAACCAAACGACAGATTCACCCAACCGAACATGTCATGAACGGGGTATCTTAGTTGCTTTTCTTTTAGGATTGACTACCTGGTGTCCCTCCCGGTAGGGGGATATCTTTAGCCACTTGGCTCTACTATCTATATTGTCTGACTTGGATTTCATCACCTTGCAGAGGATATGTCTAGTTGAGTCAGAATACTATTTATCTAGGTGTTTGCATGCTCCCTTACCTCCTTTTGGTCTAGCGAGTCCACCATTTTTATTTTATTTTCTAGGAACCCTGCTTCTTGTTGGTATTCTGACCATTTCTGTTGATACTCCACTTATTGTAGCATAGCTATTACAGTAGGTGTTTTGAGTTGGTTGTTGGCCTGAGTGCCATATTTTTTGAGCTCTCCTTCTGCACACTCGGTTGCATTTGTGTTTTTGAGCTGTTTTTCACTCAACACAACCCCCAGATACTTGACACCCTCTGTCACCATTGAGTCCCCAAGACATTCTCGGCGGCTCTGGGGTGAGCCCCCATAGCACGGTTCACTTGACATCACCCATCATAGACGTATATCTTCATCACTTGATACCACTCATCATAGATCTCAAGCTTTGTCACTTGAATCCACTCGTCAATGGCATAGAACTCTGTCACCCGATCTAGATGCCCCTTATTTTACCTTTGATTCTGAGGTAGAGTCCGAGAACCCCACTTACACTGCACCAACCAGCCCCATGGCTTGCCTGACTTCCACCCCTTTCTTTGTAGGGACCATTGGTGGAGCATCCACCACCACACTAGCTACCACACCTACTTTGGGTATGCCCTCGATGGGGCCCACATTTACCCTTCTGATCACTGTACCCATTCCAGTAGCTGGCATACCTATCTCCACTCCATCAGTGACTCACACTAACCTTGGCGGTGCAGGACCGTCCCATACCACTTTCGTTCCTCCACTTGGGGGAAACATCCCAAACCCTGCCCCTCCACTTGGGCGCATTAGCCCCAACATGGTCACACCCACTAGTATGTCACATCCTTCTACTAGTTTTCCATTCATGGCTAGTCTCAACCTTCCTAACCTAGCTAGACTAACTAACGATCCCATCAGACACGCCCTGCGTGGCCTCACATTCCCACCAAAATCCCCTCCGACATCCCTAAGTTTGAGGGCAAGGCACGTGAGGACCCCCATTACCATATTATGTCCTTCCATCTATGGTGTTCCTACAACTCCATAGTGGATGACTCTGTTCGTCTCCATCTGTTACAGCACACCCTCACAGGCTCTACAGCGAAGTGGTACATCGAGCAGCCCCATGGGACCCATGCCAACTTTACTTCCCTTGCCTTGAATTTCCTGTAGTTCTTTCAGTTACCTGTCCGCTATGACGCGGGAGTTGAGATCCTACTGTCTTACAGACAGAACACGACTACCCACATCACTGACTACATTCATGAGTGGCGTTGATGCCGTAGCCTCTACGAAATCAAGTTAGATGACTGTATCTTCTTAGATTGGTTTTTAAAATCTCTCCTTCCTATCATTGCCAAGGATGTGGAATTTGAATGACCCCAGTCCGAAGAAGAGGCCATCCTCAAATCCCATCAATTTGACCTTATTTACGCCCAATCGGGTTATCTGTATTCCATCATACTTGAGCCCTCGCGATGATTCCTCCTGACACGATGCACCGAGGGCATCCCATGCCGCAGATGGCATCATTGGCCGTGTTGCCTCGCATCCCCAACCCTTTTCGATAGCATGTCCTAGCCATGGCCCTGACCTTTCACGGGCTACATCACAGTCCAGAGCAATCAATTCGTATGCTCCCATGGCACGCCACCATCATTCCCACCGACCCTCGTGTCCACCTCAGTGCTTTGGCCATGCCGCCCCCGCTTATGCACCAGTCACACTCAGCCATATTACCACCCACAGGCTGCACCAGCTCCTGTGTCCTCTCAAGCCCAACCTGCTTATTACTACTACAGGTAGCTCCTACGGCAAACCCACAACTCGTTCCGCAGACATATCAACAACCCCCACAAGGTTCAACACCTGCGCCACCTCCACCTACTTATTATCCACCGCAGCCTGCTCGTGCACCTGCACAACCCCAGAACCCACCTGCTGCCCAAGGGTAAGTGTATGCCCAACAGAATCCGCAGCAGAACCCAAATAATCAACGCCAATAGGGCCAACAAAACTGTGGCAAAGGCTATAACTATGGGAACAACCCCCCTCTAGACCAAGCCGGTCAACCTACTAATCCCCCAAACAACAATAATGCAGCACCTGCCAACCAGAACCCTGATCGACCACCCAAGCAGGCCAAAAATCCTAATTTGCGAACAAACCATCCTTGTTCTATTTGCGGGGTCTATGGCCACTACACACATGGTTTCCCACATTTGGAGTGAGCTTAGCAACTCTGGACTGATGATGCCCATCGCCAAGGGCATGCGGCTCCTCAAGCGCCACCCAACCCCCCACCACCTCAACATCAACCATTGGTGCTACAAAACCCCTTACCAACCCAAGGTGTAGTGAACACTCAGCCGTTGGCTCCCCCTCAAGGTAACGCACCACCACAACAACAAATCACTTATGCCCCTCCCGCTCAACCCATGATAGACTCAGGCACCCACCACTTGTTAAAGATGTCATCTACCGATGTCAACCTCCAAACCTGTCGGAACCAATATGGCTCCACCCCTGAAGCCCCTCCCGCTGACAGAAACACTAATGCTCATTCGACTGATCAGACGTTACGTATACCTCCGGCTCCACTAGATGGCACCTCCAAAGCACCTTGCTTCCCACTTTTTCGCATCAACAATAATCCCAATTCTTGTGCTGTGTCTAATTACAACATTGTACATGACTTAGCCCAGTCCCCTACAACCATGTCTGCGTTAGAAGTCTTAAAAAACTGTCCTTCGCAGCGCAAGACTTTGCTCTCCGCTATTGGTGCTATTGACCCAAATGATTCACGACTGATGGCCTTCGATTTGGACCAATCCAAACCACGTCTGCCTTCCACTTTAGCATTCCAAGTTTCTGTTTCCATTTGGAATCTTGTCATCCATCGGTGCATTATCGATGAAGGTGCCTCTACATGCGTTACGTCCACATTCGTTTGGCAGAAGTTGGGATTCCCTACACTCCAGCAGTCCACCACTGCATTGCGAGCCTATGACGGCAGTTCGGCTCAACCCCAAGGTCTCTTAGCTAATGTCTTCGTCCAGTTGGCTGGTAAAACTGTGTTCATTGACATAGAGGTCATCAATGCCCAACTTGATTATAACCTCTTACTTGGCTGCAGCTACATGTATTCCATGCGGGTGGTTTCCTCATCCATTTTTCGTACCATGATGTTCCCCCATGACGAATGCATAGTCAAGGTTGATCAACTCACCTATTACGATCCCAATGCCCCCGCTGCACCTGGAAATGTTCTCCCCATGGTTGAACAACCTGTTTGTGGTGCAACTACCTCGTTTGTTTCCTCAACGTTCCAATCCATTCCACCCCTGTCACCCGTGACTGAAGTATCTGACCTATGTACCCTTTCCCACACTACACAAACACCCAACAATCAACCACCCTTGTTACCCAAACCACCAATGGTACCTAGTCACATTGGTGTTACACCTATCCACACAATCCCCTTCCTATTCCGTCCCTCGGGAGTCGTAAGCGCCCTGGTTATGGCTACTCTCAGCCTCCCCGGGTTAACCTTAGGATTACCTGTGTGGTATATTTCACCTCCCGTTCCCCCGCCGACACCAAATGTCGTCTTGCAACCGGTGCAACCCATTGCCACTACTAGTCAACCACCTCCCGATGTCACTACCCCTTCGTCATCTACGAATCCCCCCCCCTCTTGTCAAGAACACTGGGGGAAGAGGCCCACAACCATACACTACCGTACCCCCAATTACCTGCATCACAAGAACACATGCAAATGCTTGACGACGACCTCAACATCCCAGTTGTTGAACTCGATCCAACCCCTAAGCCTTTTGATAAATCACTGCATACCAACCACCCTTGTGCAATATGCGGTATTTACGGCCATTACTCACATCACTGTCCTGATCTCCCAGATTACAGAGCAGCTCTCTACGAGATGAATAATTTGGACCTTGAGACGGCACCCCCCACATTTGAGGAGATCCACCCCCCAGTATCACCCTCATCCGGAGAGATTAACACCATCTATATGATCTCTTCGAATACCACTCCCTCGTCAACCGATTTGACAACTCAAAGTTTCCACAATGATGAGGAGATTCTAGAGGCTCTCACTACCCCGGATTATCCCTGGGAAGACATGCACCATCGTTCCTATTTCCTCCCAGAAGAGTCCTCCTCCACCACAACCACCCAATTTGCGGTTGAGTCCAAAGATTTCCTTCCCACCAAAGTCGACTAGTTTAAGGATCCCATTCCCACCCCTGATGCCTTTGAGGAAGGTAACATGGCCAACATTTCACCCAAAATCCAAATTGATATTGCTGCCCTAGGAGGTGCCCCTGAACTCATCACTTTAGGAGCCTCCTGCAGTGAATATTAGGTCGGAGTGTACAAAAAACTTTTCCAAGAGTTCCGTGATGTCTTTTCCTGGTCCTATACCAAAATTCCTAGTCTCGACCCCACTATTATAGAACACCACATTGACACATGGCCCGATGTACCCCCTGTTCACCAGAAACAACGCCACATTCATCCTTCAAAGCTCCCCGCTGTTAAAGCAGAGATTGAGAAACTTTGCAAAGCAAGATTCATTTATCCTATTGCATATACTAGTTGGGTTTTGAACCCCGTCCTTGTTAACAAGAAACAAGGCACCATCAGAGTATGTACTGACTTCCATGATTTAAACCAAGCCTGTCCCAAAGACAACTTCCCCATGCCATTTATTGACCAACTCATCAATACATGTGTGGGGCATGAAGTCCTATCTTTCATGGATGGTTTTTTCGGATACAACCAGATTCAGATCCGTAAGGAGGATCAATACAAGACTTCCTTTACGATCCCCTCGGGCACCTTTTCCTATCGCGTCATGCCTTTTGGCCTGAAAAATGCTAGTGCCACCTTCCAGCAGGCCATGACCTATTGTTTTCATGACTTTTTCCATATACTGCTAGTCTATCTTGACGATCTTACAGCTCGTTCCCAGAAATGATCAGACCACCTTAACGACCTCTGGCAAGTCTTTCTACATTGTCGCAAATATCAAATCCGCTTGAACCCACACAAGTGTGTCTTTTTCATTCCGGTAGGTTAGTTGTTGGGTTTCATTGTTTCCCAGAAAGGAATTGCTGTGGATCCCCTGAAAGTCCAAGCCATCATAGACCTTCCCTCTCCTCGCACGCTCCGGCAGCTCCAGAGTCTACAGGGGCGATCCAATTTCCTCCGTCGCTTCGTTCCTGATTATGCCACCACCATTCATGGTTTCTTACGCTTGCTTCATACCATTCATGGTTTGGGATGAGAAAGCAAAAGTTGCATTCAAAGCCCTTAAGAAAGCTCTCACACAAGCCCCTTTAATCTCCCCTCCGGATTTCTCTTAGGACTTCATCCTTTACGTCTCGACATCCGATTATGCCGTGTCCGGAGTCCTTGTTCAAGAAGACACCGCTCGCCAGGAGCATGTCATTTATTACGTCAGCCAGACCTTGTTTGGACCACCCCTACGTTACCCATATGAGGAGAGACTAGCCCTTGCTGTGGTCTCTTCCGTCCAAAAATTGTGACATTACATTTTACTCAGTCATACCACAGTTGTCGCCGACTCCAACCACATGGTCGATCTCTTGAACCAACACCTCCTGCAAGGTTGCATTGCTAAATGGGTAATTATCCTCCAAGAATATGACCTCACTTTCAGAACCCTAAGAGCAATAAAGTCCTCGCGCTTGCCCAGCTCATCACCGATCTCCCCTCCCTTCTGTCGTCCCCACAAATATCCGATGAGTTACCCAACAATCACTTGTTCATCATCTCATCCGAGGACCCATGCTATGGTGATATTTTGTTATACCTTCACACACAGAAGTTTCGACGCAACATAAATCGTGATGGACACTGTCGTATCTATCCCCAGGCCTCATGATATCTCCTCTTGGGCGATGTCCTTTACCGGCGAGGGGTTGACACGATTCTCCGTCATTGTCTTACTCATGAGGAAGCCGAACAAGTCCTCAATGACTGTCATAGTGGTTCCTACGTCAGGCATTTCTCTGGAATGTCCACCGCCCAAAAGCTCATCCGCACCGGATACTTCTGGCCCACACTCTTTACCGACTGCATTACAGCGGTCAAACATTTCCATAATTGCCAACTTTTTGCCCCTAAGGCTCGGACACCACCTGCTCCATTACACCCAGTCATCACCATTGGTCCCTTTTGTAAATGGGCCATCGACTTCATGGAATGTAAACCTTCATCCGCCAATGACCATAAGTACATCATTGTCGCTGTCAACTACTTCACCAAATGGGCTGAAGCCATGCCCACCTTCAATTGTAAAGCTGACACCACTGCCCATTTCTTTTTTAACTATGTTATCACACGATTCAGGGTCCCCAAACAGCTGGTCTCAAACCATGATTCACATTTTGAAGATTCCATTTGGCGTGAGTTATCCACCTTGCTGAAGTTCGAACATCAGTATTCCTCTGCTTACTACCCCCAAGGGAACGACCAGGTAGAGGCCATTAACAAAATTTTAAAAACCATCCTCCAACGTACTGTTGACTGGCATAAGTCCAATTGGCATCACATGTTGTTCCCTGCATTATGGGCTTACCGTACATCAACCAAGACCGCCACCGATTTTACCCCGTTTCATCTAGTTCACAGTGTAGAGTCTGTCCTCCCTATCGAGTGTGAGATACCTGCCTTACACATCACTGTCGATCTTCTTCCAGACACCTCCCCACTCGAGCAACGTCTGCTATCACTAGAACAAGCTGATGAAGATCATCATGCCACTCTACAAACCATTGAAGCTGCCAAGAACCGCTCCAAAGCTAGTTACGACAAACATGTTCACCCTCAAACTTTCCGCGAAGGGGACCTCGTCCTCACCTATGACCAAGCCCATGACAAGACCGGTAAAGGAAAGTTTGAATCCATGTGGCAAGGCCCTTACATCATGCAGACATGCCTCAGCAATGGGGCATACATTTTAACTGACTCAGAAGGTCACCCTTTGCGCAACCCCCGTAATGGGTTGTATCTTAAACGCTTTTATCCCTAAATAAACCCGCGGCCCCATTGGTCCGTCTTTTATAGTTTGCTCTCTTTTTGTTTTTCACCTTTTGTACCACAATCTTACATTCATCATTTTTGCATGATCATAGATGGGCCATCTTCCTCATTACATTGGCTTCGCTGATGGAGAAAGCCACTGGTCTCCAAACCTGGCTTCTGCAGCATGGGTCTTATATTCCCCTTCACATGAATTGATTCACCTTGACGGAATATGTATAGGCGCTTCTACCAATAACCAGGTGGAGTATGATGCTGTTACCGGCCTCCTGGCTATTGCCCTCCAGATGGGCATATGTCACCTTCATGTGTTCCTTGACTCCCAGCTCAACAACTGCTACCACGTGCGTGATCCCTGCCTCTTTAGAAAATTCCTGAGCACAAAACAACTCAGCTGACAATTTGAATCCATAACATTCACCCATGTTCCAAGAGCTTAGAATAGTGTCGCAGATCAAATGGCTAACAACATCCTATATTGGCACATCAATCACACCATGTAAAACTTCCATCATTTATTATCATCCCATATCACCTCATCAAAAATCTATAAAAATCCAAAAAGATCACAAGGGGCATCCACATGCCTATCATCACATAAACATTTGCATTCATGTACAATAACATAAAAACACCTTACTATAACAGGGGCATCCACGTGCCTAATCCTACATACAAAATGTTGCATCCATGTGCAATAAATAACATAAAATACACAAGGGGCATCCATGTGCCCATCATCCTACACTACTTGCATACATGTGCAGTACAAACATATAACAAACCATAGGTGCATCCACGTGCGTACACTAAATCATCATCGCAAAAAGGTGCATCCATGTGCATATATATATATCAAAAAATAAACGTCAATGTGCTACACATGCCCTGAGTACCCCCATACTCAGCTATACAAAATAAAATATAGCTATACATCACTAAGCCTCATAGAATACATGCTGTAGCTACAAAATCGGGGGGGAGTCCCCTGCACTCCCTACTAAGAATCATACCCTCCGTCACTACCTGCATCAGCTGCCTCCGAGTCCTCACCCCACTCCTCCTCTGGTAGCTCCTCATCCCTTGCAAGCTCTTGTGCCCGACCCCTATCCCTCAAAATGGCCACTCAGATCGCAATCGATTGGAACTCCCGTGGCGCCCTCAGACAGTCCTGAATCACCTCCAACTCCACGTCCCGCCACCCATCATCAGTCACTCCAACCAGCAAATGATCGAGAAGCATTCGTACGGACTCCAGCGTCCCCTCAGGGGTTATCTTGACCAGAAGAAAACAGATCTCTTCATTCCCAAAGGCTTCCCAGTGAAAACAAAGTCACAGAGATACACCTCCTTTATAAGTGAAAAACTACTTTTTCAAGATTTTGAGCTTTGCTCGGAGTCCTGTCCTACCACTAAACCAAGAGTTGGGATAGGTTTTACTAAGGAAAGAAAAGAAGACTCGGGAAGAGAGAAAAATAAAACATAATCAAACCCAACTTCTTGAACTATACACAAAAGCAAAACAAGAAAACAAGAAAAACAAAGTTTATTTATGTACAAAAAACTCAATGGGACTATGCAAAGTACTGCTTAAAGGAGAGGCCATTTAGAGGGAGAATTACTTCCTCTCCTTGAAGGTCTTTCAGTTTGTAAGTGGATGAGCCAAGTTTTTCAAAAATTTGATAAGGGCCAACCCATAGATGTTGAAACTTTGTGTGCATTCCCTTACCATCATGTGGATGGTCCCACTTCAAAACTTAGCCACCTACTTCAAACTCCCTCTGACCAGAATTTCGCTTATCAAACCATATTTTGACTATGTCTTGATGTAGGTGGAACCGGTCTTTGGCTTTAAGCCGAGACTCTTCAAGTTTTAGAAGGGTATCAATTCTCGATTGTAGGACCTGACTGTTGGACCCTCGAGAGGCTTGGGCCAATTGCAAGGATGGGAGTACAACATTTGTAGGGAGGATGGTTTCTTTACTGTAGACTAGGGTCAACGGGGAGGCTCCTTGTTGGGCCTAGCCCAAGGGGGTCAATTTTTTAGCACATTAAGTTTTTGGGAACTGCAAAGCTGAGCGTAGCATGGATGGAGACATTTTGTGAAAATCAGTTTTTGGAAGCTGTGAGGCTAAGCACGGAACAGTTTTGGTATGCTACGACGTTGCGCGCAGCGCAGTGTCGGAAGAGCTGCAAGGTCTGTGCTACGAGGAGTACAGCACCGTGATGTGCCACGTTGATGGAGATCAAGCCTAGTAGAGCATTGGATGGATGAGGACAGTTAGTTCGGTTAGGTCATAGGAGACCTATTTTTGGCAAGGATTGTCGATAACTACCAAGCAGTGGGTAGGTGCAGATCAGGAGGTAGGTGACTGATCACACAAAAGAGGACTACTACTACTTGAACCAGTCATCTAAGGCTATGAAATAAGGAACAGCTCGTCGGAAGCAACTTGTTGGAGCACGTATGGTAGACGATCCGCTACTAGACACCTGCAGTCTGGTTTTGGGAAAAACCATGACAGTTTTGTAAACCTAAGGGTTTTTCCTTGATAATGTAAAGACATGACCTATGGGCATGATCTATATATAAGGCATTTTTGTATGGGAAAGGGTTACTACTTTTGTACTTGGGTATTGTTGAATATTGTTATGATTTTTGAGCAAAAGCTATTATAAAGGCTCTGTAGCTGAGTGTGCAGAGACCTAATTTTGTGGAAGAAGAACGTCTGCACTTGAGTGCGCAGAAGAAGAACTGTTGTACCCTTTCCTAAGACAATAAACAATAGTTCTTGTGGACGTAGCTTCCCATTTGGGGGAGTGAACCATGTTAAATCTTGTGTTATGTGTTTGTTGTGTATGGTTGCCATTATTCAGTTGTCGAATTATTTTACAGTATGAATGCTAGAAGTTACAGTTATCTGGCATATGTTTACTTTTATCTGTATTTACCGTGGAAGGGACGAGATAAGATGTTAAGTAACTTATATATGGATAAATGCTAATGGTCAAGCATCTTGAAGTATTTCGATACATGAATCTATTAAACAATCACAGGGTAATTATTAAGGTAAGATCGTGATATCAGAGCACACAACATTGCACATTACACTTATTTACATAGGTAATGAACATTAACCAGTCTAAGTATTGTTGAAAGAAGAAGAGAAGACAAAGGTAAGGGTGAGTGGAAGTAATCCCACTGCGCATTCCGTGAATGCGTTGGTTGTGCAAGCATCCTTGCTTGCTGCAGTATTCGATCCGAAGTAGAAGACCTCGCGCAGTGATTAACCGCAGTAGACAATCTATCACCATGCTGCGCATAAACCAGTTGAAGCAATCGCATCACAAGGTTGTGGAAACCTGCTTCTGCAACCACCCCCTCAGCTTCGCCTTGGGTGAGACCTCATCCTGCTTCCAGTCTATTTCCAAAAGGGCCAGTGAATAGGGGTTTTGTTGGTATCTTGCACCACGAAGTACCTGGGTCTACATTGGAAAACCTCTAGATCAGAACAAACACCAAAAAATGGGTCCATTGCCACGCTAAGACTTAGTGATGCAATAGTGTGTTTCAAAAGGTAATGTGCGAAGAAGAATATGAGTTCCCATTAGGATCAGACAACTGGCATCCAGAAATGAAAGAGCTCTGGGCTTGGTGTGATAAGATTGAAAGATATTTTGCAAAGAAAGAAAACAAACACCTGCGTCTATTTGACGTGCAGTGGTTGAACCGATACTTGTGGAGGGACATACACAAAAATTTTTGGGCTTCCTTTCCAAATGAGCTACATGAGTGGATATCGCTCCTAGCAGAAAGAAAGAATTGTTTTCAAGGCAGAGTACCTACGTAGTGGAATTTGGAGCTTACTGAACAACTCAAAACAATAGATAGTCCACTATCATGAGCAACCGACTTCTAGGTCGATAGCATACTTGAGGGATTTGTGACAGAGTTTGCTGTGGACACGCTGAAATCCTACAGCCAAGTTGAAGCATACTTTTTTGAAGGATTCAGAGGTAAGTTAATGAAAAAACTCAATCTATACATTAAAATGCTTTTAGCTGAGAAAGGTGTTTTAAGAATGCAGCAATAATTCTAAATTTGTCATGGTAGAGAATACACACATTGATTTTGACGAAGAAAACCATACCTTGAGAAGTGGAAAGAGATATAAGCTTACTAACGAAAAGAATCCCAAATAATATAGAAACCGTATAGATTCCAAAATTCCATGTGACCTCAATAATAAGAACACTCAGCTATCAGCCACAATCCAGCCTATTACACCTTAGAATCCATTAGTCCAGAACCCACCCACTGCGAGCACTGCGCAGCTCATGCCACAGATCAATAATACTAATAACACTGCAAGAGAAAGTGCTCACAGCACTACGACTCAGATCATTCCATAGAATACTATCCCTAGCACAATCCAGCAGCCTGCTTCTACTTTTGTCACAGGGAATCAGTCCCAAAACCATACACAATCCGTAAGGAGAATGACTGATAATGATATAAAGCTTCCGATATTCAAAGGAATGGGTCTAGAAGACCCTGATCAGCATTGGTTTCTTTGTGAATCCGTGTGGAGTGTCAAGCAAGTTACAGATGATGCTATAAAAAGAGCGCAACTCATCACTACCTTTAGAGATAGAGCACTGCATTGGTTTATGAAGTATTCTCAAGCACAACTGAGAACCCTAGCAGACATCAAGGCCGCGATTGCAGCAGAGTTTAAAAAGCCCAAATCAGAATCACAGTGCATAACAGAGTTGAAATAAATCAAGCAGAAACCTGCTCAATCGGTCTAGGAATTCGACCGAAAATTCAAAACATTGTTGGACCAAGTGAGCTTTGTTATAGCTCCACAACAGCATCAAGAATGGTTGATTGCTGCGTTGTTGCCCCATATCAGACAGCCAATGATGCAACAGAAGGTTGTATCTCAAGCTAAGGCCTTGGAGATTGTGATGAAGTTGGAAGCCTCACCAGTTGGAGAAAGTAGTTCGGGGATGTTACAGATCTAGAACCAGTTGCCTACCTTGACATTACAATTACAAGGTATGAGAATGGAAAGGAACTAAGACATGAACAAAGACATGAAGTTTGGTGCACAGGATGCAAAGGAGAGGGCCACACTAGAGAACATTGCCCCTTATTTCAAGATTACCTTAACAGTGGTGCACCAAACCCAATGAATATGAATCAGAACCAGGCCCCCTGGTGTGAAATTTGTAGAAGCAGAGGACACCGGCCTGAGGATTGTTACCTTATACAGAAATATGTCAATACGTCTAAAAACTTATACTGTAATTTCTGTATATCAGTTGGACATGATGAGTCTAACTGTCGTGCTTATGAGTTGATGAATGAAAGAAAGCGAGATATGGAAGCAATGCTAGGTGCTGGAATGTACCACGTCCAAGAAGAAAATCAACCAAAGCAAGAAAACACCCACTATGATCAGGGAGGATATCGAGGCTGTGGTGGTGGATACCACGGGAGAGGAAGAAATATTGGCCCATCTCAAAGAAGAGGCTGTGGCCAGGTAATATGCTATAATTGTGGCCAGCCAGGTCATGTATCTAGAGAATGTACTAATCCATGCACCACATGCAACTATTGTAAATCATTTGATCATGTGATTGAAGACTGCCCCGTGCTTGAGGTAGAGATGCAGAAGCAGAGAATTAAAAAAACACCGAACCCTGACATTCAGTTGATCGCAGCAAAGAATAGACCTACAGGTCAGAGTGAAAATGTAGTAACATGAAGTGGTGTTGATACAGGAAGAGACAAAAGCACAAAAGCATCGACTTCTAGAACAAATTATCCTAAGAAGAACCCTGGACAAACAGTAGGGATTAGAAATTCTCCTGGGAAAGCACCTCCATTGAACTTACAAAAAAATAAAGAAATATTTAAAGAAGTGCGGGACATGTTCAAACAACCACCACCTACTTCACCAAGAATCCCGTTGAGGCCAGGTAATATGCTATAATTGTGGCTAACCAGGTCATGTATCTAGAGAATGTACTAATCCATACACCACATGCAACTACTGTAAATCATTTGATCATGTGATTGAAGACTTCCCTGTGCTTGAGGTAGAGATACAGAAGCAGAGAAGGACAGAAAAACCAAACACTAACAATCAGTTGATAGCAGCAGAGAACAGACCTATAGGTAAAAGTGAAAATGCAGTAACGTGAAGTGGCACTGATACAGGAAGAGACAAAAGCACAAAGTGAAGTGCCACATATAGAAGACATGCTGCTGGCATATGATCAGACGTGAGCTGCACCAGATACATCCATTTTTGTTGCACAGTTCCTTTGCAACTACATCAAGTTATTAAAAAACAAAGACACTCTTATGGAATTTGAAAAACTGATAAATCGGTATGAATCATGCAGTAAGAAAGGAACTGCACATGGCATAGTACATAAAATTAGGAGTCCCAAAAGAACCGGTAGGGAAATGTGGTTCACTGCACAGATAGGAGACTATGAGATGGACAAGATCATTCTTGATCTCGGATTTGAAGTAAATGTGTTGACCAAGCAGACATGGCAGGCGATGGGGAAACCAAAGTTAGAGTGGTCACCTATACAGTTAAGAATGGCTAATGAAGGCATAGTTCTACTGTTGGGAAGGTTAACCAATACCATTGTCAACATTGACGGAGTGCGAAGTTACGGAGACTTCAAAGTAATTGAAATTGTGGATGATAGCAATCCTTGTCTAGCACTGCTGGGAATCGATTGGGCAATGGTGAACTCCACCACCATAAATCTGAAGACAATGAAAATGATATTTGAAGGCAATGACATAAGGGTCGTCGCACCATTGGATCCTTCGCAGGGGGAGTGATATGTTGAACCAATTTAGGAAGAGTATAGAGCTCAAGATCTTGACCGTATCTATAAGATGACAAAAAATGCTGCGGATTATACTCATCCTACTGCGGATGGAACGCTCATTTGGCGCTGCGATAGTTCTTGCATCCCAGACTCTGAGGTAGGATTAGAAAACTAGCAACACAGAATGCATGAAGTATCTACCAGGAGATGCGCGACAATTACAAAGTCACTCCGCTGGATTGGAAAGCAGGTAAGTCCAATCCCCACTTATGATGGTACAACTAACGTCTATTCATTCATCAAAGAATACATTACAACAGTTGCAGATGAGCATCGCGTCTCACCATTAGACATGGCACTCCGCGAAACACCTACCAGATGGTGGGCTACGCATAAAAAGACATTGACAACTTGGGACCAGTGTAGAATAAAACTACAGATCAGATTCGCTGATAAGGTCACACTACCATTTTAGAAATATAATGGCCAGACGGACACAAAGGATCATATTTCATCCTATGCAAAAGCTTGGGAAGAAAGACCACAGATAGAGTGGGTACATCTCTTTGTGCATACACTGGAAGAGCCTATTCTAAAGAAATGGTACTTGGAGGAGGAGCTGCGTAGAGGAACCGCGGAATGGTCTATCCTCACTGCGAGCTTTTCGAAGGACTTTAGCTTTGAAGACAACCATCCGACTATCCATGATGCACTGCAGCTTATAAAGGAAAATATATTTACACTAGATTGCACGGAGGAAAACATAACATTAGAAGAGTTTTTTGAAGAAAACAACATACTTGCGATTCTACAACCAGATTGGGAAGAACAAGTAGAGCAAGTCTTGGACTGTTATAACTTAGTTGAAAAAGATGAAGATAAGGAAGACAGTGATGACGAGGACCTGTGCAATATAAAGATCCCTGAATCGGAAGGAATGCGCAAAGTAGAAGGACCTCCACTAGAGATTCCAGATATGAGTGGACTGGTCAAAACAAAGAAAGTGAACATCGGTACCAGTGAAGAGCCGAAGTTCGCAGCAGTAGGAGACTACTAGGATGATGATACAGTTGCGGATCGCAGGTATATTACAGGAATATCAAGAAGTATTTTCGACCAAGTTCACAGAGATGAAAGGCATTTTAGGAGAATTAGGAGTGACGAGAATTCCTCTTAAGCCTGGAGTGAAACCTATAAAGCAAAGGCCATATAGATTGAATCCATGCTACAAAGAATGAGTTAAGGCAGAACTCGACAAGATGCTCAATGCAGGGATCATTAAGCCCATTCAAGAATCTGAATTGATAAGCATGATGGTTGTCCAAGACAAGAAAACAAAGGGTGAGATCAGGATCTGGGTTAATCTTAGAAAGCTGAATGATGCTTCGATGCACGACCCATTTCCTACTCCTTTTACTGATGAAGTTCTTGATAAAGTTGGAGGGAATGAGGCATACTCTTTTACTGATGGATTTTCTGGATACCATCAGATAAGAATCGATCCAACCGATAGGCACAAGACAACTTTTGCCACAGAATGGGGGTCGTTCCATTATTCAATGATGCCTTTTGGTTTGAATAACGCACCAGCCATATTTTCTAGAATGGTGATCGCAGCATTTAAAGAATTTAGACATAAGTTTCTAGAGGTTTACTTTGATGATTGGACCATTTTTGGGTTACTAAAGAGCCATGCCGCGAACCTCATGATGATGTTGGAAAAATGCAGACAACATCATATTTCTTTAAATTTGAAGAAGTGTGTTTTTTGTGTTCCTTCTAGGATTCTATTGGGGCACATAGTCTATAAGTAGGGATTGATGGTTGACCCTGCGAAGATCGCAGTTATTGTAAACTTGCCTACACCAAATTCAATTAAACAATTGCGCACTACACTAGGGCATACCGGGTACTACAGGAAATTCATAAAAGGGTATGCACAGATAACTGCAGCAATGGAGAAGCTGTTAAAAAAGGATGCACCATTCATTTGGAATGAAGACTGTGAGAAAGGATTTGACACATTGAAAGAGAAAATGGTCACTGCGCCGATCCTAGTTTTTTCAAACTGGGAAAAGCCATTTCACGTACATGTTGATGCTTCATGTATAAAATTGGGTGTTGGTCTTGCTCAGCCAGGAGAAGGAGGCATAGATAATCCCATTGCATTTTCGAACATGAAGTTGTCATCTGCTGAGAAGAACTATACCATTACTGAAAGAGAAGGACTCACAATGGTATATGCTTTACAAAAATTAATACACTATTTGCTTGGTGTGCACTTCTCAATGTTTACCGACCATTCTGCATTAAAATACCTGGTCAATAAGCCAGTGTTAGGGGGGCGGATATGCAGATGGCTGTTACTCTTCCAAGAGTATGATTTTGAAATAATAGTTAAGCCAGGAAGATTAAATTTAGGCCTTGATAATCTATCAAAGATTGAGTCAGGAGAGGAACCTACGAGTTTGGAAGACAATCTTCATGATGTGTAATTGTTTGCTATACAGGTTGTCGATTATTATTATCAGGACATCATTGACTTTCTAACTACTGGGTTTGCACCTACTGAATTCACTACGTAGCAGAAGAAACAACTAGTAGTGCGAGCTGCAGACTTCACCATTGTCGCAAGACAACTCTACAAGTTAGGACCTGATGAAGTGCTGCGAAGATGTGTATTGGAACATGAGAAGCCATTTATATTAGCTAATGTGCATTCAAGACTCGCAGGAGGTCATTATGCAAGAAGGGATACTGCGCAAAAGATATTGCGCGTAGGGCTATGGTGGCCTATGATTCATAAGGAATCTAAGGAACATTGCCAGAACTACAATGTCTGTCAGAGGACAGGGAAGCCATAAAAAAGATATGAAATTCCGTTGAACCCTCAGCTGACCTTGCAGGCATTCAACAAATGGGAAATCAATTTCGTGGGACCTATTAACGCACTGGGGAAGAGAACTGGTGCGAGGTACGTTATTACTGCAACTGACTACCTCACCAAGTGGGCAGAAGCAAAGCTAGTCAAAGACTATAGCGCAGCTACAGCTGCGTAGTTCATTTTTGAAAACATCCTTACATGGTTCGAATGTCCAAAGAATTTGATGAGTGATCAAGGCACCCATTTTCTAAACAGAACCATTGAAGCTTTTACCGAAGAGTTCTACATCCATCATCAGTGCAGTATGCCTTATCATCCGCAGGAAAATGGAACTGTTGAAGCGTTCAATAAAGTACTAGAGAATGAATTAACTAAGATATGCAATGTAAACCGTGATGACTGGGACCTGCGCATTCCATCTATATTATGGGAATACAGAACGACATGTAAGAAATTAACTGGACATACACCTTTCAGATTGGCTTATAGGAAGGAAGCAATAATGCCAATGGAGTACATTATCCCCAGCTTGAGAATAGTTGCATTTACAGGGATGGCAGATCACGTAGCACTGGAAGAAAGGCTGTTACACTTGGTTGGACTGGAAGAGGATCGCTCCATTGCAGGCTTCTACCAACAAGTACAGAAAGAGCATGAAAAAGCATGGCATGATTGCCACATCAAGAGCAAGTCTTTCCAGGTAGGTAATCTAGTCCTCCTATACGATAGTAAATTTATGAAGTTTCCTAGGAAGTTTAAAATGCATTGGCTTGGACCATACATTGTCATACATGTTACTAACAGAGGCACTGTCCAGTTAGCTAATTTAGACAGTGATACATTACTCAATTTGATAAATGGAAGCAGACTAAAGTTTTACCGCGATATCCCCGCTTCACAGCACCCAGTCTGATTAAGAGGAAGAAGAAGTTTCTAAGTGCTAAGTATAGTTGGAATTGGGCACTAGAAACTGCGGAAGAGCTTGTACACAAAATTGAAAAGATAGATCTATGTACCACGCAGCATTGTTGAAACTGCGCATAAAAAAAATAAAATTGAAAAATGAAAAATGATAAGAAAATCAAGGCGTTGTTGCGATATTTAAAGTGCAACCTTGAAGAGAAAAGAAATTAGACACCGTGAAGTCACTGCGCAGAACCAAAGATGACCTACCACGCAGTCCGATGCAAGGCTCCACAAAATAGCCGTTACAGTGTCATTCAGAAATATAGCTGTTATGCAGTAATTTCCTACCGACCGCTCGAGCATTTAAAGCACAAATAGTCGTTCTGAACGACTTAATGAGGGAATTGACCGAAGCATTTTCCGGAATTGGCTAACGGATACTACATTTAATGCTTATCCAACTGTTAAAGGGCGTTGAGGAGGATCAGCCACGGCTATAAATAATGCAGCAGTTAGACTTGCGGGCATTACCAAAGCACTTAGAAATTCTTGCACATATTGTTTTCTATGTTAGTTCTGCAAGTTATCCACTGGTTAGCCGAATAATGTGCAAGTGAATGACACAGAGGTCCTTTGTTGACAAAGATTTCATGGTCGAAGAGACTGTGAGGTTGTTCCAACACGGGTGAATTAACGAGTTAATGAGAACCCCAAATAAGAAAGTCGTCACTGAACTAGAACAGGCTCCAAGAAGATCACCAAGACACGGCCCCTCAATGCAAGACAAAGGGAAAAATCCAGTAACGCCAAGATCAAAATTATCGAAGACACGATCGGTAGGGCCAAATAAGCTCCTTGCCAATAAGGATATAACTTTAACTATGACTCCAGACTATATCTCGCCACATGTAGTGGATGCACTGGCCATTAGAATACTGAAAAGTCCAAAGTATGAGATACCACTCTCACCGATATTGAAGCATGTTGAGGTGGACAAAAATCTATTAGGAAAGATTCCAGAATGTAAATGGGAGGACTATGATATTCTTGCAATGAAAAAGGAGAAGCAAAGCAAGCCGAGGTTCCCACAGTTCCAACCCAACAAATACATGTGCTGGAAAAAGAATGCAAAGGGCAACCTCACTTTGGTCGCAGAAAGCTGGTTGTCCGAAGTAGCCAAGTCGGGGCTAGTCACCCTGCTCCGGCTCCCAAATTTTGACAAATCACCGGACCTCAATGCGGTGGTGCGAACTCTGATGGAACACATCCACCAGGGATATTTATGGATTGACTAGAATATAGACCTAATGATTGACTTAATCCATCGGGTAACTGGATTGAGTAAAAGGGGAGCAGACCCAAAGAAATTCTTTCAGGGGAAAACCAAGGATAAAGAGCTAGCTGCATTAATGAAGAAAACGTAGTCTGTTGTCAAAGGGAAGTGAGGCTTCCATATGGATGACATAAAGGACCAGGAAATAAGGTTTATCACGCATCTATTAGCGGGAAAAATTCTAAAAAAGTGCAAAACGTTAGAAGTCTCTTCGGGCGCAGTAGTACTTGGCGCTGCAGTAGCCAAGGGAGAAGAATTCAATTGCTGTCAATATCTACTAAATGAATTCCTAGAGGAACTGAATGCATGCAAATCAAGGGTGGATACTTCCACTTCACCTAGCTAATCATGTTGATCACCTTCTTGGGATGGAGGGAGTCGAAGCAATACGTCGAAGTGATCACGGACACTTCGGACTGCAGAGGTGCTCGCTATCAAAATCTATGGGAAAATTTGAATCCCGAAAGATAACATGAGACAGCACTGGTCTTTTACACATATTATGACCAGCTGTGCGGGGCCATCATGGTTACACCTCGAATACCAAAGCAAGTAACAAGCAAATATATCCGCATTATCAACTTTTATGCTGCAATGAATTGCATCTCAATTTTAGCTAAAGCACAGACGAAGAATCCTGACTGGTACCCACGAAACTACCATATGTACGAGGAAGATATTGAGAATATTATGAAGGAATGGCCAGCTGAATTCCGAGTTGAGATTGTGGAAATCCAAAGTGATTTTGGTGAGGATAAGCCTATTCCGTGTCCCATAGTAGAAGATAAATATTCAGGCAAAAGGAAGGATGCTAGGAGTCGTTCAGGGCACAAGGAACCAAGGAAAAAACAGAAATCAAGAAAAGACCAATTGGACACAATGCTTCGTGAGGATGACTACCTAATGATTGCCACGAAGGTCACTAAACAAATGGAGGAGCTCTCGACCGACAAGGAGAAGAAAAAAAAGGAAATTCAGGACACTTTGGACCAAAACCTGACTACACCGCAAGGGATTTCCCAAAAATTTGATGAAGTAAGTAGAAGATTACCCTTGCAACGTGAATCAACAGCTGAAGGGCAGTCGGTGGGAACTTCGAAGCAAAAAATCACCATTCCCGCGAGGTCTCATGTTGTCCATCTACAACCATTATCTATAAGGTTTCCATTACCTGATCAAGTAATGCTAGATATGAAGAATGTAGAGCATGTGGAGCTTGATCTTGAAAAAATACCATTGTCAGGACTACATTACTTGCAGACGCAAGTTTATGAAGAAATGCATGACAGAACCATAGATGCTCTAAAAGGATAGGCGGAGCTGCAAGTAGCTAACAGACAGGTAGAGGAAGATAGCTCGTGGAAAACTATGCAATTGGAAGATGAGAATTATCATCGACTAAGATTGGAGACAATGATCACTGTGATTGCATATAACATAGAGGAATTTGAAGTACAACTAGAACCAACAGATACTATTTTCAATATTGGCGATCTGGTCAATAGTCTTAAGATAGAGAAGGAAGACATCGAGATTCTCCATGAGTCTGAAATTGCTGCCTTGAAGGCACAGATCAATCCACAGACCCCACCAGATGAACAATAATTAAGGCAAGGAGCAGTGAAAACCGCGACACAGAATATTGCAGCCGAAGTGGCTAAGTGCCAAAGTCTACTAGAAGCAGGGACGAAGGCATTTAATGCCCTCGAGGAAGATCGACAGTTGCAGGAGGTAAAGAAGGAAGTGAAAGAAAAGCAAGAAGCACTCAAAAAGATGGGTGAAGAAGTTAAGGCACTACCAGCAATAGATAAGCTCCTAAAATACAGAAAAATCAACAACCTAAAGAAGGAAGTGCAAGCATTGCATGAGAAAGAGAGAGAAACGGGAGATAAGTCGGAGCCATTATTAGAGGAGGCCGGCATGATCTTGCAGGAGATCGAAGAAAAGTTAAAGGAGCTGCACGAGAAGCACGAGCAGGTGGAAGGCTAGATCGGACATGAGATAACACAGGAGATGCTGGAAACAGTTGGACAAATTGAGCAGGATGTGAAGACTGTGGTAGAAAAGCTAATCAACACATTCAATGAGTTCGCTATGAAGTTCACCCCACAATAAGCAGAACACCTTGAAGAAGTTGCAAGTGGCTCAAGGGCGAGCCACATGTAAGTGTTAGGGGCCTGGTGGGATTGGTCCAACGGGGTCAATTTTTGAGCACATTACGTTTTTGGGAACTGCGAAGCTGAGCGCAGCATGGATGGAGACTTTTTGTGAAAATCAATTTTTGGAAGCTACGAGGCTAAGCTAGGAACAGTTTTTGTATGCTGCGACGTCGCATGTAGTGTAGTGTTAGAAGAGATTCCATGTCTGTGTTGTGAGGAGTACAGCGCCGTGATGTGCCACATTGATGGAGATCCATCCTAGCAGAGCGTTGGATGGATGGCGATAGTTTGTTCGGTTAGGTCATAGGAGACCTATTTTTGGCAATGATCGTCGATAACTACCAAGCAGTGGGCAGGTGCAGATCGAGAGGTAGGTGACTGATCACACAAACATAGGAATACTACTACTTGAACCAGTCATCTAAGGCCGTGAAAGAAGGAACAACTTGGTGGAAGCAACTCGTTGGTGCACGCATGGCAGAAGATCCGCTATCAGACACCTGCAGTCCGGTTTTGGGAAAAACCGTGACAGTTTTGTAAACCTAAGGGTTTTTCCTTCATAATGTAAAGACATGACCTATGGGCATGATCTATATATAAGGCATTTTTGTATGGGAAAGGGTTACTACTTTTATTCTTGGGTATTGTTGAATATTGTTAGGATTTTTGAGCAAAAGCTATTGTAAAGGCTCTGCAGCTAAGTGCGCAAAGACCTAATTTTGAGGAAGAAGAACGTCTGCAGTTGAGTGTGCAGGCGAAGAACTATTGTACCCTTTCCTAAGATAATAAACAACAGTTATTGTGGACATAGCTTCCCATTCGGGGGAGTGAACCACGTTAAATATTGTGTTATGTGTTTGTTATGTATGGTTGCCATTATTCAGTTGTCGAATTATTTTATAGTATGAATGCTTGAAGTTACAGTTATCTGAGATATGTTTACTTTTATCTATATTCACCATGGAAGGGATGGGATAAGATGTTAAGTAACTTATATATGGATAAATTCTAATGGTCAAGCATCTTGAAGTATTTGGATATATGAATCTGTTAAACAATCACAGGGTAATTGTTAAGGTAAGATCGCAATATCAGAGCACGGAGCATTTCACATTACACTTATTGACATAGGTAATGAACATTAACTAGTCTAAGTATTGTTGAAAGAAGAAGATAAGACAAAGGAAAGGGTGAGTGGAAGTAATCCCACTGCATAGTCCATGAATACGCTAGTTGCGCAAGCATCCTTGGTTGCCGCAGTATTCAATGTGAAGTCATCAACCAGAGTATGCAGTCTATCACCGTGTTGTGCATTAACCAGTTGAAACAATCACATCACAAGGTTGTGGAAACCTGCTTCTACAACCACCCCCTCAGCTTCACCTCGGGTGAGACCTCAGGATGCTTGCAATCTATTGCCGAAAGGGCCGTTGAATAGGGGTTTTGTCGATATCTTGCACCGCGAAGTACCTGGGTCTACATTGGAAAACCTCTAGATCAGAACAAACACCAACACTCCTAAGGAATTCTTTGGTGTGAATTTGTATTCCCATAGAGAATTTGGAAGAGTTGTATGCTAGCTTCTTTGATTTTCAATTACAGTCTTCTTAAGGATTTGAATGAGATTCTTCTTGGTAGACTCAGCTAACCCATTTTCTAGCTAGGGTTTTCACCCTAGCTTGTGCAAATGAGCACCTACTAAGGAGAATGGACTCCTTAGTAGCAGTTCAATAAACAGTAAATTAAAGTGCTAAAACAATATGAATTCTAAACTAACATGAGCATTAACAAACATAACAAAACATGGAAATTTGGTGAAGATCTTTCGTTTTTGTATTAAAATTTTACCTCAGGTGTAGAGGTTGGTGAAGTCCTTGCAATAGTCCAAGAGGGTTGCTCCAAACTCTAGCTTGGCTCCTTTCTCTTTCTCCGAAGGGTTGGAAATGGGCCAAAAGGGGCACTCAAGGGTGAAAGTAGCTCAAGGGTGAGCTAGGGTTTCAAGAGTGATTTTGGTAGAGTAAGGGTGTATTTGACTGTGGATATGAAATGAGGGGCCTCCATCACCTATTTATAGGTTTTTAGTGGTGGAATGCTGGCCCATGGTTTTGAGAACCATATGGTTTAGGTCAGCTGTATAGGGTTTTTTCCTCCTTTTTCCCTCTTTTTCCTCCTTTTTTTATATTTTTTATTCCCTTTTTAGAGGGTTTTTGCTATTTTGGAGGAATTTTGGATAATTTTGGGGGAAAAGGGGGTTTTTTAGCCTTTTGGAGGCTTTTTTGATGATTTTGTGGCCTTTTGGAGGCTTTTTTGGCCTTTTGAAGGCTTTTTAATGGGATTTTAAGGTTTTGAAGGTAAATATGGTAGGAAATATGGACAAATGAGTCATGTAATGGATGAGGTAGTGAGCACTTTTTGGGTGTTAACAGATTGCCCCCTGATGTGTGAGGGCAGGAGCTCATCGTATGGCCGATAGACATCATAAGTCTTGTATGGTTTTCCTGGGGTGTGGAGAAGAGAAGAAACAAACTAGAGCCCGAAACAACGGTCTCGAACAAACTGCAAAAACTGAAAGTACATGACCTCAATAATGAATGAGGAATAATCTGAACATATGGACAAGGCGGGCATTCCCATGCTCGTATCAAGATATAGAATAATAATAACAATGGGGTCCAAAATATGGGGACCTGAAATATACATGGCCTCAAATAATGAATGAGGAAGAATCTCAATATATGGACGAGGCGGGCATACCCATGCTTGTATCTAGATACTTAAAAAATAACAGTGAGGCCCGAAAAGGGGGATCTATAGGATACATAGAGAACCACTGTGTACATCATAAGGGTCCAGAGGGGACACAAATCTGCCACATACTGCTGGGCTGACCATGTCTGAGCTGAAGAACTGATACACTGGAATAACAACAATGATACTGAGTGGGGTACCAGAGGAACTGATGAGCTGCTGGATCATAGTGACGGGGAGTCATACTCTCAATGGTACACTGAACTGGAACTGAACTGGGTACTCAAGAAAGCATATAACTGGATGGATTCCGAATAAAAGCACCAACGCAAACCGGACATCCACAGGAACATATAACTGGGCGTTCCGAAGTGACTCACCAATGTGCTAGAGTCGGGGGAAATCCGGGGTCTTCAACCAATAACTGAAGGGATATATACCCTGCGTGATTCTCAACGATGCAATCAAGGTGTTGAAGTTGAGCATGTGAGAAACAACCACTTGGAGAGGCAATGATGACTCCTCTCAAAATGGTTCGTAGGAACTCACCACAGATGGTGATTGGTCCAAGGCGCAGGGACCTCTGGGTCTATCCTCTGGAATAGAGGGGTTGTCGTCGACAGAGGGAGACCTGCAACTAGCAAGGAAATGATGTTTCCTTGATAGGAGCACGAGGTGTAGAACCGAAGTGTGAGAGTACTGATGGTAGGAATGACATATTGTGGGGGATAACTAGGCAAGTAGAGTGGGTGGACTCAAACTTTCTTTGTTCAGAGTATGATGGCGGGGATGATCGGGCAGCATATGAACTGACTGATGGGAAAGGGATCATAGCTGTAATGGATCAAGGATAGTGACTAGGATGAGTGAGACTCAAGCTGGCGTAAAATGGCAGGAGACTGCAGAATACTCTGAACAAAGGCGACCTGATTGGGGGTGCTGCCGAGATGATCGATCATAGTGCCAGGAGGCACGGGGGGACTTCTTCATGGGTTAAGGAACTAGAAGAAGTGTGTGTAAAATGGTATTGTCATGTGGATTTATACGAGCCCAGGACAGTTCATGCTCGTGATTGCTTTCAATTTTAAGGAGTTTGAAGGCGATAAGAAGACTCTGAAATAATGGAATGGTATTGTCATGTGGATTTTTACGAGCCCAGGACAGTTCATGCTCGTGGTTGCTTTCAATTTTAGAGAGTCTGAAAGCGATAAGAAGTCTCCAGGGGGTTGCTTTTTCATGTGTTAGTCTCCAAGGCCCGAAGAAGCATAAAAGGATGCAATGAAGAACTCTTCTAGCCAGTGTGACTAGAGTATTCCTTTTTCGTAAGTAGTCTACCAGGTCCGGAAAAGGGTTAAACTTATACCAGATAGACGCCCTTTCAGGTACTTTAACGAGCATGAAAAGAAGCAAGATTGCTCGACGATCTTTTGATTGTTTTAGGATTCATAAAAGAGCTTAACAGAAACTCCCTAAGTGCCTTTTTCGTAAAGGACTTGTCCGTCCCGAAAAAGGAATAAAATTATACCGAACAAAAGGAATAGCCAAGCAAGGAGGAAGTGCTCAATCAAGGAACATTGATGATGACCAAGAATGAGGGTAGGGGGGGAACACTGGTGGGCCTCCTTGCGGGATAATGAATGGTGGAAAAATAACAAAATAATTGCAGTATGATAGGAGTGAATGGCTCATGTAAAAATGTGGAACAATCTGATGGCGGCCAATGTGGTGCGCAAACCGAGGCAGCAAGGTATCGGGACACAATGTTGAAATTGTACTAGGTGAGAGCGAAAAATGATCTCAAGCATCATCACGAACTCGGAAAAATGAATCCGGCGATATATAAAGTGTCAAAAATGAAGAACGACCATTGTGGCTCGCAAACTGAGGCGACGGGGGGCGTTTTGGAAAAAATACCCGAAAAATCTGGGGGTGAGAGCGAGAAATGATCTCAAACATCATCACGGGCTCGAAAAAATGAATCCGATTAAATAAAATATACCAAAAATGGAGAGTAGCAAAAGTGGAACACAAATCGATGTGACTAATGGGGTCTAAAAATGCTCAAAAAATGATGTGGAAAAAATAAGAAAACAAGTTGACCATCATGATGGTCTCGTTGTGCTGATTCCAGTGGTGGAAATGGTTCAAAAAATGGACTCCGTATGGGTGCAGAATGGCCAAAACAAGAAAAGGTCAATGGACTATAAATAGTGAGTGGGTCCAACATGACAAGTGTCATTTGTACTTGTTGACTTTGACTAGTGATCAGAGTTGACAAGAGCTGATTTGGTGTTTCTGGACGATCCGACCGACCGTTTTCAGATACGGGAGTTAGAGGTATTCTGACAAACTCATACTTGCATTTTCATTGGGTTCGGGGCAGGGGGGGGGAGGGGGTAGTCAGTCCCAGGGGAGTATTTGTATGGTCCACGTGGGGTGGACAGCGGGTTTGTGGGGTGGAACTGCGGTCGGGGACAGCGGGTTCTAGGGTGGATCACATGGCTGGGGACCGTGAGGTTCGGGTTGGAATACGCGGTCTGGTACCGCGTGTTCCGAGGCTGAACATGTGGTTTGGTACCGCGAGTTCGGATCCTACAGGTGCGGTTTTGGACCGCGACTGTAGCCCTGATAGCCGCGATCGAAAACTGCGGCATGCGATTGGGATCGAGCTGTTAGGGTTCCCCAGGGGTGCAGGGTTACTTCATTGACATGAGTCTGATGAGTTTGCCTTGTGTGATTGGCAGGTTGCCGTTGGTGCTTTGGCAAGAGCAGGAGGTCCTAGATGAGATAGTGGATGTCATCCGGGGGAATCGGCATGTACGGTCTATGTTGGGATTGTGCAGACTGCTGAAGTTCGCACAGGTACCTATGATGCGTTCAGCAGCGCTGTTGTTGAACCAGCTAGTGAGATTTTGGGAGTCGGACATCCAGGCATTCAGGGTGTAGGGGGAGAGGGTGGATCTCACCCTCGCAGATGTATACTTCTTGACGGGGTTGCCATGTCTGGGTAGAGTGGCAAATATGTAGCCATGAGTATCCGCAGATGTGGATATGGAGGATATGCTGGAGCAATACTCTGTTCCAGAGGCTAGGGTGCAGAGGAATGCACTTCGGGTGGTGGACCTGTAGGAGCCAGTAGTACAGGCTATTGCGACGTGCGTGGTTTGATTTTTGGGGTCCCAATCACCTGAGAAGGTGTCCGGGGGCCAGATGCAGCTAGTGGAGCGGGTACTGGATGGTGTCTATTAGGCATGGGGCCAGATGTTCCTCACTTGTGTTCAGCGACAGCTGACATTGGTGAAGGAATCTAGCAAGGGATTCTGTTATGGATCCTTTCTATGTGCTTTCTTCATGGAGCGGGTACCTACACTGCAGTCGCAAGTGCCAGTCAGGGCAGGAGGACTGAGGGAGCCACGCATGGTGTGGTGGGGAGAGATGATGCGTTACCAGGGGGGGCGATGAGGTGGGTAGATACTTCACTCAGGAGCTGTACCTGTAGTGGTTGCAGATGCCGCTGACACTGGATGACTATCCATACAGAGATATGGACTACAGCGGGGATCCAGAGGCACCACGGCCGCCAGGGCAGGCATGGGGACCAGATGGTACGTATCGTTTTGCTTGCATGTTATGGATGTCAAGTCTTGTGGATGGTGTTTTGATATACTGTTACTGACTAATGTGTGATCTACAGATGTTGGCCCGAGACCACCACCAGGACATGTAGTGTGTAGGGGCCATGTGGCGGGTACCAGCCTTGCCAGGCTGAGGGGAGGTGTGTCGATGAGATGCTGAGGGGACTCTCGAGTTCGTGCGGATGCTTCTAGATCGGCTATTGGTTGGAGTGACTGATGACGGGTGGCGGGACGTGGATCCGGAGGTGATTCAGGACTATCTGAGGGCGCCACGAGAGTTTCGATCGATCGTGATCTGGGTGGCTATCTTGGCGGATAGGGGTCAGGCACAGGAGCCCGCAGGGGATGAGGAGTTGCCGGAGGAGGAGTGAGGTGAGGACTCGGAGGCACCTGATGCAGGCAGTGATGCAGGGTATGACTCTCATTAGGGAGTACAGGGGACTCCCCCCAGATTTTGTAGCTACAGCATGTATTCTATGAGTCATGGGGATGTATAGATATTTTTTGTATAGCTGAGTATGTGGGTACTCAGGACATGTGTAGCATTCATTTTTTGATATATATATATGCACATGGATGCACCTTTTTGCGAATATGATTTAGTGTACGCATGTGGATGCGCTTATGATTTGTTATATGATTGTACTGCACGTGGATGCAAGTAGTGTAGGATGTTGGGCACATGAATGCCCCTTGTGTATTTTATGTGATGTATTGCACATGGATGCAACATTATGTATGTAGGATGAGGCATGTGGATGCCCCTGTATAGTAATGTGGTTTTGTTTTTTATTGCACATGGATGCAAATTTTTATGTGACAATAGGCACGTGGATGCCCCTTGTAATCTTTGTTGGGTTTTTATATATGTTTGATGAGATGTTATGGGATGATGATGCATGATGGAGGTGTTACATGGTGTGATTGATGTGCCAATCTAGGATGTTGTTAGCCATTTGATCTGCGACACTATTTTGAGCTCTTGGGACATGGGTGAATGTTATGGATTCAAATTGTCGGCTGAGTTGTTTTATGCGCAGGAATTTTCTAAACAGGTAGGGATCACGCACCTGGTAGCAGTTGTTGAGATGGGAGACAAGTAGCTAGGAGTTAAGGAACACATGAAGGTGACATATGCCCATTTGGAGGGCAGCTGTCAAGAGACCGGTCACAACATCATACTCTGCCTGGTTGTTGGTAGCAGTGCCTATACATATTCCGTCAAGGTGAATCAATTCATGTGAAGGGGAATATAAGACCCATGCTATAGAAGCCAGGTTGGGAGACCAGTGGCTCGCTCCATTGGCGAAGCCAATGTAATGAGGTGGAAGATGGTCCATCTATGATCATGGAAAAATGACGAATGTAAGATTGTGGTAAAAAAGGTGAAAAACAAAAAGAGAGCAAACTGTACAATACAGACCAATGGGGCCACGGGTTTATTTAGGGATAAAAATGCTTAAGATACAACCCATTACGGGGGTTTCTCAAAGGGTGACCTTCTGAATCAGTTAAAATGTATGCCCCATTTCCAAGGAAGGTCTGCACGATGTAAGGGCCTTGCCACATGGATTCAAACTTTCCTTTACCAGTTTTGTCATGGGCTTGGTCATAGGCGAGGACAAGGTCCCCTTCATGGAAAGTTCGAGGTTGTACATGTTTGTCATAACCAGCTTTGGAGCGGTTCTTGGCAGCTTCAATGGTCTGGAGAGTGGCACGATGGTCTTCATCAGCTTGTTCTAGTGGTAGCAGACGTTGCTCGAGTGGGGAGGTGTCTGGGAGAAGCTCGACAGTGATGTGTAAGGTAGGTATCTGACACTCTATGGGGAGGATAGACTCTACACCATGAACTAAATGAAACGGGGGTAAAACCGGGTGGCGGTTTTGGTGGATGTACGGTAAGCCCATAAGGCAAGGAATAACATGTTCCAATTGGACTTATGCCAGTCAACAGTGCGTTGGAGGATGGTTTTGAGAATTTTGTTAATGGCCTCTACTTGGCCGTTCCCTTGGGGGTAGTAAGCAGAGGAATACTAATGTTTGAACTTTAGTAGGGTGGATAACTCACGCCAAAGGGAATCTTCGAAGTGTGAACCATGGTCTGAGACCAACTGTTTGGGTACCCCTAATCGAGTGATAACATGGTTGAAAAAGAAACGGGCAGCGGTGCCAGCTGTACAATTGAAGGTGGGCATGGCTTCCACGTATTTGGTGAAGTAATCAACGGTGACAATGATGTACTTATGGCCATTGGTGGATGGGGGTTTACATTCCATGAAGTTGATGGCCCACTTACAAAAGGGACCAACGGTGACGACTGGGTGTAATGGAGCGGGTGGTGTTCGGGCCTTGGGGGAAAAAAGTTGGCAATAATGGCAATGTTTGACCATCGTGATATAGTCAGTAAAGAGTGTGGGCCAGAAGTATCCGGTGTGGATGACCTTTTGGGGGGTGGCCATCCCAAAGAAATGTCCGCCGCAGGCACCGCTATGATAGTCATTAAGGACGTGTTCGGCTTCCTCATGTGTAAGGAAACGACGGAGAATCGTGTCAACCCGTCACCGGTAAAGGACATCGCCTAAGAGGAGATATCGAGAGGCCTGGTGACGGATACAGTGGTGTCCATCATGACTGATGTTGGGTCTGAACTTTTGCGTGCGAAGGTATAACAAAATATTACTGTACCATTGGTCATTAGATGAGATGGTGAACAAGTGATTGTCAGGTAACTCATCGGAGATTTGTGGGGATTGCAGAAGGGAGGGGAGATCAGTGATGAGCTGGGCAAGCACGAGGGCTTTAGTGCTCGTAGGGGTTCTGACAGTGAGGTCATATTCCTGGAGGATAATGACCCATTTAGCAATGCAACCTTGCAGGAGCCACCGGTTTAAGAGATAGACCATGGGGTTGGAGTCGGCGACAACTGTGGTAGGACTAAGCAAAATGTAGTGTCGTAATTTTTGGATGGAAAAGACCACAGCAAGGGTGAGTCTTTCCTCATATGGGTAATGTAGGGGTGGTCCAGATAAGGTCTGGCTGATGTAATAAATGACATGCTCCTGGCGAGCAGCGTCTTCTTGAACAAGGACTCCGGACACGGCATGATCAGATGCCGAGATGTAAAGGATGAAGTCCTGAGAGAAATCCGGAGGGGAGATCTAAGGGGCTTGCGTGAGAGCTTTCTTGAGGGCTTCGAATGTAGCTTCTGCTTGCTCATCCCAAACAAAGGGTATGTGGGTATGAAGCAAGCGTAAGAAACCATGAATGATGGTGGCATAGTCGGGAATGAAGCAACAGAGGAAATTCAATCACCCCTGCAGAGTCTAGAGCTGCCGAAGCATGCGAGGAGAGGGAAGGTCTAAGATGGCTTGGACTTTCAGGGGATCAACAGCAATTCCTTTCTGGGAAATAATGAAACCCAACAACTGGCCTGCTAGAACGCAAAAGACACACTTGTGTGGGTTCAAGCGGATTTGATATTTGCGACAACGCAGGAAAACTTGCCGGAGGTTGTTAAGGTGGTCTGATCATTTCCAGGAACGAGTTGTAAGGTCGCCAAGATAGACTAGCAGGATATGGACCAAGTCATGGAAACAATAGGTCATGGCCCACTGGAAGGTGGCACCAGCATTTTTTAGTCCGAAAGGCATGATGCGATAGGAAAAGGTGCCCCATGGGGTGGCAAAGGCAGGCTTGTACTGATCCTCCTTACGGATTTGAATCTGGTTGTATCTGAAAAAACTGTCCATGAAAGATAGGACTTCATGCCCTGCACACGCATCGATGAGTTGGTCAATAAATGGCGTGGGGAAGTTGTCTTTGGGACAGGCTCGATTTAAATCATGGAATTCAGTACATACTCTAATGGTGCCTTGTTTTTTGTTAACAGGAACGGGGTTTGAAACCCAGGTGGTATAAGCAATAGGATAAATGAATCCTACTTTGCGAAGTTTCTCAACCTCTGCTTTAATAGCGGGGAGCTTGGAAGGATGAATGGGGTGCTGTTTCTGGCGAACGGGGGGTACATCTGGCCATGTGTCAATGTGGTGCTCTATAATAGTGGGGTTAAGACTAGGCATTTCGGTATAGGACCAGGCAAAGAAATCACAGAACTCTTGGAAAAGTTTTTTGTACTCTGCAATCTCATACTCACTACAGGAGGCTCCCAAGGTAATGATTTCAAGAGCACCAAGTGGATCAGAGATATCTATGTGGATGACGGGTGAGATGTTGGTCATGTTAGCTTCCTCAAATTCCTCAAGAGCGGGAATAGTATCCTTAAACCAGTCGACTTTGGTGGGAAGGAAATCTTTGGACTCAACCGCAAATTGGGTAGCTGTGGTGGAGGAGGATTCTTCTGGGAGGAAATAGGAACGATGGTGCATGTCATCCTAGGGATAATCTAGGGTAGTGAGAGAGTCAAGAATCTCCTCATCATTGCGGAAACGTTGAGTTGTCAAATCAGTTGACGAGGGAGTGGTAATCGAAGAGATCATATAAATGGTGTTAATCTCTTCGAATAGGGATGAGACCGGGGGGTGGATCTCCTCAATTGTGGGGGGTGTCGTCTCAAGGTCCAAATTATTCATCTCATAGAGAGATGCTCTGTAATCTGGGAGATTAGGACAGTGATGTGAGTAATGGCCGTAAACACCGCATATTGCACAAGGGTGGTTGGTACGCAGTGATTTATCACAAGGCTTAGGGGTTGGATCGAGTTCGACAAATGGGATGTTGGGGTCGTCGTCAAGCATTTGCATGTGTTCCTGTAATGCAGGTAACTGTGGACATTGATGAGTCGGATGGCCTAACTCATTGCACAATGAACATTTGGGGGGAGCATGAAACATTGGGGGGGGGGGGGGGTTAACTGCCTTGGGAGGGGATACAGCAGTGTATGGTTGTGGGCCTCTGCCCCTAGTTGGCTTGATAAGAGGAGGGGGATTCGTAGGTGACGAAGGGGTAGTGACATCGGGAGGTGGTTGACTAGTAGTGACAATGGGTTGCACCGGTTGAAAGACGACATTTGGTGTCAGCGGGGGAACAGGAGGCGAAACATACCACACGAGTAATCCTAAGGTTAACCCGGGGAGGCTGAGAGTAGTCATAATCGGGGTGCTTACTACTCCCGAGGGAGGGAATAGGAAGGGGATTATGTGGGTGGGTGTAACACCAATGTGACTAGGTACCAATGGCGGTTTGGGTAACAAGGGTGGTTGATTGTTGGGTGTTTGTGTATTGTGGGAAAGGGTACATAGGTCAGATACTTCGGTCGCAGGTGACGGGGGGGGAATGGATTGGAATGTTGAGGTCATCGACGGATCTGAGTAAACTCCAGGTCCCACGAAGGAAACAAACGAGGTAGTTGCACCACCATCAGGTTGTTCAACCATGGGGAGAACATTCTCGGGTGCAGCGGGGGCATTTGGACCATAATAGGTGAGTTGGTCAACCTTGACCACGCTTCTGTCATGGGGGAACATCATGGTCCAAAAAACAGATGAGGCAACCGCCCGCATGGAATACATGTAGTTGCGGCCAAGTAAGAGGTTATAATCAAGTTGGGCATTGATGACCTCTATGTCAATGAGCACGGTTTTACCAGCCAATTGGACAGAGACATTAGCTAAGAGACCTTGGGGTTGAGCCGAACGGCTGTCATAGGCTCGCAATGAAGTGGTGGACTGCTGGAGAGTAGGGGATCCCAACTTCTGCCAAACGAATGTGGACATAACGCATGTAAAGGCACCTTCATCGATGATGCACCGATGGACGACAAGCAGGGTATTCTTTAAGGATTCTAATATTATACTTAAGTATAGTATGATAGGCGATTATTTTGGATTGAAAAACACATGTATATAGATAGGTAGGCGAATACGTAATATGAAACATACAATTTACTACTGAAATGTGGCAATTTTGGCGAATATTATGACAAAAAAACATGTTTTATGTAAATATAGGCGATATTAGAGACTAAAAATGACCAAATAGCGAATTTATTTTTTGAAAAAAAACCCAAAAAATAGCCAATTGGCTAAATTTCGCCCTTAAAAATTACTCTGACGACAAGATTCCGAATGGAAACAGAAACTTGGAACGCTAAAGTGGAAGGCAGGCCTGGTTCGGACTGGTCCAAATCAAAGGCCATAAGTTGTGATTCATTTGGGTCAATAGCACCAATGGCGAAGAGCAAAGTCTTGCGCTGTGAAGGACAGTTTTTTAAGATTTCTAATGCAGACATGGCTGCGGGAGATTGGGCTAAGTCATCTACAATGTTGTAATTTGACGCGGCGCGTGCATTGGGGTTATTGTTGATATGACGAAGTGGGAAACGAGGTGCTTTAGAGGCGCCATCGAGTGGAGCTGGAGGTATATGTAATGTCTGATCAATGGGATGAGCGTTAGTGTTTTTGTTGGTAGGAGAGGCTTCAGGGGTGGAGCCATATTGGTTCCGACGGGTTTGGAGGTTGACAACAGTGGATGACATCATTAACAAGTGGTGGGTACCTGAGTCTAACATGGGTTGATCAGGAGCGGCATAAGTGATCTGTTGTTGTGGTGGTGCATTTCCTTGAGGGGGAGCCAACGTTTGAGTGTTCACTACGCCTTGGGTTGGTAAGGGGTTTTGCAGCACCAAAGCTTGGTGCTGAGGTGGTGGGGGTTGGGTGGTGCCTGAGGAGCCGCGTGCCCTTGGCAATGGGCATCATCCGTCTAGAGTTTCCAAGCTTGCTCCGAATGTGGAAAAGCATGTGTATAATGGCCATAGACCCCGCAAAGAGAACAAGGTTGGTTTGTTCACAAATTAGGATTTTTGGCCTGCTTGGGCGGTTGATCAACGTTCTGGTTGGCATGTGTTGCGTTATTGTTGTTTGGGGGATTGGGAGGTTGACCACCTTGGTCTGGAGGGGGGTTGTTCCCACGGTTACGGCCTTTGCAACAGTTTTGCTAGCCCTGTTGGCGCTGGTTGTTTTGGTTCTGCTACGGATTCTGTTGGGCATATACTTACCCTTGGGCAGCAGGTGGGTTCTAGGGTTGTGAAGGTGCGGGAGTAGGCTGCGGTGGATAATTAGTAGGGGGAGGCTGCACAGGTGCTGAACCTTGTGGGGGTTGCTGATACGTCTGCGGAACAGGTTGTGGGTTTGCCGCAGGGGCTGCCTGTGGCGGGTAATAAGCGGGTGGGGCTTGAGAGGACACAGGAGATGGGGCAGCCTGTGGGTGGTAATATGGCTGAGTTGCGACCGAGGGGGCATAACCGGGGGATGCATGACCAAAGCACTGAGGTGGACATGAGGGTCCATGGGAATGGTGGTGATGTGTCATGGGAGCATACGAATTGGTTTCTCTGGATTGAGATGTAGCCCGCGAAAGGTACGGGCCATGGCTAGGACATGCTATGGAAAAGGGTTGGGGATGCGAGGCAACACGACCAATGATGCTGTCTGTGGCATGGGATGCCCTCGGCGCATCGTGTTGGGAGGAATCGCCGCGAGGGGCGTCAGGTATGATGGTATAGAGATAACCCGACTGGGCATAAATGAGGTCAAATTGCTGGGCTTTGAGGATGGCCTCTTCTTCAGACTGGGGTCGTCCGGATGCCACATCCTTGGCATTGACAGGAAGGAGGTATTTTAGAAACCAATCTAAGAAGATACAGTCGTCTAACTTGATTTTACAGAGGCTACGACGTCGACGCCACTCATGAATGTGGTTAGTGATGTGGGTAGCCGTGTTTTGTTTGCAAGATAGTAGGATCTCAACTCTCGCATCATAGTGGATAGGTAACTGAAAGAACTGCAGGAAGGTCAAGGAAAGGGAAGTAAAGGTAGCATGGGTCCCATGGGGTTGCTCGATGTACCACTTAGCTGCAGAGCTAGTGAGGGTGCACTGTAATAGACGGAGGTGGACAGAATCGTCCACTATGGAGTTGGAGGAACACCATAGATGGAAGGACATAATATGGTTCTGGGGGTCGTCACCTGCCTTTCCCTCAAACTTAGGGATGTCGAAGGGAAGCTTGGTGGGCATGTGAGGCCACGCAGGGTCGTGTCTGATGGGATCGTTAGTCAGTCTAGCTAGGTCAGGAAGGTTGAGGCTAGCCATGAATGGCAAACTAGTAGAAGGATGTGACATACTAGTGGGTGTGACCATGTTGGGGCCAATGCCCCCAAGTGGAGGGGCTGGGTTTGGGATGTTGCCCCCAAGTGGAGGAACGAAAGTGGTATGGGACGGTCCTGCACCACCAAGGGTAGTGTGAGTCACTAATGGAGTGGCGATAGGGATGCCAGCTACTGGAATGGGTACAGTGATCGAAATGGTAGATGTGGGCCCCATTGAGGGCATACCCAAAGCAGGGGTGGTAGCTGGTGTGGTGGTGGATGCTCCACCAATGGTCCCTACAAAGAAAGAGGTGGAAGTCACGCCAGCCATGGGGTTGGTTGGTGCAGTGTAAATGGGGTTCTCGGAATCTGCCTCAGAATCAGAGGTAAAATAAGGGGCGTCTAGCTCGGGTGACGAAGTTCTATGCCGCTAATGAGTGGAGTCAAGTGACAAGGCTCGATATCTATGATGAGTGGTATCAAGTGATGAAGATCTATGTCTATGACGGGTGGTGTCAAGTGAACCGTGTTGTGGGGGCTCGCCCCGGAGGCACCGAGAATGTCTCGGGGACTCAATGGTGACAGATGGTGTCAGGTATCTGGAGGTTGTGTTGAGTGAAAAACAACACAAAAATCCTAATGCAACCGAGTGTGCAGAAGGAGATCTCAAAAAATATGGCACTCAGGCCAACAACCAACTCAAAACACTTACTGTAACAGCTGTGCTACAATAAGTGGAGTATCAATAGAAATGGTCAGAATACCAACAAGCAGTAGGTTTCCTAAAAAATAAAAATAGTGGACTCACGAGACCAAAAGGAGGTAAAGGAGCATGCAAACACCTAGCTAAATAGTATTTTGACTCAACTAGACATATCCTCTGCAAGGTGATGAAATCCAAGTCAGACAATATGAATAGTAGCACCAAGTGGCTAAATATATCCCCCTACCGGGAGGGACACCAGGTAGTCAATCCTAGAAGAAAGGCAACTAAGATACCCCGTTCATGACACGTCCAGAAAAGGTGAATCTGTCGTTTGGTTCTATCACCGCGGTATCCCCATACAGGTGATACCCCGAGAACTGCAAAAGGTATCCTTCGGTTACTGAATGGATTGCGGTATTCCACTCAGGCCTCCGGAACCAGTCTGGCGACTTCAACCCTCCTAGGGAACAGGCCCTCTGATAAACTGGTTGTGACCATGCCAAAAAATACTAGGAGATTTTGGTTCCTTAATGGACAATAGCTATGTCTCAAGTGTAAGCAACCGAGGGGTGTTATTTGGATGCCTATCCCCTCAATCCTACCTAACTACAAAAATTCTTATGTGTTCCCCAAGTGGGGTTAGAATGTTGGTTGTGTTAAGTAGTTTTTTAAGGCTCACTTGAATTAGGTGACAGAGTGTGTGCGTGTGAGATGATGAACCCAAATAAAAAGTGCCACGGGGTGGGCAACTTGCTAACTAAAAATAACAATACTGAATTTAAACTTTGAAATGCAAAATTTTATCTTTTTCAATTAAAATGTTGAAATTTAAAAAACATTTTGTAAATGGAACATAAATAAGACTGCAGAAAAGGCTGTAGGGAAGTATGGTTGTAGGTAGGACAGATGGCTGTGGAGGTGCAGAAAATAGTGTAGCAAAGTGTTGGGTTCAAAACAGTGAAAAAGTGCAAAAATCAGACTGCGGGTATGTGGCAAATCTGGGCGGTGGGACCGCGGGAAACGGCTGAATAGTCGCGGACAGGTTGTGGGATTTTGGCCGAAAGATGCAATCCGACCATGGGAAATAGGTCGAAAGCCGCAGGCGGGTTGCAGGAAAATGGCTGAAAGCCGCAGGCGGGACGTAGAAAATTGGCTGAAAGACGCAGGCGGGTTGCAGGAAAATGGCTGAAAGCCGCAAGCTGGACGCGGGAAAAAGGCTGAAAGATGCCGGTGGGTTGCAGAAAAATGGATCAAAGCTGCAAGCGGGACGTAGGAAAAAGGCTGAAAGATGCAGGCGAGTTGTAGAAAAATGGCTGAAAGCCGCAAGCGGGCCGCGGAAAAAAGGGTTAACAGCCGCAGTCGGATCACCCCGAACAAGCTAATAGCCGCGGTCGGATCGCAGGTAACAGACTGATAACCGCTGGTAGGTTGCTGGAAACAGTTTGAGAGCCGCGGTTGGATCGCAGGTAAATGCCTGAAAGACGCGTTCAAAACGCAACTGCATGTTGAGATATTGTAACTTCAAAGAATATTATATTTGTACTTTATTATTCCGGAGATGTTTCATTCCTCCGTGAAGATCTTATTGTATATCCAGAGATGTTTATTCCTCCGTCGGAATGTGGTAACTCGGGTTATTAGAATTCCCTAATGGGGGTCGGCCCTGTATGTGTTATGTGGGTCAAACGATTATTAGACCACCCTAGAGGGGTTGGCCCAGTCAGTTGTAGTGGGGTATTTAACCCATTGGTTAAATACGAGCCTACGTGTACTTGTGTAAAAGATATGTCAGAGTAGTGTATAAATAGAGGAGGTGTGCTCCTCATTTGATACACTCACTCACTTGAGGATAGCGCACTTGTGGAGGAGAGGTCTGCTATTGTGGAGGAGGAGATCATGTCTCAGGATTTTCATCTTTGTATATTGCTAGTCATCTATATTGAGGAAGCTTTGCTAGGTTTTCTACCCCATGAGGGTTTCCCAGGATAAATCTCTGTCTCTTGTGTTTATGCTATGCTTGTTGTTTCTTCAGTGATCCTGTATATGCTATTATTGTGAAATGGAATGTAATGCTGCTATTTTCTGTCTTAGCATATTAAATCTTAACATGGTATCAGAGCTAACCTGAAGGAAGACAAGGTATGGCACTTACGACACTTGCTTTACTTACGACAATTTGAAAGTTAGGGTTTTATATAGCAAAAACCAGTCATTGTGGAAATTTTGCTATAAATCCATTTTGGCGAAGGTTCAGGATCTGAAACCTTTATAGGTCGTAGATAACATCTCCAGGTATCTTTTGTCCAAAGGGAACCCTCAGATTCGTTGTACTTTGTAAGTTATGATCAGTACAAGTTAGGGTTTCTGCCTCTTCCAGATCTCAGTCAAAATCAGGTGACCTAGGAAAAAAGGTCATAACTTGGGCTAGGAAGCTCCAAATGAAATTTCATAAAAAGTGATAGGTAGTACATAGAATGTAATATCTCAGGAAACGTTTTTAGAGGCCGAAGCTGAACCAGTGACATGGGGCACGCCGTACACGTTCGCTCTCTTGTTTTATCCCATAAACAGGTCACGTTGCGACACTTGGCATAACTCTCTCTCAGAGAGTCCAATTGAGGTCAGACCTATCAGGCTGGAAAGATAACAGGGCGAGCTATCTCAAGAAACATTTTCAAAGGCCGAATTTCAAACAGTGACACATGGAACGCCGTACAAGTTCGCTCTCTTGTATTATCCCAAAACAGGTCACGTTGCGACATTTGGCATAACTCTCTCTCAGAAAATCCAATTGAGGTCAGACCTGTCAGGATGGAAAGATGACAGGTCAGGCTACTATAGAAAAAGTTTTCAGACCCTGTGGAGCAAAATTTTTGGAGTTATAGCATAAACAATCAGGTACATATTTCTATTAAAAACATAATTATTTTTGGAGCACCTTTATTCATGGCTTCCGGAATTTAGGGTTTCGGAGAAAGCTAGAATTTTTGGAATCGGAATCCACGGCTGAATGCTACTCAGAAAAATTGAAATTTAGAGACCAAGATCGAATTTCTTGGTTGGGTAGAAGAACGGGCTTGATTAAACCCTAGCTCGAGATTTTGATCGGAAAGATGGAAAATTAGGGCTTCAGCAAAAGTTGGAATTTTTGAAGTCTGTAACCACGGCTGGAAGCTCCTTAGAAAAATAAGAGTTTAGAGCCTTGGATCAAACCTTTTGATTGAGAAGAAGGGTGGGATTCATCAAACCCTAGTTCGGAATCCTGTCCAGAAGATCCAGAAGTTTTAAAGGCAATTCTGAGGGGTCAAATTTTGGAGATTTCAAAATTAAAGTATGCTAGTTTGATCAACTCAACAAGACACATCCTTCCATTCATTCGGAAGTGTGAAAGTCAAAGATTGAATTTTTAGGGTTTCTCTATCAAACCCTAATCAAGCTCCAGATCAAGTTTCAGGGGGAGTTGAGGCTAAGGCCTTACATAAGAAGACTACAAGAAGTCTCGACAGGTATGACTTAAGGAGGTTCAGGTATGTCTTGAAATCTGATTCTTGATTAAGTTCATAATGTGTTTGTCTTCATGTTATCTATTAGTACAATCTTGATTAACGTTAGAATTGTATTATCACCCTAGTAACAGTATGAGTGCATATGAATGATCGAATACATTCAATGATTAAGGCTATATGATTGTACTAATGCATTATGGTGTTGTGTGAGGCTGATGTTGTCTGCTAACAAGATATAGGTACATCACAAAAGACAAATCAAGCTCCATGACCATGACATCATGAAGACAAAGACTCATCCATAATCTTTGTTCTAGTTACGAGGTATGTATGACTTTGTTATATTATGCTTAACCTATGAGACATGCAGGTTCTAGCTCAGGATCTCTAAATCATTGAAGAGATTGTCTAGGTATGTTGTACATAACTAAGCAGGTATACTAATCCAGGTATGTTTTTCTTATGTCATGTTACGATCCCTTATATAAGTGTACTTGGTATGATTGGTTATGCTTATTCATAAAGTTAGTAATCAAGGGTTTATGCATATTATGTCTCTTATCTTGGTTGATTATTTAACTAACTAGATCAAACAAGAATATGCATGAGTAAAAGAAGACTTCCCTGAAACCTTGAATATTATCTATAATCATGACTATACATATTCAAGATTATTTAGAATTAGAATGTTTTGAGAATATACTAATGAATGTATGTTTGTGTATGAGATCATGAGGATGACACTAGTGCACACTTGAGCATGCACAGTGGTACACAACGAATAGAAGTTCAAAAAACATATAGAAGATCAAGCGGGAGGCAACCACACAAACATAAAAGATAAGTATTTGAGTTGTTATAGTAAATGATATTGCTTGTATGCATATTTGTATTCCTAGAATATATCATGCTGAGTGTAAACGTTCATAGAGCATTGAACAGTATACTACTAATATGCATATGATTGGTAAGTTGGACAAACATTCCACTGTTGCTTGTCTAGAATGAAACCTCTTTGCTGACATGCTGAGAGCTGTGCACACTCTCAATAGTATGTTCTGGTAGAGATGGAAGGCATCTAGATAGCCACTATATGCATACAGGATATGGGAAAGTGTTGTGCCAAAGTATTGGTCAAAATAGTTACATAACTATGTAAATGATATCTGTATGCATAATAGGTTATCATGTCAGTATGATTTGATGATTATGAAGTATTACTAATTATGTACTTAATTTTGATTTGTAGGAAAGATCATGATGAATGATGAACACTGAACAAGCGATGGATGTTCAACAAAAGGATTTACAAATCAAACACACTATAGAAGGCTTGTGAAGAGGAAGAGAATCATGATAAGATGTTTGCTCCAAGTGGCTAGATAAGACCATTCTCTTAATGGTGTAATTAAAGAAGAAGTGTGAATCGGGTTCTATATGGGTTCCCAGGATCGATAATCAATTGATGAGCTTAATGATCACCATGGGTGAATGAGGATCTCAACCTTTGCTACAAGGTTGAATATTGTTTCTATACACAGACGACATGGATGCAAGAAGGAACTCACCACAAAGTTCAAATGATATTGAGGCTCATATCAGTAGACCCATCTAACGAGAGATGGCACAGATAGATATGCAGAAGACCATTCAATGTAGAGTGTGAATGATGTTCAGTCACAAAGGGAGAATTGACAGTTTCTTGATAAGCTTGGGCTTTACCAAAAGTAAAGTTGTTCCTAACCTTTACCTTAAGGTTGTGGATGATGAACCTATCATACCATTATTGTATGACGATGATCTCTTTCTGACAAGGAATGAGAAACAGATCATGAAAAGAAAGAAGAAGATGGCTGAAGAAATGAAAATGAAAAATCTCAGATTGATGCATTACTTCCTAGGTCTGGAAGTATGACAAGGCTCAGAAGGAATCTTTCTCAACCAGGGAAAGTATGCTGAGAAATATTAAAAGGACTTGATGTGTTGGAATGGCCACTCTTGAAGTTGTTATTAGATGACTCATCAGAGTTAGTGGATAGAACTCTGTACAGACAAAATATTGAGTCATTGATGTGTCTAACAAATACTAGGTCAGATATATGCTTTGCTGTGAACACCTTGTGTCAGTATCTAGTGGAAAACCAGATGTGTTAACTTGTTAGTTGCAAAGCATGTGATGAAATACCTAAAGGATACGATAGATTTTGAGATCATGACTTCAGATGGCTACACAGATGTTGATTGGGCAGAAATTGTATCAGACAGGAAGAGCACATCGAGAGGATGTTACTGTCTGGGATCAGCCATGATCTCATGGTTTAGAAGGAAGCAATATAGTGTGGCTCTTAGCAAAAGCATAATATATGGCTTCTTGCTCTGCTAAGTTATGAAACAGTATGGCTTCAGGATTGTTTGACTTAGAGATAGACCCAACTATGATCCTATGTGACAAATAGAGTTGTATCAAGATGGCAGAGAATCTAGTGTTCCAAGATATGGTGCAGAAAGGAACCAAAAGTTTGAATTTGTAACAAGTTACCAATGTACTAACCAAACTTCTACCGATCCGATGTACTAACCAAACCTCTACCTCAAATAAAGTTTTCCGAGACAAACTTAATATAGTTCAGAAAGACCCTCCTCGAAAGGGGGAGTGATGTGATAACTCATGATGAGATTGCCTGCATCGACAGTGAGGTCGATGATGAGGATACCTATATTAGTGATGCCGACAGATAGGTTGGTGGATGGTCCTTAGACAGGGTCAAAGGTGACAAGGGGATTGCATCATCCTTGAACATATGTTCTAAAGAGAGCCGTAGACGTATGTCTTCGAGAATGAATTCCTTGGTGGACATAATAGGATTGCATCATCCTCAAGAGAGCTGTAGACGTATGTCTTCAAGAATGAAGTTCTTGGTGAACATGTGAGGGGATTGGATCATCCCTGGACTTCAGTCCTAAAGAAGAGCCGTAGACGTATGTCTTCGAGAATGAAGTTCTTGGTGAACATGTGAGGGGATTGGATCATCCCTGGACTTCAGTCCTAAAGAAGAGCCGTAGACGTATGTCTTCGAGAATGAAGTTTTTGGTGAACATGTGAGGGGATTGGATCATCCCTGGACTTCAGTCCTAAAGAAGAGCTGTAGACGTATGTCTTCGAGAATGAAGTTTTTGGTGAACATGTGAGGGGATTGGATCATCCCTGGACTTCAGTCCTAAAGAAGAGCCGTAGACGTATGTCTTCGAGAATGAAGTTTTTGGTGAACATGTGAGGGGATTGGATCATCCCTGGACTTCAGTCCTAAAGAAGAGCCGTAGACGTATGTCTTCGAGAATGAAGTCCTTGGTGGACGGTTGAGGATTAAGTCATCCTTGGATGTAGGTCCTAAATGTACGGTGGAGGATTAAGTCATCCTTGGACGTGGTCCTAAATGTACGGTGGAGGATTAAGTCATCCTTGGACGTGGTCCTAAATGTACGGTGGAGGATTAAGTCATCCTTGGACGTGGTCCTAAATGTACGGTGGAGGATTAAGTCATCCTTGGACGTGGTCCTAAATGTACGGTGGAGGATTAAGTCATCCTTGGACGTGGTCCTAAATGTACGATGGAGGATTAAGTCATCCTTGGACGTGGTCCTAAATGTACGGTGGAGGATTAAGTCATCCTTGGACGTGGTCCTAAATGTACGGTTGAGGATTAAGTCATCCTTGGACATGGTCCTAAATGTACGATTGAGGATTAATTCATCCTTGGACGTGGTCCTAAATGTACGGTAAGGATTGAATCATCCTTGGACTTTGGTCCTGTGAACTGAGCCGTAGACATGAGGTCTCCGAGAATTGATAGGACTGGATTGTCCCTGGACTTCGGTTCAAAAGGTACATGTTAGGACTGGATCGTCCCTGGACTTCTGTTCAAAAGGTACATGTTAGGACTGGATCGTCCCTGGACTTCGGTTCAAAAGCTACATGATAGGACTGGATCATCCCTGGACTTCGGTTCAAAAGGTACATGACTGGATTGTATCATCCATGGACCTATGTCCTAAAGAGAGTGGGATTGATCATCCTGTAATATGATCGTGTGTGTTGCAGGATATGCTGCTATGTATTAGTGAGAATACATGCTATTGATGATAGATGTATTAGTGAGAATACATGCTTTTGCTGATAGATGTATTAGTGAGAATACATGCTTTTGACGATAGATGTATTGGTGTGGATACTAATACAGATGATCCAGATGATGTAGATCGTGATGATCCAGATGCTGTAGACCGAGATGATCCAGATGCTGTAGATCATGATGATCCAGATGCTGTAGACCGAGATGATCCAGATGCTGTAGATAGAGATGATCAAGATGTTGTAGATCAAGATGATCCAGATGCTATAGATCGTGATGATCCAGATGCTGTAGATCGTGATGATCCAGATGCTGTAGATCGAGATGATCCAGATGGTGTAGATCGAGATGATCCAGATGCTGTAGATCGAGATGATTCTGATGCTGATAATCATATGATGACGATGCTGATGATCGTGAGGATCCAGATGTTGATGGTGTTGTAGTTGTTCGAGTGCTGCAGAAGATAAAGACTCAGTACTGAAGATGTTGATGCTCCAGTATTGAAGATATTCCAGTAACTGCTTGAGTTACTGATGATGTTGAGAAAGTTTCCAATGATTATAGATGTATCATGTATGATGTTGATGACTCCTTGCTCGTGCAGATGCTGTTATAATATCCTTCTCGTTAAGGGGGAGTGTTGAGATATTGTAACTTCAAAGAATATTATATCTGTACTTTATTATTCCAGAGATGTTTCATTCCTCCGTGAAGATCTTATTGTATATCCGGAGATGTTTATTCCTCCGTCGGAATGTGGTAACTCGGGTTATTAGACTTCCCTAGTGGGGGTCGGCCCTGTATGTGTTATGTGGGTCAAAGGGTTATTATACCACCCTAGAGGGGTCGGCCCAGTTAGTTGTAGTGGGGTATTTATCCCATTGGTTAAATACGAGCCTACGTGTACTTGTGTAAAAGATATGTCAGAGTAGTGTATAAATAGAGGAGGTGTGTTCCTCATTTGATACACTCACTCACTTGAGGATAGCGCACTTGTGGAGGAGAGGTCTGCTATTGTGGAGGAGGAGATCATGTCTCAAGGTTTTCATCTTTGTATATTGCTGGTCATCTATATTGAGGAAGCTTTGCTGGGTTTTCTACCCCATGAGGGTTTCCCAGGATAAATCTCTGTCTCTTGTGTTTATGCTATGCTTGTTGTTTCTTCAGTGATCTTGTATATGCTATTATTGTGAAATGGAATGTAATGCTGCTATTTTCTGTCTTAGCATATTAAATCTTAACACTGCAGGGGGTAAAAGATGTGGTTTACGGCAGCCGAAAGGGACAGCCGAACAGAAAAATATTGCAGAAAATTAAAAACATTTAAAACTTTAAAAACTATAACCAGAAATTCAAAGGAACACAAGGGGAGTCGCCAAAACTATAGCTAGGGTTTTCACCCTAGCTTGTGCAAATGAGCACCTACTAAGGAGAATGGACTCCTTAGTAGCAGTAAAATAAACAATAAATTAAAGTTCTAAAACAATATGAATTCTAAACTAACATGAGCATTAACAAACATAACAAAACATGGAAATATGGTGAAGATCTTTTTTTTTGTATTAAAATTTTACCTCAGGTGTAGAGGTTGGTGAAGTTCTTGCAATAGTCCAAGAGGGTTGCTCCAAACTCCATCTTTGCTCCTTTCTCTTTCTCCAAAGGGTTGGAAATGGGCCAAAAGGGGCACTCAAGGGTGAGCTAGGGTTTCAAGAGTGATTTTGGCAGAGTAAGGGTGTATTTGACTGTGGATATGAAATGAGGGGCCTCCATCACCTCTTTATAGGTTTTTAGTGGTGGAGTGTTGGCCCATGGTTTTGGGAACCATATGGTTTAGGTCAGCTGTATAGGGTTTTTCCTCCTTTTTCCCTCTTTTTCCTCCTTTTTTTATATTTTATATTTTCTTTTTAGAGGGTTTTTTCTATTTTGGAGGAATTTTGGATAATTTTGGGGGAAAAGGGGGGTTTTTAGCCTTTTGGAGGCTTTTTTGATGGTTTTGTGGCCTTTTGGAGGCTTTTTAATGGGATTTTAAGGTTTTGAAGGTATATATGGTAGGAAATATGGACAAATGAGTCATGTAATGGGGTGGAGGAGGTAGTGAGCACTTTTTGGGTGTTAACACATTTCCTTGGGGATAATAATTGGCTGAGTAATGTAATTTAATTCCTTTCTCATAAGAAAATTCATTTATCTTCAAGCATGAGAAATAAGTAGCATTATCAAAGACTAGAGAAATTGGAACCCCAAACCTATTTATGATGTTTTCTTCCAGGAATCCGATGACTGCATCTTCGTTTAATTTGCACAATGAGATAGCTTCTGCCCATCTTGTAAAATAATATGTAGCTGTCAGAATATATTGATGCTGCAATAACGAATTTGGGTTGATCTCCCCGATAGCATCTATGCCCCACTTCTCAAATGGTTCAGATATGATAACTGGCTGTAGGGGTCCTATGGCTTTGGGTAATTTCTCGACACTTCTTTGGCATACATCACAATTATGGGCGTAGGCATGAGCATCTTTCAATAGGGTTGGCCAATAATACCCAACCCTGAGAAGTTTATGTGTTGTGGTGTCTCTCGAATAATGTCCCCTAGCAGGGCCATCGTGTAACTCCTTGACCACACTATCAGCATATTCTTTCTCTAGACATATAAGGAAAATACCATCATAAATTCTTCTAAAAATTACCCCATCAATGATTTGATAGGCTGCTGATTTGAGACATAACACTCTCCTATGCTTAGAATTCCAGTGCTCTGGCACATATCCATGTTGCAAATAATGTACCAGGTCTTTGTACCAAGATTTAGGAGCTGTAAAAATAGGACATACCTCGGCCATATTCAGCTCCGCTTCATTTTCCCAGTCCAAATCTTCATTAATTGGATGCTCAGTGAGTAATTTACATAACCCTTGGCCTTTGATGATGGTAGTGGATTTGAAATCTAGATCATACTCTTGGAGAGCTCTGACCCAATTTCCTCTCCATTATCCCAATTCCTTCTGAACGAACAGAGATCTGCCAGCGGGGTAAGGGACTATGACTTTAGTCTTGTTCTTTAAAATATATGGCCCGAACTGTTTTACCGCTTTAAACATAGCATACACTTGCTTGTCTACAACAGGATAATTTAGTTCAGTGCCTTGTAGACCAGTGCTTATAAAAGAGATTGGGTATTCGTCTCCTGACTCCACCTTTTGCGTAAGAACATCTACGAGTGAATCATCTGAAGCAAAGGTGTACATAATGAAATCTTTATCAAAATATGTGCTTCTTAAAGAAGGTGCATTAGCTATAGCAGCTTTGATTTCCTTAAATGCCACTTTCTCCAAGTCCGTCCACTTGAACTGTACACTTTGCTTGATCATTTGTTGTAGAGTTTTAATGATCTGAGCGAAATTGGGAACGAACCTTTGAACAAAATGATAGTGCCCATAAATGATTGCATAGATTTCTTCCTGTGAGGCATAGGAATCTGATTGATAGCCTGGACCCCTTCTGGATCTATTGAGATTCCCTTCTTTGAAATGGTGTGACCCAAAAGTTTTCCTTCAAGAACAGCAAAAACACTTTTCTTGGGATTTAAAGAGATACCATATTTCCTGTAGTGATCAAAAATCTGCTTTAGGTGAAAAACATGGTCTTCTCTCTTCTTTGATAATACCATCACATCATTGAGATAGACCACAATGCACTCACCGCCCAATCCTCGAAAGGTGATGTCCATTGCTCACTGAAAAGTGGCTCCTGCATTTATCAAACCAAAAGGCATCCTTTGGTAGGCGAATGTTCCCCACTTTGTACGGAAAGTGGTTTTAGGCCGGTCTTCCTCTGCTACTAGCACTTGATTGTAACCCAAAAAACTATCCAGTAGAGAGAAAAGTTATGATCCTAAGACCATCTACAATATTTGTTCCATTGGGGGTACAGGGTAGTTGTCTTTATCGGAAGCTTTGTTCAAATTCTGGAAATCCACACACAATCTAATTTCCTCGGATTTCTTTCTAACAGGAACTAAGTTAGCAACCCATTATGAATGTCAGAATTTGAAAATAATCTTTGCATCCAGCAATTTCTTCAACTCCTTTTGGATCAAGGGCTCTAGAGTCGGATGAATTCTTCTTAGTTGCTGCTGAAATGGATTAACCCTAGCTTTCATCGGTATTATGTTCTGAATTATGCGAGTATCATATGTCTTTAGATATTCATAAGTCCAGGCAAAGACATCTTTGTAGTGCCAAATTTTTTTGATGAACTTATCTCTCTCGCCTGGCGAGCAACATCTACCAAGATTGACGTATTTCGGTTCAGCTTCTGTACCCAAATTTACTAATTCATTTTGCATGGAGGAGCTGTGAGTTTTAGCATTTATAGGCCTTTTGAACTTGATCTGCAAATCAAATAAACTTTGTAGAGATCTCACTCCCTTGGGCATGGAATTTCCTTTATCAGTATCTTTACTTTGCATATCTGCATCATGCTTTTCTTCATCTATTATGGCTTCTTGGAATATGTCTTCATTTGTTAAGAAGCTGATGATCTGATCATCATCATCAAACACCCTAAGATTTGTAATGTTATCCGAGACAGAAGGCCTGAAAATTAATTCAATAGAACACTTATTATTAGTAGGCACTAATCTTGAAGCAAAAAGTAGCTAACAAATCAGCTGCAGCATTTCTTAATCTAGGAATGGAGTTAATATTAAAAGCATCAAAATGTGAAATCAGATTCCAAACCTCTGATTGATAATCTTTCAAGTGTGGTGAAAGGTAATGAATTGTGTCTCTCACTTCCCTGACAACTATCTCTGAATCACCAAATATGTTCTGATATTTAACATTTAAACTGATAGCTTTCTTCAAACCATGGACTAGAGCTTCATATTCAGCAGTATTATTAGTGCATTCGAACTCTAGTCTACAAGATAAGAAGTGCTTGTTGGTTTCAGGGTCAATTAAGACACACCCAGCTCCGGATCCCTCTTGGGTTTTGGAACCGTTAAAGTATAAAATCCAAAAAACATTTTCTGTTTTAAGTAAGCTAGTGTCACTACAAGCTAAGTCAGTAACTAACCCTACTATGTTACAATCAATATCGTTAGTCCGAGAGAATTGAAGGAGATCAAACTATTCATCTTGTTCATGGCTAATGTCCTCCAATTGATAATTTCCCGGTTCATGTTCTAAGAAATAATTTCCCAATATCGAAGATGAGAAAGCTACAGCTTCATTCTTTTCCTCTAGCTAAGTAACATTTTGTTTCATGTGGGATTCTCTCAGTATCTTGATTTGATTCTTCCTATTCTGATATGGCAACCACAAATGAGACCAATCTGTTGCAAAGTAACCATTTAGCTTTGTAGACCAATCCCTACTTAGAATTAAACCATAAGCCTCAGGAATATCGACCACCATTATATCAACAAATTGACACACTCTTGGATCTGCTGACAACCTAATAAGCACATCTTTCATTTCTCCAATGACTTTAACAGTAGTTCTATCTAGCTGTATGATCTGAGATGGAGAAGGAATTGGATTCCCATTAATATTTTCGCAAATCGAAAGTGGCATGACATTTGAGGGTGCACCGGAATCTACCATACAATTGTGAACATTATGATTGAAAATTTCAAAAGTTAGGAGAAAATACAAAGTCTGGGACTTTGATTTCCCGCCGATGCTAGCTTCGTTTATCTCAGGATTTTCTTCAGTGTTTTCTACCAAAGTGCTGGTTTGTGAGTCAAAAGCATCAATTAATTTCTTTCTTTGTTGGAGCATACTACATGTATCAAATATAGAGACATTTGCTTTCACTTTCTTGATGTCTTCGATTATGTCATACCCCATATCACATTCTTTTGAAATTTTAGATTGATGATCTGTTTTGTTCGAGGTGACCTTTGGTTGTTTAGATGTCTCTACACTTGGCTCTTTCGTCACTGCGGGGTTTGCCTTAGGATGTAGTGGAATGACAGTTATGTGCCTCCTGGGTATCTCTTTCATAACCTTGGCTTTAGGTGCCTCAATGGTTTATTTAGGCATGGGGCCTTTACTCCTAGTGGTCACATTAATTGCTGCAGCCTGACAATTGTCAGCTATGTATTCGAGAGAAGGTTCCTGTGCGGGTGCCCAATCCCATAAGACCATTGTCATGTCGGGTGTGGGCTCTTCCTATTCAGAGATATCTTCTTCCTGATGATCACTATGGTCTGCTATCTGCGCATCCAACATTTGGTTCATTACTAGGCTCATTGAATTTATCCACTATGGGAAAAAAATTTCTAAGTGTTGTTCTTGATGGAAGGTGCAGAAATGATCCATGCCTACTTCATTTAAATTTAGCACAGCAGAATTGTTCATAGGTGGTTGTGGTTGTCCATTATCTTCTCTTTTCTTATAGAAAGGTTTGAATAGCTTCCTAGAAGTGCTAGCTGTCTTATCTTTCTCTAGGTCAATAATCTTATTGGAAAGCTTTTGCATCATTTTGACCATATTTTCCATATCTGTTGATGGTTCCTCTTTATCTCTGGTTAACATAAGAGGTTTTTTAATAGTTGTTAGTTTCGTTTCTAGATAAAGAGAATGTTTAGCAATGCTATCGGCTTCTTATTCTACCTTCTTTGCTTCTTCGTGTTAGGATATCTCATCATTCACTTATGTACTTTGCATGCATGCATTCTTCATGCATTGCATGCATCCGCATGTTTCCCAGTCATCAGTATGGTACCTCCAGCACCTATTCCTTAGTCTCCCATCCCTCGAGAGCTACTTCCACTCAGTTTAATCCCTCCTAGCCTGTCATGCGCCCAGTTCTCACCTTCCACTGAAGAAGGGCTCCTTTCTCACCTACCAGTCCAGTTACACTTCAGTTATCACTAAGATTTACCTCCGATTGACCCATAACTGATGTTATCACTCCGATTGACCTCCGATGAGACATGACTGACAGTTCTAAGTGCAGTTAACTCCTCATGCACCCTCCACTGAGCCTCCATCCCTATATTAGTGCCACTTACCATTAGTTACACTTATTACAGTCAGTTAGACTCAGTTAGACTCAATTTGACACCTGTTTGACCATGACTTGTGCATTGATGACCACCACTGATTGATGATGAGGACTCCTAGTTGGAGCCAAACTATTCCATTCAGTTAATTCGAATGACCTCCTTGGTTAATTCGAATTGCTCACTCATTGTGACAGTATTGTATTGTATCTTTCACCCTTATTGGGATATTGAGCATTGATGCATGTTTTTGCACAGTTTACACCATATTTTCTAAGTTTCATCTATTGTGATTGATTTACTTGTTCATTAGATCTGTTGTGACTAATTTCACATGGTATCAGAGCCATTGTAGGGACAATATCTCTCTTCTACAGGTGTTCTACATGAAGATTTGAGTGAATTTGCTCAAAATTTGAAGAAGTTTTGGCATGAAAGATCTCATGTGCATGCAAAGCTGAAAAAATACTACAATCCACTCCAGAAGCTTGATTTTTCCACATAATTCTTGGATTTGATACATTGGACCTGTTTAGTCATGAACTTGTTTCTTCAATTTTATATTTTGATTGTCATTTTTATTTCAAGTTTGCTCATTTGCTTAAGTTTGTTTTTCTACCTCCTTTAGGAAAATTTTTGGTTTTAAGTGAAACTTTTGATATTTGCCTTTAGTTTTTTATTATTTTTATTTCTTTAGGATTTGAAGGGATCCATAGGACTTATATTGATTAAGGATGTCACAAATATATTCAAAGAGCATAGTTTATCATTTAAATTTAATTTAAAATGGAAAAACTGGTTAAATTAGTGCCAAAATTGAATGCAAATTATTCTTGTAGCGCAATCATGAAAAATTAACACAGCGGCGCTGCAAGAATATCGCACGCACCGAAATCACCGATTTTTAAATTGAATTCTCGCATGTGTTCGATTCCTAAGTGACTAATCACATGTTTTAAGGATTTTGGTACGTGTTGCTCCAATAATCATCATGAAAGCAGGTGTGCATCATATCATGGAAGATATCGTGGTAATCATTAGCTAGAACACAGCGTATCATGACAGGAAGAGGTATAAGTTGAGTTTGATGTGAAGGAAGTTATTTCACATATGCATCACGAAACTAGAGACTAAGTGGAGCGAGGACATTTTCCTAAAAACCGGAAGCTGCATTTATAGAGGAATTTTTGGGTTCTCACAATTACAGAGAAATTAGGGCTTTCTCGTCCTGCCAGCTAGAAGTAAATTGGAGACCCGAAGACACTTGTACAGTTAATTTTGACAATCAGATAGCTCAAGGATTGATTTTAAACGTCTACAGCAAGATAGGAATAAGGTATTCCATGTTAACCTGATAATAGCTGCTAAATTGGGGTTTTCCCAGTAAAGCTTGTTTTGTTAAAATTGATTAAGGAAAACATAAATGTATGCTTTTAACAAAACTCTTGTCGAAGAGATATCAACATAAGATGCTGTGGCAAGTGAAAAGTTGAAGGTAGCAGTTGCATTGAACCATTACCCTTTCAAAACCTGAAAATATGGTAGGGTGAAGATCTGTGCAGTTTATGGTATCCAAATTTCACAAATTGACTTGCTACCTGTAAACAATGCAACGAAGGAGCTGAACATGTGAAATTACATGAAGACCTAGTTTTATTAGGTGCTGAAGTTGACTAATTTTGGTGCTAAAAGAAGGTGTTAGGTCATTGAAAGGACCCTGAAATTACACAGCATTCAGTCATTGAAAGCAAATGGGAAAAAGTGGCAAAACTAATAGGGCTGAGCCCACTGAGTTGAAATGGATTGACAAATTTCCAAGATGTGCAGAACTTTTCTAGAACGCTGGGTGGCTAGATTTCTTCGAGAAGATCGATGGATACAACACTAAGGTCTCTTATCAGTTTTCCAAAAGCTATAACCAGGACATGATAATTTTTGATACACTAAGATTCAAGTTGACTGTGGAGCTAATTGTTGAAGCTACAGGAGTCAGAAATGAAGGTGAAATGTGGTTCAAAAAGTTCCCTTTCACCTTTAATGCCCAAAGGTACCTTTTACCTGGTATTACTCCAGACTGGAGAAAAGGAGTATTAATCCAGAATCTCAAAGATGAGTGGGTGGAGCCCATTAAATTCCTACAAAGCTATACCACCTGTGAAGGGAGATATGCCTATGTATTTAAATATCATTTTAGGTTCTTGCAGCATCTGGTCGGTGAATCCAAAATGAGTCTTCCTTTCTTCTTGTTCAAAAGTCTGCAGAAGATGTCAAGTAGAGTTAAGGGACATCATGATCATACTACACAATCCATCTTCCATCATGGTTTGATCAAATTCATTATCAACACTGCTCTACAACAAGAAGGGAAGACATGGGATTATTTTTTGTTTTGGTCTGGTTTTCAAATTAAGCAAGAAGAGCAACAAACCAAAAAACGTGTAGACAAAGGGAAAACCCTAGTTAGGAAACTAGGTCAGAAGATCAAGTCTGAAGACAAGAAAGAGGTTAAATTTGAAGAAGCACCAGAGTCCTTGAAAGATGACAATGAACCTCAAAAGTTTGTAGCTGATAGCAAGGGAAAGGGTTTGCTGATTACAAAAAAGGAAGATCAACCTGAGCATTACATAGCACCAGCAGAAAGTTTCAGTGAAGAGAAAATTGTTTCCACAGAAAAGGTTGCTGTAGAGAAAGAAAACATCCAGGTCCAGCAAAGGAGCCTCATCACTATCTTATCTGAGGATGAGGGATATCTGTTAGAGGAAGATGAATTCACTGTCAAAACTGAAGCTAGGGTTGACACATACACAGAATGCTACAGTCAAGAGGATAAAACAAAGAGATCAAAGAAAAAGAAGACCAAAATCAAAGCTATAGAGTTAGCCACAGTTAGACATCAAGGAAAAACTTTGAAGGTGGTGAAATAACTTGCTTCAGAATGGAGACCAAAAACCAGATCTAAAAATAAGTTAAGGTTGAGTATGAAAAAGCTGCTAAACCCTAGATTAAATACAAAAGAAGTAAGTGTACTTGATGATGATTCTTCAGATGAAAAAACAAAGATTGAGGAAGAAGCAGTTCCAAAAAGTCCAGTTTCTCATCATACAAAAGGGAAAAAGTCATTGAGGTCAGCAGAAGACTCCATCCTCACCCAAACTAAGCTATCAGCTGTGTTTATGGAATTAAGAGATGAAATGATAAAAGAACAACAAAAAAAGGAAACTGAAGTTTCTTATTCTGAAGATCAGCACTTGATAGATGAAACTACACCTATTGAAGCAATGAGTCAGGAAAACCCTATTGTTCATGGTGTGTCTTCAAGGCTGTTACAGGAGGATGAAGTCATTTTGAGAAGGCTAAATATCCCATGGTTTCCTAGTAAGATGCAAGATACCACAACAGGGAAGGTTTTTGACTCAGACATGGAGAACCTGCAAAGAACCATCAAACAATACTGGCATCAAATAGATTGCATGAAGGAGACTAATGATGTTCTGATTCTAGCAAATAAAAGACTCAGGGAGGATTTACAGGAACTAAATGATCATTATCAAGAGCTTACTACAATTTCTAAGGAGGCCTTGAAGAGAAAAAGAAGCACAGTTTTACAATGTGCAGAATTGAAGCAGATTGTCAGAGGCTTGCAGCAGCAGAATGAAGAGCTTACAAGAAGGTTAGTTGATATGGAAGCTGAACAGAAGAAAGTCAGGAAGAAGGCCCAAGATTCGGATGGAATAGCCTTACTAGCTGAAGCTGCCAAAGACCTTTGAGTTGGTAGTTGGTCAGTTACTTGTTAGATCTTTTGAGAAATACTTTAGTTAGTTAGTTATTAGTTATGTTTTTAAAGAAACACTTTATTTTGTAAATATAATTTCACTTTATCCCATCGATGAGTTGGTTGAGGGCAGTTAGGGTTTAGACGCTAACTGATTTTGTAAAAAATAGTATTTAGATAGAGGGGAAAGAGAGAAAGGGGGTTTGATTTTTGGGAGGACTTCAGGAGGTCTACTAGACTTATTGATGAGCTAAGTACATAACTCTTATATGTATTTGTTGTTAGAATTATGAAATATATGATCCTTTTCACCCTTCAGTTTGTGTGTTGGCTTCATTGTTTAACTTTTTTAGTTGCTTAACTGATAAATTCATTACTGGTCTATGTTTGTATGCTGGTAATGCTTATCTTTTATGAATGAACTTCAATATTATGCTTTGTTGGATTCTGGTGAATATACTATGCATCTTTGTCTTCCTTTGCTTATGATTCAGTTCCTATTTTTCTCATGAGTGTATTCCCTATTTGTCCCCAAACTTTATAACCAGAAAACCTATCAAAAAACCTTAAAACTTACTTTTACTTGATTGCATTTTTGAGATTGTGTCGGCTTGTTTCTTTGTGGCCTAGAAACAATTTCTGGCACAAACATCTTTGGCGCCGTTGCCGCGGAACAAAGTTGAAAATAGATTTTTCCCTGGGATACTTATCATTTCACTGGTTTTAAGAGGTGAACTTAAACCAGCACATCTTTAAGGCTACTTTTCACCAAGTTTGACACAGTGGCTACTAGGGGAGTTGGAACCCAGGAACATACCTACTTCACCATTGCAGTTGGGTGTGACAGACCCTGAACAGATATTAAAGACAACAAGAAAAGTTAGAAGGTCTCAATCTTTACCAGCCCTGTGTGACCCTGATCAGTTGGGTGGTTTATCACATTCAGGTTTGTTAGGAAAAGAAGAAGAAAACTCACCTTGGTTAAGGCCTATTATCCCTGATAGCAGTTTCCAAGTTTTTACTAATCCTCAATCCTTCAAGAAGGCCAAAACTGTTTCTCCTGGTAAGATACCTATTTTTTAGCTGAAACTAGGTAAAAAACCTTTTCAACCAGGTTCTAGTCAAACTTATTCATCATTAAAGTTGGTTAGTCCAAAAATGGCAGCCCAAAATCAGCCCATAGACATGATGGACCGGATGGTTGCAGCCAGATATGCACCATTGGTCTTGCCTCAGCCTTTAAATGCACTTCCTGGGGGTGACTATCAAAAATATCTTCCTAGGTTTAATGGATAGGGGGAAACCACAGCTGAAGAACATTGGGAAGCTTTCCTTAGTTATGCTGATAACCAAAACATTGAGGCTAAAGATGTATGGATGAGAATGTTTGTGCAGAGCCTCGATGGAGATGTAAGGAAATGGTTCAGGGAGTTTCCTGCTAATTCCATCACTATCATTGAAGAACTTCGTGATCTCTTCATGAGACAATGGGGTGACACTAAAGACCATACATACTACATAATTGAATTTCGAGCTCTTAGGAGTTAAAAGGATGAAACTGTTGTAGACTTTTCAAAGAGGTTTAACAATATGCACAGTAGAATTCCTGCAGAGATAAAGCCTACAGAAACATTAGCTAAAATTACCTATGCAAATGCCTTTGATCAAGAGTTTTCTTTATTGTTGAGAGAGAGAAGACCTATCTCTTTATTGAATATGCAGGATGCAGCATTTGAGGTAGAATCCAACATCTTGGCTTCTAATAGATTGAAGAAGGAAATAGCTCAGCAGCTTTGTGACAGAAAAGGAAAAAAGGAAACAGCCCCAGGAGGTTCTGCTTCTCATTCTGCAGAAGGGAAAATTGATGAAATGGTTAAGTTAGTGAAGACTCTAACTGCAAAATTGAACAAATTAGAACTTAAGAAAAATTACAACAATCCTGCTCCAGAAGGTGAACGAAAAATAATCAGAATCAGTTCAGAAGGCAATTTTCTCCCCGCTTCATGCCTAGAGAACGAAGGAATAATGATATCCAGTGAGAAAGGAGAGAAAATGAGGACCAAAGAGTGCCACCACCTCTTCAGAACAATATGGTTGATGAGGAAGAAGTTGATGATGAGCTAATCTTTCAAGAGAATGATCAAGATATGAATCATTTTGGAGAGGGATTGTTTGAAGGTTTTGTCACTGAGGAAGAATTTCTAAATGCAGAATACTATGATGCTGACATGTTTGAAACCAAGGATGATTTAGGTTTGGAAAAGACTGTTGTAACTGCTGTTGTCCATCAAAACAAACTCAAGAAGACTATAAATCTGAGATCAGGTCCAAAACATGTGATACAAGCCCCAAAGAAGAAAGCAATTGTCCCTGCTAATAAGCCATCTGAACCTGTAACAGAGAAGAAGCAAGGTTCATAAAAACATAAGAAAAACACAAAGGTTGAAGAGGTAAATAAAACTGTCCAGAATTTCAGTTTGGAGAATGAATTAGGATAATTAAATATTCCTGTACCTTTAACTGAATTGATAAAAAATCCTTCATATAAAGAATCAGTCCTTAAAATGCTTAATCCAACAAGCAATCAGCCTGTTTCCGACACAGTTAATTTACAAGAGGAGAATCCTAAGATTTTCATTGGATCAGCCTTGGTTGAGAAGGATGAGAATGAAGCAGGAGCTTCACCACCATTCTATATCACTCTGACTGTCCAGGAACAAATGATACACAATTGTTTTTTAGATTCAGGAGCATCCCACAATTTGATGCCAAAGGCTGTTATGGAGGCTTTGGGGCTGAATATTACTAAACCCTACCATGATTTGTATGCCTTTGATTCCCGAGTTGTGAAGTGTTTAGGAGTAATAAAAGATATGGTTGTCAGCCTGGCTCAGTTTCCCATGAAAAGTGTGATAATGGATGTTGTGGTAGTTGACATTACACCAAAGTTTTGCTTACTTCTTTCTAGGTCTTGGGCAAAGAAGGTTGGAGGGACCTTACAAATGGATCTCTCATATGGTACCATTCATGTGTTTGGTGGAGAAAACAGAAGGATGTACAGAGAGATTCAGTTTGATTATATAGTCACAGATGACAAGAACCCCACCAATCATCCACTATATGTTGTTGACAAAGACCTAGGAACTTGCATGTTACATTTCAGTGATGAAGCCAATACTGCTGGTTTGTTACAAGTGGAAAAAGAACAGCCAGTAAAACGTAGCAGAGAAGAAGAAGATGAACTGTGGCAATTATACTTTGATGGATCTTCTTGTAAAGAAGGTGATGCAGCTGGAGTTCTTCTAATATCTCCTGGAGGTGAAACAGTAAAGCTGATGTATAAGCTTGAGTTTATTACTACAATAACACCGCTGAATATGAAGCTTTGCTGTTAGGATTAAAAGCTTCCAAAGATTTGGGCATTCAGCAGATTTCTGCATATGGCGACTCCGAATTAGTTGTTCAACAGGTGAAGAAAAAATATCAAGTGAAGCAGGGTTTGTTGAAATTTTATCGGAATGAGGTATGGGATATGCTTGAAAATTATTTTGTAGCATTTAACATCACTCATATTCCAAGAGACCATAATCAGACTGCAGATTCATTAGCTTTGCCTGCCACACACTTCAGAATCCCCAAGACCACTCAGTTAAGGTATCCAATAGAGGTGAGGTATAGACCATGTGTACCTGATAATGTAAAGCAATGGAAAGTTTTCGAAGATGACATTGAAATTAAGAGATTTCTTGAGCTTACTCATGAGTTTTCAAATTCCCTGATTGATCAAGAGTAAGATGAAGGGGATGAATAATTGGATGAGATTGTTGAAGATGAGATAGAAGGACATAAAATTATTGAGTTAAAAAGCAACTTCATTCCAAAAGGCTTGGTACCTCTAGAAAGAATATTTACAAAGGATGATACACTGTCAAAGCCTGTTGTTCAATCTTCAGAAGAGAATGTGATGGACTGCAATATTGGTTCAGTAGAACATCCTAGAATGGTCAAAATTTCTAAATCCTTGACAGCTGAACAAAGAAATAGGTATATTAAACTATTAAAAGAGCATGTGGATGTTTTTGCTTGGTCTTATGAGGAATTGAGGACTTATGACACATGAATCATACAACATAAAGTCCCTTTAAAACAAAATGTCAAACCTTTTCGTCAGAAATTAAGGAGGATTAATCCAGCCTTGTCTCCTGTTATTGAAAAAGAAGTAAAGAAGCTATTGGATGCCAAGATTATAGTGCCCCTCAGGTATTCTTCATGGGTTGCTAATCTTGTAACTGTTAGGAAAAAGAATGGGGAAATCAGGTTATGTGTTGACTTCAGAAATCTGAACAGATCTTCACTAAAAGACAATTATCCTTTGCCTAAAATTGAGCAAGTATTGCAGCAAGTAGTTGGGGCACAGATGATCTCTAAGGTGGATGGTTTCTTAGGGTACAATCAGATTGCTATGCATCCTGATGATAAAGAGAAAAAAACCTTTACAACTCCTTGGCGAACCTTCATGTATGATAAGATGCCTTTTGGATTGATGAATGCTGGAGCCACCTTCCAGAGAGCCATGGATATTGCTTTTGTTGGAGAAAAAGACAAGTTTGTAGTAATATACTTGGATGATATTACTGTTTTTTCATAGTCGAATGATGAACATTTGAAACATTTGAAGCAGACTTTCCTGAAGTGTAGAAAATTTGGCTTGTCCTTGAATCCAAAGAAATCACACTTTGTTGTACAGGAAGGTAAATTGCTTGGTCATTTAGTGTCCGCTGATGGTAAAAGGATTGATCCTGAAAGGGTAAAGGATATATTGTGTTAAGTTTAAACCAAATAGACAAACAAGATCTCTGAAAGAAACACAATCACAAGATAGACACACAATATACCCTGGGAAACCCTCATGGGGTAGAAAACCCAGCAAAGCTTTCCTCAATAAGATGATCAACCAAAATACAAGATGTGCTCCTTCTCCTTGACTCCTTAGCAGATCTCCCAGACAAGTGCGCACTCTTCCACAAGTGAGTGAGTGATCTAATGAGGAGTTCACCTCCTCTATTTATACTTGACTCCCAACTGACTAAAAGACCTAATGGGGCCGACCTCACCTGGAGAAGTCTAATAACCCCTAAAATATAACTGCAGGGCCGACCCACACATGGTGGGTCTAATAACCCTAGTTAATACAAACCCCTGGAGGAATAAACATCTCCAGATACATGATAGGGTTACCTCGGAGGAATGAAACATCTCCGGAATAATAAAGTACAAATATAATATTCTTTGAAGTTACAATATTCAACACTCCCCCTTAACGAGAAGGATATTATAACAACATCTGCAAGAGCAAGGAGTCATCATACATGATACATCTATAAATCATCGGAAGCTTTCTTCAATTCATCTTCATCAGTAACTCAACCAGTTACTGGAACATCAATGTCAACAGTGTCGATATCACTACGATCATCGGCATCGTCATCAGCATCGTCATCATACGATCATCAGCATCGTCATCACACGATCATCAGCATCGTCATCACATGATCATCAGCATCGTCATCACACGATCATCAGCATCGTCATCATACAATCATCAGCATCGTCATCATACGATCATCAGCATCGTCATCATACGATCATCAGCATCATCATCATACGATCATCAGCATCGTCACCGCACAATCATCAGCATCGTCATCAGCATTGTTATCGTCATCACACGATCATCAGCATCATCATCATACGATCATCAGCATCGTCATCAGCATCGTCATCATACGATCATCAGCATCTTCATCATACGATCATCAGCATCGTCATCATACGATCATCAGCATCATCATCATACGATCATCAGCATCGTCACCGCACGATCATCAGCATCGTCATCAGCATCGTTATCGTCATCACACGATCATCAGCATCGTCATCATACGATCATCAGCATCATCATCATACGATCATATTCCTAGGATGATCAATCCTGCTCTTTTAGGACATAGGTCCATGGATGATACAATCCAATCTTCAATTCTCGGAGACTTCAGTCTACGGATCAATTCTGGGACCTCAGTCCGGGGACGATGCAATCCCCTGCCTGTTCATTCAGGACTTCATTTTCGAAGACCCAGTCTACGGTTCGATTCTGGGACCTCAGTCCGGGGACGATACAATCCCCTGCCTGTTCATTCAGGACTTCATTTTCGGAGACCCAGTCTACGGTTCTATTCTGGGACCTCAGTCCGGGGACGATACAATCCCCTGCCTGTTCATTCAGGACTTCATTATCGGAGACCCAGTCTACGGTTCTATTCTGGGACCTCAGTCCGGGGATGATACAATCCCCTGCCTGTTCATTCAGGATTTCATTATCGGAGACCCAGTCTACGGTTCTATTCTGGGACCTCAGTCCGGGGACGATACAATCCCCTTCCTATTCATTCAGGACTTCATTATCGGAGACCCAGTCTACGGTTCTATTCTGGGACCTCAGTCCGGGGACGATACAATCCCCTGCCTGTTCATTCAGGACTTCATTATCGGAGACCCAGTCTACGGTTCTATTCTGGGACCTCAGTCCGGGGACGATACAATCCCCTGCATGTTCATTCAGGACTTCATTATCGGAGACCCAGTCTACGGCTCTCTTTAGGACTGAAGGTCCAGGGATTATCCAATCCCCTCAACTGTCCACTAAGGACTTCATTCTCGGAGACCTCACGTCTACGGCTCTCTTTAGGACTGAAAGTCTAGGGATGATCCAATCCCCTCAACTGTCCACTAAGGATTTCATTCTTGGAGACCTCACGTCTACGGCTCTCTTTAGGACTGAAAGTCCAAGGATGATCCAATCCCCTCAACTGTCCACTAAGGACTTCTCGGAGGCCTCACGTCTACGACTCTCTTTAGGACTGAAAGTCCAGGGTTGATTCAATCCCCTCAATTGTCCACTAAGGACTTCATTCTCGGGGACCTCACGTCTACGGCTCTCTTTAGGACTGAAAGTCCAGGGATGATCCAATCCCCTCAACTGTATTCTCATCAATACAAGTACAAGTATCCTCATCCATACAAGTACATTAATCAATACATGTATCATTAGCATCAACAGCATGTATACATCATACATCGAAAGCATGTATCAATCATCAAAAGCATGTATACATTCATCATCAAAAGCATGTATACATCTATCATCAAAAGCATGTATTCTCACTAATACATCTATCATCACAAGCATGTATACATCTGTCATCAAAAGAATGTATTCTCACTAATACATCTATCATCAAAAGCATGTATACATCTGTCATCAAAAGCATGTATTCTCACTAATACATCTATCATCACAAGTATGTATACATCTGTCATCAAAAGCATGTATTCTCACTAATACATCTATCATCACAAGCATGTATACATCTAACATCAAAAGCATGTATTCTCACTAATACATCTATCATCACAATCATGTATACATCTATCATCAAAAGCATGTATTCTCACTAATACATCTATCATCACAAGTATGTATACATCTGTCATCAAAATCATGTATTCTCACTAATACATCTATCATCACAAGCATGTATACATCTAACATCAAAAGCATGTATAAGTAAAACTAAATAGAATAAAGTAGTCCTAAATCTAACTATTTCTAAGTGACTAGGTGAAGTCTCATTATTGATGAGACTTGCTTGTCATAAGGAATCATGCTACTCCCCCTTTTTAGGAGGGTCCTTTTGAATTACACCAAGCTTGTCTCGAAAGTATTCAAATTTCACACGAGACAGTGGTTTGGTCAGGATATCAGCAATTTGATCTTCAGTGCTCACATACTCAAGCTTGATAGCTCCTTTCTGCACCATATCTCGAATATAGAAGTATCGGATCTCTATGTGTTTTGACTTATCATGGAACACAGGATTTTCTGTCATCTTGATGCAGCTTTGATTATCACACATAATCATAGTGGGATCCATTTCTAAGTCAAACACTCCAGATAACAATTTCCGAAGCCATACTGCTTCACAGCTGGCAGAGCAAGAAGCTATGTATTCTGCCTCAGCAGAGCTGAGGGCCACACTAGATTGTTTCTTGCTGAACCAAGAGATCACGGCAGATCCAATGCTATAACATCCACCTGAAGTACTTTTTCTGTCTGATACACTGCCTGCCCAATCAGAGTCTGAGTAACCATGCAATTTGAGTTCATGACTTCCATCATAGAGTAGACCAAAATCTAATGTACCTTTTAAGTACCTCATTACATGCTTTGCAGCTATTAGATGAACCTTTCTAGGTTCTACTAGATACTGACTTAGGGTATTTATAGCAAAGCATATATCTGGCCTAGTATTTGTTAAATACATTAGTGACCCAATGATCTGTCTATATAGAGTTAGGTCCACTAATTCTGATGAGTCATTAACCAAAATCTTCAAGTTGGAGTCCATGGGAGTGGCCATGGGTTTACACTCCAACATGTCAAATCTTTTCAGAATTTACACAGTATACTTACCTTGATTTAGAAAGATTCCTCTTGGTTCTTGCCACACTTCTAAGCCTAAGAAGTAGTGCATTAATCCGAGATCTTTCATCTCGAATTCTGAAGAAAGCTTCTTCTTGCTTTCAATAATTTGTTTCTCATTTCCAGTTAGAAATAGATCATCTACATATAATAAAAGTATAATTGGTTCATCATTCATCACTTTGAGATAAAGGTTTGGGTCAGCTTTACTTTTGGTAAAGCCCATGCTAGTTAAGAAATTGTCAATCCTTCCGTACCAAGCCCTGGGAGCTTGTTTCAACCCATATAACGCCTTTTTCAGTTTGCATACATGAGTCCTTCCATCATTTACCTCAAACCCTTGTGGTTGCTCTATGTATACTTCTTCTTCAATTACACCATTCAGAAAAGCTGTCTTAACATCCATTTGGTGTAATTTCCACTTCATCATGGATGCAAGAGCCATGATAGTTCTAATTGAAGTGTACCTAGCAACTGGTGCAAATGTTTCTTCATAGTCAATTCTCTCCTTCTGAGAGAAACCTCTGGCTACAAATCTTGCTTTGTATTTTTCAATGCTTCCATCCGCAGCATGTTTTATTTTGAAGATCCATTTGGAAGAAACCACACTTTTATCTTTTGGTTTGGGAACTATATCCCAAACATCATTTTTCATTATTGACTGATATTCTTCAGTCATTCCTTCTACCCATTCTTTCTTTTGAGCTGCCTCTTCATAGCTAGTAGGTAGTTGATCCACAAGATCACACATCAGGGCCATATAGTTGGACACTAGCTTTGGTTTCTTCCTTTCTCTACTGGAGCCTTCAGGAGCACCATATCTTTCAGCTCCTTGAATAATATCTCTAGCCCATGCTGGTCTTCTTTTCCTAGATAATTCTGCAACAGGAGGTTCCTGTGGTTCTAGCATGTCATGATCCTCTGGTATGTCCTCTTCAGGGATGTGAACAGTCTCTGAGATTCTGGGAGATGTATCTTCTTCATAAACTTCTTCAAGCTGACACTTTCTAGATTTATTGAGAGCTGCTTCCTCATCGAAGGTTACATCTCTACTTATTTCTATATGATGGAAACCTGGTATGTAGATTCTGAAGGCTTTGGAAGTTTCACAATAACCAACAAACATTCCCTTCTTACCTGAGGGATCCAATTTGGATCTCTTTTCTTTTGGAATGTGGATGTACACAGGACACCCAAATATTTTGAGATGGCTTACCTCAGGCTTCTTTCTTGTAAAGACTTCTTCTGGAGTTTTGAAGTCAAGAGCACTATGAGATAGTCTATTTTGTACATATACTGCTGTCTTGGATGCTTCAGCCCATAGATACATGGGAAGGTCTTGATCATGTATCATAGTCTTTACAACTTCCATGATGGTTCTATTTTTCCTCTCAGCTACCCCATTTTGTTGGGGATTGTAAGGAGTGGTTAGTTCCCTTTTGATTCCAGCTTCTTTACAGAAATCTTCAAATTCCTTTGAAGTATATTCTCCACCATTGTCTGTTCTGAGAATCTTGATTTTCTTGTCTGAGAGGTTTTCTATTAGAGCCTTGAACTCTTTGAATTTTCCAAAGACTTCATTCTTACCCTTTAGGAAGTATATCCAAGTTTTTCTTGAATAGTCATCAATGAATGAGAGATAGTATTCAAACCCACTTAGAGATGTGGTAGGCATAGGTCCACATACATCTGAGTGTATTAGTTCTAGAGAGCTCTTAGTCTTTGTTTCACTTTTCGGAAAGGGATTCTTGATATTCTTCCCTTTCTTACATCCTTTACATGAGCCATCATGATCAACCTTCATGTCTGGAAAACCTATAACCATCTTACTCACATAGGGTAAATCTTTATAGTTGATGTGAGCTAGTCTTCTATGCCATAGTTCACTGGGACTGGAAAATTCATGAGCAAGGGCAGATTCTGGATGACCTTTGAGTTTATAAAGTCCTCCTTCTTCTTCACCAATGACAATTGCATCTTTGATTGATTTTCCTTTGGACCACATGAGTACTTGTCCATCTATGAAGGCTACTCTAAAGCCTTTCTTGTCTAGTGCTGAGGTAGAGAGTAGATTCTTCTTTAAACCTGGGACATATAAAATTTCTTTCATCTTTAAAGGTGTTCTTGAATCAAGCTTGTAGCTTGCTTCACCAATTCCCTTGATGGGATATTGATAATCATCTCCTAGAGATACCTTCTGGGGTGAAGACTTCTCTTCAATCTTGGAGAGAGTTTCCTTATGACCTGTCATGTCTTTTGAAGCACCACTGTCAATGAGCCAAGTGTCTTCACCAGGAGACACAGATCCAGAGAGAGCAGAAAATAGTACATATTCTTCTGGTTCTTCTTTCTTTACTTTAGATCTTTTCTTTTGAGGCCTTTCCTCCACTTCTTCTTCTTATTCTTCTTCTTCTTCTTCACTGTCATCTTCTGCCATATGAGCATGATGTCTTTTGTGAACAAACCTTTTCTTCTTCTTCTCTGGTAGGGTACAGTCTCTGGCATAGTGTCCTAGCTTGAGACAATTGAAGCATTGGACTGTGGAGATGTCTCCCCCTTTCCTTTTGATTCTATGAGAGGGTTGAGGCCTTTTGTGGTTTACTTTCTTGAAGTAGCCTCTCTTTCCTCTTTTGGTGTGGGTGGCCAAAGCTTGGTCATCCTCTTTGAGGAGTGCTTCTCTGTTGGCAACCCTAGCCTCCTCTTGAACACAATCTTCCCATACTACATCAAACTTCATACTTTCTTTTTTGGCACACATAGTTTGAATGAATGACTCCCAAGGTCTAGTGAGACCATTTAGAGCTGTCATCACAAGTTCATCTTCATCAAGAGTATCACCAATGGCATCTAGTTGCTCTTTGATTAGAGAGACTCTTGAGAAGTAGTCTTGAATGGATTCTCCTTTGTGCATCTTGGTACTCTTCAATTGAGTCCTTAGATTCATCTTTCTGTTGATGTTCTTTCCTTCATACATTCTTCCTAGGGCATCATACATTTCCTTTGGAGTCTTCTTGGAAGACACTTGGGGAATCAAGTGGTCTTTAATGGAATCAGCTATGAATCTCTTTGCCCTAATCAGATCCTTCCTGTGTTTTTCTTTGGCTTCATCTTCTTCTAGTTCTGCAACTTCCTCCTTGATATAATGAGCAAGATCATTCTCCTCAAGAATGAGACCAATTCTGTATTTCCATGCCCGGAAATTCTCTATGCCTTCTAGCTTGTCTTCAAGCTTAGTATTTGGAGCCATCTTCTCTTGGGGGAGTCCAAGAGACAGAGTAGACTTACCTGGAAAGTTACTTTTCACTTTTTCGGAATCTGGAACAGAATTTTATCGCACTTTTGGTAGAATTAGGGTTTGACTTGCCTGGAGTTCTACCCAACCAAAAAGTTCGATCTATAGCTCAAAAGAATGCTCTTGAGAAGGGCTATCCAGCCATGTAATCAGAATTCAAAAATTACGACTTTTTCTGAAACCAAAATCTGACGTATCGCACTTTTGGTAGAATTAGGGTTTGGATTTCCCGAAGTTCTACCCAACCAAAAAGTTCGATCTATAGCTCAAAAGAAAGGTATTGAAGAGAGCTATCCAGCCATACAACCAAAAATCAATAATACCAACTTTGGGCTGAAAACCCTAACTTCACCAAAGAGAGAGAAAGAGGTATTCTTACCTTGTGAAAGATGTCCTATTCAGTCTAGCTCTGATACCATGTTAAGTTTAAACCAAATAGACAAACAAGATCTCTGAAAGAAATACAATCACAAGATAGACACACAATATACCCTGGGAAACCCTCATGGGGTAGAAAACCCAGCAAAGCTTTCCTCAATAAGATGATCAACCAAAATACAAGATGTGCTCCTTCTCCTTGACTCCTTAGCAGATCTCCCAGACAAGTGCGCACTCTTCCACAAGTGAGTGAGTGATCTAATGAGGAGTTCACCTCCTCTATTTATACTTGACTCCCAACTGACTAAAAGACCTAATGGGGCCGACCTCACCTGGAGAAGTCTAATAACCCCTAAAATATAACTACAGGGCCGACCCACACATGGTGGGTCTAATAACCCTAGTTAATACAAACCCCTGGAGGAATAAACATCTCCAGATACATGATAGGGTTAGCTCGGAGGAATAAAACATCTCCGGAATAATAAAGTACAAATATAATATTCTTTGAAGTTACAATATTCAACATATTGAAAATAAGTTTACCAAGGAGTAAAAAAGATGTCCAATCTTTCATTGGTAAAATCAACTTTTTGCATTGGTTTATACCAAACTTTGCTAAGACTATCAAACAGATCACAAACATGCTGAAAAAATATCAGGAAGTCAAGTGGACCACTGAGGCAATGAGTGCATTTGATAAAATTAAAGTGGCTCTTACTGAAGCTCCTGTATTGGTAAGCCCAGATTTTACAGAAGAATTCCTTACATTCTCATTTGCATCAGAGGATACAATTGCATCTGTTTTACTTCAGAAGAATAAGGAAGGATTAGAGCAGCCTATTGCATTCTTCAGCAAAACTCTCAAGGATTCTGAACTGAAATACAGTATTTTAGAAAAGTAGGCCTATGCTCTGGTAAAGGCTTTAAAATTTTTCAGAATCTATGTGCTGCATTCTAAAGTTATTTCATTTGTACCTAATGCTGCGGTAAAAGATGTGTTAACACAGCCTGATAGTGAAGGGAAAAGAGGCAGGTGGATTGCTAAAATCATGGAATATGATGTAGAGATCAGACCTACCAAACTTGTCAAGGGACAAGGTTTAGCCAAGATGCTGGCTGAATCAAATTGTCAGGCTCTGGGATTGCATGTTATGGCTGAAAGAAATAGCTCAGGAAGAAGATCAAGCATTACTGGTAAAAGAGAATATCATGGATTATTATTCAGCATCGACATGGTATGCAGACATAATGTATTTTTCGTTGTTTTTACAATGTCCTGAGCATCTAGATAGGAAGGCTGCTACATCTTTAAAGCTTACAACTACTAAGTATTGTCTAGTGGAAGAGCAATTGTTCTAGAAGGACCCAGGGGGTATTCTACTCAGATGTTTAGATAAACTTGAAATTGAAGGAGTGATTTCTGAATCTCATGAGGGTGCTTGTGGAGGGCACAAGTACTGGAAGACAACAACATACAGAATTTTAAGAGCTGGATATTATTGGCCCTCCTTGTTTGCAGATGTTTATCAGCAGGTAAGAGCCTGTATCCCTTGTTAGAAGTTTGCTGGCAAACAAAATTTGATGTCATTACTCCTGAAACCTATTGCAGTAAGTGCTCCTTTTTAGCAATGGGGTCTAGATTTTATTGGAGAAATAAATCCAGCCTCTTCAGGGCAGCACCATTGGATTCTGACTACAACTGACTTCTTTACGAAATGGGTGGAAGCTATCCCTACTAGGAATGCTACAGACAAAGTTATCATGGAATTTATTGAAGACAATATTCTTAGTAGATTTGGTTGTCCTCAGAAATTAGTAACAGACAATGTAAAGGCTTTCAAGTCTAAGGCAATGGAAGCCTTTTGTGAAAGGAATGGCATCCTACTGAAGCATTCAACTCCTTATTATCCTTAGGGTAATGGTTTGGCTGAATCCTCTAATAAAAACATCATTTAGAGTATCAAAAAGTTGCTCAAGCATAACAAGAGATCATGGGATTCAATGCTGAAATATGCATTGTAGGCAGATAGGATAACAGTTAAACAAGCAATTGGAACTTCTCCCTTCCAGCTAGTTTATGGTACAGATGCAGTTTTTCCTGTTCAATTGGGAATCCCAGTGATGAAGTTTCTTCAGAATTCTCAGGAAGAGCCAAATGATATACAGAGAAGGATTTATGAGATGATAGAGTTACAGCAGAACAGAGAAAAGGTGGATGAAAAGGCACAGTTGTACAGATTGAAGATCAAAAGCAGATTTGACAGGAACATCAAAGAAAACACTTTCTCAATTGGTGATATGGTTCTAAGGTGGGATGCAAGGGAAGAGAAAAAGGGTAAGCATGGTAAGTTTGATAACCTCTGGTTTGGCCCTTTGCTAGTGTCTAAAGTTTTGGAGAATAATACTTTTATCCTGCAGTCTTTGGAAGGTGAGGAGTTGTTCAGTCCAATTAATGGACGATTCCTCAAGCATTTTTACAGTCTATAAGGAGATTTTCACTTTTCATTGTACATACCGGTGTGAGTGAATCATAATAAAGACTCCATAGCCCAATAGAAATTTTGCAAACAAGTAGGTAGCAGACAAAAGGCACTGGTCTACAGGTTGTTGAAGCCTCACAGGGAGGACTTCATCCCGCAGCTGGAGCCAGATGTTTAGTCATGAACTTGTTTCTTCAATTTTATATTTTGATTGTCATTTTTATTTCAAGTTTGCTCATTTGCTTAAGTTTGTTTTTCTACCTCCTTTAGGAAAATTTTTGGTTTTAAGTGAAACTTTTGATTTTTGCCTTTAGTTTTTTATTATTTTTATTTCTTTAGGATTTGAAGGGATCCATAGGACTTATATTGATTAAGGATGTCACAAATATATTCAAAGAGCATAGTTTATCATTTAAATTTAATTTAAAATGGAAAAAATGGTTAAATTAGTGCCAAAATTGAATGCAAATTATTCTTGTAGCGCAATCATGAAAAATTAACACAGCAGCGCTACAAGAATATCGCGCGCACCGAAATCACTGATTTTTAAATTGAATTCTCGCATGAGTTCAATTCCTAAGTGACTAATCACATGTTTTAAGGATTTTGGTACGTGTTGCTCCAGTAATCATCATGAAAGTAGGTGTGATTCATATCGTGGAAGAGATCGTGGTAATCATCAGCTAGAACACAGTGTATCATGATAGGAAGAGGTATAAGCCGAGTTTGATTTGAAGGAAGTTATTTCACATATGCATCACGAAGCTAGAGACTAAGTGGAGCGAGGAAATTTTCCTAAAAACCGGAAGTTGCAGTTATAGAGGAATTTTTGGGTTCTCACAATTACAGAGAAATTAGGGCTTTCTCGTCCTGCCAGCTGGAAGTAAATTGGAGACCCGAAGACACTTGTACAGTTAATTTTGACAATCAGATAGCTCAAGGATTGATTTTAAACGTCTACAGCAAGACAGGAATAAGGTATTCTGCGTTAACCTGATAATGGCTGCTAAATTGGGGTTTTCCCGGTAAATCTTTCTTTGTTAAAATTGATTAAGGAAAACATAAATGTATGCTTTTAACAAAACTCCTGTCGAAGAGATATCAATATAAGAGGTTTTTAGATGCTGTGGCAAGTGAAAAGTTTAAGGTAGCAGTTGCATTGAACCATTACCCTTTCAAAACCTGAAAATATGGTAGGGTGAAGATCTGTGCAGTTTATGGTATCCAAATTTCACAAATTGACTTGCTACCTGTAAACAATGCAACAAAGGAGCTGAACATGTGAAATTATATGAAGACCTAGTCTTATTAGGTGCTGAAGCTGACTAATTTTGGTGCTAAAAGCAGTTGTTAGCTCATTGAAAGGACCCTGAAAGTACACAGCATTCAGTCATTGAAAGCAAATGGGAAAAAGTGGCAAAACTAATAGGGCTCAGCCCACTGAGTTGAAATGGATTGACAAATTTCCAGGATGTGCAGAACTTTTCCAGAACGCTGGGTGGCTAGATTTCTTCAAGAAGATCGATGGATATAACACTGAGGTCTCTTATTAGTTTGCCAAAAGCTATAACCAGGACATGATAATTTTTGATACATTGAGATTCAAGTTGAATATGGAGCTAATTGCTGAAGCTACAGGAGTAAAAAATGAAGGTGAAATGTGGTTTAAAAAGTTGCCTTTCACCTTTAATGCCCAAAGGTACCTTTTACCTGGTATTACTCCAGACTGCAGAAGAGGAGTATTAATCCAGAATCTCAGAGATGAGTGGGTGGAGCCCATTAAATTCCTACAAAACTATATCACCTGTGAAGGGAGATATGCCTATGTCTTTAAATATCATTTTAGGTTCTTGCAGCATCTGGTCGGTGAATCCAGAATGAGTCTTCCTTTCTTCTTGTTCAAAAGTTTGCAGAAGATGTCAAGTAGAGTTAAGGGACATCATGATCATACTACACAATCCATATTCCATCATGGTTTGATCAAACTCATTATCAGCACTGCTCTACAACGAGAAGGGAAGACATGGGATTATTTTTTGTTTTGGTCTGGCTTTCAAATTAAGCAAGAAGAGCAGCAAACCAAAAAACGTGTAGACAAAGGGCAAACCCTAGTTAGGAAACTAGGTCAGAAGATCAAGTCTAAAGACAAGAAAGAGATTAAATTTGAAGAAGCACCAGAGTCCTTGAAGGATGATAATGAACCTCAAAAGTTTGCAGCTGATAGCAAGGGCAAGGGTTTGCTGATTACAAAATAGGAAGATCAGCCTGAGCATTACATAGAACCAGCGGAAAGTTTCAGTGAGGAGAAAAATGTTGCCACAGAAAAGGTTGCTATAGAGAAAGAAAACATCCAGGTCCAACAAAGGAGCCCCATCACTATCTTATCTGAGGATGAGGGATATCTGTTAGAGGAAAATGAATTCACTGTCAAAACTGAAGCTAGGGTTGACACGTACACAGAATGCTACAGTCAAGAGGATAAAACAAAGAGATCAAAGAAAAAGAAGACCAAAATCAAAGCTATAGAGTTAGCCACAGTTAGACATCAAGGAAAAACTTTGAAGATGGTGAAAGAACTTGCTTTAGAATGGAGACCAAAAACCAGATCTAAAAATAAGTTAAGGCTGAGTATGAAAAAGCTGCTAAACTCTAGATTAAATACAAAAGAAGTAAGTGTACTTGATGATGATTCTTCAAATGAAAAAACAAAGATTGAGGAAGAAGCAGTTCCAAAAAGTCCAGTTTCTCATCATACAAAAGGGAAAAAGTCATTGAGGTCAGCAGAAGACTCCAGCCTCACCCAAACTAAGCTATCAGCTGTGTTTATGGAATTAAGAGATGAAATGATAAAAGAATAACAGAAAAATGAAACTGAAGTTTCTTATTCTGAAGATCAGCACTTGATAGATGAAACTACACCTATTGAAGCAACGAGTCAGGAAAACCCTATTGTTCATGGTGTGTCTTCAAGGCTGTTACAGGAGGATGAAGATATTTTCCGAAGGCTAAATATCCCATGGTTGCCCAGTGAGATGTAAGATACCACAACAGGGAAGGTTTTTGACTCAGACATGGAGAACCTGCAAAGAACCATCAAACAATACAGGCATAAAATGGATTGCATGCAGGAGACTAATGATGTTCTGATTCTAGCAAATAGAAGACTCAGGGAGGATTTACAGGAACTAAATGATCATTATCAAGAGCTTACTACAGTTTCTAAGGAGGCCCTGAAGAGAAAAAGAAGCATAGTTTTACAATGTGCAGAATTGAAGCAGACTATCAGAGGCTTGCAGCAGCAGAATGAATAGCTTATAAGAAGGTTAGCAGATATGGAAGCTGAACAGAAGAAAGTCAGGAAGAAGGCCCAAGCTTCGGATGGAATAGCCTTACTAGCTGAAGCTGCCAAAGACCTTTGAGTTGGTAGTTAGTCAGTTACTTGTTAGATCTTTTGAGAAATACTTTAGTTAGTTATTTATTAGTTATGTTTTTAAAGAAACACTTTATTTTGTAAATATAATTTCACTTTATCCCATTGATGAGTTGGTTGAGGGAAGTTAGGGTTTAGACCCTAACTGATTTTGTAAAAAATAGTATTTAGATAGAGGGGAAAGAGAGAAAGGGGGTTCGATTTTTGGGAGGACTTCAGGAGGTCTACTAGACTTATTGATGAGCTAAGTACATAACTCTTATATGTATTTGTTGATAGAATTATGAAATATATGATACTTTTCACCCTTCAGATTGTGTGTTGGATTCATTGTTTAACTTGTTTAGTTGCTTAACTGATAAATTCATTGTTGGTCTATGTTTGTATGCTGGTAATGCTTATTTTTATGAATGAACTTCAATATTATGCTCTGTTGGATTCTGATGAATATATTATGCATCTTTGTCTTCCTTTGCTTATGATTCAGTTCCTATTTTGCTCATGAGTGTATTCCCTGTTTGTCCCCAAACTTTATAACCAGAAAACCTATCAAAAAACCTTAAAACTTACTTTTACTTGATTGTATTTTTGAGATTGTGTTGGCTTGTTTCTTAGTGGCCTGGAAACAATTTTTGGCACAAACAGGACCCATTCAACATTGCTTGATCTCCAATCCTAGGTGTGATGCAACTCTAAAAGGGTGGATTGTTCGACCTTACTATTCTTGTTTTGATTGTGATTTGTAGGTTAATCTTCTCCATCAAGTGCATTCGCTATCTCTTGATTTGCAGGTTCTTACTCAAAGATTGCACTCATTTTCAGTGATGGACTCCTCTTATTCAAAGCCTATGCTAAATCCTTTCAATTATTTTGATTGGAAAGATGACATGGAGATAATATTGCGCTCAAAAGGGTACTATAGAGTCACCATGGGCCTCGAATTGGAGCCAAACACTCGCATTGAAAAGTCAAAATACTTCAACAAGCTTGATGAAGCTTATGGTCTTCTTTGCCTCTCCATATCCAAGGATCTTCACTTCCATCTCAGCAGATTGAAGTCTCCAAAAGCTATATGGGAGCAACTTGACAAACGTTTTGGCAAGCAGGATGAGCTTAGAGCTTTTCAACTAGAGAATGAATTGATTTATCTTAGTCCCGATAATTTCGAGACCATCAATGAGTTTTTCACAAGATTCAAGCACTTGTCATTGCAGTTGAAGAACAGTGGTGTTGTGAAAGAGGATAAGAAGTTGATCCTCTCCATTCTCACAAAGCTTGGGAAAGATTACTCCATATTTGTCTCTACTTTCAATTCCGGTCGGCTAACTACCCCGAATTGGAAGATGCCTACCTTGAATGCCTTCATTGAGTCCATCACAAAAGAGAATGATTAGTTGATTCAAATGGGGTCCATAAACTCCAAAGATTCAGCCCTCTTTGCTAAAGGACCCAAGAATTCAAATGGTTAAGGAAAGCAAAGGAAAGAGAATCCCAAATTAGAACCTACCAAGCAAAGAGATAAAGGCAAGCAACCGGAGGCACCATCCGGTTTGAGGAACAAGCAGAAGGGTAAAGAGGGCAAGGAAAAATATAAATGCTCATATTGAAATCGTGGCTTTCATATTGAAATTTCATGCATGAAGAAAAAAATAGATCAAATGGCCCTCCTTTTGGAAAAGAACAACATATGTCTTCCCAATGGTGCATGGAAGAAGGATAGGAATGATGATCATGAAAGAGGTCAAGCACTCATGGCAACTGTTTCGAAACCCACCACTCTACTGATAGATTCTGGTGCCTCAGATCATATGGCTACAAACATTGTCTCCTTCTCTCCATTCGATCCAAGCAGCTCCATCCCCATCCATTTGGGAGATGACTCAAAAATTTCTTCGAAGGGAAAAGGTACCATCCATGTAAAGCATGGAAGCTTCCAGAATGTTCTCTATGTGCCTTCCTTGCCTTCAAATCTACTTTCTATGTATCAAATGACACACACTGGTGAACTGAATCAAGTTACATTCTGTCCTAACAATGTCAAAATTTTTGATACCATAAGTGGAATACTTATTGCAGTCGGAAAGGCAAACTACATTGCAAAATACTATGAGTTTTCTCACTTTGTGCTGCTCGAAAATCCCACTGCTCTCCTCACTCATGGAAACTAGGTTAGTAGGATTTGGAATGAAAGGTTTAGACACCTTAATTACAAGTATTTGTTGCTGCTACAACAAAAATCCATGGTAGATGGTATTTCACAACTCCGTTCCTCGAAGGGAATTTTCCCTGGTTGCATTGTTGGGAAGCACCCCGAGCACAGGTTCGACCATGGCAAAGCTAGCAGAGCTTCCACCATTTTGGGCCTCATACATTCTGATATCAATGGTCCAGTTCCAAATATGTCATTTATGTCATTGAATGGTTCAAGGTATGTTTTGACATTCATCGATGACTTCTCCTGCTTTACTTGGGTATTTTTTCCCAAAAACATGTCATAAGTGCTTGGAAAATTCAAGGATTTTAAGGCTTCTGTTGAGACCGCCACTGAGAGCAAGATCAAAGATTTTAGATATGATAATGGATTAGAATATATAAATACTAAGTTTCTATAACTTTGTACCGAAAGCAGAATTCAGATCCAACATACAGTTCCCTACACACCCCAGCAGAACGGTGTGGCGGAAAGGAAGAATCGGTCACTGAAAGAGATGGCTACCTGCATGCTTGAGTCAAAAGCTTTGGCTACAAATATTTGGGCTGAAGCCATTAATGTTGCTGCATACATTCAGAACCGAGTTCCACATTCATCTTTGAAAGCTAAAACTCCTTTCGAAGCATTCTTTGGTCGCAAACCGTATGTGTCCAATTTGAGGGTTTTTGGGTCTACTGCATGGGCTAGAATTCCTTTCGATAAGATGAAACCTTTAGATCCACAAAGTATTGAATGTATCTTGATAGGATATGGAGAATAATCAAAAGCATATAAATTCATGAATATCAGATCCAAAAAGGTATTCATAGAGTGAAGTGTGAAGTTTTAAGAACCACTGCCAGATCTGAAACTAGTCGAGGAAAACATTGCCGATCTGCATCCTCCACAAGAAGAAGATTCGAGTGAATATGAAGAAAGCATTGGATCTGATATCTCTGATATTATATTAGAATTTGATGGACATGGCATATTAGGTTCGGATTCAGACCATAATGATCCTCCTCAATTACCAAAGTGGGCCCAAAACACTCTACATTCTGCTGCTCCAAACATTGGAAATCGCGCTGATCCAATGAGAACAAGAGTAGACTTTCAAAGAGAAGGTATGTCTCTTTATTTTTCTGATCCATTGTTATCTGAGAAATGTTATTTTATGATTGGTTCAGATCCCAAATCATACTATCATTCCCACCAAGATTCACGATGGCAAACCACCATGGATGAAGAGTATAGTTCTCTTCAAAAGAACAATACATGGGAGCTAGTTTCTCTTCCACCTGGAAGAAAATTAGTTCAATGCAAGTGGATCTACTGCACGAAGGTTTCTCTTGATGGCTCTATCAGCAAATATAAAGCTAGGTTGGTGGCAAAAGGTTTCTCCCAAGTCCAAGGTGTGGACTACACTGAGACTTTTGCACCGGTTGCAAAGATGGATTCCATCTGCCTAGTTTTGGCCATTTCCGCATCCAAGCACTGGGAAGTGCACCACATGGATGTGAAGAGTGATTTTCTACATGGAGACCTTGATGAGGAGGTATATATGAAACAAACAGAAGGATACATATCATATCCATCATTAGTTTGCAGATTGAAGAAATCTTTGTATGGATTGAAACAATCCCCAAGAGCTTGGTACTCAAAGATGGACTCCTTCCTTCTCTCTCAGAATTTCAAAAGATGCAAATCTGATCCTAATGTGTACCTACAAAAATTTAAAGGTAATTTGTTGATTGTGGTTTTATATGTTGATGATCTTCTCATTACTTGTAGCACTCTCCTTACAATTAACAAGCTGAAAACCTCTTTAAATCTAGCTTTTGATATGAGTGATCTGGGCTTGCTTAAGAAATTTTTGGGCTTGGAGATAGCTCAAAATTTTGATGGGATAACATTATCTTAGCAAAAGTATGCTAAAGACCTACTATTAAAGTTTAATATGGCAGAATGTAAGGCTTCTCCATTTCCATTCCTCTCAGGAATCAGTCTTGAAGAGGGAAATACTACACCGCTTGCAGATTGCACTATGTATCGACAGTTGATTGGTTCACTACTCTACTTGACACACTCAAGGCATGATATATCTTATGTTGTGAGTGATGTATCAAGGTATATGCAGTAGTGTAGCTATGGTTTTCAGCCTAGCTTGTACAAATGAACACCTACTAAGGAGAAGGGCCTCTTTAGTAGCAGTTCAATAAATAGTAAAATAGTACAAAATCTAAGCTAATATGTGCATCAACAGGAAATAAAAAGACAATGATAAGATAATAAAAAGTTTCTTTTTGTATTATGATATGACCAAGATTATATTTACCTTATATGTTGAGGTTGGTGGAGCTCTTGCAGTAGTCCAGGAGGGCTGCTTCCGTGCTCCAATGGGTTCCTTCTCCTTCTCCATGGTGTTTGAATAATGGGACAAAAGGGGCACTCAAATGGGAAAAACTAGCTCAAATGGTAAGCTAGGCTTTCAAGAGTGAATTTGGCAGAGTGAGGATAGGATAGATTGTGGATATGAAATGGGGAGCCTCCATCACCTATTTATAGGTTTTTAGTGGTGGATTGTTGACCCATGGTTTTTGGCACCATATGGTAGGAAATATAGACAAATGAGTCATGTAATGAGGGAGATGAGATGGTGATCACTTTTTGGGTGTTAACAGATTACCCCCTGATGTGTGAGGGCAAGAGCTCATCGTATGGCTTATAGACATCATAGGTCTTTTATGGTTTTCCTGGGGTGCGGAGAAGAGAAGAAACGAACTAGAGCCCGGAACAACGGTCCCGAACAAATTTCCAAAACTAAAAATACATGACCTCAATAATGAATGAGGCATATTCTCAATATATGGACAAGGCAGGCATTCCCATGCTCGTATCAAGATATATAAAATAAGAATGAGGTCCAAAAAGGAGACCTGAAAGATACATGTAGAACTACTGTGTACATCATAAGGGTCCAGAGGGACACATATCTAGGAGATACTACCGGTTTGACCATGTCTGAGATGAAGAACTGATACCCTCGAATGATAATAGTGTTGCTAAGTGTGGTACCAAAGGAACTGATGAGATGTTGGATCATAATGATGGGGAGTCATACCCTCAATGGTACACTGGACTGTAGCTATACTGGGTACTCAAGGAAGCATCTAAGTGGGTGTCCTATGAATACTATCACCAACGCAACCCGAATATCCACAAGAACATATAATTGGGTGTTCCGAAGTGACTCACCAATGTTCTAGAGTCGTGGGAAATTTGGGGTCTTCGATCAATAATTAAAGGGATATATACCCTGCACGAATATCAACGATGCAATCAAGGTGTTGAAGTTGAGCATGTGAGAAACAACCATTCGGAGAGGCACTGATGACTTTGCTCAAAATGGTCCATAGGCACTCACCACAAATTGTGATGAGTCCAAGGCGCAGGGACCTCTGGGCCTATCCTCTGGAATAGATGGGCTATCGTCGACAGAGGGAGACCTGCAACTAGCAAGGCAATGAGGTTTCCTTTATAGGAGCACGAGGTATACAACCGAAGTGTGAGAGTACTGATGGTAGGACTGACATACTGTGGAGGTGGGGAATAACTGGGAAAATAGAGTGGGTGGACTCAAACTTCCTTTGTTCAGAGTATGATGGCAGGGGTGACCAGGAAGCATATAACACTGACTTAGGGGAAGGGGGTCATAGCCATTTAGGGACTAGGGATTGTGACTTTTAGGAGGGATACTCGATTGATGTAGGATGGAAAGAGACTCTAAGGGTGGTATATTGTGGAATAGTCTGAACAAAGGCGACCTCATGGGTGGTGCTGCCGAGATGATTGATCATAGTGTCGAGGGGCACCGGTGGGGGCTTCTTCATGGTTTGAGCTGGAAGAAGTGTGCTCAAAATGGTATTGTCATGTGGATTTATACAAGCCCAGGACAATTGATGCTCGTGATTGCTTTCAATTTTAAGGAGTCTGAAAGCGATAAGAAGACTCCGAAATAATGGAATGGTACCGTCATGTGGATTTGTATGAGCCTAGGATGGTGCATGCTCATGGTTGCTTTCAATTTTAGAGAGTCTGAAAGCAATAAGAAGACTCCAAGGGTGTTATTTTTCATGTGTTAGTCTCCAAGGACCGAAAAAGCATAAAAGGATGCAATGAAGAACTCTTCTAGCCAGTGTGACTAGAGTATTCCTTTTTCGTAATTAGTCTACTAGGTCCAGAAAAGGGTTAAACATATATCAGATAGATGCCCTTTTAGGTACTTTAATGAGCATGAAAGGAAGCAAGATTGCTCGGCAATCTTTTCATTCTTTTAGGAGTCAAGAAAGAGCTTAACAAAAACTCCCTAAGTTCCTTTTTTGTAAAGGACTTGTTCGGCCCGAAAAAGGGATAAAATTATACCGAACAAAAGGAATGTCCAAGCAAGGAGAGAGTGTTCAATCAAGGGACATCGACGAGAACCAAGAACGAGGGTTGGGGGGGAACACTGGTGGGTCTCCTTGCGGGATGATGAATGGTGGAAAAATAACAAAATAATTGCAGTATGAATGGAGTGAATGGCTCATGTATAAATGTGTAACAATTCGATGGCGGTCGATGTGGTGCACAAATCGAGGAAGCAAGGTGTCGAGACACAATGTTGAAACTGTTTCTAGTGAGAGCAAGAAATGATCTCAAGCATCATCATGAGTGCGAAAAATTGAATCCAGTGATATAAAAAGCGTCAAAAGCAGATAACGGCCGAGGTGGTGCGCAAATCAAGATGAGTAGGGGCTGGTGAAAAATGCCCAAAAAATCTGAGGGTGAGAGCGAGAAATGATCTCAAGCATCATCACGGGCTCGAAAAACTGAATCCGATGGTATAAGGAATGCTACAAACTGACAACGGCTGATGTGGCATGAAAATTGAGATGGCGAGGTGCATGGAAAAAATTCCAAAAAAGGGGTTCGGAGAAAATGAGAAACCGAGTTGACCATTCTGAAGGTGTCATCGTTCTGATTCCAAGGGTGGGAATGGTTTGGAAAATGGACTCTGTATGGATCCATAATGGCCAAATCAAGAAAAAGTCAACTATCTATAAATAGTAAGTGGACCCATAATGCCAAGTGTCATTTGTGTGGTTGAATTTGACAAGAGAGTATGGTGTGCCAAAGCGGATTTGGAATTTCTAGGCGATTGGATCGGTCGATATCATTTCTGCAAGTTGCATGTATTTCACAGAACTCATACCTTTAATTTTTTCTCGATTCGGGTGGGTAGTGGATCCTCAGGGAGGCTTGTATGGTCCACGCGGGTGTGGATTGCGGTTGTGGCCTCCACAGCTGCGATCCATGATCGTAGCTATGGCCTAGATAGTCACGATCCGTGCCTGTGGCTGTGGCCTAGATAGTCATGATCTACGATCGTGACTTTGGCCTGGACAACCGCAATCTATGATCGCAGTTGTGGTCCCCATAGGTGCGATTTGCTAATGCGGTTGTCGTCCCGATAGCCGCGATTTGGGATTGTGACATTGGGCCCCATAGCCACGATCTAGATTGGGATTGTGGAGTCATACCGGGGGGGATGATGGTTTATTTGATGATGTCCTGATGAGTTTTCATTGTGGGATTGATAGGATGTCGAGAGTACTATGGAGAGAGCGCGAGATATTTGACGATCTGATGGAGTACATGTGGGATGATCGATAGGTCCGGGGGACCTTGGGGCTGTGCGGGCTATTGATTTTCGCGCAGGTGCCGATGATGCGTTCAGCAGCACTACTGCTGAACAGGTTGGTGGGCTTCTAGGAGCCCGATATTCAGTGCTTCAACGTGCAGGGGGAGAGACTGATTCTCACCCTAGCAGACGTATATTTTTTGACAGGACTACCTTGTTTGGGTAGGGTGGTGGATACTCAGCCACGGGTGTCTGTGGATGTGGACATGGAGGAGATGCTGGATCAGTACTACCTCCCAACAGCAAGAGTGCATAAGAATGTACTCTTGAATTGTGATTTAGAGGAGCCATCAGTTCGAGCAATCGCAGCATGTGTGGTCCGAGTGCTGGGGTCACAGGGGCCCAACCGGGTGTCAGGGGGCCAGATGCAGTTGGTAGAGCGGGTATTACATTGTACCTTCTTTACTTGGGGCCAGATGTTCCTCACCTGTGTTCAGCGGTAACTGAGCTCGGTGAAGGTATCTGGCAAGGTGTTCTGTTATGGGTCATTTTTGTGCTCTTTCTTCATGTAGCGGGTTCTAACACTGCGACCACGAGTGCTGGTCTGGGATGGGGGTTTGAGGGAGTCGCGGATGGTGCAGTGGGGTGAGATAATGTGTTGGCGGGGTGGGGGAGAGGTGGGGTAGTACTTCACGCAGGAGCTCTATTTGTAGTGGTTTCAGATGCCGCTAGATTTTGATGACTATCCGTATTGTGGTATGGACTACCGACAAGATCCGAAGGCGCCACGATTGCCTAGGCAGGCTTGGGGTCCGGATGGTATGTTTCCAGCTTCTTGATTATTTTATATTGGATGTTTTGATGTTAGAGATATATGATTATTCTGACTATTTGCATGTTGGTTTGATGCAGATGTGGGACCGCTGCCACCGCCGGGGCATAGGGAGCATAGGGGGCAGATAGTAGTGCCAGACTTGCCAGACCGGGGAGAGGTACGACGACGGGATGCATAGGGGATGTTGGAGTCCTTGCAAGTTACTTTCGACCAGCTACTAGTTGGGGTCTCCGACGAGGGGTGGCGAGAGCTTGATCGGGAGGTGGTCGAGGCCTGTCACGAGGCTCCACGGGATTGGTGGTCGATCTAGATTCGGGTGGCAGTTATGGCCGAGGAGAGGAGGGGTCAGGATCGATAGGGGGATTTGGAGGATCCAGAGGAGGAATGAGGAGAGAATGATTCTACATCAGAGGAGGCTGGTGAGGACGGTTCAAATGGGGGATATGACTCATTAGGGAGTACTGGGGACTCCCCCCGATGTGTATGGGCATTCGAGATTTTTGTATATACGGCATGTATTTTATGACAGGGATGCTGTTGGGGCTCCTTGATGTATATTTTTTGTATAGCTGAGTGTTGGGACACTCATGACATGTATATGACGATGATATATTTATATAGATATGCACATGGATGCATTTTTGCGATGATTATTTTGTGTACGCACGTGGATGCAACTGTATGGTTTTGTGTTATTTTATTACACGTGGATGCAAATGATTTGTTATGATAGGCACATGGATTCCCTTTGTTATAGATGTCATCTTTTTGGGATTTTTATGTTTTTGATGTGTTGATATGTGATGATTATGCATGATGGATGATTTACATGGTGTGATTGATATGCCAGTCGAGGATGTTGTTATCCATTTGATCTGTGACTCTATTTTGAGCTCTTGGGGCATGAGTGAATTTTATGGATTCAAACTGTTGGCTTAGCTGTTTTGTGCATAGGAACTTTCTAAAGAGGCAAGGATCACACACCTGGTAGCCGTTATTGAGCTGGGAGTCAAGGAACACATGAAGGTGACGTATACCCATCTGAAGGGTAGCAGTCAGGAGACCGGTCACAACATCGTACTTAGCCTGGTTATTAGTATCAGTGCCTATGCACATTCCGTCAAGGTGAATCAACTCATGTGAAGGGGAATATAAGACCCAAGCTGCAGAGGCCAGGTTTGGAGACCAGTGGCTTGCTCCATCAGCGAAGCCAATGTAATAAGGTGGAAGATGGTCCATTTGTGATCATACAAAAATGACGAATGTAAGGTTGCGGTAAAAAAGTGAAAAAAAAAAATCAAACTGTACAATATGGACCAACGGGTCCACGAGATTGTTAAGGATAAAAGCGTTTAAGATACAACCCATTATGGGGGTTGCGCAAAGGGTGGCCTTCTGAGTCAGTTAGAATATATGCCCCATGTCCAAGGCAGGTATGCACTATGTAAGGGCCTTGCCACATGGATTCAAACTTCCCTTTACCTGTCTTGTCATGGGCTTGTTCGTAAACGAGGACTAGATCTCCTTCATGGAAATTTCATGGGTGGACATGTTTGTCGTAACCAGATTTGCAGTGGTTCTTGGCAGCTTCAATGGTTTGGAGGGTTGCGCAACAGTCTTCATCGGCTTGTTCTAACAATAGAAGACCTTGTTTGAGTGGTGAGGTGTCTAGGAGAAGCTCAATGGCCTTGTGTAAGGCAAGTATCTGACACTCGATGGGGAGGACAAATTCGACACCGTGAACTAAGTGAAAATGGGTGAAATCGATGGTTGTCTTAGTTGATGTACGGTAAGCCCATAATGCAGGGAAAAGCATGTGATGCCAATTGGACTTATGTCGGTCAACAATGCATTGGAGGATTGTTTTCAAATTTTATTAATTGCCTCAACTTCGCTGCTCCCTTGGGGGTCATAAGCAGAGGCATACTGATGTTTGAACTTAAGGAGAGTTGAAAACTCACGCCAAATGGCATCTTCAAAATGTGAACCATGGTCTGATACAAACTATTTTGGGATCCTGAATCAGGTAATAACATGGTTAAAAAAGAAACGGGTAGTAGTGTCGGCTTTACAGTTGAAGTTGGACATGGCTTCAGCCCATTTGGTGAAGTAGTCGACAGCAACAATGATGTACTTATGGTCGTTGGCGGATGAGGGTTTACACTCCACAAAGTCGATGGCCCATTAGCAAAACAAGACAACGGTAATGATTGGGTGAAGTGGGTTGGGTGGTGTCCGGGCCTTAGGGGCAAAGAGTTGGAAATTATTGTTAAATTCTAGAATAAATGCACAAGCAAGATCACTGAAAGAAACACAATCACAAGATAGACACATATATACCCTGGGAAACCCTCATGGGGAAGAAAACCTAGCAAATCTTTCCTCAATATAGATAATCAACCCAATACAAGATAGTAGACCACAATAGGAGCTCCTTCTCCTCCTATGTAGAACTCTCTCTCTCCTATGCGCACAATAGAAGTGTGAGAACAAGTGAGTTAAGTGAGGAACAACCTCCTCTACTTATACTTGTTTTCCAACTAACCTTTTACCCTATGAAGCCGACTTGTCAAATTGAGTCTAATAACCTCCGATAAAATAACTTCGGGCTGATCCCCACATAGGATATCTAATAACCCTAGTTCCCATAATCCAATGGAGGAATAAACATCTTTGGATATACAATAGAGTCCCATCGGAGGAATAAAACATCTACGGAATAATACAAATACAATATTCTTTGAAGTTACAATATTTCAACACTCCCCCTTAATGAGAAGGATATTATAACAACAACTGTAGGAGCAAGGAGTCATCGACTACATGATACATGATACATCTATAAATCATTGGAAGCTTTCTTTATACATCTTCAGTAACTCAAGCAGTTACTGGAACATCTTCAAGATCTTCAATACTGGAACATCAACATCTTTAGTACTGAGTCTTCATCTTCTGCAGCACTCGAACAACTACATCATCATAACACGATCATCAGCATCGTCATCACACAGTCATCAGCATCGTCATCACACGATCATTAGCATCGTCATCACACGATCATCAGCATCATCATCAACTGGATCCACTCGATCATCAGTACAACAACAGCATATCCTGCAATACACATGATCCAATTACGGGATGATCAATCCCTCTCACTTTAGGACATAGGTCCAAGGATGATACAATCCTGATCCACTTACAGGATGATCAATCCCTCTCACTTTAAGACATCTCTCATGTCTATGGACGATGCAATCCAGATCAACTTACAGGATGATCAATCCTTCTCACTTTAAGACACCTCACCATGTCTAGGGACGATGCAATCCCAATCTATTTATAGGATGATTAGTCCTTATCACTTTAAGACACTTCACCATGTCTAGGGACAATGCAATCCCAATCTACTTACAGGATGATTAGTCCTTATCACTTTAAGACACCTCACCATGTCTAGGGACGATGCAATCCCAATCTATTTACAGGATGATTAGTCCTTACCACTTTAAGAAACCTCACCATGTCTAGGGACGATGCAATTCCAATCTACTTACAGGATGATTAGTCCTTATCACTTTAAGACATAAGTCCAAGGATGATGCAATCCTGATCCACTTATGGGATGATCAATCCCTATCACTTTAGGACATAAGTCAAAGGATGATGCAATCCTGTCATGTACATTTTGAACCAAATGCTCAGGGACGATGCAGTCATATATACATCCACTAAGGACCATATTCTCGGATATATCTATCTACGGATCACTTTAGGATTGAAGTCCAGGGATGATACAATCCTCATTATTTGCTAGGAACCGCATTCTCGAAGACATCTGTCTACGGATCACTTTAGGACTAAAGTCCAAGGATGATACAATCCTCCATCAACCTCATCGTCGGAATAGGAAACCTCATCTTCAACCTTATCATTGAAACAGGTAGGCACATCATCGATACAGTATCCTCATCAATACAGGTATCATTAGTATGTATCATCAATACAAGTATCCTCATCAATACAAGTATACACATCATCAATACAAGTATCCTCAACAATACAAGTATACATATCATCAATACAAGTATCCTCATCAATACAAGTATCCTCATCAATACAAGCAAACATAACATAGATGCAAGTATCCTTATCAATACAAGCAAACAAAACATAGATGCAAGTATCCTTATCAATACAAGCAAACATATAATCTAGATAAGAAATCTCATCATCAATATAGGTATGCACATCGATACCAGTACCCAAAGACATCTTCATCTATCATATCACTCCCCCTTTCGAGGAGAGTCCTTTTGAACTACACCAAGCTTGTCTCAGAAATGCTCAAACTTTACCCGAGATAGAGGTTTGGTTAGTATATCAGCAACATGCTCGTCCATGCTCACATATTCAAGCTTGATAGCTCCTTTTTGCACCATATCCCGTATATAGAAATAACAGATCTCTATGTGTTTCGACTTATCATGAAATACTGGATTCTCAGTCATCTTGATACAGCTCTGGTTATCACACAGAATCATAGTGGGTTCCATCTCTAAGTCAAACAGTCCTGATAATAACTTACGAAGCCATACTGCTTCACAACTGGCAGAGAAAGCAGCTATGTATTCTGCTTCAGCTGTGCCGAGAGCCACACTATACTGCTTCTTGCTATACCACGAGATCATAGCAAATCCCAGACAATAACATCCTCCCGATGTACTCTTCCTGTCTGATACACTTCCTGCCCAATCAGCATCAGTGTAGCCATGCAAATTGAAATCATGATCTCCACTATAGTAAAGACCAAAATCTATCGTACCTTTTAAGTACCTCATCCCATGTTTTGCAGCTGTGAACTCTTCTAGGTTCCACCAGATACTAACTCAAGGTATTCACAGCAAAACATATGTCTGGTCTAGTGTTAGTCAAATACATTAATGATCCAATAATCTGTCTATATAGAGTTATGTCCACTAACTCTGATGAGTTATCTACTAATAACTTCAAGTTGGAGTCCATGGGAGTGGCCATGGCTTTACAGTCCAACATATCGAATTTTTTCAAAATATCCACAGCATAATTACCCTGATTTAGAAAGATTCCTTTTGGGTCTTCCCATACTTCCAGGCCTAAGAAGTAGTGCATCAATCCGAGATCTTTCATCTCAAATTCTGAAGAGAGCTTCTTCTTGCACTTGATAATCTGTCTCTCATTTCCAGTCAGAAATAGATCATCTACATACAATAATAATATAACAGGTTCATCATTCATAACTTTGAGATAAAGGTTAGGATCAACTTTACTCTTGATAAAGCCCATGCTTGTCAAGAAACTGTCAATCCTTCCGTACCAAGCTCTAGGAGCTTGCTTCAACCCATACAAAGCCTTCTTCAATTTGCATATATGAGTTCTTCCATCTTCTACCTCAAATCCAAGTGGTTGTTCTATGTACACTTCTTCTTCAATTACACCATTCAGGAAGGTTGTCTTAACATCCATCTGGTGTAGTTTCCATTTCATCATCAATGCAAGTGCCATGATAGCTCTAATGGAAGTGTACCTAGCAACTGGTGGAAATGTTTCTTCATAGTCAATTCCCTCTTTTTGAGAGAATCATCTGGCTACAAATCTTGCCTTATATTTTTCAATGCTACCATTCGCAGCATGTTTTATCTTGAATATCCATTTGGAGGACACTACACTTTTATCTTTTGGTTTGGGAACTATATCCCAAACATCATTTTTCATTATTGACTAGTATTCTTCTGTCATTGCTTCTACCCATTCTTTCTTTTGAACTGCTTCTTCATAGCTAGTAGGTTCCTGATCCACTAGATTACACATCAAAGCCATATAGTTGGATACTAGCTTTGGTTTCTTCCTTTCTCTAGTGGAGCCTTCAGGAGCTCCATACTTTTTCAGCTCCTTGAATAATGTCTCTGGCCCATGCTGGCCTTCTTTTCTTGATAAGTTTGTAATGGGGGGTTCTTGTGGTTCTAGTAAGTCATGGTCTTCAAGTGTAGTATCTTGAGGAATGGGTGCAGCCTCTGTGATCCTGTAAGGTGTGTCTTCTTCATAGATTTCTTCATGTTGGCACTTCCTAGATCTCTTGAGAGCTGCTTCTTCATCAAATATCACATCCCTACTAATTTCCATATGATTAAAACTTGGGATGTAAATTCTGAATGCTTTGGATGATTCACAATATCCAACAAATATTACCTTCTTTCTGGAAGGATCCAACTTGGTTCTCTTTTCTTTTGGAATGTGAATGTATACAGGACATCCAAATATTTTAAGATGACTTACCTCAGGCTTTTTTCCTATGAACACTTCTTCTGGAGTTTTGAAATCAAGAGCACTATGGGATAGTCTATTTTGTACATAGACTGTTGTTGTAGCTGCTTCAGCCCATAAATACATAGGTAGGTCTTGATCATGTATCATTGTCTTTACAGCTTCCATGATGGTTCTATTCTTTCTTTCCGCAACACCATTTTGTTCGGGATTGTAGGGAGTAGTTAGCTCTCTCTTGATTCTAGCTTCTTTACAGAAATCTTCAAAATCTTTTGAAGTATATTCTCTGCCATTATCTGTTCTGAGTATTTTAATTTTATTTTCTAAATGATTTTCTATCAATGCTTTGAACTCTTTGAACTTTCCAAAACTTCATTCTTCCCTTTTAAGAAGTATATCCAAGTCTTCCTTGAATAGTCATCAATAAATGTGAGATAGTATTCATATCCACTTAAAGATGTGGAGGGCATTGGTCCACATACATCCGAATGGATCAATTCCAAAATGCTTTTGGTCTTTGTTTCACTCTTTGGAAATGGGTTCTTGATGTTCTTCCCTTTTGCACATCCTTTGCATGTGCCATCATGGTCAACCTTTAAGTCTGGTAGACATACAACTACCTTGCTTACATGAGGTAGTGCCTTGTAGTTAATGTGAGAAAGTCTCCTATGCCATAGCTCATTTGGGCTAGTGACTTCATGTACAAGAGCAGCTTCTGGATGACCCTTGAGCTTGTACAGACCTCCTTCCTCTTCACCAATGACAATTGCATCCTTAATAGATTTACCTTTGGACCACATTAATACTTGTCCATCAATGAATGCAACTCTATAGCCTTTCTTTTCCAATGCTGAGATGGAAATCAAGTTCTTCTTCAATCCTGGAACGTACAAAACTTCCTTCATATTCGTGGGGGTTCCAGAATCAAGTTTGTAGTTTGCTTCACCAATTCCCTTGATGGAATATTGATAGTTATCTCCTAGAGATACCTTTTGTGGGGAGGTCTTTTCTTCAAGTTTTGATAGAGTCTACTTTTGTTCTGTCATGTACTTTGAAGCACCACTATCGATAACCCATGTACCTTCTCCAGGTGTTATAGATCCAGAGAGTGAGGAGAATAGAACATACTCTTCTGCATCTTTTTCTTCACTTCTTCTAGATCTTTTCTTGAAGAAGGTCCTTTCTTCATCTTCTTCTTCTCTTCTAGCTCTTTTCTTGTGAGGCCTTTCTTCCTCTTCAACTTATTCTTCACTATCATCTTCTGCAAGATGTGCTTGATGTCTTTGGTGGTGAGTAACCTTTTTCTTCTTCAGAGGACAGTCCTTAGCAATGTGTCCTATTTTGTGACAAGTAAAACATTGGAATGAGGAGTAATCTCTTATTTGATTAGATACTCTTTTCTTTTGAAATCTTTGTGGAGGATGAGACTCCTTGTGGATATCCTTCTTAAAGTACGATTGATTCCTTCTTCTCTTGGTGTGGGTGGCCAAGGCTTGGTCATCTTCCTTGAGCAATGCTTCTCTGTTGGCAACCCTGGCTTCCTCTTGAATGCAATCCTCCCAAACCACATCAAACTTCATACTTTCTTTTTTGGCACACATGGTTTGGATGAATGACTCCCAAGGTCTAGTGAGACCATTTAGAGTAGTCATGACTAGTTCATCTTCATCAAGAGTATCTCCAATAGCATCTAGTTGTTCTTTGAATTGAGAAACCCTTGAGAAATAGTCTTTAATAGATTCTCCTTTATTCATCTTGGTGTTCTTCAATTGAGCTCTCAGGTTCATCTTCCTGTTGATGTTCTTTTCCTCATACATTCTGGAGAGAGCATCATACATTTCCTTTAGGGTCTTCTTTGATGTCACTTGGGGAATCAAGTGGTCCTTAATAGAATCAACAATGATTCTCTTTGCCCTAATCAAATCTTTCATGTACTTCTCTTTAGCTTCATCTTCTGTAGGTTCTGCAATCTCATCTTTGATATAATGGGAAAGATCATTCTCTTCAAGAATGAGACCAATTCTATATTTCCATGCTCGGAAATTCTCTATACCCTCTAGCTTGTCTTCAAGCTTAGTACTTGGGGCCATCTTGCCCAGGGGGTCACTAAAAATTGAAAATTCCAAAAATGAAAAACAGACATTACCAGGAAATTGGCTTGACTGAGGTGAGGTGACTGATGTACTTACTTTCTGGAAACTTCAATTTTTCAGCCTCCAAACTTGACCAGCGAACTTCAGATCTGCTGTAGAATTTTGGTTCTGGTTTTCTGGTTTTATCGCACTTTTGTCAAACTAGGGTTTGACTTTCCCAGAGTTCTACCCAACCAAAAAGTTCGATCTAGGGCTCAAAAGATTGGTTTTGAGAAGGGATATCCAGCCATGTAATCAGAATTCAACAATACCAACTTTTTGCAGAAACCCTAATTTTCATCGGAGAGAGAGATAGAGATATTTTCACCTTGTGAAAGATGTCATATTCAGGCTAGCTCTGATACCATGTTAAATTCTAGCATAAATGCACAAGCAAGATCATTGAAAGAAACACAATCACAAGATAGACACAGATATACCCTAGGAAACCCTCATGGGGTAGAAAACCTAACAAAGCTTTCCTCAATATAGATAATCAACCCAATACAAGATAGTAGACCACAACAAGAGCTCCTTCTCCTCCTATGCAGAACACTCTCTCTCCTATGTGCACAATAGAAGTGTGAGAACAACCTCCTCTAATTATACTTGTTTTCAAACTGACCTTTTACCCTATGAGGTCGGCTTGTCAAATTGAGTCTAATAACCTCCGATAAAATAACTTCGGGCCAATCCCCACATAGGAGATCTAATAACCCTAGTTCCCATAATCCAATGGAGGAATAAACATCTCCGAATATACAATAGAGTTCCGTCGGAGGAATAAAACATCTCCGGAATAATACAAATATAATATTCTTTGAAGTTACAATGTTTCAACAATTATGGAAATGCTTGACTGCTGTGATGCAGTTGGTAAATAGTGTGGGCCAAAAGTATCCAGTGCGGATGACCTTCTGGACGGTGGCCATCCCTGAGAAATGTCCGCTGTAGGCGCCGCTATGACAGTCATTGAGGACTTGTTCGACTTCCTCGTGTGTAAGGCAACGATGGAGGATAGTATCAATCCCTCCCCAGTAAAGGGCATCACCCAAGAGGAGATACCGAGAGGCATGGTGACGGATACGGCGACGTCCATCGCGATCTATCTCTAGTCGAAAATTTTGTGTGTGAAGGTATAGCAGAATATCACCGTACCATGGGTCATCTGAAGAGATGATGAACAAATGATTGTCTGGTAACTCATCGAAGATGGGAAGGGACATCGAAAGGGATGGGAGGTTGGTTATGAGTTGGGAAAGCATGAGGGCTTTAATACTTTTAGGGGTTGTGAAAGTTAGGTCATATTCTTGGAGGATAATTACCCATTTAGTGACATGACCTTGCAGGAGTCGGCAGTTTAAGAGGTAGACCATGGAGTTGGAGTTGGCGACAACTGTAGTATGACTGAGTAAAATGTAATGGTGCAATTTTTGTACGGAAAAGATGATGGCAAGGGCTAGTCTTTCCTCATATGGGTAATGTAGGGGTGGTCTAGAAAAGGTTTGACTGACGTAATAAATGGCATGTTCCTGGCTAGCAGCATCTTCTGGGACAAGGACCCCTGACACGGCGTGGTCGGATGCCGAGACGTAAAGGATGAAGTCCTGAGAGAAATCCGGGGGGGGGATCAAAGGGGCTTGCGTGAGAGCTTTTTTAAGGGTTTCGAATGCAGCTTGCGCTTGGTCATCCCAAACAAAGGGTATGTGAGTGCGAAGTAGACGTAAGAAACCATGAACTGTTGTGGCATAATCAGGAACGAAGTAGTGGAGGAAATTAGATTTCCCCTGTAATCTTTGTAGTTGCCAGAGTGTGCGTGGTGCGGGAAGGTCTAATATCGCTTGAACTTTGATGGGGTTGACAGCAATTCCTTTATTTGAAACAATGAAACCTAACAACTGGCCTGCCGGAATGCAAAAGACACACTTGAGTGGGTTCAAGCAGATCTGATACTTGCAACAATGCAGAAAAACTTACTGTAGGTCGTTAAGGTGGTCGGATCGTTTCTTGGAACGTGTTGTGAGATCATTAGGATACACTAATAGGATATGGACCAAATCGTGAAAACAATAGGTCATGGCTCGCTGGAAGGTGGCCCTATCATTTTTAAGGCCAAAAGGCATGACCCGATAGGAAAAGGTGACCCATGGAGTGGTGAAGGCAGTCTTGTATTGATCTTTTTTATGGATCTAAATCTGGTTATACCCAGAGAACCTGTCCATGAAGGATAGGACTTCATGCCCCGTGCACACATCGATGAGTTGGTCAATAAATGGCATCAGGAAGTTGTCTTTGGGACATGCTTGGTTTAAATCGTGGAAGTTCGTACATACCTTGATGGTGCCTTGTTTTTTGTTAACAGGGACGGAGTTAGAAACCCAAGTGGTGTATGCAATGGGGTAAATGAAACTTACTGCATGAAGTTTTTCAATCTCTGCTTTAACGGCGGGGAGCTTTGATGGGTGAATGGGGCCCTATTTGTGGCGAACGGGGGGCACATCTAGCCACATGTCAATGTGGTGCTCTATGATAGCGGGGTCAAGACTAGGCATTTCAGTGTAGGACCAGGCAAAGACATCGCAAAACTCCTAAAAAAGTTTTTTGTACTCTCCGATCTCGTACTCAGTGCAGGAGGCTCCCAAAGTAATGATTTCAGGGGCATCGTCTGGCGCAGAGATATAAATGTGGATTGTGGGTGAGATATTGGCCATGTTACCTTCCTCAAAGGCATCAGGAGCGGGAATGGGCTCTTTAAACGAGTCGAACTTGGTGGGGAGGAAATCTTTGGACTCAACCGAAAATTGGGTGGTTGTGGTGGGGGAGGAATCGTCCAGGAGGAAATAGGAACGATGGTGCATATCCTCTCAGGGGTAATCAGGTGTAGTAAGAGTCTCGAGAATTTCCTCATCATTGTGGAAACGTTTTGTAGTCAAATCGGTTGACGAGGGGATGCTAGCAGTAGAGATCATATAAATTTTATTGATCTCTCCTGTTGGTAGAGACTCTGGGGGGTGGATCTCTTCAATGGTGGGGGGAGATGTCTCGAGGTCCAAGTTCTTCATCTCATAGAGAGAAAATCTGTAATATGGGAGATCAGGATAGTGATGTGAGTAATGTCCATAAATACCGCATATTGCACAAGGGTGGTTGGTACACAGTGATTTATCGCGAGGCTTAGGGGTAGGGTCAAGTTGGACAACCGGGATGTTGGGGTCGTCGTCAACCATTTACATGTGCTCTTGTAATGCAGGTAATTGTGGACATTGATGGGTAGCATGGCCCAACTCATCACACAAAGAGCATTTGGGAGGAGCGCGAAACGCGGAGGGATTTTTAATTGGTGCGGGTAGAGCAGTATAAGGTAGTGGGCCTCTGCATCCAGTGTGTTTGGAAAGAGGGGGTGGGTTGGTAGAGGAAGAAGGAGTGGTGACACCGAGAGGTGGCCAACTAGCATTGGTGATAGGTTGCACTGGCTATAAGATGGCATTAGGCGTCGGAGGGGAAATGGGAGGTGTGATGTACCATACAGGTAGTCCTAAAGTTAACCCCTGGAGGTTTAGTGTGGCCATCACCGGAGCACTTACGACTCCCAAAGGGGGGAATAGGAAGGGGATAGTATGAATGGGTGTAGCACCAACATGACTAGGTACCGTCGGTGGCTGGGGTAGCAAAGGTGGTTAATGGTTGGGTTTTTGTGTATTGTGGGAGAGGGTACATAAGTTAGATATTTCAGTCGCTGGTGACAGGGGTGGAATGGATTGGAATGTGGAAGTCATCGGTGTATTTGAGTAGCCTCCGAGTCTAATTGAGGAAACCAATGAGGTAGATGCACCGCAAACAGGTTGTTCAACCATGGGAAGAACGTTTTTGGGTGCAGTGGAGGCATTGGGATTGATGAGTCAAGTTTTCAGGTATTTGATAACCTTTTTTTCCAGCAGCCAAACTCAAGCAATGGTGATGAAACATACTCAGTTGTGGGGGAAAATGTTTTACTTTAATTATTTCATGAAATTGTTTTATGATTATTCTTGGATGTTAGAATGCGTATCAAATAAACTAATTATATGGAAACCAAGCGTGATTGAGCAGGTTTAGGGTCATTCAAGGATGGACGTGTAGAAGACTAAAGGATCACCAAGCTTGGTGCCCTATTTCCTGATTTATAGAGGACACACTCCCACTTTCAAGAGGAATCGACATTTAGACAACTAGTTAATATCAACATTCAATCATATAAATATGGGCCTCTCGGGTAGCGAGAGGCCCCTGCTGTTATTTTGAGAAAAACCTTTTTTTAACGTTTTCTACCCTATCGATACTGCGAAGTATAGACCTTTGTTTTGACATGGATTTTATATTTTAATAAGAGATGATGATTAATTCTAGCCAGCGTTTCTAAGTTTTATTCTTTCCTGAGTATGGGTTGGGGAGGGCCCCTCCAACACGTAGGTCAGGAGATTTCTATTTGCAGGTATTTCTTTCAATTATGCATTTTACATTGATGAAAAGTTCTATTACATATGGAAGTGCTTGAATGATTTATTATTTCTGTAGTAGTTTATAATACAATCTGTAGTACAACAGAATAGTTTTAGTAGTCCCGTAGGTTCTTTCTTTCAACGCATATTTGAATCAACGATTGCATGTGTATCAACTTTGCTTTCAATATCATGGTTTATATATGAGGTTTTTGACTGTTTCTCATCGTGATCAATTTCTTTAGTAGTAGATGGATAGCTTGAAACGATTGTACTTCAATGTTTTAAAATGGTTTAGATCAGAATTCTAGTTTTAGGTATAAAGTAACTACAGACTTCATTTTACCAAATCTTATAATAGATCTGTTATGGCATTTTCATTTTCTAGATTTACCATTCTACATTGAGTAATTTCATAAGATCATCTCCTTCACTTTCAACATTTTAATTATTTAAAATAGATTTACTGCTTTATTTCTTAGAACATATTTACTGCTTTTGGTATCTTTATTTCTTAGAACAGATTTACTGCTTTTGGTATCTTTATTTCTTAGAACAGATTTACTGCTTTTGGTACTTTAATTCTTTTAAATAGATTTATTACTTTTCAGTATTTAATTCCGTAGCATAACCAGTTTTACATATTTAGGAGGCAACCTTTAGAACATTGATATCGACATCCAACTGTGACATAGATTATCCTATAAGAGCACAGATAGTGCATGCATCTATAAAGTTTGTACGTTCCCCGGGTTGACATTTAAAGTAGGCTCTTGGTATAGATTCCCTCATTAGGCATCCATATTAGGAGCTCACCATTTTTTGGCGTCGTTGCTGGGGAGGTGCTAAATATTTTAGGAGACATCACCTAAAAACCACAAAAAGAAAACCAAAATTACATAAAACAAAAACATAAATATCTGTACCAATGAATGCCTCGTCGACAAAGGGATAGATTTGGTCGCTTTCTGCCCAAGAACCGCATGAGCAACAATGGTAATAATAGTTTTGACCATTCTCAGTTTGACTTGGTACACTCTAAAGACAAAATTGACCACACATATGACCCAAACAGAGAAAACTTCACTACTAGTTCCAGCTCAAACACCTCAATGGCAAACGAAGAGGAGGAACCTAGGGAGCTTTTCACTTTTCCCATTAACATACCTCTCGGAGATGCCAGAATGAATAACATAAATCCTAATAATCTGCAAAAATTTCATGGTTTGACTTCAGAATATCCTGACACATTCCTGTTTGAATTTGAGGTAGTATGCAAATCATTTGATTACACTATTGATGCACAAAAGCTAAGGCTTTTTCCTTCCACACTGAAAGACCTATCACTTCGGTGGTTCATGAGCCTTGAAGGAAATAGTATCTTTAGATGGGATCAAATGAAACAGTCATTCTTAGAAAAATATAGGGACTATTGCAAGACCAAAGATACTAGGGATGAAATCTTTAGGATGCAACAAGGAGATAGAGAGTCATTAGAATATTATGCCCAAAGATTTCAACTCAGCTACAAACGAGCCAGCCATTGCACATTGGATCCTGAATCACTAAAACTTGTCCTTCTCAGAGGTGTAAAAGAGGAGAATTTTGAAGTCTTAAATCTCCTTGGAGATGGAGATATATTCCAAAAATATTTTGACCAGATTCTGCAAATCTTCAAAAACTACTCAAGATCTAGGAAAACTAATAAAGGGACAAGGGATACACATACAACCACTGGTGGATCATCATCCTCAACACCAACACTTACAAAATATGATTTAGGAAACCTGTTGGATGACATGAAAACTGACATACTACAATCCCTAGCCATGCAACTTGATGCTCTTCAAATAAAAAAGAAACACGATGAAATTAACCAAGCCTTGGCAGTATTTTGTCCTCGTTGTAGAAAGAAGCATGAGAAGGGGCAGTGCACCCTGAACACAATAGAAGTATGTGGTCTTTGCACCGATGACCATTCCACTAATAAATGTCCCCTCTTACCCTCATGTAAGGCAGCTATTCAAGACCCAGCAGCTGAAGGAACAGTAGAACAACTCTGTTTTATAAATCAGAGGAGGAATAATTTTGTTAGGCCATATCAGCAGAGTAATCAAACTTACTATAATCAAGGGCAGCCAAATTGGATCTCTGTACCGAATCCATGGCAAGCATAGCCAAATCAAAACCAATGGCACCAAAACCAGCAAGCATATCAACCATCCTATCAACAGCCGTACTATCCACCGTCTTATCCTCAATACCCCCCACCTTTTCCATCACCACAAATTATGCAAACCAGTACCCTCATCCATCAAATTGGAGGGTGCCATTACAACATCCACTTATTATGCCACCCCCACAACCTCAACCACCCCCCAGACCTCCACCTATTCCATCCCAACCAATTCCAAATCCTAATAATAACAGACCCCCACAACAGCAGCAGGCTTATAACACTGATATCACACAATTCCCAACTTATGTTGTAGACACCATAGAAATAAATGAAATAAACCTACGATTTGGAAAAACGTTGCAGAATACATCCCCACACAACATCCAACAACCTGTACCTGAAGCTCAAGACCACACATCAGAACCCTATGTTCAGCATCCTAATGAACCAGAACCTCCTGAGGACGAAACCCAACCACTTCCACGCAATAGAAATCCCCCATTTCCAGAAAAAACTTGTCCAGAATACAAAAGAAGAGGAAGAGAATACAATCTTAAATGAATTCAAACACCTAAACATCCAAATCCCAATTTTACAAGCCACAAGGGATGTGCCCATTTGCAACAAATTCAATTGAGAAAATTGCCTAAAGAAGACAGGAAGGAGGAAGCGTGACCCACCAACTATTAATGTAGTGGGACAATTGGCTGATTTGATGCTAGGTGTCATAATAAATCCTAAATATCTTGATCCTAGTAGTCCTGTAGTAAACGTCACCATAAATAACAAGCAAATAAATAAAAGCTTAATAGATTTGGGAGCTGCGATCAATGTCATGACTAAGGAAACCATGTTATACCTCAGAATCCAATCACTAGTCAAACCAACCACAACGGTACTCCAACTAGCAGACATGTCCACTGTGAAGCCCGGAGGAATGCTAGAATACATTATGATCAATATCGAGTCCTTGGAATACCCAGCTGATTTTATAATAATTGAAATCAAAAGCAAACTTAGTGGCTATCCAATTATCCTAGGTAGACCTTGGTTAGCAACTGTGGACGCTAACATAGGTTGCCAATCTAGAAATATGACAATCACCAATGGACATACCAGGAAGAAAATCACAATCTACCCACCAGTAATGAAATATTCAGAGTTAGAATATCAAAATTGGACTGATGATTACCAGAACACACCGAATCACTACCTCTGACCTATCCTAACAATTGATGCTGCAATATCTTTAAAGGCAGTAGATGAAGATGGCCATATAGATAGATTTATACAAAATATATCTCCTAACAATCATGTTATTCAAGAATTTTTTTCTACATAAATAGGTGAAAGTTCAAAACAGAACATGGATGACTTATGGACAGAAGTACTGCTAGAACAGATTGAGAAGATAAAAGTCATGGAAATTCACTCTGGAAAAACAGTCAACATAAATTCCAATTTAGAACCGGAGCAAGAAGAGAAATTGATGAAGATACTAGCACAACAAAGTAAAGCATTTGCATTGACATATGCAGATATGAAAGGAATACATCCTAATATCTGCAAACACTACATTTACATAAAAGAAGGTTCTACTGCCATCAGGAAACCACAAAGAAGGCTGAACCTTGCACTAAAAGACATAGTCAAAGTGGAATTAAAAAAGTTATTAGATGCAGGGTTCATCTATCCAATATCAGATAGTGAGTGGGTCTCACCACTAGTCATAGTGCCCAAAAAAGAAGGCAAATGGAGAATTTGTGTGGACTACAAGGAGCTGAATAAAGCAACAAAGAAAGATCATTTTCCACTTCCATTTATAGACCAGGTGTTGGATACATTATCTGGAAACAAGTACTTCTCATTCTTAGACGGTTTCAGTGGGTACAATCAAATTTTAATACACCCAGCTGATCAAGATAAGACAACCTTCACATTCCCATGGGGAACTTACGCCTATAGGGTCCTACCCTTTGGTCTATGTAATGCCCTAGCAACATTTCAAAGAGCCATACTGAGTATTTTCTCCGATTTTCTAAATAACAAAATGGAAGTCTTCATGGATGATTTCACACCATATCGACAGAGCTTTGACCAGACATTGAAAAATCTTGAATTAGTATTAAAGAAATGTATTGAAATGAGCTTGTGCCTAAGCAATGAAAAATGCAAGATGTTAATGGAAGAAGGAATTGTTCTAGGACATCATATATCACAGAGAGGTATAGAGGTGGATCAAGCCAAAGTCTCAGTAATCAGAACACTGCCCCCACCTCTCAAACAAAGAGATGTGAGAAGCTTCCTTGGACAGACAGGATACTACATAAATTTTATTGACAATTATAGTAGAATTGCTGCCCCCATTTTTGCACTTCTCACAAAAGACAATGAGTTCATATGGACAAGCAACTGCATGTTAGCCTTCGAAAGTCTTAAATAGAAAACCATCACAGCACCAATACTTCATGGACCAAAATGGGAAATTCCATTTCACATTCACACCGATGCATCAGATAAAGCCATCGGATCTGTGCTTGGGCAAGAACAAGACAATAAATCTTATGCCATATACTATATAAGCAAAAATTTGGTTGGGGCAGAACTCAACTACACAGTCATAGAGAAGGAATTTCTGGCAGTCACACATGCAATCAATAAATTCAAGCATTACATTACAGGATACCAAAGTTTTATCCATACTGACCACTCAGCGATCAGATATCTTATGAAAAAGCCTAATACCAGTGCAAGAATTATTCGATGGATGCTACTTCTACAGGAATTCGACATCGCTATAATAGATAAACCATGCAAGCATAATGTCGTAGCAGACTTTTTGTCAAGAGTAACACATGGGAAATATAATGAATTGGTTCAAGATAACTTCCCTGATGAGCACCTTTTTTCCATATCAATAAAAATCCCATGGTTTTCTCACATAGCAAACTATTTGGTATCCGGGAAGTTTTTAGAACATTACAGCTATAAAGAAAGGACAAAAGTAATAAGACAAAGTTCCACATATACATGGATAGAGGGCATGCTTTTTAAATAGGGACCAGATCAAGTACTTAGAAGGTGCATTAGGGAAGATGAGGTACATGACATAATGCATGCCACCCACAATGAACCCTATGGAGGACACTACGCTGCAAAAAGGACAGCCGACAAGATCTTGCAAACATGGTATTATTGGCCAACACTCCACAGAGATGCTTATGAGTATGTGTCCCATTGTGACGATTGCCAGAGAATGGGAAAACCAACACAAAAACAAGAAATGCCACTACATCCACAAATCTCTTTAGAGGCATTCTATAAGTGGGGATTCGATTTTGTTGGCCCATTCAACCCATAGTCCAATCAGAAGAGCTACATCCTCATATGCATTGATTACCTTACAAAATGGACAGAGGTAGCAGCACTGGCTACTGCAAATGAAACCAATGTGGCCAAATTCTTTACTGAGTAGATCTTTCACAGATTTGGGGTTCCAAGAGATGTAGTTTCTGATTAAGGACCACAGTTTACATCAAATTTAATTGAAGACTTGATGAAAAGAAACAATGTAAAGCACATATAGTCATCCTCCTACCACCCTCAAGGAAATGGTCAAGCTGAGGTAACCAACAGGGAATTAGAGAGAACCTTGACAAAAACTATCCAACTTCACAAAAGCGATTGGGCTGATAGACTTAGTGAAGCAGTCTGGGCTTACAATACTACATGGAAAACAACAATAGGATTCACACCTTATGAATTGGTTTATTGGAAAAAGGTCATGCTACCAATCGAATTTGAAGTAAAAACATTAAGAATTGCAGTCGATCTAAATATGAAACTATCAAACATTCAAAAAGAACTCATACTACAACTAAATCAACTGGATGAACACCACCAACAAGCACTTACACATACTGAAATCATCCAACAACAAAGAAAGAAATCGCATGACCAACATTTGAAGGATAAGAAATTCAACAAAGGTGATTGGGCACTACTCTACGACTCCAGATTTCACACATTCAAAGGAAAGCTAACCATTAGATGGCTTGGACCTTACAGTATATAGAACATTTATGACAATGGGGCTGTGAGAATTATTACAATTCATGATGATGAGTTCCCCATGATAGTGAATGGGCATTGCCTAGAACTCTACAAAAAACCACAGTCCAAAGAAGAATTTACACAAGTACTCTACCAGCAACAATTGATGTTGATAGAGCATGCTGCAAATCAGTAAAATTCAATGCATATCATGAAAAAAAAGAGTGAAAAAAGAGAAAATATATATATATATAAAAAAGAGAAACCCCCCCTCCCCCCCCAAAAAAAAAAACGTAATAGGAAGTTTACAGGGCATCGACCACAATTCAAGCAAAACAATATCTATTCAAGCGAGCCAGCGAAATAATTCAAGCGAGGGTGCCACCTATTCAAGAGAGCCAGCAAAAAAATTCTACAACTACGAACACTCTACAGTATCATCACAAGAAGCTGCCAACTAGTCAAGCGAGCTTGCAAAATAATTCAAGCGAGGGTGCCAACTATTCAAGCGAGCCTGGAAAATAAATTCAAGCAAGGCTGCCATCTCTTCAAGCAATCTTGCAAAATGATTCAAGCGAAGCTGCCATGTATTCAAGACAGCGAGTCACATATAGCCATTAACCCATCCAATAAGAAAAAACATCGCATGACTCGTATCTTCAATAGGCACAACTTTCAAAAGAAGGCAATGCAACAAAATTCAAAATGAAAAGAAACGGAAAAAGCAGCTCACACGCGCAACTACTGACATGCACAAATCTACTACAGAACTTCCATCCATAAAAATCACACCAGAGCATCAAAGCAGGTATGCATAAATACCAAGGTAATCTCTAACACGATTTTATTTTATGATTAAAGTAAAACATTATCCCACACTACATGAGATTCTCGTCAGCTGAGGATAGCTTCTACTCTAAATTGGCAACATGGTGAAATGACCCGAAAAAGTCATGATCGCTACTTAAAATTCAGTCACCTCATCAAATCATGATCGCAACCTTCAATACAGAGGTCGATCATGAGAAGACAGAGATCAATCATGGAAAATAGGGGATTAAAAGTGGTAGGTATAGGTATGATGGAAAGAACAAGTGCAGAAAGATAGTGAATTAGGGTGCATAATATTCCATGACTGCGCACAAAAGTAACCATCCGGAATTCCCAAGAAGCAGCGACCATTTGTATTCCTCAAACCTGTAGGTAGATCCCGACCAAGTTGAAGGTATAAAATTGCATTCCAAAAGCCCTGGTTTTGTTTGATCATAAGAGGGGTTCTCAAAATGATAAAGGGTTTTAAAAAGAGTGAACCAGAGGATCACAGCATCATATAAAAGAACATGAGAGTCCCACAGATCGTTCGCAGCACAGGATGGATGCCCTTCATCCTGGTTCTGAAAGGACATGATGCAGGGTTAGTGCAAGAATTTGCAAGAAATTTCAAACATATTAAAGATGAACAATATGTCACCCAGGTGAAGGGGTTACATATCAAATTGGACAAGGAGACAATTGCCAAATTTACTAGCATACAGAGGGGTTTGTATTGGAGCAGGGATGATAGGGAGGAAAACCAAGAAGCAAAAGAAACATTCTTTGAGCAAGGAGAGGTCTATGACAAGGACAAAAACAGATTCAAACGACTCTCTATGGCAGCGCCATGGGAGGACGTAGCTGAAATCGTCCTGAGGTAAATCACATGCTTTGGTAGGTTAAGCTATGTTCCCATCTTTCATTTTCGGATCCTAGAACTGATAAGACACAGGACCCGTCATCCCTCAAATAACAACATTAGCATCCCATTTTACCTACTCCAATCCCTATCAGAAATGAGCAAGAAGGTGGTGAAGGGTAATGATGATGCCTTGGCCCATCATGGGCTAATCAAGATAAATGTTTGCGAGGAATTGAAGGCGCAGATACCAAAACTTTCATGGAAGGAATTCGTGCTGGTATCCGTAGAAGATGTTCAAAGGATGAGAAGTACACCCACAACTAGCATACCACCTGGAGAAAGGAATGGAGTTGCCTCTGTATCAGGGGCGAAAAGGAAGATTGACCTGGACCATGTAGTAGAGACCCTGGTAGAAATAAAAAATCCAAGAGAGCACTGCCCCAAGGCAAAATCAGAAATTCCTGCCAAAAATCAAGAACCCAAGAGGAGGAGTACAAGATTCAACCAAACAGCCCGAATCCAAACAAACAAGGAAAAGAGCAGAGAACCCAGTCCCATTGTTCAAAATATGTCAGATGGGGACAATGATCAATGGGTAGATCAGGAAGAACCCACTATAGAAGAGGAACAGGATGAAGAAATGCAAGACGGAGGGGAAGAAATGAATAAAGAAGCAGAAGAAATGGATACGGGAGAAGAGCAGAACTTAGGAGAGCAAGGCAACTTCAAGGGAAATCCTCCAGCATAAGATAACCTTGATGTCGTCACCCAACTTGCCAAGGTACAAGAAGAATTGGAGAAGCTCAGAAACGAGCTGGAAGCATTAAGGATTGGGCCAGGAAGCCAGCCTACACCTCCCCCGTTCTCAGCCGAGAAAACTCAAATACTGAAGATGCACCATGCAAAGGAGCTATGGCTGGCTGAGCAAAAGCATTTAGCGCTTCAAGAAAAGTTGGCGGAGGCACAAGCCAAATTGACCAAAAAGGACTAGGAGGTCACCAAATTAAAAGACGTTTTGGCCAATACTGTCGGCATATATGAAAAACTGAGGGACCTCATACCACCATCGACAATCTATGTAGTCTATATGCAGGAGAAATGGGGCAAATTCCAGCTCGAGAGGTTGAAGCAAGGACTCCCTATAGAGGTAAGCACCCCCAAGGATTTTATGGATGCATGTTTGAACTCCACAGAGCTGGAGAAAGACAAATTAAGTGAGTTCTTTTTGCATAACTTCATGGTTTCTCGCTTTCCCAACTGGTCGCCAAACCCATATGTGGGCATCTTCCAGTTGAGGGCATTATGTTCATGGATGAACCACGAAATTGAGCGATCCTAGGACTACCATATCTATGTTGCACAAAAATGGCAAACCCCATTGATGATCAGACCTGATCCAACTCACCCTGAGGGAATAATCTATGACCACAAGATCCTCACTCAAGACGAGGAACTGAGACCCATTCTCCTCGCAAAACAACAGGAGGCCATGACGCATTTTGACATTACACTCCGCAACACGTAGAAGGAAGTTAATGAGTCCATTAAGGAAACATGGACCAGGGTGGCAAATGATCTGAAGAGGAGAGAACTCCACTCTTCCCTCAGGCTTGATGATTCCCTTTTCAAAGCCACACTCTACAAAGAATCCCTGGAAAGAAACCAACTCAGATGGATCAGGATGAGACTGAATCCCCCATTCTTTCTTTCCCCAGTCATCAAGGAACATATAAATGAAGAGGAAGAAAGGAGGACATGGACCAGGGAGGATCAGAACTTTGGGTATCACAGGCAGGCAGGGATTGCTAGGGTGGTAGCATGGGACATTATGGAGGTCATCGATGAATCGAATAAGTCACCCAAGTATGGGTGAATCCTTCAAGTGTGGGAGAGAATGATGAGTCAATTTTTCAAGTATTTGATAACCTTTTTTTCCAGTAGCCAAACTCAAGCAATGGTGATGAAACATACTCATTTGTGGGGGAAAATGTTTTACTTTAATTATTTAATGAAATTGTTTTATGATTATTCTTGGATGTTAGAATGTGTATCAAATAAACTAATTATATGGAAACCAAGCGTGATTGAGTAGGTTTAGGGTCATTCAAGGAAGGATGTGTAGAATACTAAAGGATCACCAAGCTCAGTGCCCTATTTCCTTATTTATAGAGGACGCACTCCCACTTTCAAGAGGAATCGGCATTTAGACAACTAATTAGGATCAGCATTAAATCATATAAATATGGGCCTCTCGGGTAGCGAGAGGCCCTTGCTGTTATTTTGAGAAAAACCTTGTTTTAACGTTTTCTGCCCTATCAATATTGCGAAGTACAGACCTTTGTTTTGACATGGATTTTATATTTTAATAAGAGATTGATGATTAATTCTAGCCAGCGTTTCTAAGTTTTATTCTCTCTTGAGTACGGGTTGGGGAGGGCCCCTCCAGCACATAGGTCAGGAGATTTCTATTTGCAAGTATTTCTTTCAATTATGCGTTTTACATTGATGAACAGTTCTATTACATCTGGAAGTGCTTGAATGATTTATTATTTCTGTAGTAGTTTATAATACATTATGTAGTACAGCAGAACAGTTTCAGTAGTCATGTAGGTTCTTTCTTTCAACGCATATTTGAATCAACGAATGCATGTGTATCAGCTTTGCTTTCAATATCATGGTTTATATCTGAGGTTTTTGACTGTTTCTCATCATGATTAATTTCTTTAGTAGTAGATGGATAGCTTGAAACAATTGCACTTCAATGTTAGTCTTGGGATTTAAAATGGTTTAGATCAGAATTCTAGTTTTAGGTATAAAGTAACTACAGACTTCGTTTTCCCAAATCTTAGAATAGATATGTTATGGCATTTTCATTTTCTAGATTTACCATTCCGCATTGAGTAATTTCATAATATCATCTCCTTCACTTTCATCATTTTAATTATTTAAAATAGATTTACTGCTTTATTTCTTAGAACATATTTACTGCTTTTGGTATCTTTATTTCTTAGAACAGATTTACTGTTTTTGGTATCTTTATTTATTAGAACAGATTTACTGCTTTTGGTACTTCAATTCTTTTAAATAAATTTATTGCTTTCCATTATTTAATTCCGTAGCATAACCAGTTTTACATATCTAGTAGGCAACCTTTAGAACATCGATACCGACATCCAACTGTGATAGAGATTATCCTATAAGAGCATAGATAGTGCATGCATCTCTAAAGTTTGTACGTTCCTTGGGTTGACATTTAAAGTAGGCTCTTGGTATAGCTGCCCTCATTAGGCATCCATATTAGGAGCTCAACAAGGATCGTAATAGTTGATTTGATCAATCTTAACCACTCGTCCTTCATGGGGGAACATCATGGTACGAAAAACAGATGAGGCAACCGCCCGCATGGAATACATGTAACTGCGGCGAAGTAAGAGGTTATAATCAAGTTGGGAATTGATGACCTTTATGTCAATAAGCACTGTTTTACCAGCCAACTGGATGGGGACATTAGCTAAGATACCTTGGGGTTGAGCCGAATGGCCATCATAGGCTCGCAATTCAGTGGTGGACGGCTGGAGAGTAGGGGATCCCAACTTCTGCTAAACGAATGTGGACATAACACATGTAGAGGCACCCTCATCAATGATGCATCGATGGATGACAAGATTCCGAATGGATATAGAAACTTGGAATGCTAATGTGGAAGGAAAGTGTGGTTCAGATTGGTCCAAATCAAAGGCCATCATTCGTGAATCTATTGGGTTGATAGCACCAATGGCTGATAACAGAGTCTTGCACTGTGTAGGACAGTTTTTAAAGACCTCTAACATAGACATGTCTGTGGGGGACTGAACTAAGTCATCCACAATGTTGTAATTAGACGCAGCGCAAGCATTGGGGTTATTGTTGATGCGGCAAAGTGGGAAGCGAGGGGATTTTGGGGCTCCATCTAATGGGGCCGTAGGTATCCGTAATGGCTGATCGGTGGGAAGAGCATTGGTGGTTTTGTCAGTCAGAGGGGCTTCATGGGTGGAGCCATATTGGTTCTGGCGGGCTTGAAGGTTGACATCGGTGGATGACATAATTAACAAGTGATGGGTGCCTAAGTCTGAAGTGGGGTGGGCAGGTTCAGCGTACGTGACTTGCTGTTGTGGTGGCGTGTTTCCTTGAGGGGGAGCTAACAGTTGAGTGTTCACCACTCTTTGGGTTGGTAAAGGGTTCTGTAACACCAAGGGTTGAGTTTGAGGTGGTGGGGGGTTAGGTGGCGCCTCAGGTGCTGCGTGCCCTTGGCGGTGGGCATCATCGGTCCAGAGTTTTCGTACCCGCTCCAAATGTGGGAAAGCATGTCTGTAATGGCTATAGACCCCGCAAATAGAACAAGATTGGTTTGTTCGTAAGTTAGGGATTTTAGCTTTCTTTGGCGAGCTGTCGGGGTTTTGGTTGGCAGGTGCTGCGTTATTATTGTTTGGGGGATTAGGTGGCTGGCCGCCTTGGTCTGGAGGGGGGTTGTTCCTGTGGTTACGTCCTTTTCTGTGTTTTTGCTGGCCTTGTTGCCATTAGGTATTTTGGTTATGCTACAGATTTTGTTCGCGTACACTTTCCCTTGGGCGGCAGGTGGGTTCTGGGGTTGTGCAGGTGCGGGAGCAGGCTGCGGTGGATAATAAGTGGGTGGGGATGGAGGTGGGGTAGGTGTTGGACCTTGTGGGGATTGTTGATACATCTGTGTGATGGGTGGTTGATTTTCCGCAGGTGCTACCTATGGCGGATAATAAGTGGGGGGGGCTTCAGAGGATATAGGAGCGTGCGCGACCTGCGGGTGGTAATATGGTTGAGGTTCAACCGAGGGAACGTAAGCAGAGGATGCATGGCCGAAGCACTGAGGTGGACATGAGGGTCCGTGGGAATGGTGGTTATGCACCATGGGAGCATACGAAGTGGTTGCTACAGAGTGGGATGTAGCCTGCGAAAGGTCGGGGCCATTACTAGTATGTGTCATGGAAAAGGGGTGGTTATGCGATGCAACATGGCCAATGATGCCATCGGCGGCATGGGATGCCCCCAACGCATTGTTTCGGGAGGAATCGCTGCAGGGGACGTCGGGTATAATGGTATATAAGTAACCAGACTAGGCGTAAATAAGGTCAAACTGCTGGGCTTTTAGGATGGCTTCTTCCTCGGACTGGGGTCGCTCGGATGCCACATCCTTGGCAATGACGGGAAGGAGAGACTTGTGTATTGGAGAAAACTCACTATGGCTTGGGGGAACACTACATACAGCTGAATACAAGAAATTAACTCAATTCTTAGAACTATGCTATTATAAATGACAATGCTAAGATAATGGAGAATGTAACCAACCTCGATCCAAACATTTGATGTAGATCCCCGTTGGAGCTTTCAATCCATGCACTTGAATCTGGAAATTGGTCTTGACATCCAATATGCAACAAGCACATATAATATATAAACGACATTAACATCATCAATAGTAATGGTCCATGATATTATAAGTAAATGTGTTGGAGAGAACTTCCGCAGCAGTTAGGAAGCTGCTAATTTTGGGAAGGATAACTAATTTTGGAGGGAAAGTACCAATTTTGGCGGTAAGACAAAGATATCGCCGTAGCGCAAATTCCGGCGGGAATCACGGCGATAGGTACAGAGAAGTCAAGCATGTGGTACAAAGAAGAGGCCGAAGGGAGAGCTCAACCACCGCAATAAAGGCGCCGAAGATGAAGAGAGGGTTCAGCTACCCTCATAAAGACGAAGGACTACAGTCAGCGTTGCTTGAACCAAGAAGAAGCGACGGGCCGATGCATTAAAGACTAAGGACTGCAGGAAGCGGCGACAAGACAGAAGGCGGCCATGGAAGTACAGCCAGTTGACTGTAAGTGGTTAGGGTTGAGTCACTGTTGGGATAAGGCCCACAGTTTTGTAACTGCGATGAGACCTTCGGGCCATCTATATATAGTAGTCTTTTTATAGGATAAGGGGTTGGCCACATAGCGATAGGGACATCAGGTAGATGCTAGTCAAGTCTTTTGTTGTTGCAAGCCTGAACATCCCTGAGAAGACAAGGGCCGACCTGCTGAGAGAGTGCAATCCGCAGGGATTGCGAGAGGAAGAGAGTGCACTGTAAAGGCAAGAAGAGAAAAGAGGTCTATAGAGAAGGGCTCCCGCTGAGGTGGAGTTCCCCAGAAGACCCCTATTGTAAAGAGTGGACCGGAGCTGTGTTTATTCCCCAGAGTTGTAAACAAGAACCGCAGTTCCCCTGGGCGTAGTCTTTGCCCTGGGAGTATCAATGTGCTTATCTAAGTAGCACTATTGTAATTGTGTAGCCATCATTCTCATTCACGTGTTTGTGCTATATATGAATGCTTCAATCTGTTATAAGTAATGTACATGGTCGTCAGTTAACTTCTGAATGATGTATAACAAGTGCGATAATCGTAGCTAACCTCTTTGCGAACTAGATACTTGTTAAACAGAGGTTAATGTGCGAGTAAGAACTGAATATGAGGCATGAATGGTTTAATTAGACATTGCGCAAAGTAATGTTCTACTCAGTTACGTGTGGCGAGATATCAAGGGCCGACTTCAGTAGTGAGGGTTAGGCTTGTAGGCTGAACGCTGTTGCTAACTGCAGTACCAGGATAAGGATAGCTAAGACCACCTGTTAACCCAGGAAGCGGCCATAGTTCGCTTGCCGCAGGAGCTAGAAGAGCAAGATATTGCACCTACGATATCTTGGGTATCGCTAGACGGTTTCACCTAGGGAAAGACTTATCGCATTCCCTGCGTACTGCGATAAGACAGAGGCGTAGCCGGAGTAATGGAATGAGATAGACAGCTTCTGTGAAAGGGGTTAAGGTGGGTTTGAGCACCCTGGATGCCTCGGAACTTGGCTGGGGACACGTGAGTCTTCTGCCTCCCATTAGAATCACTTCGGGTGAGACCTCAGGTCGCTTCTGCGACCTGTTGCCGAAAGGGCCAGTGAGCTAAGGGTTCTGTTGGTCTAAAAGATTACCGCACGCCCGGGTCTGTCTAAGAGAAATTATAGAACCAACAAAATGCAACCCAATGTAGAATAAACAACATTCACAACATTAATGGATGAGAATATGAGTATTTCTATTAATAAACAAGAAGAAGTACAATGTGATACGACCTCTTGCCGGCAACCAATCTAAACCAATATCTGGATCAATCCACTTGTGCCTCCACCACTTCAATCCTCCATGAATGGCAAACTCAAACTATGGTAGGAGTTTGGAAGGTGAACATAAGGAGTTCACAACTACAAGGGTCAATGAGTGTAGACTCAAGATAGGGAAAAAATCCACTAGAGTTCTCTTGCTCTTCTTTTTCCTCCCGTCCATAAGCCATATGTGCTTAATATATATTCCTCTCAAAGGTAAGTGAAAGGACGCATCGAGGCATTTCTTGGGCAGATACAGGGTCAAAGGTCACCCAATAACCGCTTTTTGGGAGTAAAAAGTAATAAACTAGTGATTTTAATATATATTCCTCTCAAAGGTAAGTGAAAGGACACATCGAGGCGTTTCTTGGGCAGATGGAGGGTCAAAGGTCACCCAATAACCGCTTTTTGGGAGTAAAAAGTAATAAACTAGTGATTTTTACCATTTTACATGCTACCCGCGGGCTATAGTGATGCAACTCGTAGGTAAGCTGGCTATAGAGATGCAGCTAGCATACAAGGGGAAAAATAGGGAAAAATAGTGTCTGAAGGATATAAAGTGGATCTGAGTCAATGAAATGGATCCTGCAAGCCAAAGAATGCTGATGCTCACAAGGTGGAAGATTATGTTGTAACAGATGCCCCCTAATGTGTGAGGTCAGAGATTGATGCTATGATGGCCAAAATACATTATAAAACTCAGAAGTGGAGTGATGGGAACACAAGTGGAAGGAGCAGCTCACTCGTCATAATACAATAGTATCCATGAATACATGTCGGTATAGTACAACAAACTGATACAATGGCCATGAATAGGCATTACATAATGGATATATGTCATAAGTGATCATAGCCATGATCCCTCTACAGTAAGATATGGTCTCCTGCTGAAAAGGAAACAATTGGTGCAAACTGGAGGTACAAACTACTAATAGCTTAGAGGTGATATCTTAGATGTAAAGTCAAAGTCATAGGTAGCATACTGAATGCCACCATCGCCTGGGGTCTTCTACACAAGTCTTCAACGGTGCAAGTCCCATCAAGTGAATAAAGGAGTTGGGGTGGAACATGATGTGACATCGTCTGATTACCGGTCAATGATGTATACCGTTAACAAACACGAGATGACCCACCAATAATGAAAATGGGCATCAAGGCACAGAGCACAATCATTGAAGTGTGAATAAATGAGTTTGGGTCGAACACTAGGATGAATCCATCGATCAGGGGACATTGATGTATTCCCAAAACTGTCGATGGCTAGAGAACCTGCCACTAATGAATCCAAGCCTCAAGGTAATCAACCAAACTCTAAGCCTCATGTCCCGGCATAAATGGGTTGAAGTCGACGGAACGAGACTCGCTGGAAGGAGGGAATTAAGGCAACCCCCATCAACCAGCACGAGGTACCAGCTACGTTGAAAGATTTGGAAGAAATCAGGTGAAATGGACTGACTCAATAAGGATGGCCGATATGCAATAGTCAAGAGATATGAGGAGTGGCCGACACTGGTTTCAGGAATTCCTTTGAACAAGAGCATGAGCAGATGGATAGACGTAGGAAACATAGACTTGACATAAACTTTGCAATGCAGGAAGCATTACAAAGGGCTCCATAATGACTGGAAGCTTAACCAATCGGTGGAGAAACTGAGAAACAAGTACAGCTCCTAAGGTCCAACTATAGTCCTAACTCATAGTGTATCGAGTGGAACGAATGCTTTGTTCAAAGGTGACACAACAACTACCAACAAGAAGTAGTAACCATAATCCCATTCAGATTTTTGGAATATTTGATTTTTTTGGTCATTTTCATATTTGGGGGAAGCTTGAAAAAGAATAAAATTGCTTATAGTACAACAAGTGAGGGAACGAGTGTCAAATAGCGAGCAGACTAGTCCCAAGCAGTGGAACATACCTATGATCAATGCAAGGAAGTGCATGCAGGATGTGGACACTCGAGGGTGTGTTCCCTCAGGGTCAAAAGGCCATCAAATTGTGAAGGGAAAATATAAGCTCTGCAGGGCTTGACAAAGAAAAGTGCTCAGGCACTAGGCTAACAACTGAGTAAGCGGGAGCCAGCACAAGGCTCAAGCAGCAAGCAGGATGATGCAATGCAATCACAACATGATATAACTGAGGGGAGTCCTTAAGGGAGATGGATAGCATAAGACAAAGTAGAGTACGAGTCTTTATCGCAATGTCATGGCGTAACTATAAAGGACTCCCAATCCTAAGGACAAACAACGGCATGGGCACCAGAATGCACAAAGGGGTTCTAACTAGGGTTCCCATGTTCGGAAAAAGCCCTACCGCCACATAACGACACTTCTATAGCAATGTGAAGGTTCCGTGTCAGTTACGAAGCGGGGTCGCACCTAGGGTTTGTGAAAGTGGTCAAAAGGTCAAATGCATAATGCATGTGGAAATGGCATCTAACCTATATGCCAGGTGTGAAACGTACCTTTCGTAGGCGTGAAATGGTCCAAAACAACTTTCGTCGAAGAAATCTGATTAAAAATTCTACTCCATGACATTATATTAGTCCATAACGACATCAAACGGTAAAAACTATATATAAGTGGGTCCTGAAAATTATAAACAGTAATAAAAATTGGGGGACCACTACAGACAACTGACTACTAGAAATTAACTTAATTCTTAGAACTATGCTATTATAAATGACAATGATAAGATAATGGAGAATGTAACCAACCTCGATCCAAACGTTTGATGTAGATCCCCGTTGGAGCTTTCAATCTGTGCACTTGAATCTGCAAATTAGTCTTGACAGCCAATATACAAGTACATATAATATATAAATGACATTAACATCATCAATAGCAATGGTCCATGATATTATAAGTAAATGCAACCCAAAGTAGAATAAACAACATTCACAACATTAATGGACGAGAATGTGAGTATTTCTATTAATAATCAAGAAGAAGTACAATGTGATACGACCTCTTGCTGGCAACCAATCTGAACCAAGATCTGGATCAATCCACTTGTGCCTCCATCACTTCAATCCTCCATGAATGGCAAACTCAAACTATGGTAGGAGTTTGGAAGGTGAACATAAGGGGTTCACAACTACAAGGATCAATGAGTGTAGACTCAAGATAGGGAAAAAATCCACTAGAGTTCTCTTGCTCTTCTTTTTCCTCTCGTCCATAAGCCATATGTGCTCAATATATAGTCCTCTCAAAGGTAAGTGAAAGGACACATCGAGGCGTTTCTTGGGCAGATGGAGGGTCAAAGGTCACCCAATAATCACTTTTTGGGAGCAAAAAGTAATAAACTACTGATTTTTACCATTTTACATGCTACCCGTGGGCTATAGTGATGCAACTCGCGGGTATGCTGGCTATAGAGATGCAGCTAGCATAAAAGGGAAAAAATAGGGAAAAATAGTGTCTGAAGGATATAAAGTGGATCTGAGTCAGTGAAATGGATCCTGTAGGCCAAAGAATACTGATGCTCACAAGGTGGAAGATTACGTTGTAACAATTTTAGAAACCAATCTAGGAAGATACGGTCATCTAACTTGATTTTTGCACAGGATTCGGCATCGACGCCACTCATGAATGTGGTCAGTGATGTGGGTGGTCGTATTCTGTCTGCAAGACAATAGGATCTCAACTTCTGCATCATAGCGGACAAGTACGAAGGTCAAGGTGAGGGAAGTAAAGGTGGCGTGGGTCCCATGGGGCTGCTTGATGTACTACTTGGCTGGAGAGCCAGTGAGAGTTCATTGTAACAGACGGAGTCGGACAGAGTCATCTACTATGGAGTTGGAGGAACACCATAGATGGAAGGACATAATGTGGTTCTGGGGGTCCTCACCTGCCTTGCCCTCAAACTTAGAGATGTCTGATGGGAGTTTGGTGGGCATGTGGGGCCACGTAGGATCGTGTCTGATGGGATCGTTGGTCAGTCTGTCCAGGTCAGGAAGGTTGAGACTATCCATGAATGGAAAACTAGTAGAAAGATGTGACATGTTGGTGGTCGTGGCCACGTTGGGGCCGATGCCCCCAAGTGTAGGGGTTGGGTTTGTGATAGGGATGTGACCCCCAAACGGGGGGGTGCAGGTGGCATGGGAGGGTCCTGTGCCACTAAGCATAGTGTGAGTCACTAGTGGGGTTCGGTTGGGTATGCTAGCCATTGGAATTGGCACAGTGATCGGAATGGTGGGTGCGAGCCCCACCGATGGCATACCCAACGCAGGTGTGATGGATGGGGTCGTTGTTGATGCTCCACCAAGGGTCCATACAAAGAAGGGGTTGGAAGTCATGCTAGCCATGGGGCTGGTTGGTGTAGTGTAAGTGGGGTTTTCAAACTCTGCCTCAGAATCAAATGTGAAGTAAGGGGCGTCAGTGCCGGGGGATGGAGCTCTATGTCATCAACGAGTAGATTCAAGTGACGAAGCTCGAGGTCTATGACGAGTGGTATCAAGTGATGAAGCTCTACGTCTATGATGGGTGATGTCAAGTGAACCATGTTGCGGGGGCTCACCTCGCAGGCACCGAGAGTGTCTCAGGGACTCAATGGTGACAGATCGTGTCAGGTATCTGGGGGTTGTGTCGAGTGAAAAAAAAAATAGCTCAAAAACCCTAATGCAGCCGAGTGTGCAGAAGGAGAGCGCAAAAAATACGGCACTCAGGCCAACAACCGACTGAAAATGCTCACTGTAATAGTTGTGCTACAATAAGCGGAGCATCAACAACAATGGTCAGAATACCAACAAGTAGCAGGTTTCCTAAAAAATAAAAATAGTGGACTTGCTAGACCAAAGGGAGGTAAGGGAGCATGCAAACACGTAGCTAAATAGTATTCTGACTCGACCAGACATATTCTCTGCAAGGTGATGAAATCCAAGTCAGACAATGTGGATAGTAGATCCAAGTGGCTAAAGATATCCCCTTATCGGGAGGGACACCGGGTAAGACAATCCTAGAAGAAACGCAACTAAGATACCCCATTCATGACACGTCTAGAAAAGGTGAATCTGCAGCTCTGGTCCTATCACCGTGTGGGCCTAAAAGGAATCACCACACGCAGACCAACGAGTAGGTAGCCTTCGGTTACTGAATGGATTGCGGTATTCCACTTAGGCCTCCAGAACTAGTCTGGCTACTTCAACCCTCCTAAGGGAGAGGCCCTCTGATAAACTGGTTGTGACCATGTCAAAAACTACTAGGGGATTTTGGTACCCTAAAGGACAACAACTATGTCTCAAGTGTAAGCGACCGAGGGGTGTTATTTGGATGCTTATCCACCCTGTCCTACCTAACTACAATATTCTTATGTGTTCCCCAAGTGGGGTTAGAATGTTGGTTGTGTTAAGTAGTGTTTTAAGGCTCACTTGAATTAGGTGACAGAGAGTGTGTGTGTGAGGTAATGAACCCAATCAAAAGTGCCACGCGTGGGCAACTTTTTTAACCAATAATAATGCAGAAATTTAACTTGCAATGCAAAAAAAAAAAAATTCAATGTAAATGCTTAAACTTTAAAATTTCTGTAAATGGAACAGAAAGCAAACTGCAGAAAAAGGTTGTAGGTAACTGTGGCTGCAGACAAGACAGGTGTCTGTGCAGGTGCAAAAAATATTGCAGCAAAATTCTAGGTTCAAAAAGGGTAAAAAATGCAGAAACCAGATCACGGGTCTGCGACTGAAATGCACGGCTGTAGAGGTGAACCTTGTGGTCGGATCACGGGTCTGTGGCTAAACTGCGTGGTTTGGAGCACGGCTGTAAGGGTGAAACCTACGGTCAGATTACGGGTTTGTGGCTGGAATGCACGGTCTCGAGTGTGGCCGCAGGGGTGAAACCTGCGGTCAGATCGTGGGTCTGTGGCCAAAAGGCGCAGTCTGCGGTGCGACAAAAGGGCAGAAAGCTACGGTCGGGGCCGTGGGAAAGAGGCAGAAGGGTGCGGTCGGGTTGTTGGTCTGTGGCTAAAATGCGTGGTATGGAGCGCAGCTGTAGGCGTGAAACCTGCGATCAAATTGCGGGTTTGTGGCCAAAAGGCACGGTCTGGGGCACGACAAAAGGGAAGAAAGCTACGGTCTGGGTCGCGGGACAGAGGCAAAAGGCTGTGGTCTGGGCACAGAAAAAACAGCAAGAAGTCGTGGTTTGGGCCGCGGGAAAAGGGCAAAAAGTTGCGATTTGGATCGTGAAAAAATGGCCAAAAGCTACGGTTTGCGATGCGGCTGCAAAGAACCGAACCATGATCTGCGGCGGAAAACCCAACTGGCCGAAGCCACAGCCGAACAGGGAAAGCAGAAAAATACTTTCAAAAAATAAAAACTTTTAAAATTTTAACCAGAAATTCAAAGGCCAATAGCGGAGTCGCCAAAACTATAGCTAGGGTTTTCACCCTAGCTTGTGCGAATGAGCACCTACTAAGGAGAAGGGCCTCCTTAGTAGCAGTTCAATAAATAGTAAATTTAAATAGTAAAACAGTACAAAATCTAAGCTAACATGTGCATCAACAGGAAATAAAAAGACAATGACAAGATAATAAAAATTTTATTTTTGTATTATGATATGACCAAGATTACATTTAGCTCAAATGTTGAGGTCGCTGGAGCTCTTGTAGTAGTCCAGGAGGGCTGCTTCTGTGCTCCAATGGGTTCCTTCTCCTTCTCCAAGGTGTTTGAATAATGGGCCAAAAGGGGCACTCAAATGGGAAAAACTAGCTCAAATGGTAAGCTAGGGTTTCAAGAGTGATTTTGGTAGGGTGAGGATAGGATAGATTATGGATATGAAATGGGGAGCCTCCATCACCTATTTGTAGGTTTTTAGTGGTGGAGTGTTGACCCATGGTTTTTGGCACCATATGGTTTAGGTCAATTGTTTTAGGGTTTTTGCTTCAATTTTTCCTCTTTTTTATATTTTTTATTCCCTTTTATTTGATTTTTGGGAATTTAGGGCCTTTTTAGAGGACTTTTGCTATTTTTTGAGGAAATTTAACTATTTGGAGAGGGAAAAAAGGGTTTTTTTTTGGCCTTTTGGTGGCCATTTAATGGTTTTTTGAGGTTTTGGAGGCAAAGATGGTAGGAAATATAGATAAATGAGTCATGTAATGAGGGAGATGAGATGGTGAGCACATTTGGGGTGTTAACAAGTAGCCCCATGAGCTTCATTGGTGGGAAGCCAAGCGGATCTTGCAGTAGGTGCAAGGTACGAAACATTTTGGCATACATTATGCTGCAGATTCTGAGCTAGATTTCATTGGTTTTACTGATTCAGATTGGGCAGGTGATAGCATAGATCGGAAGTCCACTTCCGGATATGTTTTCATGATTGGACATGGGCCTATTTACTAGTCAAGCAAAAAGCAGGCAGCCATTGCACTTTTTTCAACAGAGGCAGAGTATCGAGGGGTAGTCAATGCCTACATTCAGGCAGTTTGGTTGCGAGGTATTCTTTCCGAGTTTGATTTTGGTAGCACTACTTGGACTATCCTATTTTGTGACAATCAAAGTGCTATTAAGATCTCCACCGATCCAGTTCAGCGGCAGAGGACCAAACACGTTGAGATTCATATGCACTACATTCGAGAGTTGGTGCATGATCGCACCATCATTTTGCAATATTGCCCTACCGATGAGCAAATTGCAGACATCTTCACCAAGAGCTTCATTGAGAAGAAGTTCTCTTACCTCCATTCACTGTTGGGGGTGATTTCCATCATGGTGGAGACAGATTAGATCCATTTTTATGTTTAGCTTGAGGTGGGGCTTTCTTCCCACTAGGTTTTCACTCTTTCCTCACTTAGCTTATTTCAACATTTTTTGGATTATTGTATTGGGGTGACCTTTGGTCTCAGTAACCAGGGCCCTACATTTTATTTTTTACATCATAGTATAGCTTGAGGGGGGGTGTTAGGATATCTCATTCCTCACTTATGTACTTTGCATGCATTTTGCATGCATTGCATGCATCCGCATGCTTCCCAATCATCAGTATGGTACTTCTAGCACCTAGTCCTTAGTCTCCCAGCACTCAGGAGCTACTTCCACTCAATTTAATCCCTCCTAGCCTATTATGCACCCAGTTCTCACCTTCCACTGTAGAAGGGAATTTTTCTCACCTACGAGTCCAGTTACACTTCAGTTATCACTCAGATTTACCTCCAATTGACCCATAACTGATGTTATCACTCCGATTGACCTCCGATGAGACATGAATGATAGTTCTGAGTGTAGTTAACTCCTCATGTGCCCTCCACTGAGCTTCCATCCCTAGATTAGTGCCACTTACAATCTGTTACACTTATTACAGTCAGTTAGACTCAGTTAGACTCAGTTTGAAACCTGTTTGACCGTGACTTGTGCATTGATGACCACCACTGATTGATGATGAGGACTCCTAGTTGGAGCCAAACTATGCCATTCAGTTAATTCGAATGACCTCCTTAGTTAATTCAAATTTCTCACTCATTGTGACAGTATTGTATTGTATTTTTCACCCTTATTGAAAAATTGAGCACTGATGCATGTTTTTGCACAGTTTACACCATATTTTCTGAGTTTCATCTATTGTGATTGATTTACTTGTTCATTAGATCTGTTGTGACTAATTTTACACTTCGAAGTTTTCTATTAAGGTAGTTTTTTTCGTTCTTTTAACGAACACTGCTATGGGAGGATCAAGAGCCATTGTATAATATTCGACTAAAGATTCTTCAGCAGGCCTGGCTGCATCATTGAAATTGTTCAATAAATTAGTGAATCTTTGATTAAACTTTTGAACTTTTTCTTTCTTCTCCATCCTCATTGATAGTAGTTCTTTCATGAGTGTAGCGACTGTTTTCTGATTTCCATATTTCTTTAAGAAACATTTCTCAAAATCTTTCCAATTTGATATTGAACTAGCTTGCAGACTAAAGTACCATGAAGATACTTTGGGTTCGAAAGTGTAAGGGAAAATCCTATAGACTACATCTTCATGATGCACATTTAAAAGGCTTAATGCTAAGTAAAAACTTTTAAGATGGTCTTTTGCAGAGATCCCTTTTCTAGGGTCATACTTAGGCAAAACCTTTTCAGGATTCTTGGGCAGATCATGAAACGACCCAGCTATATTTAAAGCTTATCTTGCTCTCCAAGCTGGCACAACCATGGCTCCACGTGGAGAATTTTGTGGAGTATGTGGTTCTTCTGGATCTAGAGGAATTTCCAATTCAACTTCTCCAAGAGGTTCTATTATTTCTTCCAAAGATAGATCTACCAAATCTTCTAAGTTTTGAACAAGAACTGAATCCTTTGTATAATGCATTTCCCTTCTAAGGGCTCTTCTCCTAGGAAGTAAGGGAATTATGTTTAAACCTCCAAGCTTCCTAACAAAAGCATGGGTATGTCTCCTTAAATTTGCTACTTCAACAAAAGGAACAACATACAATGTTTCTTGTTGTTCGATCTCAGAATTGGGATCTTCTTGATGTATTGATTTCAGATCTGGATTATCTGGGATAGTTTTTTCCAACGGGTTTTTAGTGGGATTTCTTCTAATGAAATGATATCCTCTTCCAGCCATGCACTAGTGGCCCTCCTTCTAGCGCCAAAAATTGTTGATGCCCCTGAAATTGCAGCATCAATCAACAAGGGATTCTCCCCAGGAAGCAAGCCCAATTAGATCGCTCATCATTTGGTGTGGGGAATTTGTCCGGTTAACGGTTCCAGCTACCATGTACGATTTAAAGATTTGTGTTCTTTGCACCGGTTGCGGCCCGATCCACTATTTATGTATTTTATTTTAAAGATGAGATGCAAGTGTTGTAATCTAAATGCAAACTGTAAAACAAATCTAATTTGAAACTGTTTTAAGCAAATCTAATCTATCCTTGTAAGGAGCAAATTTAAAGGTTGAGTAATAAATTGAAAGGATCATCTAAAGATTGTACAGATAGCCATTTAATCATAAAGATGCAATTTCCAGTAGAAAATAAGAGATATCAAAAGTATCTTTGATGTAAATAACACATTCCATTACTCATTTGAGATAAACATCTTTGCACAGAAAATTATGAGAACATTCATCACACAGAAGCAATTCATAACAGTAAGGAATGATATCACAGTAATGTATAGATGACACAGGATTAATCCAACAAACATTCAACACATCCTTCGGGCCAAAAGGGAGTCTCCTAGGATTTCTTTAGGCAAAATGTGAATTCCTTATACATCCAGTAAAATAGTTCACATACAAGACAGAAAAAGTCTTTTCACTTGCCAAAAGTTTTTTCTCATTCATTTATCTCTATACTTATAGATTTTACAAATTTGTCTCTTCTAAAAAATCCTAACCCTAGGACAAAACAAAAGTTTGTCTTCTAGTGTCTAGAAAGACAAAAAACATTTCCAGCTGTCTTTTAATATATTTATACAATAAACAACTTTCCAGCTGTCTTTAAAATATATATATATAATAAGACAAATTAAGGCCCAGCTGGCCCTGCTGCCTCATTGGGTTGCTCCTCCTCTGCTAATTTGATCTCTCTAATAGGCTCACTTGCTTTTGCTGATTTGTCCACCTCTTGAATGCAACTTTCCCATTGACTAATTTCTCTGAGGATGGTTTTTCCTCTCGTTGAGATTGTCACCTTCCGCGCTATCTTGTGCTTATGCAAGTCTGATTTGATACTTGTTGCCCCTGCTACAGCCTCCTGCGTAATATCTTCCAGGGAAACAGTATGAACAACAGTCTGCTCAATGAATTGATGGAGGTCCTCTGAAGTTATAACTTCTATCTTCTTTAGATAGTCTAACTCCGCGTTCAAATTTCCCTGCAATTCTACGAAGCGCTTCTCTCTCTCAGGAAACTCATAAATGGTCTGAGGTATAGCTATCTGACACTTCTTGTGGGCTTCCCGTATTTTGGAGTAGACAATGTGGCATTTTTTGATGGTCTTCTTGATTTCAATACTTAATCTATTTCCACAGTATCTGTAGAGCTCGAGGACTCCTATATCCATGTCAAATTCCTTAGCTGTTGTAGCACGCAGGTTTGAGGGAGAACGAGATTTTCCTTTTCTCCATTCAAATTGTTCCTCAATTTCTGACACGTGTTGCACATATTTGTCCTTTATTTTTAGTGCTTCAACCTCAATGGAGGTCATCCTTGTTATCATTTCTTTCATGATGCAGACTTCTTCTGTAATCAACACTAGCAATTGATGAGTTTTCTCTTGCACCTCACAGGCTCGCTTGTAAAACGTGGCTAGATCTTCTTTCTTTTCATTTGCTTCTTTGACCTGTTCTAACAGTCCAGCCTTTTCTTGCGTTAGCCTTTCAAACTAAGGCTTAAATAAATCAATCTGCTGAACACTGTTGGCCTCATGTTTTTCCAACTCTGATATGTGAACCTTCAAGTTCTTTTGCTCATCTTCTGAAATTGCCAGTTCCATTTCTAGTGTACTCTTTTCATTTTCGAGCTGCAGGACTTTCGAAGTTGCTTCTTTCTTCTCTTCTGCAAGCTCCTTGTACTTCATTTTTAATTCATTTCTCTCTAACACCTCCTTCTTCCTGTCATATTTTATCTTGAAGCATACTTCCTTGCATTTTTTAACATCTTCAACCAAACGATTGACATTGGCTTTACTTGCCTGGGATAAAGCTACAAAGTATTTCACCATGAACATGTGGTCGATGTCAGTCCCTTGGACAAGTGTAGTTTCTAATAATATGAGTTCGTATAGGTTCTATCCAATTTCCATTTTCTTTACTGATCTACCAACAATAGCCTTCTTTTGTTCGTGAAAGTAAACGGAATTCAGGTTGGCCACTTGGCGCTGCTTTTTGGGGTTGTATGGGGTCAGTGCTAACTCTTCAGTAGAGACAACTCCTTCATTAGCTATCTGTGGTTGGTTTAACTTTGGCAGATCTAAGTCCATGGCCTGCGGGTTGGACGGGCCTTGTTCCATGGCTTTCTCAGCTTCTTCCTTCTCTTGCCTTTCTGCTAGCTCCACTAACTCTGCTTGTAACTTATCTGCTTCTTCTTGCAAGATTATTTATTCTTCCTCTTACTGCAATTTGCCAGCTTGCTCTTGTAGAATTATTTCTTTCTCCTCTCTTAGTGCTTTTTCCTCTTGCTCTTTCAGGACTCTAGCAGCTTCCTCATCTTGCTATTGCTTAACCTCCTGCTCCCTCCGGAGCCTATCTTCTTCTTCCTTTTCCTTCCCTTTTGACCCCTCTGATTGGGATGCTATTGCCTCTTGCTCTTTTTGGATCAAACCCACAGGCTTGGGGTTGGAACTTTTCCCGCCTTTTTTGCGCTAGCGTTTTCCCAATTCAGTCAGGTTCTGGGAACTTTGAAAAAGTTCTTCATCTTGGTCCATAAGATGTGCGTATTCATAGGAGGTTTTGACATCAAGGGGTCATGTCTCCTAAAAGACTTTGTGCCGAAATGAAATACCTCTAAGCCTTGGGAAAATTTTTCCCCCTCTCTTTCTCTTGGGAGGTTGTATGCGTCGATGATGAAGGGCATTGGTGGGTATATACCTTTCTTCCTCCCTGTGAGGATCTTGTTGATTCCACCAGTACAAAAGAGTTGTCTTACAGCTTCCTTGTGTACTAACAAATCTGTAACATATCGTGGAAATAAAAAGGGAGCTTGATATCCTCCACTCATTCGGATATAAGTGCCTTCAGCGGAGTAGTTGTAATCTCCAAACTCTTCTATGATGGGCATGGCATTCTTGGACATGCAATTTGGCTCTTCTATAAAAATAAGTTGATACAAGGGCATGATGAATTTCTCACAAATCGGCTTGTAGTGGTTTGCGTATTTGCTTTCCCATGTGGGTTGGTAAACTACAAAGAGAGGAGTCTCATTTCTATTCCATGTGCAACCCAAATCCGGGAAGGTGTGCTTTCTTAACAGGAAATCTATTAAATAAGAAGACATGAAAAAGTATGATTTCTTCTAAGTCAGTCCTTGTGCAGCGGTTAACTGTGAGACCAAACTGTCTAAAATTATACCATCCCAATTGAAAATGGTAATAGACATGGCCACATGGACTATTACTGGTACCCGGCCACTTATCCCTTGTCTGATTTTCTTGTCACTTATCATCATCTTTCTGGCAGACTCTAGAGGGTCCAGAGTTTTTTTTGCTATCCATTCATCATCCAACCAAGTTCTTGCCCGAGGAAACTTGTAAGTAGCTGTGATATGTTTGGGTGCAAAAGATGCTAGATTCATCCCAGCCTTGTCATTAACAAACCTTGTATCAGTCTTGATGTGAGAGATTATCCACCCTATGACCTCGGAGCATGAGAATAACTCAGGACGAGTTGTTTCCTTATGGAGGCATGACTTCTTGATGTTTGAATAGACCATAATGTCTTCTAGGGGAGCTTGAGGGTAATTTTGATCTCTGATAAACCGGTATAAGTCACCCCACTGAAATTCTAGGGAAAAGCTTCCTAGGGCTACTCCAGTGACAACTTGCGTGTTGCTGAACATGGTTTCAAGTGAAGTGTCTAGCAAGATTTCCACGTCCGAATCCGATTCCACAAGCTTAGCCTTCCTCTTGGCAGATTTTCTATGCATGTCAAACCTACGATGATGGGGTAGCACAAATGCGGAGTTTCACCAATTTTTGGGAAACATTTTAGCACAACACATCTTACAATCTATATTGCTACGTAGAGATTGAGCATGCAACAATATCATTTTTTTCAAATTAAAATGACCTTTCAAAGATAGGGTGACGAGGAAATATTTTCAAAACACATAAACCATGCAATAGCTCAAAATGCAATTTACACAAGAACGAGTGTTGTTAGCCAGCATTTAACCATATTCAATCAATTATTTCGCTATCATAAGCTTTTGAAAGGAGAAGAAAACACAGTTATGCAAAGCGCTACTAGTGTGGGACATAAATGGCATTCCCAACACTTCTGTAGGCTTTATGGCTTTAACGCAATGGCTTTTTCATTTGGAGCATGTTTCATTTCCATAATGGTGAGTGTAGTTTTGGTATTTCCAGTTACTAGCAAACAATCATTATAGACCAGAGTGTGTGCTATAAAGCTAACACGAAATTCACAGCTTTAAAACTGTGCTAAGGATTTCCTAGGATTAGCAATTATCAAAAGGATCATTGTGTAGGGGAAAATTTCCTAAATACCGGGAAAGCAGCAGTCGAAAGGTTGAGACACATATGCGCGGAAGGCGGATTTCCCAGGTTGGGGCTCGACAGGAGAAAATGAAACCTTGTGCTTTTATTGGTTTGAAGGGAGGCTTATCCATTCGGTAGAATGATTTCCTTATATCATACGAAACTAATGGATAAATCGAGTGCCTAAAAGCTTTAAACGGGAATAAGAGATTCAAAATGGGGTTTTCTTTACATAAAACAAAAGGAAGGAGGAAAAACCACCTACCTATTAACCTTGGAGTGGCTCCTGGTGGTTAGCATGCATCCCCAGATGAGTGACAGTCCAAACAACTCTTCAATTATGAATGGCCAGCTCTGCTTTCCCTTGGTAACAATGGAATGACCAACAGTCCCGTTCTACGCATATATATAGGGAGATTAATAAATCCGCATGGGGTGGCAGGTTGGCATATTAATGAGCACAGGGCTCAATGCAATGTGCAATTAACTCTGCATAGGGTGGCCATTAAATGATTCACCGACTTCATAACTGCGCACATACCCAAAAAATGGGTTGTGCTATGGCGACGAACAAACTGCTAACTTATGCACAACGGGCGGCGAATTTAGGATTAAACCCCACGATCAAGAGTTGCGCCTACGGATTGGGGCTTCATCGGGAGTTTTAAGGTTAGAAGCAACGCAACAGGCGGCGATTTTAGCCCTAATTTGATGACCAAAATGCTGTGATGAAGGAGGCGAGGCACAGCTACCGGACGGAAATGTTAAGACAAGGCTTTGCGCAACGGGTGGGTGATGTAACTTTAGGATTTTCACCAACTAGCGCGAAGTCAAGGTTTGGAAAACGCGCAAAGGGGCGGCAATTTTGGACTTAAAATCTGCGCAAAGGTGGAAAAACTTAAAACTCAAAAACGCGGCGACTTGGGAAAAGTTAAAGACAAAAGCTCTTGGTCGGCGATTTTAAGGTTAAATCTCACGCTATAGTCAGCCAAAGATAGGGTAAAAATCTACGCCATTGTTGCAAATTTTAATGTTAAAAAATGTGCCCAAAGTTAAAAGATAAAATTTTTCCTTAGTCGAAAAAAGATCAAAAAATTTGGAAGACGCGAAATAAGGACTTCAAAGATGAATAAACAAGCTTCAAAATTAGAAGGAGGGGCCCCAATATTTACAAAAAATTGGGGGGGATGTTGCAGCAACAACAAGTCCATAGGAGATAAATTTCGCTCCTTGCATGGCTATGGGGGAGTGAAAATCTCCCTTTTTCACTCTGTACACCACTTTGGTGGAGCGAAAATTCTTCTTTTGATCAAATTCCTTGATTTTTGGATCTAGATCCGAGCTTGATTTTAGGGTAGATCTTCCTAACCTTCGAATATGTGCTCAATATCTATTTAAGATAACCTAATATACTTAGATCCACCTTATTCTCATCTAGATCCATTTCCTTCTCCAAGTAGTTGGCCTCCCAAGTCCTACATAAGGAGGCTCATCCTTGGGTGAAAGGGGGGATGGAAACACTTATCCTAAGTGTCATGAAGGGATACTGAAGGAGAGTTGAGGGATTTCAAATCAAGCATAAGTCATGTATAACACATGTTGTATGGATTCCTTATTGTTTTATTCTTAATAAAACTTATCTTATTCCTCCCATTTTCATGTCTTTAATGGTGAATGACTGGAATTGTCTATCTTTTCATAGTTAGATATTTGTTTATACATATATTGCTTTGGAGAAGTTTTTGTATTTCCATTGTGAACAGGTTCATAAGTCCATGGTCAAAGGCTAGGAGATTGCGCAACTTAGGAGCATCAAGGACAACCATAAAAGTGAGTTACTCCATCTACCCACTTTGTCTTTCCATAGATTGCTAGTTCATGTATGAGCTACACCTAGGAATACTGTAGTGTCTATTTTTTTATCTTTCAGTCTTGGGTAGGCAACTAGGGGCCTTTTCCAATCCAAAGAGGATATCAACCTATCCATAGGGAGATTTTCCTATAACATGGGTAGGTGAAGGTGGTATTGTCTTGGTCTATTGGATGAATTTGGATGTGATTATATCCACTGAACCCATTTTAAAATGAGAAAACTTTCTTCCCTGCTAGGGTATCTAGCACTTGGTTGATGAACGGGAATGGGAAGTGATCTTTCTTTGTAAATTTATTCAATTATCTATAGTCTATATAGACTCTCCATTTTCCTCCTTTATTTGGGACAATCACGAATGGTGATACCCATTCATTATCTGAAATAGGGTATATGTATCTAGCATCAAGGAGTTTTTATAATTCAGTTTTGACAATATGTCTTAAGGTTGGGTTCATTCTATGCTATGGATTCCTAACAAGGGTTGATCCTTCTTTGATATATAAGCGGTGTTGGAAAATAGTTGGACTAACTCCTTTCATGTCAGGGTAGCTCGATTCAAAGGATGCTTGGTATTTTCTAAGGATGTGGATCTCTTTTGCCTCTTGTTCAGGTGCTAAATTGTCACTAATTTTCAATGTTCTGTTAGGATCAATTTCTACTATTTTTGTGGTTGTTCCTGCTTCCTCCATGAGACATATTTTTGACCATTTATGCTCCTCCATCCCTGGTATTTCTAATTAATGGATTGGTAAATGATCTCTAAGGGAAATTGGGTTATCATAAATATTTTGGATAAAATTGGAAATGACTGTGTCCTCCTATGGTGATCTAAGTGCTAGGGAAGTATCTATGGTCAAAACAGGATGGATAGGTTGATCAAAATCATTTTTTTCATATTTCCACCAAAGTTCCCTAATATCTAAATGAGGTATGGTAGGAGGGTACAAGGTTAAGGTTTTTGTTTCTAATCCATTCATAATGGTCATATCTCCCTTCCTACATGCTATGTGTGCATCAGTTGTTGTGAGTCATGGCCTCTCAAGGATGAGAGGATATACACTAAGTTTAGATTTAACGTGGATGACAATGAAATTAGTAGGGTACTGCCAAGAGTCTATTGTAACCATACTATCTTCTAATATTCCATCTGGACAGACTGTAGAAGTGTCTGCAAGTTGTAGAACTGTAGTAGTCTATCTTAGGAGATGTTGAATGCCAAGTTTTATCATGGTGTCTGATGTCATTACATTTATTGCTTCTGCTATGTCAATAAGGGTTTTTGAGATCAGACATCCTGCTATGTGTCTATTGGAATCCCTAGGTTGGAATTCCCATTATTTCTGCCAGTTGTCCTACCACATTGATGGTGAAAAGGTCCTTCCTCTTTCTACCTGACCTCTTTATACAGGTATCCTTGATGCATTGATTATAGATAGGAATTTCCTTAATAGCTTGTAAGAGTGGTATCTTGACACATAAATTTTTAAGTTCTTCTGAAATAGGATTTTCAAGTCTTTTTACTTCATTGGAATGAAATATTTGCGGGAAATGTGGAACATGAGATGGTGGATCCCCTACATGATGTTCCTCCTCTATAGGTTGTTCTTGTGGTGTATGATGTGTTGTGGGAGAAAGAGGTGTATCCACTTTCTCTTCTAGCGCCTTTGTTGGGTCTGTTATAGTCTTTCCAGAATGCAGCTTCAACTAATTTATTTCTATGGTATCCAAAGAGTATGTTGTGTATTTGTTTACCTCAATACATATGCAGGTTGAACTTTTATGTTGTTAGTATTTGGAGCAGGATGAGATGTAAGAGGTAGTCTTGGTGCTGAAGGGTTAATATTTTGAACTTGTGGTTGCTTGGTATTGGTCATTAGATGTTGGTTTGGTCTCCATTTGGTGGAAGGAGTATTTTTTACATATATAGGAGGTAGTGGTTGAGAGTTTTGCCATTGAATTTGCATAGTTGGTGCCCAATGAGGTGTGGGATAAGGCTGTTGTCCATAGGGGTTCATCCAAAGTTGATTCCCATATGTATGATGAAATAGTCACTGATTATATGCCTGTTGGTAAGGAGCTTCAGCATATGGTTGATGCGGTTGCTTCTATTGGAAGTTTTGGTATTGAGGTTGAACATAATGGTGCATAAATGATTTCTATAATCCCGGTATCCTATGATTTATGTAAAAGATAGGCTCTAAAGCTTCTTATGATTCATAGAGATTAGCTTTCATAGATCCTAGGTAAGGACAGTTATCTGTGGGGTGTTTATCAACAAAAATTGCATAGAATTCATATTTTGTGGTACTTAATTGCATTAGGTTTAGTGGACACTCATTATTTTTGTGTTTCTTCCTACAGTCAGGGCAAAAAATGGCTAAGGATTTATCTGATTCTTCCCTTTTTAACTTGGATTGCATAGAATCCATTTGTAACACCATAGAGTGTAGAATATCTGATTTCATATCATCTAGGAGATTCCCCAAGTCTGACTTGGTGATGATGGAACTAGAGGGTCTAGCTGGCTAAAAAGAGTGGTATCCCCCCCTAGGTTTCTTCCCTATGGACCTAGAGTGGTTTCTAAAAAATTGTTTGATCTTATCGTAATTCTTTTCATAGATATCCCCATTATCCAAGAGGTTTAGAGTTTCTAGGAATTCCTCTCTTACCCTTCTAAGGAGTACAAGTTTGAGAGATTCATCATTTAAAGTGCAAGAGTTATCTCTCTTATAATTAAGTTGAAACTGCTCCTCATAGTCTTCCAATGAATCATTTGATCCTTGTACCATTCTAAAAATATCAACCCTTATTTCTCTTGCTTTACAGTAGTCCATATATTTTTCAATGAAGGTGTCTTTCATATGCTCCTAGGTGAAAATATTATTTGGTTCTAAACTCATGAACCACCTGAGTGCAGAGTCCCTTAAAGTTGAGGGGAATAGTTTTAGTTTATGTGCATCCATGGTGTAATCATAGGTCTGACATACTACCTTGAATTCAAATAGGAAGACATCAGGGTCTTCTGAGGATAGACCATGGAAATTGGGCAAGGAATCATGGTTAATGTTTTTCATTCTGGCCTCATTATCATGACCTCCTCCAATGGGAAAATCATAGATAGGAGGTTGTTCTACATTTTCATCATCTACAACAGAGTGCTCCCCATATTCCATTGGGTTAGAATTTTCATGTTCTAATGAGTCAGACAAATCGTTTGTTGACCTGAAGAGACCTTGTCACTATCTTAGCATACGTTGGTGAGGTGATGGATTAGATCCTTCGGGAGGATTTTCCTCTTCATTTCTTCTATGCCTTGAACTCGGATTGGGTTGAGGATATTTGTTTGATATGAATCTTCCAAATTCATCTTTGGCCCTAGGAATTCATGCTTATTTGGAACTAGGAATGTTCTTATTAAACCCTCACACATATATATATATATATATATAGAGAGAGAGAGAGAGAGAGAGATTTTTATGGGGATTTATTACTTTTTTTTAGGATTTTCTTTGTTGATAGGTGGGTAGGATTACTACGCCAATTACATAAAAATAAAAAAAGAAAACTTATAGATGCTCAAGTGAAATACTTACTTGAAATATCACGTCTTCTTCTTGCATGCCTATTCTTCCTGACTAAAACCTGCGTATCACTTATGAAAAATAAAAAACAACTAGTTAATATTGTCATTTTCCTTGTGGTTTGGCACACCTCCATGACAGCGACACCAAAAAGTGACGAGCGTAATCAATCATCATTAATACTATATCCTGTTGGGACAAGATGCCAGCAAGAGTGATGTATATAAACCTTTCCTTTAATCATCAACTGAAGGATTTGTACAAAATTCTGAGGGTTCTGCACAATATGTGCAACCTACAAAGAAACTTAATGATTCCTAGTAGTATGTAACTTCAAAATAATCAAAAGTATTGCTAGTAAAAAGCAAAGAAGAGTTTAATCTATGATCTAAGGGTTGCAAGGGTCATGGATCCTCTCATTCGAATAGGCATCTATCGCTTTATCAGTGGTTAGACAAGTTTCAAAATCCTCCTCGCCCAGTTTTATACAAACCTTTTGAATAACTCCCTAATTTACCCTACCCTCCACACACCGAGTACATGTATTCTAAAGACATCAAATTCTGAGCAAGTAATGAAACAATTAGAGAAATTAATGCTTTACCTAGCTCATATGACAAGATCTCATGTGATAAAAAATAAGCATTCAACTTTAAATTGCAGAAACAATAAAAATATATTTATGTCAAATTAAAAATTGCAAAAACAATTCATCAAATCTACTCTATTGAAATACTAGAAATCTTCCACAAATTGTAGTAAATCTACATTATCTACTATGTTCTATCAACATTCATACAAAAATAGTAAATCTATCCTAATGCACAAGTCCTTGTAGCCACCTATGGATGGGTCTTGATCCAAGGTGGTATAGGAATGGTAATATTACTAAATAAGATGGAGGAATAAAACTATTCATTTAATTTGAAAATAATTGTTCAAACATCACAAACTTAGTTTCATCTTTCAAACTATAATAAAAATGAGAATATAACAAAGTTGGTGCTAGCCTCGATATTCGCTCCATTCCGATTTAAATATAAAAATGTATCCTTTATTCTAGTTGCTAACATGAAGTCTATCCAAAATATTTTCATGCAATTAATGCCGAGTGTGCTGGTGTCATCACTCGAGATCAAAAAGAGTGATGTGGCGTTGCCTTAGATATGTTCAGTAGTCACCAAGTGCTATGTAGATTCATCTAGGCCTCCCATTGATGATCCATGAGTAGTATTGAATCCACTTGTGATGTCCTCCAAGTAATCATGGTTGTACTCGAAAATTGGAAGTGCTTTAAGAAAACTGGTAGTGCTCCATCATCATCTTCCTATGTCTTCAGATAGTTGAAACTTTAGTAGTAAAAAATGGCACTCATTCTGGGTGTTGAGTCACATAAAATGTCAGATGCAACAGGATTCCTTCATAATATGCTAGATCACCAAGTTATTAGTATATTTGTAGCATGCTAGTCACTAAAAAGGAAATTATTAATCAACAAAGCAATTATTTCTAAATATGCATATAATCCAAAATAAGTTCCTTTCTTGTCTTAATCTATGTGTATCTTGTCTTAATCTATGTGTATTATTTCCATAGATGGGGTTAGAATGCTCCATTCTATCAAGAAAAACGATGGATTTTGCAACCAAAGATGGGAGCCATCACTACTGATACATTTTTTTTTATGTAAAAGCAAAGTGTAAGTATGCAACAATGAGCTTAGTAAAATTCATGCCACAATTTGTACACAAGGAAATAATTAAAAGTAAAACCGTGGGCTTGAATCTAGTTTTATTGTTGATAGAAACTTTTTTGAAATTCCTAAAATTATGTTTCATTTTCCTGCAATGAACTTAACTTATTTTACCCCTAATACCAAATGGTCGATTAATTTTTTTACTACACACTTTTACCCCTAATACCAACATATGCTATGAACAACCTATATAGGGTGTTATGTAAAAACAAAGTGTAAATTTGAAAAAATGGGATTAGTAAAACGAACGCCATTGTATGTACACAAGTCAATAATTGAAAGTAATACCTCATACTTGAATCTAATTACATTGTTGACAAAACCTCCTTCAGATTCCTAAAATTATGTTCCATTTTCCCGCAATGAATCTACCAAGATGGCGATTTTTCAAACAACCTATGCTCAGTTAGGTTATGAACTACTTATACAGTTTACAAAGGGTAAATTTGCAAAAATGGGCATACTAAAATGCACGCCACATTCTGTATGTAGTTCAATAATTAAACATAAAAGCATAAGCCTGAAAAAATTTACATTGTTCACAAAAACCGCTTTCAGATTCCTAAAATGATGTGTGATTCACCCACAATGAATCTGCCAAGATGGAAATTTTTCAAATAACTTATGCGCAAAGTCATGCTATGAACTATTTTGTAAAATGCATGCCTCTCTCTATACATTGATTAATCATTCAAAGTAAAACCATAGGTATGAACCTAGATATATTGTTCACAAAAACCTCTTTCTGATTCCTAAAATGGTGGGTAATTTCCCCCCAATGAATCTACCAAGATGGTAGTTTTTCAAGCAAATTATGATCAGAGTCAGTATATGAACTAATTATACCATGGTGTTATGTAAAAACAAAGTGTAAATTTGCTAAAATGGGATTAGTAAAATGCACACCACAGTCCATAATATAAACTAAAAGCACAATTGGTGGTTCTCTGATATGATAACCATTAAAGGATTACAGATCAGGGTTCCTAATTTATTTATCAAGCCAAGAGTGTACAAACTTAAGAGGTACTAAAAGTAATTGTCCAACTGCTAAGAGCTTCTACACTACCTATAAAATGAAATGGTTGATGGATTTCTTCATAAGTATTAGTTTTTGTAATGGTTTCTTTATGAGGGCTATCCGAAAAAATACCATTATTGAAATAAACTTGAGAGCACCCCAAATATTCAATGTTCTATGTTATGGTGACATGAGAAGGATCTTCAACAATGTTTGGACTTTGATGAACTTCTTCAGTGGGAGGATCATGGAGGTGTTGCTCAATAATGGGAGTTATGGTTTCTATCATCTTTTTTCAGTTAGACGAAGCCTCTTTCTACAACAATTACCACATCTTCATCACCATCATACCACCTCTTAAGAAATATAGCACATATTTTTTCAAGGGATGTAATGCATTTATCAGGAAGGAATAGTACCACATCCAAGCATCCTTCTCTAGAGTACTATAAAATATCTGCATCATATTATCTTGATGAAGCACATTGAGATCATTTCCCACCAATGAAAGAAAAGATATGATGTGCCAAACAACTCAATCACCATTTCCAAAAAAGATTGGAAGCTAGACATTCCCCTTATTTGAGAGACATGGCTCATGGTTGGGAAAGCCCGGGATTCCTGAGAAGTCAATGGGAGGATATGCGCTGGAAATTTGATCTTCGAACTCTTCATCATCCATAATGGCTATCGATAGTATATATCTAAATCAATCATGCATCTTGTATTGAACAATGAGCTTTAAAGACTTTACAATGTTGCATGGGCTCATCTACACACAATCAGTCTCAACAATTTTATAAGAAACAAGGTTTTATCCCTTCAATGGAGTCACCATGTGAGAAGAAAAAAATTGCATTATAAATCTCTCATTAAAAGCTATTTTTTTTCTTTGTAAATTACAAAATACAAAAGTTCAGTGGATTCACCAGATGAAAAATAAAGATCTACTCTAAACATTCATCAAATAAAGCAAAAACAAAAAAGTAAAAAGAAAAGTCATACTCCGGGAATAAAAAGACTTCTCCCCGGCAGCGACACCAAAAATGTTTCCTCCTGAAACAAACTTAACCGCAAAAAAAGTCTCCAACCCACTAGGTGTGTTCTTGAGGGGAAACTATGAGTTTAGGGCCCATTATCACCTCGATTCCTAACTCCTCCATTTAGAACCAACTCCCAAAGGTCAAGGGGGGTAGTCCCTATTTACTAATTTTTCAAAGTTTTTATTTTAGGAATTAAAATTCAATTAAACTTGACTAAGGTTTTATGACAAGCAATCATTAGAGGAAATTTGAGGTCTAAAATGGGTCTTATAAGAAAACGAGCCATCATATAAGAAAATGAGCCAACCATAATTGCTTGATGAGTTGGAATTCAAGAACCAATAGAATTTCAATAAAATGAGTCAACCATAATAGTTGACTTGAGATATTTGTCATAAAAAAACTACTTTTTTTGTTCGTATTTTCAACATGTCTCCCTGTGTTTTTACTCAAATTTTGAGCGAGAGCACTCGTTGTATGCGAAATTAAATTCCGCATCCAATGAGTACCCACACTACATACTTTTGATGGAGCCTGGAGTACCCACATCATCATCACATTTTTCAGGTATTTCTTGTTTTTGGGGTGGTGGACTCCGTCAAAAGTATACCGTGTGGGTACTCGTTGGATGCAGAATTTAATTTCGCATCCAACGAGTGCTTTTGCTCGAAATTTGAGTAAAAACACAGGGATATATGTTGAAAATACGAACAAAAAGTAGTTTTTTCTTTCTTCCTCCAAAATTAATGAATATTATTTTATTATTTTAGATATTATTTCATTATTTTAACTATTATTTTATTGTTTTCCTTAGGAGACCTATTTTTTACCTCAAATTTCCTCTAATGCATGCACTGTGCAACAAAATATTATAATGAAAAGTAAAACCTTCATGAATTCAACCAAATAATGTTATAAGAATGAAACAACCAATTAATCACAATACGAGTGCCATATCTATTGGGCTTAGAATTTACAACAAATCAATAATTGCTTAATTAATCGTAAAAGATACACAATAAATTGCAATGATTTTCTTTCCTAGAATTAGAACATTCAAAATTGCAAGAATTGAAATAAATGACTTGCTTGCAAAAATGAACTTAACTAATAATGAAATATACTTGAATTTGAAATAACTTGCTTGAAAATGAGAATGCACTTGAAGTAGAAGATTTGGAAATAAATGCAAGAAAGATGAAATGTTTTGCAAGTGGTCCTGTAAATTTTAGTTAATTTTAAGTCTCACTTTGGCTTAGGGGATTAATGCATGAGACGAGAATAAAAAATATATCTAATGTGGCTATCCCAAACACTTATCTCTTTCTATTGAGGTAAATTGTTGGGTTCTTAACAAGAGAACACGAGGTTCCATTCTAGCTCAATGGTTAGAACAAGAAAATCAAACAGAAAAGAGATATCTAAGAAATGAACATATCACTTAGCTACTTATAACCACTTAATTCAAAACTATGCAATCTAAGCTAATGTACTACAAATAATTCCTACTGTTGAGGCGCATAACAGATCTACTTAAATGGAAAGTCAACATTCTTTCAAAAATAGATCAACTTAATTGAAAAGACATATTTTACTTAAAGCATGAAGGACCTAACTATTGATCATGTAAAAGAATTTCTAAACATGAAATGAATGTAAAGGAATTACAATTATCCTGACTCACATAATCTAAATGTTGAAAGTGTTGAAATAACATATTCCTAATTAAATTGTAGAAAATCAACCTACAAGAAACTACATGAAAGATCAAAGAATAGTACAACATCTATTGTTCTACCCTACAAAAAAACAAAGTAATGTGAAATTAAATATAACCTCTAACAACAATTATTTTAAAGGCAATCAAACATATGTATAAACTATATAAACTACCAATGAGCTCCTATATTGCCTTGAGGGGGCCCTTCGCCAAAGCAAGCACAGGAGCAAAATAAAACTAAGTACTCACAAGATGTAGAAGACACACAATTATCACTAAAATACTTTGTTGGTAATTATCTTCAGAAGTGGTTCACAATTCAAAAAATTTATGGAAATATGTTGTAATTGTTGAAATACTGTAACTTCTAAGAATATTATATTTGTACTTTATTATTCCGGAGATGTTTCATTCCTCCGTAGAGATCCTATTGTATATCCGGAGATGTTTATTCCTCCGATGGAATGTGATAACTTGGGTTATTAGACTTCCCTAGTGGGGTCGGCCCAGAGTCAGTTGTATGGCGTGTTTAAGTCCCCTAGTGGGGTTGGCCTAGTCAGCATTATGTTGAGTGGTTAAGTTGGGGCCGACCTTGTTAGTGTAAAAGTCAAGTGGGAGTAGTGTATAAATAGAGGAGGTGTGTTCCTCATTTAAAAGACATTCACTCACTTGTGAAACTCTCATAAGATAGAGAGAGATCTATAAAGGAGGAGAAGGAGCTCATGTTTGGGGATTACATCTTTGTATTTGTTGGTCATCTATATTGAGGAAGCTTTGCTGGGTTTTCTACCCCATGAGGGTTTCCTAGGATAAATCTGTGTCTCTTATGTTTAAGTTGTGCATGTTATTCTTTCAGTGATCCTGTATATGCTATTGTTGTGAAATTGAATGTAATACTGATGTTATCTATCTTATCATATTGAATTTTAACATGATATCAGAGCTAGCCTAAAGGAAGGCAATGTATGGCACTTACGACACTTGCTTCATTTGCAACAATTTGAAAGTTAGGGTTTTGTATAGCAAAAACCAGTCATCGTGTCACTTTCGCTATAACTCAATTTTGGGGAAGGTTCAAGATCCGAAACGTTTACAGGCCAAAGATGAAATGTTCATGTACCTTGTGTCTGAAGTTCAGTCTCAGATTCGTTGTACTTTTTGAGATATGATCCGTACAGTTTAGGGTTTTTGCCTCTTCCAGAATGTAGTCTTGAACAGGTGACCTAGGGGAAAATGTCATATCTCGAGCTAGGAAGCTCCAAATGAAATTTATTAAATAGTGATAGTTAGGGCATGGACATTAGTTTCACAGGTATAGGTTTCAGATGCCGAAGTTGAAACAGTGACACGTGGCACTCCGTACAAGTTCGCTATGCTGTTTCATCCCATAAATAGGTCATGTTGCGACACTTAGCATATCTCTGTCATGGAGAATCCATTGAATCTCATACTTGTGGGTTTGGGAAGATGAAAGGTCATGCTACCACATGCCAAAGTTTTAAACCCTGCAGATCCGAAATTGCAAAGATACACTAGAAACAATACGGCACATCTGAAATGGCTCAACGAAGGACATCTAAGAAGACGAGGAAGAAGCTCTCACTTAGGGTTTTCGGTGGTTAGGTATGGAAGGACCTAATACAATGTTGGAGAAACTTGATGCAACATTGGAAACTTTTATAATGGATTTGGAATCCATTCATCATAGATATTAATCCTCCATCAAAATGTTGTGGGAGGAAGGAGATTGAAGATTAGGGTTTCCAAGTAAGAAGAAACCCTAGCAAAGTTGGGAGACTCATAAGGCAGTAATGAAGAAGGTTTAAATGGAACTGATATTCTATCATTCTAGCACCATGAACATACATAATATGTTTACAACTGATCTACCTTGTATGGTTAGGGTTTTACCCTTATAGAGAAGACTACTCGACAGGTATGACTTGAGAAGATACAAGTATGTTTTGAAATCTGTTTAGTGATTAAGTTTCTAATATTTTTGTCTTCATATTATTGACGTTAGTACAATCATGATTAGTTTTAGATTGTCTGATCACCTTAGTAAAAGTATGAATGCATGTGAATGATAGAAGACATTCATTGATTAGGGTTATGACACTTATGATTGTGCTAATGCACCTGTGGTGTTGTATGAGGATGATGTTGTCTGCTAACAAGATATAGGTACATCAAGAAAGAAAAATCAAGTTCTATGACCATGATGGCATGAAGAGAAAGACTCATCCATAGTATTAGACCACATAAAAGCTATACTTATGAGGTATGTATGACTTTGTTCTACTATGCTTAACTTATGAGATATGCAGGTTCTAGCACAAGGTCTCTAAATCATTGAAGAGAACAAAGAAGATATTGTTTGGGTATGTTAAGACATAACCAAGCATGATAATCTAGGTATGTTTTTCCTATATCAAGTTAGAATCCTACTTTTTGTTAGGATCTTAGGTAAGTATACCTATGTATGAAATGATCATGACCATACATACTTAAGATGATTTAGAATCATAATGTGTTGATAGTATTGAGATTATACTAATGAATGTATGATTATGTATGAGATCATGAGGATGACACTAGTGCACACTTAAGCATGCATAGTGGTACAGAATGGATAGACGTTCAAAGACATATAATGATAATATAATAAAATAGAGATCAAGCAGGAGGCAACCACACAAACATAAAAGATAAGTATTTGAGTTGTTATTTGAATCTCTGAATAGTTAACGATATTGCTTGTAATAGTTGTATGCATATTTATATTCCTAGAATATATCATGCATAGTGTAAGCATTCATATAGCATTGAACAGTATACTACCAATATGCATACGATGGGTAAGTTGGATAAACATTCCATTGTTGTTTATCTAGAATGAAACCTCTTTGCTGACATGCTAAGAGCTGTGAACGCTCTTGATAGTATGTTCTGGTATAGATGGAAGGCATCTAGATAACCATTGTATCCATACATGATATGGAAAAGTGTTGTGCCAAAGTATTGGTCAATATCGTTGCATAACTATGTGAATCATATCTGTATGCATAATAGGTTATCATGTCAACATGATTTGATGATTATGAAGTATTACTAATCATGTAATTAACTTTGATTTGTAGGAAAGATCATGTGGTATGATCTACAAAAGAAGGATGATGAACACTGAACAAGTGATGGATGTTCAACAAGAAGACTTACAAATCACACGTAATATAGAAGGCTCGTGGCTAGAGGATTCTATTAGAAAGAGGGAGAGGATCATGACGAGATGTTTGCTCCAAATGGCTAGATAAGACCATTCTCTTAATGGTGTAATTGAAGAAGTACGAATCCAGAAAACTCTCAGGATTCAATTGAAGAAAGCTCTGTACGGGTACCCAGGATCGATAGTCATTTGATGAGCTTAATAATCACCATGGGTGATGCGTATTTCAACCTTTGCTACAAGGTTGAAGATGGTTTCTATATACAGATGACATTCTTCTCTTAGATGGATGCAAGAAGGAACTCACCACATAGTTTGAATGATCTTGAGGCTCATATCAGTAGACCCATGTGACGAGAGATGGAATGGATAGATATGTAGAAGATCACTCAATGCAGAGTGTGAATGATGTTCAGTTACATAGGGAGAATTGATAGCTTCTTGACAAGCTTGGGATTTACAAAACGTAAAGCTGATCCTAACCTTTACCTTAAGGTTATGGATGATGAACCTATCATACTATTACTGTATGTGGATGATATCTTTTTGACAGGGAATGAGAAACAGATCATGGAAAGCAAGAAGGAGTTAGCTACAGAATTTGAGATGAAAGATCTCGGATTGATGCATTACTTCCTAGGTCTGCAAGTATAGCAAGGCCCAGAAGGAATCTTTCTCAACCAGGGAAAGTATTTGATATGTTGGAATGCAAAACCATGGTCGAGTCCCATGGATTCCAACTTGAAGTTGTTAGCCAGTAACTCATCAGAGTTAGTGGATGTGACTCTGTACAGATAGAATAATGGGTCATTGATATATTTGACGAATACTAGGCCATATTTATGCTTTGCTGTGAACACCTTGAGTTGGTATCTAGTGGAACCTAGGCATGTTCACCTGATAGCTACAAAGCATGTGATGAGGTACCTAAAGGGTACGATAGACTTTGGTCGATGTTATCTTGAGATCATGATTTCAGATGCTGATTAGGAAGGAAGTGTATTAGTCAGGGAGAGCACATCGGGTGGATGTTATTGTCTGGGATCTACCATGATCTCGTGGTTTAACAGGAAGCAGTCTAGTGTGGCTCTCAGCATAGCTGGAGTGGAATATATAAATGCTTCCTCTGCTAGTTGTGAAGCGATATGGCTTCGGAAGTTGTTATCACGATTGTTTGACTTAGAGATGGACCCCACTGTGATCCTATGTGACAACCAGATTGATGACAGAGAATCCAGTATTCCATTATAAGTCAAAGCACATTGAAATATGATATTTCCATATACGAGATATGGTGCAGAAAGGAGCTATAAAGCTTGAGTATGTGAGCACTGATGAGCAAGTTGCTGATGTCTTGACCAAACCCTTGTCTCGAGTAAAGTTTGAGTATTTATGAGACAAGCTTGGTGTAGTTCAGAAGGACCCTCCTTGAAAGGGGGAGTGATATGGTTGATGATGATGTTTGGATACTGGTATCAATGATGATATTTCGTATATCGAAGGTAAAGTCGATGATGAGGATACCTGTATTGATGAGGATACTGTATCGATGATATGGATACTTGTATCGATGATGAGGATACTTGTATTGATGATGTGGATACTTGTATCGAAGATGAGGATACATGTATTGATGATGTGGATACTTGTATCGAAGATGAGGATACGTGTATTGATGATGTGGATACTTGTATCGATGATGAGGATACATGTATCGATGATGAGGTTACATGTTCTGACGATGAGGTCGATGATGAGGTTACCTGTACCAACGATGAGGCCGATGATATCAACGATAAGGTTGATATGTGGTCCTAAGACTTGGTATAAGTTGACGAGGGGATTGTATCATCCCCGAGCTTCGGTCCCTAAATTTATCCGTAGACATATGTCTCCAAGAAGTGGTCCCTAGTGGGAGAGAGGGGATTGTATCATCCCCGAAATTCGGTCCCTAAATTGATCCATAGACATATGTCTCCAAGAAGTGGTCCCTAATGGACGAGAGGGGATTGTATCATCCCCGAACTTCGGTCCTTGAATTGATCCGTAGACATATGTCTCCGAGAAGTGGTCCCCAGTGGACGAGAGGGATTTCATCATCCCTGGACTTCGGTCCCTGAATTGATCCATAGACATATGTCTATGAAAAGTGGTCCTTAGACTTTGTCTAAGTGTACGTGATAGGACTGCATCGTCCCTAAATAGTTGGTTGAAAATGTACATGATAGGACTGCATCATCCCTGAACAGTTGGTTCAAAATGTACATGATAGGACTACATCGTCCCTGAACAGTTCGTTCAAAATGTACGAGACTGGATTGCATCGTCCATAGACATGAGAGGTGTCTTAAATTGATCAGGATTGATCATCCTGTAAGTAGATATGGGTTGCATCGTCCATAGACATGAGAGGTGTCTTAAATTGATCAGGATTGATCATCTTGTAAGTAGATCTGGATTGCATCGTCCATAGACATCAGAGGTGTCTTAAATTGATCAAGATTGATCATCCTGTAAGTAGATCTGGATTGCATCATCCATAGACATGAGAGGTGTCTTAAATTGATCAGGATTGATCATCGTGTAAGAAGATCTGGATTGCATCGTCCATAGACATGATAGGTGTCTTAAATTGAGAGGGATTGATCATCCTGTATGAAGATCTGGACTACATCATCCATAGACATTAGAGGTCTCTTAAATTGAGAGGGATTGATCATCCCGTAATTGGATCATGTGTATTGCAGAGTATGATTCTATGATGATGTTGTTGATTGAGAGGATCCAGATGATGATATTGTTGATCAAGATGATCGAGATGATGATACTGTTGATCGAGAAGATCCAGATGATGATATTGTTGATCGAGAGGATCCATATGATGATACTGTTGATCAAGAAGATCCAGATTATTATTTTGTTGATCGAGAGGATCCAGATGATGATACTGTTGATCGAGACAATCCAGATGATGATACTATTGATCAAGAAGATCCAGATAATGATATCATTGATCGAGAGGATCCAAATGATGATAATATTGATCGAGACGATCCAGATGATGATGATGTTAATCGAGAAGATCCAGATGATGATGCTATTGATCGAGAAGATCCAGATGATGATACTGTTGATCGAGAAGATCCAGATGATCAAGAAGATTCAGATGATGATGTTATTGATCAAGAAGATCCAGATGATCAAGAATATCCAAATGATGATGTTGTTGATTGAGAGGATCTAGATGATGATGCTCTTGATCAAGAGATCCAGATGATGATTGTTGTAGCTGTTCGGATGTTGTAGAAGATGAAGACTCAGTACTGAAGATGTTGATGTTCCAGTATTGAAGATCTTGAAGATGTTCCAGTAACTATTTGAGTTATTGATGAAGAAAGCTTCCAATGATTTATAGATGTATTATGTATCATGTAGTTGATGACTCCTTGCTCCTGCATATGTTGTTATAATATCCTTCTCGTTAAGGGGGAGTGTTGAAATATTGTAACTTCTAAGAATATTATATTTGTACTTTATTATTCCAGAGATGTTTCATTCCTCCATAGAGATCCTATTGTATATCTGGAGATGTTTATTCCTCCAACGGAATGTGGTAACTTGGGTTATTAGACTTCCCTAGTGGGGTCGGTACAGTCAGCATTATGTTGAGTGGTTAATTTGGGGCCAACCTAGTTAGTGTAAAAGTCAATTCGTAGTAGTGTATAAATAGAAGAGGTGTGTTCCTCATTTAACACACATTCACTCACTTGTGAAACTCGCATAGGAGAGAGAGATATGCAAAGGAGGAGAAGGAGCTCATGTTTGGGGATTACATTTTGTATTTGTTGGTCATCTATATTGAGGAAGCTTTGCTGGGTTTTCTACCCCATGAAGGTTTCCCAAGATAAATCTGTGTCTGTTATGTTTATGCTGTGCTTGTTGTTCTTTCAGTGATCTTGTATATGCTATTGTTGTGAAATTGAATGTAATACTATGTTATCTATCTTATCATATTGAATTTTAACAGTAACTATCTATCAGGATACTTGAAGGTTGAACCCTTGTTTGTGTGCCCGGAGGATTATTTATGACAAAAGTATAAAAAGACCTAAAAACTGATATAACATCTAATTGAAGTATAATACTCAACTACAACTGATCCTTTTCTCCTAAAATATTGGAGGTGATCAGTAGTGGTAAGGATCTTGGAGATTGGATGCATTGATGATCTGCTTGATCACCCTCCTTGTCTTTATAATTTATCCTCATGAATCTCTGAATTCTCATTATTGGTTCTCCTTTATTGGTAGGCTACAATTCGACTCTATCTTCTTTGTCAAAATTGGGGATTTTGTCTTCATGTAACGTTCTGTTTCATGCATTTGGAATTTATGCAATAACTCCATGCATTAGATTTTTTTTAAAAATAAAATAAAGTAAATCAAGCAAGAAAAAAGATACGCACTTCAATCATCATCATTCTACTTGTTAAGCACGCAAACAACCTCACAGTATGTGAACCATGCTTTAAATAGTGTTATTTTGCCTCCATTGTCACACTTAAGATATGTCATTTACCTACCAAAATTGAGGCTTATCATTCCCCCCAACTAAAGGATTTGCACATCTCTGTGCAATCTATCATTCATGCATTTTAGAATTTTCCTATTCTACCTATATCTCCTTGCCATCATAAGCAATAATTCTCCGAACTTCTCCCTGGTTATAGTATCCCAAAATCTATTCCACCTACTCCCAATTTTATTTTTCTACTTCTTCATCAATTTCCTAGATGTTACTGAGAGGGAGAAACAATATTGGATTCATTTTGAGGCCTATACATTCAAGCCCCTTTATCTGCAAAGTTTATTTATATAACTGGGCTCTAAAGAGGGAAATTTTCAAATTGTTTGGGGAATGAGACTCCTTGTGTTTGAAGTCCCATGATAACCCTACCCATCTCATTGCCTTTTCCTTGATTGAGTATTGTTTCATTCCTTCTAAAAATGATCACAGTGAATTATGGATTCTTGTTGTTTTTCCTTTAGAATCATAATCAAGTCGTGATCAACAATCAGGGTTAGATGGCTCTGTATGACTATGTCAAGGTTGGAAGTCTCAACGCGTATCCATAACCCACTTGTCCACTCTTCTTAATGATAGAGATATGTATCCTGATCCCTTTCAAGTTCAGTGTTTAACCAAGAGCAAAGAGATCTCAACTAAACATCTCCTACATATGGATTTGGGGACCACCTGTAAGGATGAGGAAGGATAAAATTATGTATATAAAGTTCACTTATGAAATTTTTTTCTTCTTTGGAAATGTCATGACAAGGTTCCATGAATTCCTTTGGATTTGTGATGCTATAGGGAATTTGTTTCTTAAGCCAATACAGTTGATACTTACACCATATTTCTCTTAGTAAAAATTCATGTAGTTTGGATGGAGGTCTACAAGAAATGATTTCCTAAAAAAGTTGGGTACTCTTGCTCATAGTGCCCTCCAAATCCTCTACCTGCTGATTTTTCTTTTCCAATTCCTTCTTATTGTCGTATACTTCTTATTTACTGAAGTTCCTTATTTCTCTGTTCAAGTTCTCTTTGATTAACTGAGCACCAGACCTTCAAAATTTGTACTTTTTCTTGTAACACTTCTACTTCGGTTGATAATGCCTCTCTCTTGTTTGTAGAGTATTTTCCAAGGACCGTTCCATGGATTTCAATTATGCAAGCTCTTCTTTCACCTGTTTCAGTTCCATTATCGTACTCTGTAGTCAAGGATTTGTGTTTGGTGTTACCCCTTCCTTTCCTAATAATGGCTATTCAGAATCCATATTATCATCAATCTCAATTGTGAATGGGTCTTCAGAGTCACCCTTACTATTTTGCTATTCTTCATATTCAATTTGTCGTGCTTCTGAGGCTCGAGATTGTGCTTTAAGTTTCCGGTGAAGTATTTCAAACTCGCATGCTTTTGCAAAGGAGGTCTTATTTACCTTGGACGAGGTGAAACCAAACTACCTGATTAGGTCAGCATCATCGTCTTCTACATTAATCTTTTTCTTCACTCTAATGGTAATAGAGGTTGCTTCTGCTCCCTTCATCTACAGGATTGAGGCTGGGATTCTAACTGAAATACTTTTTGTTTTCTTAGTTCCTTCAGAAGTGGATACATGAACAAGTCCTAGAGTTCTCATCAGCTGCACGTGAAGGAAATATAGAAGGAGGTGATTTTGTAATCCAGTGGTTTTGTGAAATGTTCCATGTTAACATATACATTTAACTTCTGAAACACATCATTTCTCTGAAGTTCCCTTCATCAAACCCATGCTCAAATGTCACTTATCTAATGCGCTCTTCTATGAGTCCTGGACATAGCCACTTTCATCCACTGGTTTTTGCTACGACAACAAAAATATTTCTCCTGCTATATGTCCTTCGTGTCCCAATTGCTCTACTTTGTACAATATAGAAATGCTTGTCAATACAATTTGCAATGAATCACTTTTAAATGATTGTAAAACAAATACTATAATTGAGAACTCAAGTCAATCAAGGCATCCTATCATTGCTGAAAAGCTCAAAAAAAATATCTCATTTGCAATAAACGAATCAAGAAGAGTCATAAAAGACCATGCACAATCTTTACCTTTTTAGAAACTAACTAATCCAATTCCTCCATTGTTGCAAGAAAGAAGTTCAAAGGACTTGGACATTTAAAACAGGACATAAGAAACCAAGGCCCGATCATACATCAACAACAAAGAAACTATGCAGAAGCAATGAATGGAATTGAAACATATTTATAATTAATTCAAGACACACCCACTCATGCATGTGCAGTTTGTGAATGTGTACATTTTCAAAAAGAAATGTATTCTATTGGCAGTTTTGTTATGGCGAGCTTATTCTGCTTAGTAGATGATACACATCCAGAGACAACGAAAGTTTTGACCAAATTTGCATAAAATGCAATAATGCAATTTGCAACGAAAAATATGCCTTTACAAATATGAAGAAACAAAAAAAGGGCATATTTCTTGTCTTTAACACCTTTAGAGGAAAGACTAGTTGCACCAAGAATGGCCTTTGCACACATAAGACAGCTTGGCTACAAAAAATATCAAATTGAACTTATAGGCACAATCATAAATTTCCTTACCAATTTGAAAAGAGTCCAATTGGCCTTGCCAAGAAATCTATCTGACACAATTGTTGTGATGATAAAAATAAAAATCGAATACAAAAATGCCTTCTTGTTCTGTGCCATATGGCCAAAACATGTTATAATTTCTTTGAAAGACTTGTGTGATAATCCCCTATACAAATCTGAGGGCATTGTCATCAACACTGATGGGAAAAAGTTTTCAAAGATTTTCAACAACACAAAAATGAATCATTGGAATTGGAATCACTTGAATGAAATGACAATGAGGAAGATTTAGAACCAATATGTGAAACATTGATACAATAGTATGGAGAATCCCATCTAATAGATGATCTTGACAATCGGATCATACAAATTGAACTTTCTAAAGGTCTCAAGTCATTGGGCATTTTCCAAAATATGTTCTCTGAAGAGCTAAAATTCCTGTCTTTGTTTTATGGTTATGTTAATGTGGGAGTTATGCATTGGCATCAACTAGGAAGAATTGGCCCTATCCAAAGGTGTCAAGCTTACTTTAAGTCATTTAAATAGCCAACCCCAACGGGGTTTTATGGTTCTATTAGCCGATTTATTCTATCCAATTCTAAATTATTTAAGTAAACTAATCTAACTAGTAAAAAAAATCTAACTAAGAAAAGATAAATACTAAACTAATGTTAATTAAATCAAAGAATAAATATGTACAAAAATCTTTATAAAATATACAAATTTACCATCATACTTCTTGGTAAAGTCCCAAGAATGACAAGATGTTATAGCAGAAAACAATTGCAGAATTTTAATGAGATGCAACATGCTAAACCGCTGCAGAATACAATTCTGTAAGCTACAGTATGCAGGTAATTATAGAAATGAAAATGCAACAAATTAAGTTAATGAATTTTTCAGAGATGGGGTACACAATGATCCTTCTTTCCTGCCATCTCGTTGAGCCCTTGCGACCCCTTCAAAATTCGATCCGATATTTTTCCTTGATCTATAGATATTTGATTTCTCAAAATTAGAAGCACAGATCTTTCTATGACCTGACTTGGGTCAATAAATCACATTCTAATTATGTCCTCTCGATTTTTTATAACCTGCAAATAAAAAACAATGGATTAAAAATCCAATAACCCAAAAATAAAAATAAAATTAAAACAGAATCAAATCGAGACATGACGACTAATGCGATTTTGCAATAATTCATCTAATGCTTGTAGCAAAATATTCACTTCATTCGCCGACAGTGGTAATATTCACTAATATTCATTCGCCAACATTTACCAGCCAATATGGCATTTACCAGAGATTTTACCAACCGTGGCATTCATCTTTTCCATCAAGTAATGCATTGATGTCCAAAACCGCCACCTGACACAAAAATACAATTGCAAAAGTGAGCAAAATAATACCCGAGATAAACAATATGAAAATAAATTGAAATCAATGACAGATTTCATTTTGTATAATCATGATCTGAAGACTCGTTTATTTCTGCGCTTTTGCTGCTCGGAAAAATCTTCTTTGACAATTTGAAATTGTGATTTTAATGCATCTTCGTTGATACGGTTCAACTGTGTGGCTCACTATCAAGAAATACCAATAATCCATGCAGTTGGTGTTGATCGGACAATCCCATGATCCAATGCTGAATTAGATTTTCGAGCTCTTAATGTTACTCATAATCCCGGACATATTAATATTCCTAAAAAAAATAGAAAGTTAAGTACAATTAAAAAAAAATGACATAAAATTTTAAAAAAAAATCATTGTAAGAGAGACGAAATTTATACAAGAAATGATATATTATTGTGCACTATACTCATCAATAAAAAGGCTTAATAAAAATTCTTATAAAAACTCCTCTTTCCTTTTGATGTGGAATCTTACCCAAAGAAGAATCCATATATTAATGAGGAGAAATTAACCTTTTCATTGATGTAAAAAGTGAAAATATACATGTGGAAATGTTAACATTTCAAGTAGAATTATCACAACCATAGGACAAAATATATATATCCTAACGAAGAGACATAAGTGCAATCTTTTGAAATTGACATCATAATTAATATTAAAAATTTCATAATAAAGTTTTTAAAAATATTTTCTTGACCTTTATAACCACTAAGTTTGAAATATTATTTGTTGTAATGTTAATAGTGATTGGTATTTAGTTTTGTAATAAGTTTTTTTTTAATTTTAAGAGAAGAATAAAAATTACATTTATTATCTATATAAAAATATAAAAAATGATGTCGTTTATAAATATGTGTCATAATTTTATTTATATAAATTATAGGTGTACATGTGATGTTATATAAAAACCAGCCTAGATCCCAATACCTAGCCATCTAATCCTAAGCTCTAAAGTCTCTAGTTTAAGTCTTATATTTACTTTTTACTTTGTATTATTTATTTTTGTTTATGGTCGAACATAATATTTATTATTTTTTACTTTGTATTATTATTTTCTGTTTACTTTGTATTATTTTGTTACTAGACAAACACTCTAAAGTCTCATATTTACTTTTTACTTTGTATTAAAAGTAAAAAGTAAAGTCTATAGTTTAAGTTTCATATTTACTTTTTACTTTGTATTATTCTTTTTTGTTTATGGTCGACATAATATTTACCACCTAATCCTAAGTTCTAAAATCTCTAGTTTAAGTCTCATATTTACTTTTTACTTTGTATTATTCTTTTTTGTTTATGGCCGACATAATATTTATTACTTTTTACTTTGTATTATCTCAATAAAATAAAAATTTTATTTACAAAAGTAAATAAAACTAAATTCCAAATTAACTTTAGTAATCAAAAAGATATATTTTCTTTTTTTTCTTATTATCATTTAGTTAAATATTATTTACAATTATTTACATGTGTTTTGTTTTGGAGGAAAATTTATAAAGGCTTTGCAAACCAAAGCTTAAAATAAACATGCAATTAATGTCAAAGAACCAAGAAGCTCAAAAAGATGACAAAAATTGTCAAAGTCACAGAGGATCCCACATTAAAAATAGATTCAAAAATATGAAAAGCCTAAGAAGTTAGACCTACTAGAGCAAGTCACCAACTAGTGTAAAATCATAAGTAATGAAAATTCAATGTTTATTGAAATTTAGAATGGGGCCATGGGGTTGTTGGGGTGCAAACATGTAGTACACTTCACCTGATTATTTTATTAATATCATTTAGCCTTAGTTTTAAAATTTGTTTTTGTAGTTGAACATTTCTCATTCTTAGTTTTATGGTGATTCTTTTTTCATTATATTTTGGGTGAACACCTAAAATAACATTATTGACATTTCTTTTTAGTCTTTATTTGTTAAAATAAACAGTCTCTGTGCATTTCACTAATATTATTTTTTTATCTATAAAATGTTAAATATATTTTGAATATTGATATCTATTTTAGATGCACTTTAGACATTTTGTGCTTGTGCCTTGGTTTTGATACAAAGTTATGTTATAAAATAGATAAGTTTTGGTTCGGTAGATCTATTTTGAATACACTTTACATATTTTGTACTATTGGCTTCAACTATTGTCCTGATGTAGTACAACATACTATGAATCCTTCGGATTGCATTGAAAAAAAATGTTCCTCTTTTGTATTTTACTTTTGATGCAAGTGAAGTGCATTATGATGCCATCTTTTTAATAAACATGATTTAATACTCCTTCTTCATAGTTATTGTTAGCTTTGCAAAATGACTTACATAAATGGCCATTGTTTTTTGAATCCTTCCTTCTATATGAGAAAATAAACTTCTACCATGAAACACAAGTTTTCATAGAAATAAAGTATTAATCTAATTGCATTTATCTCTATTTTAAAGATGGAAATTAGACTTTGAAAAATGGTTTAAAAAATGACATATTTCTTACTAATGAATAATTTTTTAATTTTTTTGAAGATTGCTTTTGTAACTCAATATTTATTGTTTGCAGTTTTATGTTTCTTTGTAGTTCACTAATATCACATTTCCTTAGAAAGTTGAATGTACTTTTGACACTCATGGTAACATAATGGAACAACTTCTGCAAATACAAACTTTGATGGCTGGGGAAAAAACGTTTGTTCAACGGCTTCTCACTAGTGCCTAGAAACACTTTCAAACTAGCATTTAGTTTAAAAGGGCTTTGATATATATATATATATAGTTTGATACATAACTTTTCCGTGCAAGTTATGCGTGAAACTTGGATGTTTTTAGACTTAGATGTATATAGTTGGAAACACTTTTCCAACAATCTATTTAGGAAGTTTTTTTTAATTATATTCCTTTTAATTTTTGATAAATATTTTTTTGAATCAAGTTTACCTTGTTATAATAGATATGTATAATTTAATTTTATTATTTATTCATAAGATTTAGGATTTTTATTTTATTCTTAAAATTTGTTATAAATTTGATTAAAAACAATTATATCATTTGTAAATAAAAATATGAAATCAAATTATAAAACTGTGTTAAAATCTCATAAAAAAAAAGGAGGACTTGATTTGGAAAACATTGTATCAAATATTTATTCCTTGAGTTGAAAAACATGGTCTGAGATGAGATATTTTACCATCTTGTGGAGTTTCTCAAATTAGATATGCTATGCTGCTCAATTAGATATGCTGCTCACCATCGGGCCACGTTAGCTTTGACCATGGGCAAGTATTAATAGCTCTATTCAGGCTTGAGCTGTTGAAATAGCTGTAGGCTGTTTTTATACTTTTGTATACATTTAATAAACTTCAGTTCAAAAAGCTCAAAAGACTGTAGGGTATTCTTGTTATATAAATAAATAATCTAATATATAGATAAATTTGAAATCTAAAAATGATCAAACAAACAAAGTGAAAAAAATAGAATTTAAAGTGATTTTTATTATATAAATAAATAATACAATATATACAGAAATTTGAAATCTAGAAATGATAGAGAAATTTGAAATTTAGAAACGATGAGGTATACATTGAAAAAATAGAATTTTAAAAATATGAAAAAATATAATATAAAAAATGTGCCATAGAATCTTAGAATTTTAAAAATATGAAAAGGTATAACCTAAAAAATATGGAATAGAATATTAAAATGTGAAAAATAAATTTACAAGTGTTTATATTTTATTATGTTCTTTTTAGTATAGTTATGATGTTTTTATATATTTTATGATGTTTTTCGTAACATAGTAGTATAATTCCATCATATTTGGTGTAGGTGTAATATGAATATGGATTATAAGTGGATAATTAAATTTTGAAAACTAATTTAAAGAAAGAAAGAAAAAAACATTAATTATTTAAACATTATAAAACAAAAATACCATTCAATTTCAGGCTTACTTATTAAATAATTATAAATAACGAAAGTTAGTTTCCCTCTCTCTCACACTTTCATATCCAAGGTTGATGAAATTTTGTTTATATATATTTTGGTATATTTGTGAATATTTGATTTAAAATATTATATATAAGCAAGCTATTTACTGTATTTTATTAGTACAAAGATATTTTTATTATTTTTTTGAAATCTTATTCGTACTGAAATTATGTTGCTATAGTTTTTTATAAATTTCACAAATTCATTCTTTTTAAAATTAACTCTCACCTTTGAAATTATTGCATTTAGAAGGACAATAATTTGTTAGAAGATTAACTCATGGAGAGAACCGTTGTGGGAGTTTACTAAAACGAATGTAGTGTTCTACTTTTAGATTTTGTAGGTACCACTCTGAATAAAAGTCATCAGAGCCACAGGTGCTACTCCTAAACTATAGACGCTTCTGCACTTTCTGTGTACATAGAATGACTCGCTGGTTACAATATGGAGCTTGGCGTCATTACACGAGAGTCATAAGAATGCAATGTAAGAACTTGTGCTTGTTTCATTATTGTAAGGCGCCATATAGACGGGGGACAAATTGTACTGCAAGATATGCAGTTAATTTGTGTATTGTCTTATCGAAATACAGAACTGCATTCAAATTATCGTCCGTGTACGTCCTATAAAAACTGCAGAACCTGGACACTGTTTATATCGTCACTTCTCATAAAAACGTTATAGGCAGGTATCAAAAACCTAAACCTATTTTATTTGAACCTTGGGTAAAAGCTATTTGACCAATGCCTTTCATCCGTCCGTTATATAGACGATACTGCGTCTTATTACAGTGTGCTTGCACTGACCAGCTTTCCTTACAGTCGTTATTATCCGACACATTTCTCAACTCTACCATTGTTTAAACGTTGGAAACCATGCCTTTCTGAGTAGTCACTGTTAGCTTTGGGGCACTGGCCACTATAAGATTTTGTTACAGATTCAATGGTAGAACGGGCCGGGCTTCTGCAGCGCCATGGCCCTACTAGATTTTCTTAATCAAGACCATTAAAGTGCGCCCTGTACTTTTATACACTGAATAATAACACTAACCCTTGCTTGACTTTGACAGTGGAAAGACTTGGTTCAAACTCTGCAGTATTCTGAGGCCTGAACTCATCAAAACTGCAGTATTCTGACGTTGCTTCACATTTACTCAAAACGAAAGCTGCTTCACTTTTCAGCCCGGATTTAGGGTTTACGATTTCCGGTTCAGTCACATGAATATCAAGAACAGGTTTGCATTCAATTCGCAATTCGGACTCTGCAAGGTTTTGATACACTCGAATGAAACGATGCCCTGCCATGGTGATGATATTTTCTGGGGGAAAGCATGGCCATACTTCCAGCACTGATGACATCATACGCATGCCTACAACATAGAGCCAGGTGGTTTTTGACTATGTAAGTTTGCAACTTTTGCAGGTCGATTCCTTTAATGTGGGCAGATTATTATGAAATGTAGAAATGTCCCGGCAATGGCTTGTTTGTACTGATTTACAGTAAAGTGACCTGACTCATGAATGTTGTACTGAATTGCAGGTTTTGTACCTGCAGGCTGCCATGTTCGATGCCTAAATATAATATAACTTCAGAATATCTAGCTGACAGAATTTTCCTCTTTTAAAGGAGTTAATTGGCATTGATGTAATTTCTCAAGGTTGCAAACGCTGCAGCTCGTAATGGCTGTTTGAAGTTAATTAGGTCTAAAGAGCTGACATTGATGTAATTTGTCAAGGTTGCAAACGCTGCAGCCGGTAATAGTTGTTTGAAGTTAATTAGGTCTATAGAGCTGACATTGATGCAATTCCTCAAGGTTGGAAACGCTGCAGCCAGTAATGGCTGTTTGAAGTTAATTAGGTCTAAAGAGTAGCTCTTGTTATATGTGCGTATTTATTGCGAGTAATTGTGAATGGAATGTTTGCTTGATCGCTATCCAAAATGCTTTGGGATGATCGTGTAATTATCGATTATAAAGAATACCACTAAAACATAAAGCAATAAAGCGTCCTTGTGTTGGAATATAGTCATTCAGCAGTAATCATATGGATGTACAGTGCCAAAAGTAATTCCATATAAGGGCTCATTCTCATTAATCTCTCTATTACCTCTTAGTCAATTAAAAGTTATAGGTGTTATTCCAAGACCAAGAAAGTTTCAACCTATATTTGAAAAAAGCTAAATGGTATACCTTGTGGTTATTAGCAAGGTCTATGTTGTTAATGAGAGGCCTATGTTGAAGCTCTAACACCCCATTCCGCTTTACATTTACATTTACAAAGGAGTCTATATGTTAAGCTCTAAGCTCTAGGTAATAAGGTTCATAACATTAGATTTCCTCAACTCATTCATCTTATTAACATACAAATTATTATATATATATATATATATATATAAACTTAACTCTTATATATATATATATATTGATTAACTTTAATTTGAAAATATTTAACATCATTTAAGAAACATTATCTTATGTCATTGCATATCCTTAACCCACCTCAAAAAGTTGCAAAATAATCATTTGGTTTTAATAAACCACGTGCACTTATGATACATAAATATCCTAAGTGAATTATGGGTATATGCACTATTTTAAGAAAATAGTTTGAATCACTTGAATTTCTTATAATGAGGAAAACAATTCAATGCCTTGCTTCATTCCTATGACACCATGGTAGACACTGATATACCATTGAATGATACAAAAGTGATATACCATTGAATGATACAAAGAAACATAGCCAATTCTAGATGTTGTTTTTTAAAAAGTGAATCCATACCTATGTTTAGATGTTGATTTTTAAAAACTGAAGCCATACGAAAAAAAGAAGAAGATTCTAAGTATGACCTGCAATTAACCATACAAAGTTTGGAAATATTTATCCCTTTTAATGGGAATGTTATGTTTTTCAATTTTTTGGCTTTTTTTAAAATTACTATGGATTACTTAGACACATCTAATTGTATTTCAAGCATTATAAGTGGAACATCAATTTTTATTCAATTTCAAATTTATAATGATTTAGGGTCTCATTATAATTTATAGAGGGTTCACCTTTCTATAATTTATGGAAGGTTCACCTTTATTTCTCTACATTAAACCAACGACCTTTCAAATATTTTAACTATTCAATTACAATGATTCATATCCAATAGTTGGTCAACATTTAGTAAGGATGTCAATGGAAAATATAAATTTACACAATTAAGATTCATCACATACAAATCCATGGTCTACACAAGTTATGCACTTCTGAAGTGTTCAAAGGCATGAGCATCAAGTCATAATGTTTGAGTGATTTTCTTATGTTCTTAGAATGCATTGAAGGGTGTCAAGATTCAAACAAAATCTCAAAAAATGAGTTCTAAACTTGATCACAAGTTTTGCATAAGTCTAGGCTGGCTCAAGAAAGTGCATCATAGACCCTACACAAGCATTTAGATGAAATATAAAATTGCATTAACTAATGTACATTACATTTCATACAACTCTACATTTCCATATATGTTTCCACACTATCACCATTTACAAGTATTGAACTCACCAAAAATGTCACTTTCCTTCTCTAGGAAACACATCTTCAACAAAAATAATAGCTATGTCAAATCATTGACTATTTTTAGGAACCTTATGATCTTCATGGCCTAACTAATCTTCCCTTAGTTTTATATTTTCAATTTCAACCTTAAGAATCGATGATTTTACAAAATATATTAAAAATGCTATTTTTACATGGAATACAAACCAAGCCAACATAGCTTCATAAAATGCATGTTGAACTTAGAAAAATGCATGTTTGTGGAAATATAAATGTACCACACTTTGAGTATTTGATATTGTTAACAATCCATCACAATAATATTTCCTCGTTTTGTCTTCCCCTCTAAGATCTAGGTTCACCAAATGCATTTTTAAATGATTTTCACTATTTTTTATAGTGGTAAAAAATTGCATGTCTAAAGATAAATATGAATCCAAGTAATATATGAAACTTGGATATGATTCTTTGTAATATACTTTAGATTTTAGTAGTGTTATATTTAATGAAAGGATGCATAAAAGGACTTTTATTCTAAATGTACATCACTTCTTACTTAATATAACACCTTGGTTTTGGACATCAAGATGTATACACGATGTAATTATGTAAAGGATAGAAGTTGGATTTGAATAGTTTAAGATGAATATATATTGTAAATATGTATATTTGTTTTTTAATATAAAATTCCCCAACATATGCAAGTGAAGAAGGAAAAAGAAGAGACAGGGGGATATGATTCCACAAGTGGGGAAAGTGAGAGGGGCTAAGTGATGATAAACCTAGCTAATGTACTTAGTATTCATTAACCATTTTTACCCAAATTTATTCAACCATGGTTGTCTATCACTTTAATCAATTATGGGCTTAGTTATCCTAAGTGAGATTTAAAAGGGGAAAGTAATCACTTATGGGGAAGCCACTTGTCAAGCCGTGATTATCCATATATCTTGTGAGAAAAATTTTTAGTGATTCATTCATTCACCTATTCCATCATCGAGGGAGAGAGATATAATCCATGCTACGGTCTCCTAGTTAGTAATCCAAGAGAAGACTAATTTCCATAATCTATTACTCAATCCCACCCTAATAAACGAAAGCCTAGATACCATGATAAGCAAGTGCCATAGATTGGGAAATATTTCCTACAGTAAGAGATCCTTGAAGCCTTGTCACAAATACTTTTGGGATGGAGCACCAAAAGTGGAAGGGTACAACTTGAGGGACTGTACAATGGAGTAGGGGGAACCTCCCACTACCATTGTTTAGTTTGATGGGGAATGGGTGAGAGGTAGGGATTAATTGTGGATGGGTTACTTGCACCACTTGGGTATAGGATAGGTTCCTTTGGGTGAGTAGCACTCCGAGATGAATGTAGTTGTGAATTGAGGAGGTATAGGAGGAAATTCGCCACTTGTCTATTGATAGCCCCATCTCAGGGATGACATATGTCAATGAAAGAGATAACTTGACAGGATGCCTACAGCTGTGGGAACGTCCTTCCCTTGTAGTTGGTTGGAGGACATTTAAAAGATAAGTGTCAAATGTGTATGAATGCCATGGATTAAATTTCTATTATGTGTTTGTTTAGTTCACTGTTATGGAAATTATTATGTGCATGGATTTGTTGAACTTGGTATGAATGCATTAATGATAGAATTAATTGCATAATTAGAATGTGAATTTATAATTTAAAGATTCCTAAACTATATATTACTTCCACTTTTAAAATTTGTATTATATCAAGCCATTAGAAACCAAATTCGAATTTGGCATTAATAACAAAATTTGTATGTGGGATTGAGTACCCCGTGGTATCAACTAAGGAAAGAGGCTACCAGGTACGTTACACTTACTAAGAAGATGAAATTCAAAACAATACTTTTAAAAAATCCATTCTTAAAGCTATTGGTACATGCCGAATACATTGGTGGCCTCTAAAAGCTTATGAAGCCATACTAAATTTATTTATCATTTCAAAATACACACAGAATGGATTTGCACGACAAAGATGATCCTACATTAGGGATCATTATTTCCTCCCAAGATGCACCTACATCATTGTTTTCCCAAAGGACGATCTTCTATGTAGAGCCAAATCAACCTTTGGTCATAGTACAACAATAACAAAATATATTCACAACACTTTTACATTTTCATTAACAAAAGAAAATATGAGAAAATAACGTATTATTTACTTAATGAAAGGACAATGAATCAATGATTAGGGTTTTCGCACATTCTATATATTGATAATAAAATATATGTTTAAAAATCATACACCTACGATTAGTTGCTACATCAAATTTGGATTGACAATTCTAGATTTAGAGTTTCCCTCACATGGACTTGATTTAGTTCTTGAAAAATATTCAACTTTCTACTTATTACCTCCTCTTAATAAAAAAAATGAGTATTTATACCAAAAAAATGAGATAAATTACCATATCCATCCCACCATCAATGAACTCTCCACTGACAAATTTAGAGTTATTTAATTTATGATATGACAAAACCCTATTGACACAAACATTTGTCAATTTTAAAACTAAGGGAATTTTCCCAAAGATAGAGCCCAATTATCATTTTCTTTGTTTGGGATAGCTAGCTCCTTCAATATGTTGGTCTAGTATTCAAGAAAGAAAATAAGTTTTATATTTCATATATCTAAATAGTAAATGCAATCCTAATTCTAACAACATAATGTGGTCATATACTAATCACCTAGTTAGGATATTAGAATATGAATTGAATATGATATTAATAAGATTTCATCCATTAAGAATAAAAACATGTAATTTATAACAAATTGCTAACTAAAATAATATAAATAACAAGCTATTAAAATCAAGTAATCCTCTATTTAAATAACCATAAAAAAATTACATATTCACACTTAGCAACAAATATAAAAACAATAAAAAGAGATAGTCACTATTGCATGAGAATAGTATACACAAAAAATAGACATCCTTACACCCATTCCAGCATAAGCAAATCAAGGAAGTAGTCCCACATTGTAGATACACCAAAATGAATCTCCAACATGGGCTATCTTGTCTTAGTTAAAATTGAAACTATTTTATAGTCTTGAACCAAAATCCCTCTCTCTGTTGTGTTTATCTTATTTATAAAACAAATTTGAAGGGGAGACCAATCATTTTGGCTCCCCTTCTAAAATCACTATCCAAATCCTCTACTTGACTATTTGAATCCTTCTTTCCTATTTTCCTCATTAGATTGACTAGTTGATGCTTCTCTTTGTTGGTTTATATAATTCTTAATAAATGTCTTCCAAGCTTCAAAATATTCATCAGGTGCATCACTTTGGGTAAAACTATGTTGCTTGAAAGGAAATTTATATGATGCAATACTTAGGCTCATTCTCTTTTCAAAATTTCCATTGCTAGGAGACAACATTTTGATTGTTGATGTATTTGTAACTTCGGAATGTATTTCACTTGTATATTTTATATTGTTATTGTACACCCGACGGAGAGGTTATATTCCTCCGATCGGAAGAGTCATTATTATTATTTGATGGGTTATTAGACTCTTCTAGTGGGGTTGGCCCAGAGTTAGGGGTTAATGGGCTATTAGACTCTCCTAAGAGAAGTTGGCCCAGTAGGGTAAAAAGGCAAGTGAAGTAAAGTATAAATAGAGAGTGTGACTCTCTCATTTGATCACTCATTCACTCACTCACTCATTGCGCATAAATGAGAGAGAGAGAGAGAGACAAGATCCCACAAGTGGAGGAGGAGGAGCTGCTGGAGTCTATCTCTTTGTTTGGGGGTTTTGTACTATTCTCATTCTATCTCTGAGGAAGTTGCGGGGTTTTCTCCTTTATGGTTTCCCCGGTGAAATGCTTTGTGTCTATTGTCTCTTGTGATTGATTTGCTGTGCTTTTGATTCTCTCAGATAAGATCCTAGATCATATTGAATTAAATGTTGAAAATCTAACATGGTATCAGAGCTAACCTGAGAAGAAGACACTGTGCAGCTGTGGAAGATAGGTCTTCTTAATTTTTGTGTCTCTTTCCACAGATAATCAAAGGCAGGAGACTAGGATGACTCTCCTAAGGAAGGCGCATCTTTTTGTCGAGACAAAATTTGATTTCGAGCATTTTCAGTTTTTGTCCTATCACTGCTACTGGAAATTAGGGCTTTTGATAGAAGTGGAATTTTGGAGTTCTCTCAGCATAGGATTTCTCTCCTCAGAAAAATCAAAGTTTCGATACCAAGATCAAACTTTTTGGTTGGGTAGAACCCCGGTATCTATCAAACCCTAGTTTGGGTTTTGGACCAGAAAAACCAGAAAACCAGAATTTGACAGAAATTGCAGATCCAAAATTCACAGGTCACTTTTGAGGGGTAAATTTTTGGGGTTTTCAAAATTTGAGCACACCAGCTTGCTCACCTCAGTCAATTGCATCTCCTTGTCTAGACAAAAGTTTGAAATTCCAAGTTTGTATTTTTAGGGTTTCTCTGTCAAACCCTAGCCAGCTTAAGATCTAGTTTTAGCAAGTCAAAGTGGTAAGATCTAAATATTTTATTTCCATTTGAGTTTCTCATTAAGATGTCTCACCACACCAAGATTGAGGATAAGCTTGAAGGGGATGATAACTTCCGAGCATGGAAGTATAGGATTGGGTTAACCCTAGAAGAAAATGAATTGGACACCTACATAAGTGAAGAGGTTCCAATTCCAGAGGGAGATGAGGCTAAGGCCTTACATAAGAAGAACTTGGTCAAGGCCAAGTGGATTATTACAGATTCTATCAAAGACCATCTCATACCTCACGTGTCTTCTCTAAAGACACCCAAGGAGATGTTTGGTTCCTTGACCAAGCTATTTGAAGGGAAGAACATAAATTAGAAGATGACTTTGCGGAACCAATTGAAGAATGTCATGGTACAAAATGTAGAGACCATGCAATCTTATTTCACAAGGGTCTCTCAGATAAAAGAATAACTTGAAGCTGTGGGAGAAGATATAGAGAATGGTGAAATTTTGATGACCACCTTGAATGGTCTCCCTAGGTCATGGGATTCCTTCATTCAAGGAATTTGTGCTAGGAGGAAGCTCATCTCATTCAGTAAGTTGTGGGAGGAATGCTCACAAGAAGAAGCTTGACTTGTGGCTCGAGAAGGGAAGATGGGTAATGAAGACTGATCTCTTACAACACACTCCAAAAGGCATGATGACAAGAGGGTGCACCACCACAGTAAGAAAGAAAAGAACCACCACCAGAATCAGAGGGGTAACTTTAAACCCCGAAGATATATGTCCACCATTCGATGCTATACATGTGATGAGAGGGGACACTACTCCAAGGATTTTCCCATAAATAATAAAGGTGGCTCTCACAAGAAGAAGAGCAACAAAGAAGGCATCATGCTCACACTGTAGAGGATGATGAACCTCCCAGGAAGAGATCCAAAGAAGAAAGTGAATATTCTTCAAGCGATGAAGAGTATGTTTTGATTTCTTCCCTCACAGGAACTATAACTCATGGAAGCAATGACTGGCTTATAGATAGTGGGGCTTCCAAGCATATGACAGGATTCAAGGAATCCTTTATGAACCTATCTGAACATGAGTCAACCCACAAAGTGAAACTTGGGGATGACTACCAATATCCTATAAAAGGAAGTGGTGAAGCCTCTTATAAGCTAGACTCTGGGAAGTCTATGAAGATTAAGGATGTCTTGTTTGTACCAGGACTTAAGAAAAACCTTCTCTCCATATCTGCATTGGATGCAAAAGGTACGAGGGTTTCATTTGTAGATGGCCAAGTTCTAATGTGGCTAAAGGGAAAGACCATAGATGATGCAGTAGTGATTGGAGAACAAGAGGGAGGCACATGTGCACTATCTCTTGCAAGCAAGGCTATTGAAGGTCTTCCAGATATTCAGGAAAATCATGAAGGCATTTGCGAAGGGTGTGCAAAAGGAAAGAACAAAAAGAAGACATTTCCAAGTCGTGAGAGAAAGGAAAAAGGAATTGGAAATCATCCACTTCGATATATACAGTTCGATGTCATCGAGTTCTTTGAGTGGGTATGTATATTATGTTTCTTTCATTGATGATTTTTCTAGGAAGACATTGGTATATTTATTGAAGGTCAAAGATGAAGTATTCAGTAAGTTCAAGGAATTCAAAGCCTTGATCGAGAACCACAAAGAGAAGAGAATCAAGACTTTTCGGTATGACAATGGTGGAGAGTTCACATCAGAAGACTTCAAGAAATTATGCAAAGATTTAGGGATTAATAGGGAGTTGACCACTCCATATAATCCACAATAGAATGGAAATGTAGAAAGGAAGAATAGAAGAATTATGGAAGCAGCAAGGGTAATGCTTCATGACTAGGATCTTCCTATGCATCTATGGGCAGAAGCTGCTAGGACAACTGTGTATGTACAAAATCGTACTCCACATAGAGTACTTGACAACAACAAAAACATAAGATTTTTTCTCCGGTAAGAAACCAAAGGTCAGCCATCTTAGAATATTTGGTTTCCCCATGTACATACACATTTTGAAAGAGAAGAGGATGAAGTTAGATCCTTCAGGAAAGAAGGGTATATTTGTGGGATATAGTTAAATATCAAAGGCTTACAGAATATATTTCCCAGGATTCAAGAAGATCGACATCAACAGAGATGTGACATTCGACGAAGACTCAGCATATCATAGATCCAGGAAGATACTAGTTGAAGACATTGAAGAACCAGAAGCACCCAGGAATCTAGATACAATAATGAATGAAGTAAATCCAGAAGAAGACCGTGAGATAGAAGATCCATACGAACCTGTAGATCCACCACGTGAGAATAATTATCACAAGAGGAAACCAGCATGGGTATGAGAAGCAATTCAAGATGCAGAGAGATATGGTGCTCCAGAAGGAATGCATAGAGAAAGCAAGAGGCTGAGACCATTCTCTAGTTATGTATCCTTGTTGTGTGACATCATTGACAAAGAGCCTTCCAACTATCAAGAAGAAACTGAGAAGAAAGAATGGAAGGATGCCATGATCGAGGAGTACCAGTCGATCATGAAGAATGATGTTTGGGATGTGGTCCCGAGACCAGGAGGGAAGTCTGTAGTGACTTCCAATTGGATCTACAAGATCAAGGATGCTGCAGATGGCAGCATAGAGAAATACAAGGAAAGATTTATGGCACGTGGATTCTTCTAGAAAGAAGGAATAGACTATGCGGAGACATTTGCACCTGTAGCCAGATATACTTCCATCAGATCAGTACTTGCTTTGGCTGCAGTGATGAAATGGAAGATACACCAGATGGATGTCAAGACAGCGTTCTTGAATGGTGTAGTGGAAGAGGAAGTATATGTGGAGCAACCACTCAATTTTGACACACATGACAAGGAGACTCATGTGTGCAAATTGAAGAAAGACTTGTACGGTTTGAAACAAGCACCCAAGACATGGTACGAAAGGATTGATAGCTTCCTGACTAGTTTGGGATTTACCAAGAGTAAAGCAGATTCCAACCTTTACTACAAGGTTGGGGAAGGAAATCCAGTGATGCTCCTACTGTATGTGAATGACCTATTTGTGACAAGTGAGGATGGGTTGATTGCTGATACGAAGAGGAAGGTTGCTGCCGAGTTCGAGATGAAGGACTTAGGTATGATGCGCTATTTTCTAGGCATGGAGGTGTGGCAAAGTGCAGATGGAATCTTCCTTGGACAAGGGAAGTATGCAGTAGATTTCCTTAAGCGGTTTGAGATGATGGAATGCAAGGCCATGTCCACACCTATGTCATCAAACCTGAAGCTATTGTGTGATGATTCATCAGAGTCGGTTGATGCCACGATGTATCGTTAGATGATTGGGTCTTTGATGTAGCTGACGAATATGAGACCAGATATTTGCTTTTCTATGAACACATTGAGCCAGTTCCTGATGGATCCAAGATAAGTTCACCTGATTGCTGCAAATCATATTCTGAGGCACCTGAGGGGTATGGTTGATTATGGGCTCAAGTATGATGTGAATCAGAAGATTAACCTAGAGGGTTATGTTGATTCAGATTGGGCAGGCAGTGCCATTGATAGGAAGAGCACTTCAGGGTGCTACTTCAGTATGGGATTAGGTGTGATCTCTTCATTAGCAGGAAGTAGTCCTGCATGGCACTGGGTATAGCCAAAGCAAAGTATGTCGCAGCTTGTTTGGCCAGTTGTGAGGTAGTATGGATTAGGAAGCTACTATCTGATTTATTTGATCTCCAGTTGGATGCTACTTGTATATATTGCGACAACTAGAGTTGTGTGAAGTTGTCAGAGAACCCAGTGTTCCATGGCAATTCGAAGCACATTGAGATCAAGTACCACTATATCAGGGGTATGGTGCATAGAGGAGCAGTGAAGCTCTAGTATGTTGTGACGGACGAGCAGATAGCCAACGTGTTGACCAAGCCGCTAGCCAGAGTGAATTTCGAGTACTTCAGAGAGAAGCTTGGTATACTTCATATCGAGGTTCCTTCCAAGGGGAAGTGATGAGTCTGGAATACGTAGATGCACACAGGCCATTCTAATATAGTGGTAGGAAAGTCCTCCTATGGTGTAGATGTAAGGGTTAGGCCATTCTCACATGGTGGTAGGAAATTCCTCCCATGGTGTATATGTAAGGGATAGGCGTGACTTTTTCGACATGGTTAGAGGTTATTCCTTCCATGGTCGTTGATGTAATTTCTTAGGCTTTTCGGTCATGGTTAGAGGAAAGTCCTTCCATGGTCGTTGATGTAATTGCCGATATTTTTCGACATGGTCAGAGGAGAGTCCTTCCATGGTCGTTGATGTAATTGCTGAAGCTTTTTCGACATGGTCAGAGGTTATTCCTTCCATGGTTGTTGATGTAATTGCTGAGCCTTTCCCGGATGGTTAGAGAAAATTCCTTCCATGCCGGTGATTATAAGTGTTTTGTTGTGTGCATCTAGGCTGTGCTCCCTGGACAATGAGATGATATGAATATGATGAGGTGACAGTAGGGTACACAGGTTTTGCAGAGGCATATAATTAGTCATGGGATGCTCCTTCAGGTTTTGCAGTAGCATATAATCAGTCCTAGGAGATCTTGTAGGTTTTGAAGAGGCATATAATGAGTCATGAGATGTACCTACTTTATGGCTTGCTCGTAGAGATGATGAAGACGTACATGGAGGCTAGTCCTACATCCAACATGAAAAAGGGTTGGCTCTATAGAAATTCCTATGACGAGTAGATTGGAGATTGATGATCGAGATAGAAACAACAGTGACGATGATGATCTAGCTTTGATGATGATCCAATGATGAAGACTTGTGCCGATGAACTGTGTCAAGAGAATACCTTCCTAGTTAAGAGTGAGTGTTGATGTATTTGTAACTTCGAAATGTATTTCACTTGTATATTTTATATTGTTATTGTACACCCGACGGAGAGGTTATATTCCTCCGATCCGAAGAGTCATTATAATTATTTGATGGGTTATTAGACTCCTCTAGTGGGGTCGGCCAGAGTTAGGGGTTAATGGGTTATTAGACTCTCCTAGGAGAAGTCGGCCCAGTAGGGTAAAAGGACAAGTGAAGTAAAGTATAAATAGAGAGTGTGACTCTCTCATTTGATCACTCATTCACTCACTCACTCTTTGCGCATAAATGAGAGAGAAAGACAAGTTCACACAAGTGGAGGAGGAGGAGCTGCTAGAGTCTATCTCTTTGTTTTGGGGTTTTGTACTATTGCTCATTCTATCTCTGAGGAAGTTGCAGGGTTTTCTCCTTTATGGTTTCCCCAATGAAATGCTTTGTGTCTATTGTCTCTTGTGATTGATTTGATGTGCTTTTTATTCTCTCAGATAATATCCTAGATCATATTGAATTAAATGTTGGAAATCTAACATTGATTAGTGTGATGTCCTTGGTAGGAGATTCAACAAATATTTGAATGCCATCTTCATTAATGATAGGGGAGGATAGAATGGTATTTCTATTTAAGCTAATGCAATATTATAATTCTTTATTGACATATCGAGGTTGTGTAAATAAACCATCTTTGGTTCTAAAAGGAGGTAAGTGACAAGTATTTTCCATTTTCTATATTACCTGGCACATGGTAGGACAGTCTAATACTTCATACTATATCCATTTCAATGAATTTTCACTTGATCCTTTCTAGTATTGAAGACCAAACTTTATTTCCTATTGTGATGCTCTAGTAAAGACATGAATTTGTGGGGTATGGATTCTAAGAAAGACTGCCCATTTTTTATATAATTGAATAGTAACTTTTCGTGTTCATATGAATTTTTTTACTCCTAGATATGATTCATAACATATGATATGCATTGGATCTAGAATTTTAGGTGCAAGGATATTTCATCCATTCTTAATTATGAAAGCATACTTAATGAATTAAAATACTTTATACCGGGTATATTTGTAATAACTTATCCACTTTATTTTCCAACAATGCAATTTTGTCTTCATACTCCTTTCTTTATTCTCCACATCAAAGGCCTTATTTACATTATCTTGAGAAATAGCCAGACTAGAATTAATATAATAAATAAGGCTTAAATTCTTGGTATCCATTGCATAGTGTCAATAGTAAGTACCACTCATGATTCTAGACTAATTTTCCTATGCTCGTTCCTTTGTATTATTACTTGTTTCCTTTGTTTATCAAATGTAAATAGTTCCAAATTAGAAACTTCATCAATTGGTGGAGGGATAGTGCCATCACATCTAGTAAACATGCCTAGAGAAAAAACGTCGATAGATGTTTGAGAAGTGAAACTTTCTTCCCTCAACAATGGAGATTGAACTTCAACACTTGTTCTGTTGGGCATGGCCCAAGTGGAGCAATTTTTTGAAGCGAGGTTCTAGCGCAACAGTTTTTGTTGGAAAGAAGTACAAGTGAAGCGAGGTCCAGCAACGACCTATTTTGGGTAAAGAACTCCGCAAATCCCGGGAACAAGGTAAGGAGCGATGCGGATTCGGAGGAAAGGGACCCGTCGCCTTAGTGAAGACATAATACTAAGGACGACTAGGAAAATCGAGGCAATTAGAACGGTGGATCAACATTGACAGAAGAAGCGAAGTGGCTGAAAGGGACATGTCAGTATGAAGTCAGAGCCATGCGTTCAGAACTATGGCTTTCAGAAGAGCATCGGAACCAGAAGCGGAGCAGAAAGGCAGCCAAAGTCAAGTGAAGTAGTTGTCGAGAACGACAAGCCTGGTTATCGGTGTAAACGTGCCATTTTTGGGGGTTTTGGGTACTATAGCATTTTTCGGTGCACAATGATTGTAAAGACATGACCCTTGGGAATAGTCTATAAAAAGGGAAATTTTGTAAGGGAAGGGTTGGTATTTTGGTATTTTGGGGGTTGTGATGAAAGACTAATTATCGTAAGAGAAAGAAGAGAGGAAGAGGCTCTGCAATTGTGTGAGCGGAGACCCAATTGTAGAGAGAAGAGTCTGTAGCTGTGTGTGCAGACTGGAACTGTTGACCCTTCACATTAATATAAACAACAGTTCCCATGGACATAGCTCCCATCCTTGGGGTGAACCATGTAAATAAGCATGTTGTGTGAATGCATGAGTGTGATTATTTATGTTTATGTTTATGCTTATGATTATGTGTGTGTTGATGCCTCAGTTGTGCAGGTTAGATGCAAAAAGTGCTGGAATGTTCCAAGACACTCAACAGAGGAAGAAAACCCAAGTTGAAAGGCTTCAAAGGACCCTACGCAAGGAAAATTCTATCCCCAACGTGTTTGGTGTGGTGATCCCTGACAGTTATTAGGCCTCTGCTGGCACTCTAAGAGTAAATAAGTTGACCTATAAGATCAGTTTTCCAGTCAAGGAAAACCAAGGTGTGGATATAGTAAAACAAAGCTAACCTAACCTATTTTAGAAAAGGGAAGCTAATCTAAGTCAGTCCTGTTCTAAAATGAAAGCTTGATCTTGTGCAGATTAACTGTGGGGTGTGGTGAATAAGTAAATTACAACCTTTCACATAAATGCTTTTAGTTGTTTTAGTTATTAAGTTAAATCACTATCTATTAATGAAAATTAAGAGACAATAATTCAAATGCTTAAGCCTATTCAAGATAAATCGGTAAACACTTTGCTAATTGAAAAATTAACAATAATTATTGTGCCATGAATCACTTGCAGAAATCGATAAAGAAAGTATTTAAATTGAAGAACTTCAATCAAATATTTTCATACATACATCAGTTATACAGAAAAATCAATACAATAGATTTATGCATTCATTAAATATATAACAAGAGATCATGTATATATCGGATGATAATCTGGAATATAAAATTAGAAATTCTCAAAGAAAATTGAGTAACAACTAGAAGATGGATCCAAAGATAACATTACTGTATTAATATGTCTTGTACCAAAATTACAACGACTTTGGCCACAGAGTATCCCCAGTCTTATCTTCTGCTGAATTACAATTCCAAAAATTCCAACCCCTTTCTAAGAGAGGTATTCATCCTTTAATACTAAATTACAACAGAGTACAATGAGAAATTCCCAAAAGATAGGGATCCCAAAATCACAAATGAGTCCATTGGGCTAGAAAATCCTGCCACTTATCATATATCTCTAACAATTCATCTATGTTTGGATAGTTGATAGATTCTAGGCCTATCTGGGCATTACATATGTTGTTCTCCATGTCATGCTTGGCGAGCTTATTCCAAGTACGAAGGTAGAAATGGACATTGCCCTCAAAGGAGAGCAGTTTCCTGATCAACTCATCCACGTGATCAATGTTGATTGCTTCAATAGCCCGGATCTTCTGTGCAGTTTCTTCACGTTCACGCTCCACTTCTTCCAGCTTACATTTAGGTGGAAGGGCCTACAAAATAGGATCCATGTATGGGAGATGTAGATATTCCATGATATTATCAGCTGCATACCAACATCAAGTGCAAAGGTCTTTGTATTTTCTAATGATCTCTTTAGCGGAGTCATTGAATTCGATCTAGGTATTCACGGAGGCTTTTTTCTTCTTCATCTGAAAACTGCTAAGAATTGGGAGGTCCGCTAGGATGTTTTTAATATACCCTTTCCATTCACTAACCTCATCCTGAGCTTTGGAAGCCTGAATTCTCTTGATTTTCTGTACCTCAAGGTCAGAAGATAGTTTGTCAAAGATAATAAACGTCTCCCTAATTTCATCTTGTGCAATGTACAACTTTTCAAGCAATTGATAATGTCCATGATTAACCTCCAAGGCCAAATCCTTAAACTCCTATGGTGTAAACTTAGAAAAACTAGTTGAAGCTACATTTGCAGTTACAACTCCAACTTGGATCTCCAAGGTTGCTATCTTTTCTGCATGGATGGAGTTCTGAGTTCTTTCTATGTTAAGCTGATTTTGAAGGGAGATGTTCTCCTATTCTGATGCATGTAAGCGTTCCATCCATTCCTTCCTGATATTAGACACATGGAGGTTGTGTTCATCCTTAATCCTGACCAACTCATCTTCTACTTCCTTGATCCTTTCCTTTTTAAGATCAACCTCTCTATTTAGTAACTGAACTGAATATATATTGGCACCATCGAAAGCTCCCCAAACTGTGGTTTCTTCAATGGATCCAGCCTAATGATCACCAGTTTGTTGAGCCCATAAGACTTGAATCAGAGTAGGTGATTCCAGTGCCTGCTCATCTTTACTTATCTTCCTTGTTTTTTTGAATACTGCCCTCTCTTCCTTGTTATAGAAATAGCTTCCAATAGGAACCACATATTCATCTACATATTCATTAACCACCTTAGTAGTGATGGGAATAACATTAACAGTGGAAATTATTGAAGGTGTCATAATACCACTAGGGTGAGGGATAGACATAGTAACTTGGGGAACGACCATTGAGACAGAAACATCTCGGACAAGTGACTGGACCTGTGTAGGTTTAGGGACCGAAATGGAAACTTCAGACATAAGAGTCTGTTCTTCAGCATTGGGAGCTGATGACAGGGAAGGAACTATAGGTGGTTCCTCGATGCTAGGTTAAACAGAGATAGCTAATGGTATAGATTGAGGAATTGCATAAAGGTTATCCTAAATTGTGATGGAGGATGGAATGGGAAGAGGAATGGAGGTGAATTAATCCATGGAAGGTATTAGCAGAATAGGTTTAGGTGACTGTGTAGGAATGATGGTGGTTTGAGCTTCTGGCATCATGGACTTAGGAATAGAGAAAAACTCTTTACTACCTGAAAGTGTAGTGGAAGAAGAAGTTATACCATTGAACATTTGAGACAATAAAAAGGGAGGTAGGTGCTCTGAAAATGAAGCATAAAATTGTTGAACTGATGTTAACTGAGATGTTGAAACCGAAGAATCCTGAACAGAGGTGTCCTAAAATTGTTGAATATTGTAACTTCTAAGAATATTATATTTGTACTTTATTATTCCGGAGATGTTTCATCCCTCCGAGGTAATTCTATTATGTATCTAGAGATGTTTTTTCCTCCGATGGATTGTGGTAACCAGGGCTATTAGATCCACCATGTGGGGGTCGGCCCTGAGTTATTTAATTAGGGGTTGTTAGACTCCATTGGGAGAGGTTGGCCCCATTAGGGAAAAAGTCAGTCGGAAATCAAGTATAAGTATAGCAGGATCCTCCTCACTTATCTCACACTTGCATAGCTCGGAAAGTAGCGCACTTGTGTTTGAGAGGTCTGCATAGGAGGTAGAGAAGGAGATCTAGTCTTGGAGCACATCTTGTATTTTGGTTGATCATCTTATTGAGATAAGTTTTGCTGGGTTTTCTACCCCATGAGGGTTTCCCAGGGTAATATCTTTGTCTATCTTGTGATTATGTTTCTTTCAGTGATCTTGCTAGTCACATTAGTTTAAAATCAACACAAATGACTGTTCCTAAGTAGAGTAGTCCACCTCAATAACATTTAACAAGTCTGTGAGCATCTTGGATTGTTCTGTAATCTCCTCAGTGTTAGGATATTCCTATACTTCATCTTAGTCCCACCAGTATTTTGATCATTTACATTTTCAGTCATGCATGCACTTTTAGGGTTTGCATGCATCATTTATGGTTTGCATGCATTCCAGTCATCAGTCCAACACCTAGCCCTCAGTTATCCATCCCCCGAGAGCTTCTCACTGATCAGGTTTAGCCCTCCAGTTGCTTAATGTGCCCTTCTTCGTTGATTTTAGGAAGCAAATCACCCTTCTTCACCTACCAGTCCAGTTGTCTTCATTTTACACTCAGTTACACTTAGTTACACTCAGTTACACTCAGTTACACTTATTTACACTCAGTTACACTCAGTTACACTTAGTTACACTCAGTTACACTTAGCTACACCTACCAGACTCAGTTTGACTGATGGTTGACAGTTACTTGAGCATTAATGACTCCATTGATGATGATGAAGACTTCTAGCTGTGCTCCGATGACACTCCAGTGATCTTTTGATCACTCCATGAAGGCTAATTCGAATTGCCACCTTAGGCATTCGAATTCCTCATGCATTGTATTATTTATTTATCCATTTGTGATTAATGAATTAGTGTGTGTGAAGTATTTTTGCTTCTATCCGAGTTGTACTGTATTATTATTCTGCTACTCATTATACTGCATTGACCACTCTTCTTCTATTTTCTTTCTTAATCAATTACTTTCTCGTGAGGTATACATCATCTCTTAGATCTACTAGGAGGATTTTCACATGGTATCAGAGCATGTTGAGAGTATTGTTTATCTCCATTCTTGAGATTTTTTTGCAGGTTATTACCAAGATTTCAAGTGCAGCAGTTACAACAGTTTCTGCGATTTTGCAGCAGTAGTAGTTGCAGATATTTTCTATTGTTTTTGCAGGTCTTCTACAGCTTCAATGAATTCAGAAGAAATCCCTCCTCTTTCTCCACTCAACTATGGTGAATGGAAACCGAAAATGATAGCATATTTGAAGAGCCATGATCTCTTTGACTGTTGTTTTGAAAGAGAGTTCGAATCTTCTGAAGAGAAGATTGATTGGTTAAATAAAGGTGACGGAGCCTTTGGATCAATGATTGATGCTATGCATGAATGGATGTTATATGACCTCCTTGATTTTTCATCACCAAAAGAGCTATGGGCTCACCTAGATGTAATATTTGGCAGATAGAATGAAGTAATTGGTCCAAACCCTTTCGAGAACAAGCCCAGTGATGCATTCGCTCTCCTTGATGGTCTCTCAGATCATGAACCAGTATCATCTCATATTGAAGTTGTCCACAAAGAACTTGCATATTCTACACTCACGCTCCAACTTTCTTCTCTTTCTGTGCCAGCTCACACTCTAGATATTGCAGAAGGTCCTAAATTCTCTCTTGCACCAGAGTCTATTGGTTTGCATCATGATCACATGATTATTTCGGAGGAAAAATCAGCTATTGGAGGTAATGCATTCGCTCTCCTCAAGCAATCACCTCTTATTTACTACTATATGATCATTATTCCATGCTTTCAGAAGGTTATTGAAGAATATGGCCATTTCCATTCACTTGGGATAATTTCTCATGCACATCATGGTTTTGATATCACCCCTGTTGGTTCAAAGGAGATCTTAAGAAACCATGACCATTCGCTTGGAATCATTTTTCATGCATTTATTGGTTTTGATCTCACCTCTTATGGTTCAAAGGAGATATCAAGAAACCATGATTCAAGTCTTGGATCTAATTTGGATCCTAAGCAAACACTACTTGAGATAATTTCTCATGCATATGATGGTTTTGATCTCACCCCTGTTGGTTCAAAGGAGATATCAAGAAACTATTCATCAAGTCTTAAATCTGATTTGGATTTCAAGCAATCATTATTATTTGATGGTTCTTTTTGGCATAATCTCACCCATGATGGTTCGAAGGAGAAGACAAAAGACTATCTACATATTCATGTTTTTGATCCTACCTCAACTGCTTTGAATCACAGGTTCAAGGATCATCCTCATACTTTTGGATTTGTTCTCATCACATTCGATCCGAAGAGAAAGTACAAGCACATGCTTTTTGAGCATGATCCACTTCTTCCCAAAAGAAGATACCTCCAGACATATGACCAAGCATCACACCTGCTTGAGTTGGGAGCATTTAATTTTTTGTGTGTTCCTTACAGTCTGTTTTTGAGGGGGGGGTATTTTTCCCATGAAATTTTCCCCACTTGGTTTATTGACTGTTATTATTCATTGTATTGGGTGACCTTTGGTCTTAGTTACCAAGGCCCACGATGGATTAAGGGGGAGTGTTAGGATATTCCTATACTTCATCCTAGTCCCACAAGTATTTTGATCATTTACATTTTCAGTCATGCATGCACTTTTAGGATTTGTATGCATCATTTAGGGTTTGCATGCATTCCAATCATCAGTCCAACACCTAGCCCTCAGTTAGCCAGCCCCCGAGATCTTCTCACTGATTAGTTTTAGCCCTCCAGTTGCTTAATGCAAACTTATTCCTTGATTTTAGGAAGCAACTCGCCTTTCTTCACCTACCAGTCCAGTTGTCTTCAGTTTACACTCAGTTACACTCAGTTACACTCAGTTACACTTAGTTACACTCAATTACACTCAGCTACACTCAATTACACTCAGTTACACCTACCAGACTTAGTTTGACTGATAGTTGACAGTTACTTGAGCATTGATGACTCCATTGATGATGATGAAGACTTCCAGTTGTGATCTGATGACACCAGTTGTGCTCCGATGACACTCCAGTGATCTTTTGATCACTCCATGAAGTCTAATTCGAATTGCCACCTTAGGCATTCGAATTCATCATGCATTGTTTTATTTATTTGTCCATTTGTGATTAATGAATTAGCGTGTGTGAAGTATTTTTGCTTCTATCCGACCTCTACTGTATTATTATTTTGTTGCTCATTACACTGCATTGATCACTCTTCTTCTATTTTCTTGCTTAATCAATTACTTTCTTGTGAGGTATACATCATCTCTTAGATCCACTGTGAGGATTTTCACCCTCAGTTACTGAAACTGGGGGTTCAGGTTCTTCAGCAATATCACAGTCAATAATCTGAACATTGGGGAGTGGATTGGCATGGATCCTTTTCCTTTTTGATGAGCTGGCATGGGTAACCACCAAATCATCATTTTCTTGCACAACTGCACTGATGATTTCAAGAGGGTTTGAAGGCTCCATTATTTGCGAATCCATAGTAACCTTCTGGGATCTGCGGGATGAGTCTTCAATACTGATGTCAATTGTGCCAGATCTTTCTGAAACTGCTGAGAGGTATATAACAAGGATTTGACCTATTCTGCTGTTTTCTTGGGGGGAGAATCCTCAATGGGGGTTTTTCCTTTTCCTTGTTCTGAATGAACCACCACTTGAAGAGAATTAGCTTCCTGAGCTTCTCTTTCTTCTCTTTCTCTTCTTACTTTATCTATCAAGTCCGGATCCAATTTCCTATAGCTTAGCACCCTGAGCTTTAATTCCTTTTTATATTGCAGAATGTTATGCTACTCTTCTGGGTCTTTTGCTCTAGCAAGAACTTCAGAAAATGAATTGACTCCATGGTAGATAGAGTCATCTGGGATGTTTTCATGCACATAGTCCATTTTAATATGGGTTTGCTTGAAGTGTGCATCCAATAACTTCTTGGGCTCATGATTTCTTTTAGGGGAAAATTCCAATTTGAAATCAACCATTTGCTCACCAAGGATCGTTGCCCAATTGGAGGTTGGGATGACCAATGACCCAAGGTTCAAAGGGAATTTAGGCCAACCCTTCTTCCTAGGACCCGTAAGCTTCTTATACATACCATCAGTCACAGTTTGAAATGAAACTTCCTACAAAGCCAATCTGTCAGGGACAATTCTGGGTAACAGATGTATAGTATTACTACCCAAGACCCTGATATATGAGAAATAGTCACACACATACCAGTCACCGATAGTATTGATGAGTGCCTTGGCATCATCCGAAAATGCTGATGCTTATTACTTAAAAATATTGAAATAGATAGTGCCCAAGAATTGATCACATATATCATACAGTAGAGGGATAAAGTTTTCTTCCCATAAGATTGAATGATAGATGTGCATAGGTGGGTCTGCTGGAGTCCAATTCCAGTTCAAGTTGGGGTATTGAAATTCTGAGCAGAAAACATCAATTACATAGGAAGACAAAAAGAAATGTGGTTTTCTGAAGGTAGGAGACTTCTGGTAATCTTCGATAGCTTTTTTTAATTATGCGGACAAGATGGAAGCCCATGGGAAGGACTCGCCAGTAGTCAATACATGATGCACTATAGGCGCCCATTCAACTTTAAACAACGAACAGTTGGGGAGTCCGAACAGTCGACACAACATAGCCGCTAGCAGAGAATAAGGTTCCTTGAACCAGGCAATTGGATATAGATTATCAGGCTTAAGCATTAGGTTTTATCATCCAGGACTTCAACATTTTGGAAAAATTGTAAGAGGACTTGGAGGATTGGATGAAGTTAGGAGATAGGGTCTGCTCATGTGGCCTGAGAGAAAAAGCTTGAGTGAAAACCTCGGGACAGAGATGAGATAGTTGATTCGCTAGAGTATCATTGAAAGACTGGTCTTTGATACTAGTGTTCTCAACTATCCACTTCACTGCATCCATGTAAGGTAAGATAGCGGGCCGTGCAATAGCATGAATCTGGGAAGCCCTAATCTTCTCATAGGAAGGCCTATCAATTTCTACCTACGAAAGGTCATCGTTGTCAAATATAGCATAAATCTGAGACCAATCCATTTGATAAGTCTCGGTGACCTTCCCGCTGGTATCTGAGAAGATACCAAAGTTGGGGTCTTTAGTTAGGGTATCTCTAAGAACGACCCTGGACCGGGTAGATCTTGACATAGTGGCAAACTTTGTAATTTCTGACGAAATAAAAGAAAACAAAAATAAAAAACAACAATCACAAACAACCAAGAGACCAACCGAAAAATGAAATGACAGCAATCCTACCTGTGATAACTTAAAACATACAGTCAGCTGAAGCAAGAAATCCACAGTAAAATCAGCACAGCAGATTAATTTCAGCGAGTAAAAATGATAACAAAAAATAGAAAAACCTATATTTATCAATTTACTGAAGTTAAATCACGACCGTAGGATTGAGAGTAACGAACAACTGAGATTAACGGATACAAGATGCGGGATCGGGTTCAGAGACACAATTAAAGGTTTTATTTACCATTCCCAAAAGCCAAAAATCGACACTAGTGGGTTCCGGGTTTCGGGATTCGGGTTTCAAAATATAACCAAATCAAAACCAGGTTCCTGAAAGCCACAACCCGACAGTTGCGGGTTGCGGGTTTCGGGACGCAATCAAACACAAAGTTAAAAAAGTAATTTCCGAATCCCGAAACACAACATTGTCGGGTTTCGGGTTTCGGGTTTATTAAAACTTACAAACAAAAATCTGGATTCCCGCAACGCGACATTGTCAGGTTTCGGTTTCGGGTTTATTAAAACTTACAAACAAAAATCTGGATTCCCGCAACGCGACATTGTCAGGTTTCGGTTTTGGGTTTATATAAAACAAAATTCGAAAAATGAAATCCCGAACCCCCAACTTTTGGGTTGCGGGTTTCAGGATGACAAAAATCCAAAAAATGAGAACACCAATTTCCCGCACCCGAAACTTTCGGGTTTTGGGTTTCGGGTTGTCCAAGTGTCGGGTTTCGGGTTGGTAGAGAAAAAAGTTAGGATACTCAAAATTTAAATATTTATACAAACCAAACACTTAGAGATAATCCAGATCAGGCAAGAAAAATGAAGCATGAACATATGGGCAATAGATTTAAAGACATCTAAACCGAAAACTCATATTCACAAATGGAAACTTGCCCATATACCTTTGAATTTATTAAAAATGGGGCTCCCGTGCTTTAGCTAAGCATGGGATCTATTGTGGCCACAACAAATGGCGACTGGCTGGGAAGAACCAGTTATCTCTGGAATCAAATCCAACTAAAGACAACATGTTAATCAACCAATTTCTGGAAACTCAATTCAAAGAAAATACTCAAAAGATAACAGCCAACAAACAGTAAATATGAAAATGGATAAATCTCAAAGAGTGACCATTTTAAAGATAACACTCATCTGATAAGGAGATTTAAAGAACAATACAAAATCTTTACCATGATGTAATCATTGAAAACCAGCTTGTGTAGAACCTGGAAACAGTCTTAGAAATGCTCATGGATATCCTAATTATAGATCACCTTGGTTTATTAGATGCATGTGTAATCATTGATCCCCTTTGGGTAATATACACTTCTTTATCTTTTCTTTTCCTCTTTTTTTTATGTGCTCTTTTTCTCTTTTTTTTTTAGATTAAAAGATGGATTATACATAAAACCTTATTGATACAAGACCACTGTACTGACTTGGTGATCAGATAAAACAGTGCCATTCACAAGCCTAATCTGGAAACTGGTCAAGCTAGCTCGATGACGAGACTCCTTGTCTTCCGGCTGTAAGACCAAAATAAATTATCATGGATTGGTGACCACATTATGATAACTCTAGTCCAAGGTCAAACCCATGATCATAGTAGGGATGGCTTGTGATAAGACCCCCTTATTATTGTATGCAACAAAATCTTATAAATGAAAGACAAAAACAATTTATCTCGGCATAAGCTACAAGGCATTACCATGGCTTGGTGACCATATTGTGGTAACGTTACTCACCAGTGCTTTGCAGATCATGAATGGACCAACTTGTAATAGGATCTTCCACCTTTCAGCAGTACTGAAATTCATCTTCCAAGTGTGGTGGCTTGATGTGAAGATGTCATTCCACTTAAACACCTATGAACCTAATAGGATGGCTTAATAGTAAGATCACCCACCTTGTAACTTATAATTTTAAGACAAAATTTATAAGCAAAGTGATTGTAAAAGGATCCATGAGCAATCGGAGTTGGTCAGGTTATTATGTTATACTGTTCAACCATGAAACACTAGGTAAAGAAATGATGACCATCCTCCATACCTCAATTACACAAATAAAGTATTGTGAAAGATAATGATCAAAGTGAAAAGTATCCAAAAGTACTACACTTATTGACTGTTTATTCTTCAGAGAAAATTCTAATCATAAGCCAGAACTAATATTGATAGCAATGTTGAGACTTCAGAGACAATTGTTGCTAAGAAAAATGATCATAAGCCATTAGCAAATGTGTGAAGCCTTATTAATGAAAGACCAAACAAAAAAAAAAAAAATTAAAATGTCAAAAACAAGAAAAACAAATGAGAGAAAAACAAACCACACCTATATACAAGTGCACCAGATTGTTCAGAGAAAATACTTTTTCAGAAGAGACACGTTCACTGGGTAGTTGTCTACAACTCCCTCCAGTGTCTGTAATCGAACAGTGTTGGGACCAATATTTTCTGTAATAATGAAAGGCCGAAGTCAAAGGTGCTGAAACTTGGTATACTCGTTCTTATCTTTGTGTTTCTTGTCCCACCTCAGAACCAGGTCACCAACCGAAAATTCCCTGTCAGATGAAAATTTTTCATCAAACCATCTTTTCACCATCTGCTGATGATGATACAATTTGTTCTTATCTATTTCCCTGTCCTCCTCTAGCTTCAATAGAGTGTTAATTCTTTAATCGAGAGGACAAGAATCATCTTCTTGGATAGACTGGACCAATTGTAGTGAAGGGATGGTGAAGTTAGTAGGAAGGATGGCTTCTTTGCCATAAACCAGACAGTAGGGAGAATTTCCAATTGTTGCCTTTGGGGTAATTCGATCTGCCCATAAATCATTATATAACTGTGTGTTCCAATCTCTATGATGAGAAGCTACAATCTTCTTAAGAATATTTATCAGATTTTTGTTTGACGACTCAGCCAAACCATTTCCTTGAGGGTAATAATTGGCAGAAAACTTAAGCTTAATCCCCTTTTCAAAGGCATATTCAGTTATATCGATTGAAGAGAAGTAGGATGCATTATCGAAAACTAGGTACTCTAGAGCGCCAAATCGTGTGATGATCTGACTATCAAGGAAGGAGATTACTTGACTGGCATTACATTGTTTAAGAGGGGCTGCCTCCACCCATCTGGTGAAGTAGTCAGTTGCTGTAAAAATATATTTATGTTGGAGGGATGAAATAGGGTTTATAGGCCCGAAAAAATCCAGTCCCCATTGTTGAAAAGGAAACTGAATTGTGACTGTTTGAAGAGGAAATGTAGGTTTCTTGAACTTCCCTATGCATTTCTAGAATGGTTCACACCTCCTTACATAAGCATAAGCATCTTTAAACAATGTGGGCCAATAATATCCATCCCTGAGAATCTTATGTGTTGTAGTCCCACCTGAAAAATGGCCTCCAACAGGTCCTGCATGAAATTGGAATAAGATCTCGTTAGTTTCATGTTTTTCCAAGCACCTAAGAAATACTCCATCAAAATTTTTCCTAAAAAGAACTTGATCAATAAAATGATAAGGAGCAACTTTTAGTCTCGTTTCTTAAAACCAAGGGTTTCGGGAGAAAACCCATGGTTCAGAAAAAATATGATATCATCATACCATTCTGATCTCGGGGCATCGATGGCGCTAACAACACCTGAGGGAATTTCTTCCTCCTGATCCCATTTAGATTGCTGCTGTGTAGGGTCAATGGATTGAGCGATAAGAAGACAAAGGCCTTTCCCTTTGAAAATTTTAGCTGGTCTTATCTCAATATAATATTCTTGCAGGGCCGTCATCCAATGGGCCCTCTTTTCCCCTAACTCTTTCTGGATCAGGACGTTTCTAATCGCAGAATATGGGACAATGACTTTAGTTCGAGATTTCAGCAAGTAGGGCCTGTAATGTTTGACAGACTTCTAGACCGCATATGCTTGCTTATCAATCTGTGAGTAATTAAGCTCTGCACCTTTGAATGTTGAGCTCATAAAAGAGATGGGGATCTCTGCATCATTGTCATGCTTTTGCATTGGGACAGCCGCATAAGAAAAATCAGTGGAAAAAGTATAAAGAATGAAATCCTTATCAAAATTTGGGGACATGAGAGCAGAAGCTTCAGCGATAGCCTTTCGAATTTCAATAAACGCATCTCTCTGTTCCTGCGACCAGGTAAACTGCACATCTTTCTTGACGAGAAGTTGTAACTGTTTGACTATCTGAGCAAAATTTGGTACACATCTACGTACAAAATTAATCTTACCCAAGAAGGATTGCATTGCTTTGCACGATCCTGGTAACCCAATATTTGAAATAGCCTCTATGCGTTCATGATCAATAATCATACCTTCTTTCGAAACAATGAAGCCCAGAAGCTTTCCTTCTGTTACTGCAAACATAGATTTCTTCGGGTTGAGAGAAATACAGAATTTCCTGCAGTGGTCGAAAACCTGTTTCAAAGCAAACACATGTTCATGTCATTTTTTGGAGTAAATAGTGATATCATCAAGATAAACTACGAAATAATTATGCATTAGCCCTCGGAAAGCTGTGTCCATAGCTCTTTGAAAAGTGGCTCTTGCATTGATCAACCCGAAAGGCATCCGCCTATAGGTGAAAGTACCCCAAGGGGTCCTGAAAGTTGTTTTTAATTGGTCATCCGGGGCAACCATAACTTGGTTATATCCCGAAAAACCATCTAGGAGGGAAAAAATTTCCGACCCGGCTACCTTTTGAAGAATCTGCTCCATAGGTGGATTAGGATAGTTGTCTTTCTCAGAGGCCCGATTCAAGTTCCTGAAATTGACACACAATCGAATTTCACCGCTTTTCTTGCGGATAGGCACTAAGTTGGCTATCCATTGAGTGTGCCTGACTAGAAAGATAATTCGAGATGTGAGCAACTTCTCCAACTCCCTTTTTACCGAAGGCTCTAAATTGGGGTGCATCTTCCGCAACTTTTGTTGAAATGGCTTAACCTCTGGTTTCATGGGTATATTATGGAACATGACGCTAGTGTCAAATGTTTTCAATTCATCATAAGTCCAGGAAAAAACATCTTTATACTATTTACACAATGCAATGATGGCTCTCCATTCTTCGGGGGTACAATCAACTCCCAAATTGATAAAACGGGGCTCTTGCTCAGTCCCTAAATTGACTTGCTCATAATTAAGTGAAGAGCTCTGTGTTTTGTAGTTGGTTTTATGTCTAAACTTGTCCTACAAATCATAAAACTTCTCCAAATTAATCATAGACTTCGGGATGACATTCGAGGAATCGGAAAGAGATTTTTCATGTTCACCCTCGTCTATAGCCATATCCTGGAATGTGTCCTGGCTTGTTAAAAAATCAAGTATCTGTTGATCATCATCGAATACTTTCCAGTTTGTCACGTTATTTGGTATGGAAGGCCTATACATCACTTCTGTTAAAAATGTTTGAGGAGATAGGCCCTTTGGAGGAATCAATCTAGAAGCTGTATTTGTCAACAAGTTAGCATCAAAGTTCTGAGACCTAGGAACTGAATTAATATTGAATGCAATAAAAGAGCTAGTAAGATCTCTTACCAATTTCTAATAATTCAACAGGCAAGGGGACATGCAATGTATTTTATTCCTCACTTGTTTCACAATGATTTTTGAGTCTCCGAAGCAATGAATGATTGGTACTTTCAAGTCAATAGCCTTTTTTAGTCCCTGTATCAGTGCTTCATACTCAACCACATTTCTATTACAATCAAACTCTAATCTGCATGCAATCATAGTTTTTGTTCCTCTTGGATCTATAAGAACACATCCTGCACCATCTCCATCCTTGGATTTAGAGCCATCAAAAAACAATGTCCAAGCAATGGGATCTAATCTAAAATTGGTATTTACATTAAAAACATTATGTACAATTTCTCCTGAGAATGGTACAGAAGTGAGATGAGTCACCTGAGATTTGTTCTGTGCATACTCCTATGGCGAAACATCAGCTGATAAATTCCCGAAAAAGGTATCAAAGGTAAAAATTTCAATGTGTGTGTTGAAATAACCCACAGGCTCACTTGCATCATTCAAATTTGTAACCGTCTGTTTCATAAAAGGTTCCCTACTTATCTTGATCTTGTTTTGCTGACCATTGTAGGGTAACCACAAATGGGACCAATCAATGGCAAAATAACCTTTTAGCTATTTTGACCAGTCTCTACTAAGCCACATACCATATGCTTCTAGAATATCAACAATGACTATATCAATTGTTTGATGGATTCGAGGATCAACTGATAATGTAATTAAAACATTTCTGAGCCTTCCTACTGCTCTGACTTTTGATTTGTCAAGTTGCACTATCTGAGTAGGGAAATGTTCCCATGTGGCATTCAACTTTTTGCAGATAGAAAGGGGCATCATATTTGATGAGGAACCAGAATCTATCATGCAATTATGTACGTTTCGGTTGAAAATCTCAAAAGTAAGTAAAAAAGGCAGTGTCCTTTTGTTGCCAGGCTTTTGATCATCTAGTTTTGTGAAAGAATCAAGGTTATTATTCTGCAATTCTCTTGGCTGTTTAACCACCATACTTATGGGTAACGTATCCCTCATGGAATGGATTTTCAATAATTCAAACAAAGAGATGTTTGCCTTTACTCTTTTAAGATCTTCAACTAAATTTTACTCCATCTCAGGGATGACTGTATCCTCGTGGGGGACAGTCTTGCCCTTATTAGGAACAGGTGTAGAGGATGAGGGATCCTGATGGGGTTGAGGTTTGGACCTTGTGTTATAAGAATGTTGGACATTAAATACAGTCTCATGTTCTTATTCTTCTCCACACATAGGAAGCTCTGAAAAAGTAACTTACAGTGTTGATTTGTGGATCCTCATGCTCATTTTCTTCTTCCGTAGGGGGTTGTGGATCAGGAATAGTTTGATCATTAGGGACTCCTGGGGTGTATTGAGATTCTACTGCTAAGGCTCTAAAGATAGAATAAATTTCTTCATTCGTGAGGCCTTCTGTTGGATTAGGAGGCAGTGGATTTGTTGGAGGTTGATAAGGTCTCCTAAAAGGTGGCCTCTCAAAACCTCTATTCTGGTTTTGATTTTCATTGTTGGTTCTTTTCGAATCTACCATCTCGTTTGACATTTTCTGGAGTAGCTTTTTCATGTCAGTTATGTCAAATGGATCTTTACTTTGTGTAGTGGTTTTAGGAACACTGTCATTCTTCTTCCTAGAAGTTGAAGGCTGTTAATCTGCAATCTCCGGATTGTCCTTAAGACAAAAAATTTCCTTCTTGACTTGTATTTCTTCGGCAAACACTTCCAGTAAAGTCCCCTTTTGTGCTCGTTTCACCCACATTGAAATTGAAGCAGGTAGGCCCTTTTCATGTTGATGTATATGTAACTTCAGAATGTATTTCATCTATGTATTTCATATATATTTATTGTACCCTTATAAGAGATGTGTTATTCCTCTATAAGGAAGTGTCGTCATGTGGATTGACAAGTGTTGCAAGTGTGTGTACTTGTCGATGGGTTATTAGACCACCACTTGTGGGGTCGGCCCTGAAATATATATTATATTGTGGATGTATCTAGATAGACAAGTCGTCCCCATAGTGTAACTGGGGAAACAAGTTAAGTATAAATAGAGATCGGGAGATCTCTATTTGGATCATTCGGAAAGACACTCTTCTCTCACTCAGAAAGTGGCGCACTAGTGAGGAGGAGGATCATCTTCTCTAGGAGACTATCTCAAGTGTATTTTGGTTGTACTTTGGTTGAGCCATTGCTCTCTCTATCTCTGAGGAAGTTGTGGGGTTTTTCACCTTAGGGTTTTCCCCACGGAAACTCTATGTCTCTTGTCTCTCATGCTTTTGATTCTTGTGATGCTTGTCATGCTTATTGTGATTGTTATGCATTGATATACTATATATGTTATTCTCTCAATAAAGATCCAAGAGTATTATAAATTAATGCTCAAATTTTAACATGGTATCATAGCTAACCTAAGAAGAAGACATTTTGCAGTGACAGAAACTTGAGCTTCTTGTTTATTGGGTTTCTCTCCACATTTTTTGGAAATGAAGTATAGTAGATTTACTCTACTCATCAAGGAGAATCTATCTGTCCAATCAGAATTCAATTCTGAGCATTTTCAGATTTGGCCCTAAAAAGTAGGGTTTCCACAAAAATAGGAATTTCTAAACTATGAAGACATAGCTGGAAGCTCCTTGCAAAAATCGAAGTTTAGAGATTTGGATCGAGATTTTTGGCTGGGTAGATCTCCAGGAAACGCAAACCCTAATTCAGGGCTCTCCCTAGTGAACCCGGGAGGACAAAAAGGCAAATCTGAAGGGTAAAAATTTGTTGATCTCAAATTCTGAATACACTAGGCTGATCAGCTCATCAAGGCGCATCTTTCTATCCTTTCAGAAAGTTGAAATTCACATTTTGAATTTTTAGGGTTTTTTCGACAAACCCTAATCCGGGACCAGATCCAGTTTTCAGCATTTCAAGTGGTAAGACCTAAATATTTTCTATTTCCATTTGATGTACTCTTTAAGATGTCTCACCACACCAAGCTCGAGGATAAGCTTGAAGGGGCTGATAACTTCCGAGCTTGGAAGTATAGGATTGGGTTAATCCTGGAAGAGAATGAGTTGGACTCATATATAAAAGAAGACATCCCTATCCCAGAGGATGAAGAGGCTAAGGTATTGCATATGAAGAACTTGGTCAAGGAAATGAGAATCATTGTTGATTCTATCAAAGACCATCTCATACCCCATGTGTCTTCTCTAAAGACACCCAAGGCTATGTTTGACTCTTTGACCAAGCTATTTGAAGGAAAGAACATAAATCAGAAGATGACCCTGCAGAATCAATTGAAATGGGTCAAGATGTCGAATGGAGAAACCATTCAATCCTATTTCTCCAAGGTCTCTCAGATCAAGGAACAACTTGAAGTTGTAGATGAAATGGTGGAGAATGGTGAAATTGTTATGACTACTTTGAATGGCCTACCTAGGTCATGGGACTCTTTTATCCAGGGGATCTGTGCCAGAAAGAAGTTAATCTCCTTCAGCAGATTATGGGAGGAATGTTCTCAAGAAGAAGCAAGGCTTGTGGCAAGAGAAGAGAAGATGGGAAATGAAGATCAAGCTCTCACAGCTCACACTAAGAAGGGTAGTTCAAGAGGGAGCCATCGCATCACAAGAAGAAATATTCTCATCATTTTCACAAAGACAAGAAAGATCTAAGGTGTTTCACTTGTAATGAGAAGGGTCACTTTGCTTCAGAATGTCCCAAGAACAAAAGGGACAAACACAACAACAACAAATCCAGCAAGAAGAAGAAGGGTAACAAAAGAAGGTACCATTCTCATGCTGCCGAAGATGATGAACCTCCAAAAAAGAAGGCTAGGGCAGAAAGTGATGATAGTAATGATGACTCATCAAGTCAAGAAGAGTATGTTCTAATGTCTGCTCTCACAGGTACTATCTCCCATGGTTGTAATGATTGGTTAATTGATAGTGGGGCTTCCAAACACATGACTAGGTTTAAAGAATCCTTTGTAAATATGTCTGAACATGAATCACCCCATAAAGTGAAACTTGGGGATGATTATCAATATCCCATCAAAGGAAGTGGTGAAGCCTCCTACAACCTAGATTCTGGAAAATATTTGAAGATGAATGAAGTCCTTTATGTACCTGGGCTCAAGAAGAACTTACTCTCCATCTCTACATTGGATACAAAAGGTATGAGGGTTGCATTTGTGGATGGCCAAGTCCTAATGTGGCCAAAGGGAAAGACCATAGATGATGCAGTTGTGATTGGAGAGCAAGAGGGAGGTTTGTATAAATTAAAAGGACAACCTGAACATGCCATGGTGCATGAATCCATGTATCCAAGTGAACTTTGGCATAGAAGACTTGCTCATATGCACTATAGGGCACTTCCAATTGCAAGAAAGGTTGTAGAGGGTCTTCCTGAAATCAAGACCAAACATGAAGGTGTTTGCAAAGAATGTGCAAAAGGAAAGAACATTAAGAAGGCATTTCCAAGCAGTGAAAGCGAGGCAAAAGGTATCCTGGAGATCATCCACTCAGATGTATGTGGTCCTATGTCATTGAGTTCTCTAAGTGGGTATGTTTACTATGTCTCATTTATTGATGACTTCTCCAGGAAGACTTGGGTATACTTCTTGAAAAACAAAGATGAGGTGTTTGATAAGTTCAAGGAATTCAAAGCTTTGATGGAGAATCAAACTGACAAAAATATCAAAACATTCAGATCCGACAATGGTGGAGAATTCACCTCAGGTGACTTCAAGAAGCTTTGCAGTGATTCAGGGATTAAGAAGGAGTTGACTGCTCCTTATAATCCTCAACAGAATGGAGTTGCAGAAAGGAAGAATAGAACAATCATGGAAGCAGCAAGGACAATGCTGCATGACCAGGATCTACCTATGTATCTATGGGCAGAAGCAGCTAGAACAACTGTATATGTGCAGAACAGAACACCCCACAAGATATTGGACAACAAGACACCAGAAGAGGTCTTTTTTGGTAAGAAACCTGAAGTCAGCCATCTCATAATATTTGGTTGTCCAGTATACACTCATGTCCCAAAGGAAAAGAGGACTAAACTAGATCCTTCAGGAAAGAAGGGTATCTTTGTGGGTTACAGTGAAAACTCGAAGGCTTACAGAATATACTTTCCATGGTTCAAGAAGATTGATGTTAGCAAGGATGAATATAAGTTCAAGGACAGGTAATCTAGGAAGCAAAGATCAAGAGGGAGCACACTCCAGCAGCTCCTGCAAGGGTGCAGATTTTCAAAGGGAGTTGACCATCTTCCTACATTCCACAACAGAAAGGTGTAGAAGAAGCTACTTCAACAGCTCCTGCCAGGAAGCAAAGATTCAGAGGGAGTCCACCAACAAACAAACAAAGATAAGTATTTCAATTATCATTTCTTGCCTATTTTTTTTGTTTAAATACTATTATGCTTATGTTCCTAGACTTAGGAGATGTATTGTGCACATTAGAATGATTGCATTAATGAACAGTATACTACTAATATGCATGTGATGGGTAAGTGGCCTATGGCACTGTACAACATTCCAGTGCTACGCATCTAGAATGAAACCTCTTTGCTGACATGTTGGGAGTAGTGCAAACTCTTAACAATGTTCTGGTAGAGATTGGAAGGCATCTAGAAAGTTGTGGAACATGGATAAATGTTGTATTGAAGCATTGGCTAAGATAACTGCATGACTACATGATATATTTCTTTATGTGTAAATAATTTGTTCTGAAAATTATTAGATGTTTCTAATCATGCAATTTAACTTGTTTTGTAGGAAAGACCATATATCTTCACCTACAAAAGGACTACAACATTTGTTCCAGCAACAAATATATCTATTGAAGATATTGAAGTTCCCAGCATATGGGATGAAGAAATGGAATGCCATGATCCGTCAATCATGAAGAAGATGTTTGGGATGCAGTCCCAAGACCTAACAGGGAGTCACATGTGTGCAGATTGAAGAAAGCCTTGTATGGCTTGAAGCAAGCTCCCGGAACTTGGTATGGTAGGATGGACAGTTTCCTATCTAGCTTGGGATTTACCAAGAGTAAAGCGGATTCCAACCTCTACTACAAGGTTGAGGAAGGAAATCCTGTGATTCTACTCCTGTATGTGGATGACTTATTTGTAACAAGAGATGACAGATTGATTGTAGATACTAAGAGGAAGCTTGCTGCTGAGTTCAATATGAAAGATTTGGGAATGATGCATTATTTCCTAGGTATGGAGGTGTGGCAGAATGCAGGTGGGATCTTCCTTGGTCAAGGGAAGTACACAGTAGATATTCTGAAGAGATTTGGGATGATGGATTGCAAGGCCATGGCCACACCCATGGCATCGAATCTAAAGCTTCTATGTGATGCTTCATATGAGCCGGTTGATGTCTCTATGTATCGTCAGATGATTGGGTCCTTGATGTACTTGACGAACCCAAGACCAGATATTTGCTTTGCAGTGAACACATTGAGCCAGTTCCTGACGGATCTGAGGAGTGTTCATCTGGTTGCTGTAAATCATGTTCTGAGGTACCTGAAGGGTACAGTGGATTATGGGCTCAAGTATGAAGCGAATCAAAAGTTTAACCTACAAGGTTATGTTGATTCGTATTGGGCTGGAAGTGCTGTAGATAGGAAGAGCACATCTGGGTGCTGCTTCAGTATGGGATCAGGTGTGATCTCTTGGTTCAGCAGGAAGCAGTCCTGCATAGCACTGAGTATAGCTGAGGCAGAGTATGTTGCAGCCTGTTTAGCTAGTTGTGAGGCAGTATGGCTACGGAAGCTACTGTCTGAGTTATTTGATCTCCCATTGGATGCTACTGGTATATTCTGCGATAACTAGAGTTGTGTGAAGCTATCTGAGAACCCAGTGTTTCATGACAGGTCGAAACACATAGAGATCAAATATCACTATATCAGGGATATGGTGCAGAGAGGAGCCGTGAAGCTCCTGTATGTTGCGACGGACGAGCAGATTGCAGATGTGCTGACGAATCCACTAGCCAGGGTGAAGTTCGAGTACTTCAGGGAGAGGCTTGGTATTCTTCAGATCGACGACACTTCGAGGAAGAAGTGATGGACACATTTGCTGAAGCCATCCCAAGCATGTTGGAAGGAGGATCCTTCACATGGTTGTGGATGTAAGCGTTGGATGATGAGTATCGGGACGATGCTCTAGTTATTGCTTTGTATATGCATCATGTTGGATGCTGGATATGATCAATTGGATCATTTATATTTGTATGTATGTATGCATCGTGTTGATGCTGGATATGATCAGTTGGATCATTTATATTTGTATGTATGTACGCATCGTGTTGATGCTAGATATGATCAGTTGGATCATTTATATTTATGTACGCATCATGTTGGATGTTGGATATGATCGGTTGGATCATTTGTATGTATTTGTATATGCATCATGTTGGATGCTTGGACCATGTATCTGTATCAGGTGGATACATTGTATGATCAGGTAGATCATGTATGTTGATATGTATCATGTATTTGTATTTGTATCAGGTGGATACACTGTATGATCAGGTGGATCATGTATGATGATATGTATCAGGTAGATACTTGGTGTGCATTAGGTGGATGCATTGTATGATCAGGTTGATCATGATGATGAGATTCAGGATGTTGCTCCAAATGATATTTACTAGGATGGTACAAGTGATGATGATTAGTATGATCATGGGCATCAGGATGATGCCTCGTGAGATGATGATCCATTGGATCATGAGTATCAGGTTGATACTTGGAGGTCAGAGATGATATGTGGCAAGTTGTGCAAATAGCATGTAATCAGTCCTGGGAAATCTTGCCAGTCGTGCTGCGGCACATAAATGTTCCTGGGGTACTCTTTTCGGTATTGCTATGTAGTATGTAATTAGTCCTCAGATTTCCGATAGGTTGAGCTGTGTGCTCGTAATCAGTCCTGGGATGAGGTATTACTACAGAGACATGTAATCAATCCTGGAGATCCGAGAGGTTGAGCTGTGTGCTCGTAATTAGTCCTGGGATGCTCTTTAGAGATCTTGCCGGTCGTGCCGTGACACATAAATGTTCCTGGGATGCTATTTAAAGGTTTTGTCTATCCACATGTAATCAGTCCTAGAGATCCGAGAGGTTGAGCTGTATGCTCGTAATAAGTCCTGGGATGCTCTTTAGAGATCTTTCCGGTCGTGCTGCGGCACATAAATGTTCCTGGGATGCTCTTTAAAGGTATTGTGGAGGAGATGCATGTAATCAGTCCTGAGAGATCTTGCTGGTCGTGCTTAGGCACATAAATGTTCCTGGGATACTCTTTCCGGTATTGCATCCGCACATAAAATTAGTCCTGAGAGGCCACCTCTATCAGACCGTTCGCACAGATAATGAAGACCTGCAGGTGGTGGGCCTACATCTAGTATGAAAAAGGACTGGCTCTGTAGAACTTCCTATGACGAGTAGAGTCAGATATTGGTTGAGATAGCAGCAGTAGTGACGATGATGATGATGATGATGATCCCGAGAAGAAGACTTGTCTAGCATAACTGTGTCGAGAAATACCTTCCTAGTTAAGAGGGAGTGTTGATGTATATGTAACTTCGGAATGTATTTCATCTATGTATTTCATATATATTTAGTGTACCCTTATAAGAGATGTGTTATTCCTCTATAAGGAAGTGTTGTCATGTGGATTGACAAGTGTCGCAAGTGTGTGTACTTGCCGATGGGTTATTAGACCACCATGTGTGGGGTCGGACCTGAAATATATATTATATTGTGGATGTATCTAGATAGACAAGTCGTCCCCATAGTGTAACTGGGAAAACAGGTTAAGTATAAATAGAGATCGGGAGATCTCTATTTGGATCATTCGGAAAGACACACTTCTCTCACTCAGAAAGTGGCGTACTAGTGAGGAGGAGGATCATCTGCTCTAGGAGACTATCTCAAGTGTATTTTGGTTGTACTTTTGTTGAGCCATTTCTCTCTCTATCTCTGAGGAAGTTGTGGGGTTTTTCACCTTAGGGTTTTCCCCACGGAAACTCTGTGTCTCTTGTCTCTCATGCTTTTGATTCTTGTGATGCTTGTCATGCTTATTGTGATTTTTATGCATTGATATACTGTATATGTTATTCTCTCAGTAAAGATCCAAGAGTATTGTGAATTAATGCTCAAATTTTAACATTTCATAGTAGGCTATCAACAATTCTTCAACAAAAGAAGATTGATAGGAATTCTATTCTTTAAGTATGAGAACCTTTGATTGAAATATTTAACCCTTTCTTTCCCTTTGATTTTCATTGAGGATAATTCCAAAACAAGATCCTGTGGTGTTTTTTCATCTCCAAACTTTTGGATGAATAATTTCTCAAACTCATGCCAAGACACAATAGACCTTGGTGGCAGGGAAAAATACCATGTAGCTGCTTTTCCTTTAAAAGTATAAGGAAAGAGTCTGCAAACCACATCTTTGTAAATGACACTTCTAATCCTAATAGCCTGCATGAAGGTTTTAATGTGGTCCAGGGCAGGTGATTTGTCGTCTGGGTTAAACTTGGGTAACCACCTCTCAAGGTTTTTAGGTAGTCTATGTTGGTCTCCAAGTACCCATACTACATCTTGTTCAAGCCAAGGTCTGTTTTGGCCTTCTGCAGCCATCGATGGTTCTTCCTCTTCTTCTTCCAATGAAGAGCTTGAAGAATTTTCACTGTCTGAGGAAGAGGATGAAGGAGGAGATGGTGGTGGTCCACCAGTCTCAAGTTTTGGCTGATCTTGTGTTTCCTGAAAAAGTTTTCCAAGGCTGTATTCAGGGGAACCTGATTGACCAACCGCTTCTTGATTTTGAGGTTGTCGATTATCTATTTGTTGATGTTCAATATTGTGATCAGTTGTCTATTGGATAGTTGGCTCACTGATCTATGAAACTATGTTTTGATGAAGTTCTTGATTACTAGTTTGCAGAAAATTTTGTAAATTGATCGCTGCAAAACCACATCCTTGTTGATCAGCTAGTCTTTGTTCTTCCCTAGCAACCCTATCGGCTAATGTTTTCAATATCTGCTCTTGTGAGAGTGTTCCCCTGGTAGGCAATACAATAAAGATATTCTCTTTGTTTTCCCGTTGTGCTACAGATACAACAGGTGTAACAATTTGTTGAGCAGGTGTAACAGGAGCGACCGTGGGTTGTGGCTTTGTTGGTTGTTTAGATGTTGAAGCCCTTTATTGGCTTCAAGTTTGAACCGTTGAAGTAATTGCTGGAGGAGGTTTCTTAGTGGCTTGTTTAAGCATGTTGTACTATTGGCCCTCCTTCTAGTGCCATTTGTTGATGCCTCGGTTGTGCAGATTAGATGCAAAAGGTGCTAGAATGTTCCAAGACACTCAATAGAAGAAGAAAACCCAAGTTGAAAGGCTTCAAAGGACCATGCGCAAGGGCAATTCTATCCCGAACCTGTTTGGTGTGGTGATCCCCGACGGATATTAGGCCTCCGCTGGCACTCTAAGAGTAAATAAGTTGACCTATAAGATCACTTTTCCAGTCAAGGAAAACCAAGATGTGGATATAGTAAAACAAAGCTAACCTAACCTATTTTAGAAAAGGGAAACTAGTCTAAGTCAGTCCTGTTCTAAAATGAAAGCTTGATCTTGTGCAGATTAACCCTAGGGTGTGGTGAATAAGTAAATTACAACCTTTCACAGAAATGATTTTAGTTTTTTCACTTATTAATTTAAATCACTATCTATTAATGAAAATTAAGAGACAATAATTCAAATGCTTAAGCCTGTTCAAGATAAATCTGTAAACACTTTGCTAATTGAAAAATTAACAGTAATTATTGTGCCATGAATTACTTGCAGAAATCGATAAAGAAGGTATTTAAATTGAAGAAATTCAATCAAATATTTTCACACATACATCAGTTATACAGAAAACTCAATACAACAGATTTATGCATTCATTAAATATATAACAAGAGATCATGTATATATCGGATGATAATCTGGAATATAAAATCAGAAATTCTCAAATAAAATTGAGTAACAACCAGAAGATGGATCCAAAGATAACATTATTGTATTAAGATGTCTTGTACCAAAATTACAACGACTCTGGCCACAGAGTATCCCTAGTCTTATCTTCTTCTGAATTATAATTCCAAAAATTCCAACCCCTTTCTAAGAGAGGTATTCATCCTTTAATACTAAATTACAACAGAGTACAATGAGAAATTCCCAAAAGATAGGGATCCCAAAATCACAAATGAGTCTATTGGGCCAAAAAATCCTGCCACTTATCATATATCTCTAACAATACATCTATGTTTGGATAGTTGATAGATTTTAGGCCTATCTGGGCATTACATATGTTGTTCTCCATGTCATGCTTGGTGAGCTTATGCTAATTACGAAGGTAGAAATGGATCTTGCCCTCAAAGGAGAGCGGTTTCCTAATCAACTCATCCACGCGATCAATGTTGACTGCTTCAATAGCCTGGATCGTCTGTGCAGTTTGTTCACGTTCACACTCCACTTCTTCCAGGTTACATTTAGGTGGAAGGGCCTGCAAAATAGGATCCATGTATGGGAGACGTAGAGCTTCCATGATATTATCAGCTGCATACCAACGTCGAGTGCAAAGGTCTTTGGAGTTTCTGATGATCTCTTCAGCGGAGTCATTGAATTCGATCCAAGTATTTAGGGAGGCTTTGTTCTTCTTCATCTAAAGACTGCTAAGAATTGGGAGGTCTGATGGGATTTTTTTAATATACCCTTTCCATTCACTAACCTCGTCCTAAGCTTTGGAAGCCTGAATTCTCTTGATTTTATGTACCTCAAGGTCAGAAGACAGTTTGTCAAAGATAATAAATGTCTCCCTAATTTCATCTTGTGCAATGTACAAATTTTCAAGCAATTGATAATGTCCATGATTAACCTCCAAGGCCAGATCCTTGAACTCCTATGGTGTATACTTAGAAAAACTAGCTGAAGCTGCATTTGCAGTTACAAGTCCAACTTGCATCTCCAAGGTTGCTATCTTTTCTGCATGGATGGAGTTCTGAGTTCTTTCTGTGTTGAGCTGATTCTGAAGGGAGATGTTCTCCTATTCTAATGCATGTAAGCGTTCCATCCATTCCTACCTAATATTAGCCACATGGAGGCTGTGTTCATCTCATCTTCTACTTCCTTGATCCTTTCCTTTTTAAGATCAACCTCTCTCTTTAGTAACTAAACTGAATCTCTATTGGAACCATTGAAAGCTCCCAAAACTGTCGTTGCTTCAATGGCTCCAGCCTGAGGATCACCAGTTCTTTGAGCCCATAAGACTTGAATCGAAGCAAGTGATTCCAACGCCTGCTCATCTTTACTTCTCTTCCTTGTTTTCTTGAATATTGTCCTCTCTTCCTTGTTATAGAAATAGCTCCCAATAGGAACCACATCTTCATCTACATATTCATCAACCACCTCAGTAGTGATGGGAATAACATTAACAGTGGAAATTATTGAAGGTGTCATAATACCACTAGGGTGAGGGATAGACATGGTAACTTGGGGAATGGCCACTGAGACAGAAACATCTCGAACAAGTGACTGGACCTATGTAGCTGAAGGGACCGAAATGGAAACTTCAGACAGAAGAGTCTGTTCTTCAGCATTGGGAGCTGATGACAGGGAAGGAACTATAGGTGGTTCCTTGATGCTAGGTGAAACAGAGATAGCTAATGGTATAGATTGAGGAATTGCAAAAAGCTTATCCTGAATTGTGATGGAGGATGGAATGGGAAGAGGAATGGAGGTGAATTGATCCATGGAAGGTATTAGCAGAATAGGTTTAGGTGACTGTGTAGGAATGATGGTGGTTTGAGATTCTGGCATCATGGACTTAGGAATAGAGAAAAAATCTTGACTACCTGAAAGTGTAGTAGAAGAAGAAGTTATACTATTGAACAGTTGAGACAACGAAAAGGGAGGTAGGTGCTCTAAAAATGAAGCATAAAATTGTTGAACTGATGTTAACTGAGATGTTGAAACCGAAGAATCCTAAACAGAGGTGTCCTTAAATGACTATTCCTGAGCAGAGTAGTCCACCTCAATAGCATTTAACAAGTCTGTGAGCATCTTGTATTGTTCTGTAATCTCCTCAGTTACTAAAACTGGGGGTTCAGTTTCTTCAGCAATATCACAATCAATAATCGGAACATTGGGAAGCGGATTGGCATGGATCCTTTTCCTTTTCGCTGAGATGGCATGGGTAACTACCAAATAATCATTTTCTTGCACAACTGCACTGATGATTTCAAGAGGGTTTGAAGGCTCCATCATTTGCAAATCCATAGTAACCTTGTGGGGATCTGTAGGATGAGTCTTCAATACTGATGTGAATTGTGCCAGATCTTTCTGAAACTTCTGAGAGGTATATAACAAGGATTTGAGCTATTTTGTTGTTTTCTTGGGGGGAGAATCCTCAATGGGGTTTTTTCCTTTTCCTTATTCTGAATGAACCACCACTTGAAGAGAATTAGCTTCATGAGCTTCTCTTTCTTCTCTTCTCTTCTTAATTTATCCAGCAAGTCCAGCTCCAATTTCCTATAGCTTAGCACCCTAAGCTTTAATTCCTTCTGATATTGCAGAATGTTATGCTGCTCTTCTGGGTCTTTTGCTCGAGCAAGAACTTCAGAAAACGAATTGACTCCATGATAGATAGAGTCATCTGGAATGTTTTCATGCACATAGTCCATTTTAATATGGGTTTTCTTGAAGTGTGCATCCAATAACTTCTTAGGGTCATGCTTTCTTTTAGGGGCAAATCCCAATTTGAAATCAACCATTTTCTCACCAAGTGTCGTTTCCTAATTGGAGGTTGGGATGACGAATGACCCAATGTTCAAAGGGAATTTAGGCTAACCCTTCTTCCTAGGACCTGTAAGCTTCTTATACATACCATCAGTCACAGTTTGAAATGAAAGTTCCTACAAAGCCAATCTGTCAGTGACAATTCTGGGTAACAGATATACATTATTACTACCCAAGACCCTAATATATGAGAAATAGTCACACACATACCAGTCATTGATAGTATTGGTGAGTGCCTTGGCATCATCCAAAAATGCTGGTGCTTCTTGCATAAAAATATTGAAATAGAGAGTTCCCAAGAATTGATCACATATATCATACAGTAGAGGGATAAAGTTTCTTCCCATAAGATTGAATGATAGATGGGCACAGGTGGGTCTGCTGGAGTACAATTCCGGTTCAAGTTGGGGTATTGAAATTATAAGCAGAAAACATCAATTACATAGGAAGACAAAAAGAAATGTGGTTTTCTGAATGCAAGAGACTTCTGGCAATCTTCGATAGCATTTTTTTAATTCTGAGGACAAGATGGAAGCCCATGGGAAGGATTCATCGGTAGTCAATACATGATGCACTATAGGCTCCCATCTAGCTTTAAACAACGAACAGTTGGGGAGTCCGAACAGTTGACACAACATAGCCGCTAGCAGAGAATAAGGTTCCTTGAACCAGGCAATTGGATATAGATTATCAGGCTTAAGGATGAAAGCATTAGGCTTTATCATCCAGGACTTCAACATTTCGACAAAATTGTAATGGGACTTGGAGGATTGGATGAAGTTAGGAGATAGGGTCTTCTGATGTGGCCTAAGAGAAAAAGCTCGAGTGAAAACCTCGGGACAGAAATGAGTTAGTTCATTCCCTAGAGTATCATTGAAAGACCGGTCTTTGACACTAGTGTTCTCAACTATCCACTTCACTACATCCATATAAGGTAAGATAGCAGGTGGTGTAGCAATAGCATGAATCTGGGTAGCCATAATCATCTCATAGGTAGGACTATCAATTTCTACCTGCGAAAGGTCATCGTTGTCGAATATAGCATAAATCCGAGACCAATCCATTTGATAAGTATCGGTGACCTTCCCGCTGGTATCTGAGAAGATACCAAAGTTGGGGTCTTTAGTTAGGGTATCTTTGAGAATGGCCATGGACAGGGTACTTCTTAACATAGTGGCAAACATGTAATTTGTGATGAAATAAAAGAAAACAAAAATAAAAAAAAACAATCACAAACAGCCAGGAGACCAACCAAAAAATGAAATGATAGCAATCCTACCTATGATAACTGAAAACTGGCAATCAACTGAAGCAAGAAATCCATGGTAAAATCAACACAGCGGAGTAATTTCGGTGAGTAAAAATGATAACAAAAAATAGAAAAAAAAAACCTATATTTATCAATTTACCCAAGTTAAATCACGACTGTAGGATTGAGAGTAACAAACGGCTGAGATTCACCGATGCAAGATGCAGCATTGGGTTCAGAGACACAATTAAAGGTTTTATTTACCATTCTCAGAAGCTGAAAATCGACACTGGCGTGTTTCGAGTTTCAAAATACAACCAAATCAAAACCAGGTTCCCGAAAGACGCAACCCGACAGTTGCGGGTTGCGGGTTTCGAGACGCAATCAAACGCAAAGTTAAAAAAGTAATTTCTGAATCCCGAAACGCGACATTGTCGGGTTTTGGGTTTAAATAAAACAAACTTCAAAAAATGAAATCCTGATTCCCAACTTACAAACAAAAATCTGGATTCCCACAATGTGACATTGTCGGGTTTCGGGTTTATATAAAACAAACTTCAAAAAATGAAATCCCGAACCTGCAACTTTCGGGTTGCGGGTTTCGGGATGACGAAAATCAAAAAAATGAGAACACCAATTTCCCGCACCCGAAAATTTCGGGTTTCGGGTTTCGGGTTGTCCAAGTGTCGGGTTTCGGGTTGGTAGAGAAAAAAGTTAGGATACTCAAAATTTAAAGATTTTTGCAAACCAAACATTTAGAGATAATCCAGATCAGGCATAAAAAATGAAGCATGAATATATGGGCAGTAGATTTAAAGACATCTAAACCAAAAACACATATTCACAAATGGAAACTTTCCCATATACCTTTGAATTTATTAAAAATGGGGCTCCCATGATTTAGCTAAGCATGGGATCTGTTGTGGCCACAACAGTGTGTTCTTGCTTTTATATATATTTTCACATGAATGGTCGATAAGAATAATATGTTAAGTACCGAACACATATATTTGAATGCACAAGTAATCATGAGTATGTTGAATGCGTAGTTGCACAAGTGACACTATTACAAAGGAGCCTGTAGAGTGTAAAAATTGTCCCTCAGCGCAGGCCCAATGTGCGTTGTTTTCTTGCATTGTATAGTTTCCCACGAGCACAGCCCCATAATGCATTGTAGTACAAGAAGGGGATGTGAAGTAGATGTGACTTCGCTCAGCTTACCAGTTTATTAGCTACGCATCACCTGACTGTAGAAACGTGCTTTTGCAACCACCCCATAACTTCACCTCGGGTGAGACCTCAATTCGTTCGCAGGCTGTTGCCAAAAGGGCCAATGAAGAAGGGTTTTGTTGGACCACTAACTACACTAATTCCGGTTCTGATCTAAGTAATAAGAGACAAAATATGTATAGAACCAACAAATGGTTCCATTGTTGTGCTTGAACTGGTGATGTGCCCTGTGAATTGGATTCTCAAGCAGACACAAATACATAATTGGGTAACTAAGATCGAGGAGGATTTTGTGAAGAAATAAAATAGACATCCACGCTTATCTACAAAAGAGTGGTCACAGAGATATCTCTTCTATGACATACACGAAGTCTTCTTTGCATCCTTTAGCAATGAGCTACACGAGTGGATATCAAGACTCACAGAATGGAAAAAATGCTTTCAAGGTGGAGAACCTACAGTGTGGAATCCAGAACTGATTCAGAGACTTAAAGCAGTGGATAGCCCCATCTCAAGGGCAGTATACTTCTGGATCGATAGTGTACTAGAAGGCTACGTTACATAATTTGTTGTGGACACTCTTAAGTCTTATAGAACAGCAGAGGCATATTTCTTCAAAGGGTTCAGAGGTAAGTACCTGAAAAATCTCAGTCTATAAATTAAAATGTTGTTAGTAGAAAAAGGTGTCTTAAGAATGCAATAAGATTCCTAGGGTTTGCGTCTGTAATGTTCAGTAACACAGACAGTAATACTAAGGAAAATATCTATACATTACGAAGTGGTAAAAGATACAATTTTAGCACTAGGAAAAATGTCTCATGAACATGGACCTCGCATCTCTCTAGAAACTAAGTTAGGAAGTGACAGACACTCATATCAGGTTGAGGTTGATAGTGAAACAAAGCCTAGAGTAACTATCTATCAGCCCATTACTCCGCAGAAACCTCTAGGTGACGACAGAAATACTACTAACCCACAGAACACTAGCAGTAGTAACACCGCAAGAGCCAGGTCTCAGAACGTTGCAAGTAGTAGTATACCCATGTCCCCACAGAACACTACACCTCCTAGAAGAAGAATGAAAGATGACATTAAGCTTCCTATATTTAAAGGAACTGGTCTTGAAGACCCACAGCAACATTGGTTTCTTTGTGAATCCATATGGAATGTTAAACAAGTACACGACGATGCTATTATACAAGCACATAGATTTGCCACATTCAGGGATAGATCGTTAACATGGTTTATGAAGTACTTTGTTTGACAAAATAGGACACTTGCGGGATCAGAATTGCACTCATCAGATAGTTTAAAAAACCTAAGTCAAAATCGCAGTGTATCACAAAGCTGAAAGAAATTAAGCAAAACTCGAGTGAGACAGTATGGGAATTTGATCAAAAGTTCAAAGCATTTTTAGATCAAGTGAGATTTGAAATAGCACCACAACAACACCAATAATGGTTTATAGATGTGATACTACTCCATATCATATTACCGTTGATGCAACAGAAAGTTGCTTTGCAGACATAGGCCCTCTAGAAATTGCGATGAAGCTAGAGGCTTCGCCTATAGGAGAGACTAGTGCATGAGTGGTTCAGATACATACCCAACTAGAAAATTTGGCATTACAACTGCAAGATATGAAGAAAGGAAAAGAAACCCAAGAATAGGTTTGGTGTACAAAGTGTAAGGGAGAAGGACACTCTAAAGAACATTGCCCAGTATTTAAGGATTACATCACTAGTGGAGCTACAAACCCATTAAATCAACAACAAGGACCATGGTGTGAGGTTTTTCGATGTAGAGGACATCGCCTAGAGGACTGTTATCTAATTCAAAAATATGTGCAAACACCAAAGAACCTATACTGCACATTTTGTAAGTCAATTGGCCATGATGATAACAACTGAAGAGCATATGAACTCATGATAGAAATAAAACATGATGTCTACAGAGTTCAAGGGGAAATGCAAAACAACAATGAAAATGCGCAGTATGACCAAGGCACATACAGAGGACGTGGTGGATTCAGAGGAAGAGGACGAAACACTGGACAAGGACGAGGAAGAGGTCAGATTGTATGTTATAACTACGCCCAACCAAGACATCTATCTAGAGACTGTACGAACCCTTGTACTACTTGTAAATACTGTAAATCATTTGATCATGTCATTGAGGCATGTCCTGTTTTGCAAGGAAAAATGCAGGAGAAAAGACCAGAAGCGCAGAATCAGAACATACATATGATCGCAGCTGGAAAACGAAATACAGATTGCAGCATTCATGTTGTGACGTGAAGTAGAGCCACGACAGGTGTAGATCAAAGAACTGAAGCTTCGAATTTTGAGGATCACCAAGCTAGACAAAATCCTACTGAAGGGGGTTGGATAAGAAAAGAAACTGGAAAAACACCTACTTTCAACTTGAACAAAGAAAAAAAGGTCTTCATGGAAGCAAGAAAAACCTTCAAAGAATCAGAGCCTTCAACTCTGAGAATCAAGTTGCACAGTGAGACAATGCCTATGATGGATAATCCAGCTTCATATGATAGATCACGTACTACAATAGACTTGATGAGTCTTGTTGCACATATTTTATAGAGCTGCATGAATTTGTTAAAGCATGAAAATGATTTGGCATAATTACAAAGCGTATTGAGTCATTACGAGCAACATAATGTAGGAAATGATGCACATAGACTCTGGTTCATCATATTAAGAATCATCAAAAAACCAGAAAATAAATGAGACTAGATGTGTAGATCGGGGATTTTGAAATGGATGAGATTATCCTTGACTTAGAATCATAAGTAAATTTCCTAACAAAGTAGACATGGGAACAAATGGGGAAGTCGAATTTATCTTTGTCACCAATATAGTTGAGGCTAGCTAATCAGCAAAAGGTTCTACCCTTTGGGATATTATCAAATGTCTGTGTCGACATTGATGGAGTGCGAAGTAAAACAAACTTTGAGGTCATTGAGATTATAGACAATAGAAATCCCTATCCCGCACTATTAGAGATAGACTGGGAAATTGATAACATCATGATTATCAACTTGAAAAAGAAGCAGATGATATTCGAAGGACCAGATATCAGGGTCATCGCACCCTTGGATCCTTTATAGGGACCTAGATACACTAAACCAATACGAGAAGAATGCAGAACTCAAGATCTGGATCACATCTACAAGATGACGGTGAATCAGGAAGACTACATCAATCCTATGGATGATGGAACATTGAGTTGGCGATGTGATAGTTCTTTCATATCAGAATCAGATGCAGGACTAGAGAACTGGCAGAGAAGAATGCATGAAGTATCTGTGAGAAGATGTGCACAACTCACTAAGTCACTGCGCTGGATTGGAACAGACATAAGTTCGATCCCTACTTATAATGAGTTAGGCGATATCTGCGAATTCTTTCAGGATTACCTCATATTAGTCCTAGATGAATACAAATTAATAGCATTGGATACAACACTGCACGCAACACCTGCTAGATGGTGGGATACACATAAGCAAAATATTACCACATGGGAAGAATGTAAACACATGATGGAGATCATATTTCTAGAAATGACTGAGCTTGTGCAAGTGAAATATAATGGACAGACTGGTCCTAGAGATCACATAGACCTTTTCTTGAAATCATGGACACACATACCACAAGCAGAGTGGATCCATCGGTTTGTGCACACATTGGAGCAAATTCCAAAGAACGGGTACACAGAAACATAACTTCGCAGAGGAATAATAGAATGGTTCATCATGACTAATAACGTGCAAGCGAATTTTTTTTTGAGGATGACTATCCAAGTATAAATGAGGCTTTACAGATCATACAAAATAAGGTATTCAATGAGACACCAGAACTTGTGTATCAACAACCAGAGTGGGAAAGATAGATATAACATGCCATGGAATGTTATAAGTTCGCTTTAGATGAAGATGAAAGTGAAAATGAGGATGAATATTCGCGCGATGTCAACATACCTGGTTCGGATGGAGAGCGCGAAGTAGAAGGACCTCAAATAGAAATTCCAGATCTAAATAATCTTGTGAAAAATAAAAAAGTCAACATTGGAACTAGTGAAGAATCGAAGTTTGCTTCTATAGGGGTTTATTGGGATGAGGAAACGGTCATGCAGATAGTAAACATATTGCTCAAATATGAAGACTTATTTCCTCCAAATTTTTCCGAAATGAAAGGCATTTTGGGTGACTTGGGAGCCACGAAAATACCTCTCAAGCCGGATGTGAAGCCTATTAAGAAAAGACCTTGTCGACTAAATCCCAGATACAAAGAAAGAGTAAAGGCAGAGCTCGATAAGATACTTGAGGCAGGAATCATTGAACCAATATAAGAGTTAGAATGGATAATTCCCATGGTTATCCAAGACAAGAAAAATAATGGAGAAATTAGGATTTTTGTAGATCTCAGAAAGTTAAATGACGCATCGCTGCATGATACATTTCCTACTCCATTCACAGATGAAGTGTTAGACAATGTTGGAGGGAATGAAGCATACTCCTTCACTGATGGATTTTCTGGATATCATCAGATTAGAATTGATACAACAGACAGGAACAAGACCACATTTGCCACTGAATGGGGCTCATTTCAATACACAGTTATTCCCTTTGGTCTGAAGAACACACTTTCTATATTTTCCAGAGTAGTTGTTGCTGCATTTAAGGATTTTATCCATAAATTTTTAGAAGTGTATTTTGATGATTGGACAGTATTTGGGATATTGAAGAACCATTATGCGAGCTTAAGAATGATGTTAGCAAAGTGTAGACAACATCAGATCTCCCTGAACCTAAAGAAAAGCATATTGTGTGTTCAGTATGGAATTCTACTAGGACACATTGTTTGTAAACAAGGAATGATGGTCGATCCAACAAAAATCGCATTTATTGTGAATTTTCCAGCACCTAAATCAGTAAAACAGCTATGCACTACATTGGGACACACAGGGTACTACAGGAATTTTATCAAAGGATATGCGCAGATCATTGCACCTATGGAAAAATTATTGAAGAAGGAAGCGAAGTTCACATGGACTGAGGATTGTCAGAAAGGATTGGATACATTGAAAGAAAGGATGGTCACTGCGCCTATTCTAGTTTTTCCAGATTGGAGTAAACCATTCCACGTACATGCAGATTCTTCATCCATAGCACTAGGCATCGTGCTAGGTCAACCAGGTGAGGGAGGAATCGACCATCCTATTGCATTCTCAAGAAGAAATGTTTCCTTAGCAGAAAAGAATTATACCATGACAGAAAGGGAAGGCTTAGCTATGTTGTATGCACTGCAAAAGTTCAAACACTATTTTCTAGGTGCACATTTCTGTAGGTTGACGGACCATTCAGCTTTGAAATACCTGGTCAATAAACTAGTGTTAGGGGGAAGAATCTATAGATGGTTGTTACTCTTTCAGGAGTATGATTTTGAAATCATTGTTAAGCCAGGAAGGCTAAACTCAGGACCTGACCACCTTTCCAGGATTGAGTCAGGCGAAGATCCTACCAACCTGGAGGATAGCCTACCAGATGCACAGTTGTTTGATATTCAAATAGCAGATGACTATTATAAGGATATTGTAGAATTCCTAGCGACATGGTTGGAACCTACAGATTTTACTACGTAGAAGAAGAAACAGTTGGTATTAAAAGCAACTAAATTCACCATAATTGCAGGGCAATTATACAAGCTAGGACCGGATGAAGTACTGCGGAGATGTGTGTTATAACACAAGAAACCATTGATACTTGTTGAAGCACATTCAGGGGTTTCTGGAGGCCACTACACAGGAAGAGATACTGCGTAGAAGATTTTAAGAGCAAGACTATGGTGGCCTACACTCCACAAGGATTCAAAGGAACATTGTCATAGTTGCGATGTTTTTCAAAGGACAGGGAAGCCATCTCGTAGATATGAGATGTCATTAATTCCACAGTTGACTTTGCAAGCATTTTATAAGTGGGCTATTGATTTTGTGGGACCTATCAATCCACTAGGAAAGCTAACTGGTTCGAGATACATCATTACAAATACACAATATCTAACCAGATGGGCAGAGGCAAAACAAGTGAAGGACTATAGCGTAGTTACTGCCACTCAGTTCATTTTCGAAAACATCCTCACAAGGTTTGGATGTCCAAATATCCTAATGAGCGATCAGGTAACTCACTTCTTGAATAGAACTATCGAAGCCCTGACTGACGAATTTTAGATTTACCATCAAAAGAGAACCCCTATCATCCACAAGCCAATGGCACTATTGAATCTTTTAACAAAGTATTGGAAAATGAGCTGACTAAGGTATGTAATACAAACATGGATGATTGGGATCTGCGAATACTAGCTGTGTTATGGGCATATAGGAAAACTTGCAAGAAGTTGATAGGTCATACACCCTTCAGGTTAGCATATGGACAGGAAGGTGTGATGCCAATGGAATACATAGTACCAAGGTTGAGAATTGCAGCATTCACAGACATGTCAGATGATGAGACAATGGAAGAAAGGCTACTACACTTAGTTGGGCTAGAAGAAGATCGCTTCATTGCAGGTTTTCACCAACAAGTGCCAAAAATATAGAGAAAAAGCATGGCATGATAGGCATATCAAGTACAAACTATTTCAGGTAGGAGATCTTGTCCTCCTCTATGATAGAAAATACATGAAGTTTCCTAGAAAATTTAAAATGCATTGGCTAGGGCCATATGTTGTCAAGTATGTTACTAATGGTGGTGTAGCTCAGTTAGCCACACTAGTGGGAGAAAACCTACCAGGTCTTATTAATCGAAGTAGGCTAAAACCCTACAGGGATAGTCCTACTTCGCCAAACATCAGTTGATCAGCAACGAAGAAAATTTTGAAGAGTCAAGTACAGTTGAAATTGGACACTAAAAATTGTGCATAGTTTGTACACAATTTTGGTGAAAAGCGAAGTCCCTGAAATATCTGATGCGAAGTACAAAAAGGAAGAGTAGCTGTGAAGTTAACAATGAAGGAATATAAGTGCGTAGAGGCACTTCGCAAATTTTGTCTAATCCATTAGAGAAATTCGGAAAAAATAACCGTTATGTCTTGTCAATCCAAAACATATCCATTATACAGTGTTTTGCCGACGGCCGCGTTTGCATTTAATGAAAATTTAGCCATTTCCAAATCATTTAATGAAGGAAAGGACCAATATCCTTAGGGGATTTTTCCAACGGTCACAACATTTAATGACTAGTTAGCCGTTTGAGAGCACGGGTCAGGCCTGCTGTATCTATAAATAAGGCTGATCGCATAAATACTGGAGTTACAACAATTTTTATTTTTACTATAGGTAGCTTTGAAGTTTTACTAGCACAAGCGATCTTGATAGAACACATAGCGATTTCCAAGTGAATGTCTCAGAAATAGACACTAGACAAGGTTGTGAGGGATTTTAAACACTCAGGGATTGCGGGGTTAATGAAAACGCCCATCAAAAAATCTGCTCCAAAGAAGGGTTCCGCATCAAGGAGCTCTCCACACCACACAGTAGCAATGCAATGAAAGGATAAGCAACTGGTTAAAGACCCTGAGAAGCCAAGGGAAGGAGGGATGCCAAGGTCCGGTCCACCACTACCACCTTGGGATAGTCTAATTTACCTCACACCAGAGTACGTTCTGCTAAGAAGGTCTGATGCACCAACGGTTCAGCTATTGAAGAATGCACAATACAAGATTCCTCTCCCATCGATTTCCATCCATGTGCGTATCCGTGAGAACCTTCTTGGAAAGATAGGGGAGTGTAAGTTCTCAGATCATGATCTATTTGAGGGGAAGGACCCTAAAGATCCGAAGTACCCTTAGTTCCATCCTGATCAATACATGTGCCTGAATATTGATGAGAAAATGTAGCAACCTACTATCCACGCACAGGACTCGCTCAACTTGTTAGTGCCATCCGGGTTGCTGAACCTCTTGCGCATCACGGATTTTGATCGAAGTCCTAAGCTTATTGAGGCGGTGCGCACTTTACTGTCATGCATGCACCAAGGCTATCTATGGCTCGACTACAAGATCGATATAAGTATTGATCTCATCCACTGAATCACCCATCTCAGCAAGCGAGGTGATGATCCCGCAGCGGATTTTGTGGGAAATACAAAGGACAAATAGCTCGCAAAGATAATGAAGGAGGAGTATAAGTTAATAAACAGGAGCCAAGGTTACGTCACAGTTGGAATCGAAGACCTAGCTATGTCGTTAACTGTCCAGTTGCTGGCAGGTAAATTCTTGAGGAAGTTCAGACTGGCGGAGGTGTCGGCCGCAGCAGCTCTCCTAGCTGCGAAGGAAAAAGAAGGAACACAGTACAATTGGGAAAATTACTTATTGAACGAGTTCTTGGACGATGTCTATGAGACTCGGGAGAATGGAAGTCCTTTCCACTACAGTTGGCTGGTTGTGCTAATTGCTTTTGTAGGATAGAAGGAGCCACCATACCAGCAAAACCTCCTAGTGCTATTAGGAGACTATCATGGGACAAATTTTTCCAATGTGTGGGAAAACACGAAGCCATACAGGAAGAGGGTAAACAATGAGAAATTGTTTACCTACTACAGAAAGTTGTGCGATGTGATTAAACGCACTCTACACATCTCAAAGGAGCTAAGAACCACATACATCCAAAGGCTGGTATTCAAAGGCTGAATTTCATTATATCTATATTCAGCTAAGGCCTGAGAAGCAGAATTCAGAGTGGTTCCCAGGGAAATATCAACTTGACGTGTAAGATCGAGCTAATTATGGAATATTAGCCACTAGAGTGGAAGGTTGATGCACCAGTGGTAATCCAAACAACATCAAAAGAAAGCGAAGCTAAAGATCCACCAGATGAAGTAGAAACAGACCAAGGAGAGGCACAAAAAGACACTGCTGAGGTACCAGCAGGAGAAAAGAGAAAGGACCCTGGAAGTGCAGCACAAGAAAAAGGGCCCAAAAAGAAACACAAGGTGACCAAGACTTCACCAGAGGCACGTTTACATGAAGATGAGTACGAATGCATTGCACTGGGCACAAGCGAGCATTTATAAGAGCCACTCTCCATAAAAGACAACAAAAATGAAGAAATTCAAGTGCACCTAAACGAGAACCTTGCAGAACTTAAGACCATGGTTGTGAAGATAGAACGAGTCTAGAAGGACTTGGTTCGAGAGTCTGACTCAGAAGACAAGTTCGGTGAGTCAATTCAAAGAAAAAGAAGGACACCTTCCTTGACCATGAAGCCTCGATTAGTCCGAATGGAGCCGATTAACATCATCTTCCCGAATGATGAGTTAACCAAAGGCACAAAGAGGTTGGAGCACCTGGATATTAATGTTCATATGCTACCTCTTGAGGGGTTGCAAAATATGCATCTGCAGGTTGTAGGAGATATCAGAGATAGAGACATAGTCTCTTACAATCAACATATGCATCTAGAAGAAAGATACAAAGAGTTGAAAGAGGAACGTGTGCAGAAAACAAGAGAACTTGCTAGTGCACATGAGAAGCGAAGAAGGATACAAGAAACTGTTCCTACGATATGTGTGCAGATACTAGAATGTGAAGAGCAACTGGAGATAGAAGATACCATAATTAAGATCGGCGCGGTGGTAAGTGGTCTTAAAGCGGAGATGTAAAATATGGAGATATCCTACAAGGAAAAGGTTGCTAGCCTAGAATCCTAGAACCCGCTTGTTACCTCGCCAAGTATGGCAGAAGCAAGACCTGCAGCACTAAGGGATTCAACTGAGAATATCTCCATAGAAGTAGTGAAATGCCAAGACCTAATGGAGGAAGCTACTAAAGTATGGACTATGCTGCAGGAGGATCCTGAGCTACAACAAATCCAAGATGACTTACAGCAGCGACATAAAGAGCTGGATTCTGTGAACGTAGCCATGAAAACCTTTCCACCCAGACACAAAATTCAGAAGTTTGTAGAATTCAAGGACTTGCAGAGAGAGCTGAAATTTCTAAAGGAGAAGGAAGCTGATATTTCAGCAAGGTTACAACCCATACAGGAAGAAGCGCTCGCCCTCTCAGAGGAAATCGAAGAAAATTTACAAGAACACCGCACCACAGAGCATATGGTATAATATCACTACTAAGAGGTCATATCGCAGGAGATGTTAGAGACTATCAAGGATTTTGAGCAAGAAGCTAAGGAGGCAGTTGTGAGGCTAAGCGCAACTTACAAAACTTTGCTGCGAAGTTAAACATCCAAGGGGATACACAACTGAAGGAGTCTGCTGAGAGTGGCTCGGGGACGAGCCATATGTGAGTGTTAGGGGCCTATTGGGCATGGTCCAAGTGGATCAATTTTGTGAAGCGAGGTTCCAGCGCAACAGTTTTTTTGGAAAGAAGTACAAGTGAAGCGAGGTCCAGCAGCGACCTATTTTGGGTAAATAAATCTGCAAATCCCAGGAACAGGGTAAGGAGCGGCGCAGAGTCGGAGGAAAGGAACCTATCGCCTTAGTGAAGACAAAGTACTAAGAATGGCCAAGATAGCTGAGGAAGTTAGAATGAAGGATCGATGATGATAGAAGAAGCGTAGCTGCTGAAAGGGACATGTCAGTATGGAGTCAAATCCGCGCGGTTAGAACTATGGCTATCAAAAGAGTGTCAAAGCCATAAGCGACGCAGAAAGGCAGCCGAATTCAAGTGAAGTAGTTGTCGAGTACGACAAGCCTGGTTATCGGGTAACCGCGCCATTTTTGGGGGTTTTGGGTACTATAGGTTTTTTTGGCCCACAATTATTGTAAAGACGTGAACCTTGGGCATGGTCTATAAAATGGGCAATTTTGTAAGGGAAGGGTTGGTATTTTTGTATTTTTTGGGTTTTGATGAAAGAATACGTATTTTGAGAGCAAGAAGAGAGGAAGAGGGTCTACAGTTGTGTGTGTAGAGACCCAATTGTAGAGAGAAGAGTCTGCAATTGTGTGCGTAGGGACCCAATTGTAGAGAGAAGAGTCTGCAGCTATGTGCGTAGATTGGAACTGTTGACCCTTCCCATTAATATAAATAAAAGTTCCCGTGGACATAGCTCCCATCCTGGGGGTGAACCACGTAAATAATTTTGTTGTGTGAATGAATGAGTGTGATTGTTTATGTTTATGTTTATGCTTATGATTATGTGTGTTCCTTCTTTTATATGTATTTTCACAAGAATGGTCGATGAGACTAATATGTCAAGTACCAAACAGATATATTTGAATGCACAAGTAATCCTGAGTATGTTTAATGTGTAGTTGCACAAGTGACACTAATCCAGCAGAGCCTGTACAGTTTAAAATTGTCCCTCAGCGTGGGCCCAACGTGCGATGTTTCCTTGCATTGCGTAGTTTCCTACGAGCGCAGCCCCAGAATGTGGTGTAGTCCAAGAAGGGGATGGGAAGTAGACGTGACTTCGCTCAGCTTACCAATTTATTAGCTGCGTATCACCTAGTTGTAGAAACTTGCTTCTGCAACCACCCCATAACTTCTCCTCGGGTGAGACCTCAGTTTGTTCGCAAGCTATTGCCGAAAGGGACGGTGAAGAAGGGTTTTGTTGGACCACTAACTGCGCTAAATCCAGGTTTGATCTAAGTAATATGAGACAGAAGAAGTATAGAACCAACATGTTCCATTAATATTGATTTGATGTTTCTGTTCTCCTTCTCATTGTATTTCCAACTTAGCTTCATGCTCATTGTGATTCTCCTTCTTGTTGTAATTTCAACTTAGCTTCATGCTCATTTTGATTCTTTTTATTTAGTTCTTCTTCCATTCTTTTTTTCTCCTTAATGTCAGCTTCAACTTATTTCCTATATTGTCGTTATTTTCTCATATTCACTACTTCAACTTTAACTTTTAAATCTTCTTTTTATTTTTCATATACTTTCCACTTCATTCGTGTCTCTCAACTTATCAATTCTAGCATCTTCTTTGGCATTTTATACTAGTTCATGTTTTTTTGTTCTCTTCATATGATTTTTCTCATTTTTCAACTTATTTATTCTTTGTAGCAGCTGTTGCTTTAACCTTAGCATTGAAACATTTCTCCTTTTCCATTTATTTTTTTATGTAGAAACTATAGCTCCCAATTTTGCCTTCTTTTTATCCCTAGCATCTTCCTTTTCCTTCTTTAGTAACTATGATTTTCTTTCTCTTTCTCTTTGTTTTTCTCCTAAAGTGATCGAATTTCAATTACAACTTTCTTCAACCCTTCTTCTATTTTTTCCTTTCTTTCTCTTCTATTTCTTTATCCTACAAGTTATTAAAAACTTATCCATAAGTTAGTTCCCTTTCATGAAGATATTTAGATTCATTTTTCTCATCTTGGTATGGGAATTCAGTCATCATTTTAATTTTGGGATTATCAACAATTCTCAAGGGATCATGCATTTGAGTCATTTCCAATGAAAAAATATGCTTTTCCATATTTTCTCCTTCCATGCTAGTCCAAATATAATATCTCAACCCAAACATACCTATGCATAATGGATAAGTGGGAGAATTTATTTTGATGTTTTATTAGAGAATTATTCAAATCATATCATGTAGTGTGATATCCAATCTCTTGAATGAGAAACACATTTTGTATATATGTTGTAAATGTATGGGGTGCCTAGGTTGTATGTAAATCGTGATATAATTGGAGTATTCATCTAGGTACCAGTCTTTAATTTTATCCAATATATTTATGGCCTCTAGTGATATATTTGGGAAAGGATTACAAAATTGTATTTCATACAAGGGTGCTAGGAAACCATAAAAGATGAGAGTAAATTGTTATTTGTATTTTTGTTTCCATAAATCTTTGAAATTAACATGAACAAGGGGTTTTTTCGGAGACCAAGACCATCCTAGTCCTATGAATGAATTAGAATAATAGAATGTATCTAGGGCATAAAATACCATCTACAATTTAGGAGATCCCTATGCATGTATCAATTTGAGCCTTTCCTATGGATTCTACCAAAGAATTGGACAAAATGGTTGCAGAGTTGAAAATATTTCCTTTCTTAGCTATCATATGAATCATTAGAACCCAATCTATTTTCACATGAGTTGAATATTTTTCACCATATAACTTTCTTATTAATTTGAATACTCATTCATATCATAATATGAAGAGTATAGTATGGAAGATAGTCCTACCTAGGCCTTAAAAGTTATCACTTCTTCATACCACTTACCATTCATTAGTAAATTTGATTTCAATTCCAAACATTTTGTAATAGGTCTCAAAATATTTTGATCAAAAGGAACCCATACACTTTCCCTCATCATCTAAGATCCTTTTGGTTCTAATAACTGTGCATGGTATCATATATCTTTTTTTTGCATAGGTTAACACAAGAGAAGAGATCTAGAAGCAACATTGTGAAGATAAGACTTCCTCAAATTATGTGTTATTCCAAGTTATTTTCCCTCCCTTTCATTTAATTCATCATCTTTTGATAATCCCTTTTCAATGGGTGATATAGTTCACTAGAGGTGTAAGGACTCTATTCCCACATTCTAAGAGGTATCAATACATATGGGAAATTTAACATCTTTAGGAGTGTCCAAAATTGATTCCTTTCACTTGGTGGATTACTTGCCCCTTTTAACTGAAGATCCTACTTCTAGCACTAATTGATTTGTTACTGTCATTGTTTCTTCTTAACCCTATGCTATAAATATAGGCTTAGTGGATTTCTCTTTCATTGGCTTATGCTAAGTTACATTTTCCCTCTTTCCATACCCTTTTGAACCCATGTAAAAGTACCTACACATTAGTAAGAAAAGTAATATTAAGGCATGTACAAAATTGTTTAATCCTTGAAAAATAATAACATTTAATAGTTCAAATATTAAAAATATCAAAGTTAAGAAATATCAAACCTAATTTAAGTTTACATTTTACCGAAGTGAACATAAAACTTAGTATTCTTTCAAATTAAAATTATTCTTTTAACTTGGATAGCCTTAGAAGACTCGGGGCATTTAAAAAATTTCTAGGTGGATGAAAGAATATAGCTAAACTTATAATCTAAGAAATAATAAATTCGATGAATCATCTATGTAACCTATGCCATAATTATTTGGACTTAAGCATATTAAAGGATTCATGACAATAAATACATAAAGAAATGGATAGAGTCTTTTAAGCTCATAAATAATTTCAAAAGATAATTTTCCAAAATAATGGTTACAAGGAGATAAGATGCATTACGAATGCATAATGACCCACATAATCATACACACGAATTCTACATAATCATACACGCAAATTCTACTATATATCTAGTATAATTGTTGCAAATAATATAGTTAGATAAAAATGCATTCAAAAGGTTGTATTATTTTCTAAAATGGAAATAAGGGATAATCTAGGAACCATGTAATCCATTCATTAAGTTGAAAAACAAGTATTGATCATATATGACTTAGAATAAGTCTTGAATGCAACATGTAAAATTTTGAAATCTTGTAATAAATAAACAAAAAATTGATTGCGTCAAGCTTACATTAGCATATTAAGTTAAACTGAGAAAGGTGTTCTTTTGAACTAAGTACCTATTAGATGTAGCTAGCTAATGGATAGTTGACTCTAACCAATAATGCTCGCTAATTTTTTTGTTGCCTTGAATGTTATTAGAGGAAGTGAAGAGTCACTAGGCAATATCAAATATTTCGATATAAACAGCTACTCAAAGTATGCATAAAATGTGTTGAATAATGCATTATATTATGAATTTAAAAGGCCAACATATCAATTTTTCTTTATTGTCCAAATTCAAAAAGGTAAGTTACTTAAAAATTATGATGTTGTCAAAGCATAAGGTGACGAGACTTTTTCTTTTAAATGCACTTTTGAAAGTAATGGTACTTTCATCCCATTTAATAAATTTAGATTAAAAGAATAATCGGTTGTAAATTTTTAAATGATTGGAAATGGTTGGATAGAGGGTTTGATTTGACAATTAGGCCCATTCTTTAAGTCAAGATCAACTTATTCAAACTAGACCGAATAAGAATCCCCAATTCATTAATTGGCATGATCATTGGATTGGACCACAAGCTTAACTAAGGTTAATACATGAGATATTTTTTCTGGATTAGGTTCAACAAATTGATCTTTCTTTCTTTAGGTTGGCTCGAATACAGTTCTTTAGCTTTTTAAGATAAACTCAAGTTCTGCGCAGTTCAGGGAACCAACAAAACCCCCTTTTGACCGACCCTTTCAGCAACAGTCTGCAAGCAGACTGAGGTCTCACCCAAGGCGAAGTTATGGCGAGGTTGCGGAATCAAGTTTCCACAACCAGGTGATGCACGGTTCAACAGAATGGGAGATTGCGCGAAGTTCAACTACTTCATAGTTGTTACTTATACAGTAGCGCGCACAGGGACTGCGCGGCTCGTAAAAACTACTTGGCGGTCAGACAATGCAACTGAAGATTGCTTTTCCTCTTTAACAATCATACATCTTTGACAAACTTTACTTATCGTGGGTTATGCATTCAACAAGCATATTAGGCTATATACTTTGGGACTTATGCAATATGATGAAAATATGACACAACTTCATACTTCCGGTGTTGCGCTTCAGGGAATCACACTAGACAGACTTCAGTGATTCAGGTGGTTATCCGATTATCTCATGCATTCATTATGTTCATAAATACTTATGCATTCAACCTTCAGTCATCTATGTTTAGTACTTAACATATTATTCCCATCGTTCATTCTTATGGAGAATACACATGAGAGCAAATATACATATACTCATAAGCAAGAACTTAACCATTTAACCAAAATCAAACACATATTCAATCACACAACACATGATTTAATGTGGTTCACCCCCAGGATGGGAGTTACGTCCACAGGAAATGTTGTTTATTATAAATGGGAAGGGTTCAACAGTTCCAGTCTACGCACTCAGCTGTAGACTCTCTTCTCTCTTGAATGGGTCTATGTGCACACAGTTGTAGATCCTCTTTAGAATAGTCTCTCAATAGAGATCAATATTCAACAATAATCAAATATTCACAATTAACCCTTTCCCTTACAAAAGATGGCCTTTATATAGATCATGCCCTTAGGTCACATCTGTTACAATGCATATGGGCCAAACAAGTCCTAAGGTACCCAAAATGGTGTGGTTACTGATGAGTCCAATATTCAGGTATTTGATAACCATTTTCCCGCAGTAAAGCTCAAGGAATGGCGAAGTGTTGGCTGCTTTTTGGCAGACCCAGGTTTTCAGGAGGCACAGTAACAAACACCCTTTGGCACACTGGCCCTTTCGGCAACGGGCTGCGTAGTAGCCCGAGGTCTCACCCGAAGTGGCTATGGGGGGGGCTAAGGAATCAGGTTTCCTTAGCCTAGGTGGCATGGAGACTACAGTCTTCTCTCTTCCCTTCTTGCGGGTAACTTCAGAGCAGGGCGCCTTACTCTCCCACAGGCCTCACAACGCCACAGTGCCGGGACTCACTCTTCCCAGCCTAGCTGCGCGGTATCTCCGCACCTGCGCACGAGGCATTTTCCCGCTACGTCCGATACACTATGTATCGTCCCTACCCTCACGCCACAGTGCAGTAACATACTCCTTAAGCGCTACCGCGGCAGTGTTCTCACAGACTCATTTGACAATGCACATGTACACTTTTAAGGGAGCTTCAAGGATTTACTCTTCATACGCATTCATAAAGATAGCGAAACATTCATGGAAACAGAGACAGTAAAGCAAAGAAATGCAATCACATAAAGCATCACCACGACAACTAGAATTAGGTCGTTCACCTCCAGGAGGGAATCTACATCCACAGGACTATATTATCTTTAGATGGGGCTTACACAGTTCTGCTGCGCACACAGCTGCAGCCTTAGATCTTCCTGGGAAACTCCACGCACACAGCTGGGAGCCCTTCTCTTAGATCTATTTCCTCCTCCTACAAATATTACAATGACAGACATACAATTACATTCCCCTCACAGTCCTCTTGCGACTGGTCGTTACATACAATGGCCTTAATGCCTGTAACGCCCCCGTCAATCATCAAGTGCAAGGAAGGGAAACGTTAACAACACACGGGCTTATCGGAGACTTAGCCCCAATAATTTTTGCACATAAATTCCTAACATTTTAAAACTTCTATATGCAAATTCGTTTCCATATAAAACACAGCGGAATGAACATGCTAACAAGCACTCAAACAGACAGTAATTACAATCATATCAATCACAGTAGAGAATGATTCCACCTACAGAGACCCAAGCGCATTCATATGCCATGCATGGATTCTATATTAATTCATTTCATTACACATGGGCAATTTAACATATTGCAGAACACAAAATGGAACAAGTTAGAATCCACAGAACACTTATCTTGAGAATTTGACGTCCAACAACTGGCTACGTGAAGGCAACGTTCCTCCCAACCGTAGATCTCTATCCAGCCTATATTCCTTCAGCTGAGAGATCTCCCCCGAGCTGGGCTGTGTATCCACTAAGGAGGACTAGCTGGGTTCATTCATAGCCATGGCTCCAGTCAAGCATCCAAACAGATAGAGGAGGGTAGTGCTAAGCCAGCGAGCTCAACCACAGAGCTACAGGCATCTCAAGTGGGCTCAACAGTCAGGCACCCACATTACCTACCACATCCAACACAAGGAAGATCCCCTTCTCTGTTACACAGTCCCTCAGGCAACTCTTCCCTCCAGTGCTCTTCAGGATGGGCATAGAAAGGTCCAGCTGCTGACCCTTGAGATCCTAGCCTTCACAGGGTTTATCAAGCACACCCAACCTCTGCATAGTCAATCCCAACTTGATTTCTCTCTGTTCTGCTCACCAAATACTCAAATCCGTCACTCGTCTTCTGAGCTGCAAAAACTGGGTTTTCCCATTGATTTCGGGGTAGCTAATGCTCCCAAATTCGCCCCAAGGTTCATGCTAATGGGTTCCCCATTGGATTTCCTTGTCCCATGCCAAATCTGGACGTTTTTGGTCTTTCAAAAACTGGGTTTTCTCAAGGTCGCGATTTCTCGTTTTTCCTCACTGCTGGCACACGTTTTTGGATGGGAATGATGCTAGATAGTTTCACAATGGACTGGGGTGAGAATCAAGCAACCTCCCATGAGGTTGAGTGACTTCTTGCCCAAGCAATCAGAGCCCATGCCCACCCATACGAATTTCAGGGCTGCCCATGCTCCATTGAAGCCATGGGATGAAATCTCAACCACCTTCTTACAGCAGGCATTAATGTCACCTAGGGAAGTCAATGGGTTCTCATAATGACAAATGGCAGCCTAGGGTTTAATCCCATAGCCCCCTCACCACTCCCTAGTGGATACACGTGGCCCCTTCTCATTCGTTGCCTCCATAGCCAGTTTTTTGGTATTTTATTTCCATATTAAACATTTACATCAATTTACAATATCCCATGGCTTAATAGCACGTGGGTAACAAAATATCAAGCATGTCTAATTTAAATAAAATCTGAGCATAAACTAGCGGGGCCTTGGACTTGAGCTCCACGCTAGGGAAACATACATCGCGTATTTACAATATTTACATTAGAGCCAATATTTCCTAAGGGTCAAAATTGGGGTATTACAATGCCAACCGGTCTCCTGCGAGATCGCGGCCTTCTTACATACATACAATGACCCTTAACGGCCTTACAAAATATAGCAATACAAAAGACTCAGACATCAGCTTAGACTGTCTATGTAACCTTCTAACCTTTTTCCCTTTACAATTATACATATATATAGGTGGCCCTGAGGGTCACACCTTTAAAAAACTGTGGGCCTTTCCCCAACAGTGATCCCCAAAAACCCTAACCACTAACACGGCTAGGTGTACCGTAGGCGCCTCTTGCAGTCACGTCGCAACTTCCTGCAGGCTCCGCGATTTTCGGCACAGATCGCGGGTATGGGCGCCGCTTCATCGTTCTTTGCTCCTTGTCCTTCGTCTTCAATGCTTCGGCGTGTTGCTCTTCCTTGGTCCGAGCAACCATAACTCTTGTACTTTGCCTTAATGAGGGTAGCTGAGCCCTCTTCCGTCGCTTCATCTATTGTGGTGGTTGAGCTTTCTACTCGGCCACCTTATTTACTCTTTCCCTTGACGTGCACGTGAGCTCCGCGATTTCTAGCCCGCAATCTGCGGTGAACTCGTCCATCTGGCGCCGTACCGCGCACTGTTCCTTTCCACCAAAAATGGTGCTTTTCCTCAAAATTAGCACTTTTCCTTCAAAACTTGGTGCTTTCTTCTCAAAATTGGCAGCTTCACGATAGCTGCGGCCTATGCTCCAACAGGCCCCTAACACTTACTTGTGGCTCGCCCTTGAGCCACCTGCACTAGCTTGCGGTCGCTTTAGTTGTTCATCTTCCTTGGCTTGGGTCGCAACGAAGGCTTGCTTGCACTGCACAATAGCGGAGTCCATGTCTTCCACGCATTCCGTGGCTATCTGCACCAGGTCTGTAGTAGCTTCTTCTCCTTCTACAACATCGACCAACTCTTGGGACTCAGCAAATGCTTTGACCTTGGCCTCTGCTTAGGCAGCAAGTTCAGCATACTCATCCATAAACGGCTGAATGATGTTGGTGAGAGTAGCATCTTCATTTCTGAGCCTGTGCAGTTCTTGCTGGACTTTGTGGACTTCCCTCATCTTTTTCATTTTGGCTAAGCCTTCCAAGGACTTAGCTTCTTCGTTCAGAACAGCTAGGGACTGTTATACTGCTTCCACCTATTCCGCAAGGGCAACTTTAGAAGGGAGCTTCTCGAGCTCATCCCAAGCCTCCATAGCTTGCGTCATTAACTGCTGGGCTTCATCTATTCTGTGCTGCATTTGGATAGAAGCTATGCGCAGTGCTTCGAGTCGTTCTTGCGTCTCATCCATGGGAGGCACTGTGACACGAGCTTCCAACTCGGCGAGCTACTTTCTATGGTCCTCAGCCATAGAAACTACTTGTTGTTCTAGGGATTGCGCCCTTCTACCGATGCGTTGCACTTTCTCAACTAACGGAAGGTCTGGTTGAATCTAGCAAGCTAGAAGCTCCTGGGCAATTTCATCAACGGCATTCCTTAGCCCAGTGTCTTGCGCTTCGTGAAGTTCAAGCTGCGCAGAGATCTCCTTGTAGCTTTCCCTTAGCTCTACTTCCTATGTCTGCAGTATTTGATTGGCATGGAATATGGAGAGCTCCCTAGCTCTCAGTTCGGTAGAGACCTGCTCCTGAACCAACTGTAGAGTTTCCAACGGAATTAGTGACAAATTTATTTCAACAGGCCCAACCGCGCTTACCTGCAGTGCAGCTAGAGGATCTGGGAGTGTCATGCTTGCAGGCGGGATGTGGACAACAGTGTGCCTCTCTGTAAGTACTTCAACCCGATCAGTGCTTTTAGTTGCTTGCGGCATTTGCGATTCGAATGCTGGCGCATGGGTCTGCGTAACTCATCCTGCGAGACCTTTCAACTCCACGAGCTGCAGGTCCAAAGCACTTATGATATTAGCATGAGAGGCACGCAGCTCGTGAAATTTCTCCTTCAAGTACTGGATGAGCCCCGCGGCAAGGGTCTCAGAGGGATCTCCAGTAGCTTCTGCGGGGTGCGACAGCTTCTGCTTCTTAGTAGGCGGTCCTGACGGACCTTCATCATTCCTTTGCGCTATCTTTTCCTTTCCCTTGTCTTTTTCTGGCGCCGCCGGGGGTGGCATCACGGCAGCGATGTCAGCGACTTGCTTCCATTCATCTGGCCAGGACTTCATAGTGTCCTCCACGTCTTGGGTAGTCATTCGGTAGAGCCCTACGGCCCATTCTTTTGACTAAATTCCACAACGGCAGAAATAGATTTCATGCAAATTGGCAGAAAAGACCAACTTTGCTCCATAGATTTCTGCCGTCTCCTCAGTAAGCCTCGGCATCTGCAGGATGGTATCCCTGAGGAGATTGTAGTACTCAAAGAATACGGCGCGGTTCATCTTGCGCTTCACGAGATTATTAGAATCCCAGAGGTTGACATAACGCATCCCTGTAACCTCTCCTGAACGGCGCAGAAGAAACTGAGTGTTGGGTGGTTCCTTCCACCCGACAAAGGCACACAAGATCAGGAGCCAAGAGAAATAGAACAGCTGATTGGCGAGATCCTGAACATTGCGGCAGTCGTCCAAGAATGTATTCAGGAGGAAGAGAGACCAGTTATACTGCTCTCCTTCCGTAGCTACGACTACGAGCTCTACAACAGCTCCAGGGACTTCTTTAGGTTGGCACTTCGTTAAAAGTCTGCCTACGAGCATACTGCCTATGAATCTGAGTGCTTCATCTTCAACTGTAGTGAGGTCATACGCACGACCTCCTCGCGACAATTTGTATTTATGCACCACCTGTGCAGCCAGCTTTCGGTCCCTATCTTTACCAACGAAATGGATGTTGGGGTCCTTACCAACCTTAGATAGGCCAGTAACTCGATGAATCAGGTCCACATTCAGATCAATTGGCCTCCCTATCCAAAGATAACCACCATGAACATAGGATAATAGGACCTTGACAATCGCATTAACTTCATTGCTATGCCCGAAGTGCGATAGCTTCAATAGGTTCAACAATCCAGGACTTTCTAGATTTACTGCAAATTCCTGTGGGACGAATTCGTCAATCTTCTTAACAGGATTATGGACCACCGTCAGATAGTGATCTAGCACGAACTAAGGATACGTTCTATAATCTCCCAAGTTGAAGTCAGAGAACTTAACGAACGGGAGATGTCCAAGTAGGGATCCTTCTTCGTGCACGATTTCCGCCATTGGTGGCAGCGGAATCGAATACTTGGCATTCTTGGGAATACACACCTCGGGTGCATCATTTGGGCGTGGAGGAATGTAGTTAACCAGAGTGGCCAAGGGATCTGGAACGGGTTCCTTCGGCTGCTGCTGCTGCTGCTATTGCTGTGACACCCTTGTGCCCGGGGACTGTCTGGGATCAGGAAGCTCGACGATCTTGATCGGGGTACCCATACCGAAATCTAATCCTCTGCGTCTAAACTGACGGACAAATTCTTCAGTTGACAGGTTCTCCATCATGAATTTGCATACACGACCAATACTGAACAGAAGGGCAGAATAGCGTAGGATGCGAACTCTGCAAACAAAGGGGGCAGTCTGCACGAAATGGCTCTGAAAACAATGACTTAGACTCTCAATCAAGACAACTATACAACTCGAGGAAAGTAACCCAAGCATATACGGATGAGGGGTATTTATAGCTGAAGGTGGTAGTGGATGTGGACAAGTGGGGCTAATAACCGTTGGTGCCTAATCAGATGAGTTGACATTCCCCCCCCCGGCGCCTCTGTGGTGTATTGAATGCGAGGGATGGGCTCCGACAGCCTTCGAAAGATGTGCTAAGGCCTTCGGTTCCTCAATTAAATGTGAATCTTAGGGAAATCAAGCCGACTCTATTGGAGTAAATACAATTAAATGGCGGTCTCATCCTTCATTAAGACTCAGACGCAGCTACAGAACTACCACAATTCAAATTTTCGGCGGGTAACTTTAGCATGGGTAATTGTGCACATGGAGGGCTCCACGACGAGAACTCCTCAAGAGACAACTAGACAACGGGGAACTGTGCAAGAGCGAGAGTTTGACAACCTGGGGACTTCGCAAGAGCGACAACAGGCTCGCTCAGAACAGGCTTTATTGACTACGCGGATGCTTCGAGGAACTGCGAGGGAAGCCAGAGACTGAAACATGTCTTGCGACTTCTGTGTAGACTGTGATAAGTGCGATGCCTCTTTCAACTACACTGGACATCTACACGACTTTAGCAACTGATCAGGTCGACAGGGCAGAGTGGCCATCGCGATAAAGCTTGAGCCGACTCCCGTTGACCATTGTGGGCAGCAACTCGCCATTAAGCTTCGCCAGCTGAATTGCTCCACCTTTGGTTATCTTCATTACTTGAAAAGGGCCTAACCAATGTACACGAAACTTGCCTGGAAACTTGATGAATTTACTATCATAGAGGAGTACCAAGTCTCCTTCCTGAAAGAATTTATTCTTAATATGCCTGTCATGCCAAGCCTTCTGTCTCGCCTTCTGCACTTGTTGATGGAATCCAGCTAAAATCCTGTCTTCTTCTAAGGCAACCAATTGTGACAGCCTTTCACTCATAGTATCAGTATCTGCCATTTCTGTAATTTGAGCAATTCTGAGACTGGGAACAATGTATTCCATGGGCGTGACTGCTTCTTGTCCATACACCAAACTGAAAAGTGTGTGACCTGTTAATTTCTTGCATGTGGTTCTGTAAGCCCATAACACAGCTGTGACTCTAAGGTCCCAATCATCTCTTTGTTGGTTACAGATATTGGTCAGGGCATTCTACAGAATCTTATTGAATGCCTCCATCGTACCATTAGCTTGAGGGTGGTAGGGTGTACTCTTGTGGTGACTAATGTGGAATTCTTCAGTAAGGGCCTCTATAGTCTCCTTCAGGAAATGTGTGCCCTGATCACTCATTAGAATGAGTGGACATCCAAATCTAGTGAAAATGTTCTCAAAAATGAACTGCATGGCAGTGACAACGTCGCAATTCTTAACTGGCTTCGCCTCAGCCCATCTGGTGAGGTATTCAGTGGCGGTGATGATGTATCTTGCACCGGCTCTCTTTCCTGGTGGGTTGATAGGTCCCACGAAATCAATGGCCCATTTATCAAAAGCACGCACTGTTATCTGGGGTCTTAGCGGCATTTCATCTCTTCTTGAAGGTTTTCCTGTTCGCTGGCACACATTGCAACACTTGCAGAATTCCTTAGTATCCTTGTGCAATGTTGGCCACCAAAGACCTGTGGCTAAGATCTTCTGCGCAGTCAGCTTTCCTGCGAAATGGCCTCCTGCGGTTCCTGAGTGCGCTTCTGCGATTATGGAGTTCTTCTCATGTGGTAAAATGCATCTGTGTAAGAATTCATTAGGGCCCAACATATAGAGCTGGCCTGCTATCAAAGTGAAGTCTGCGGATTTGACAACAAGTTGTTTCTTCTGCTGTATTGTGAACTCAACTGACGCTTTCCCTATAGTGAGAAACTCAAGAATATCGGAATAATATTCGTCTGCTGCTTGAATAGAAAACAGCTGCGCATCAGGCAGATTGTCCTCCAAATTTGTAGGTTCCTCCCCTGACTCTATCCTAGATAAATGGTTAGGTCCTGCATTCAATCTACCTGGCTTCACAATAATCTCAAAATCATACTCCTGGAAGAGGAGTAGCCATCTACAAATTCTCCCCCCTAACACTGGCTTATTGACCAAGTACTTCAAGGCAGAATGGTCAGTGTACATTTTAAAATGAGCACCCAATAGATAGTGTCGAAACTTATGTAAGGCATACACCATAGCTAGTCCTTCTCTTTCTGTAGTGGTGTAGTTCTTCTCAGCTGTGGATAGCTTTCTGCTAGAGTAAGCAATGGGATGGTCAATACCTCCTCCCGGTTGTGTTAGTACAACACCCAATTCTATGGAAGAAGCATCTACATGAACATGAAAGGGTTTTCTCCAGTCTAGGAAAACTAGAATAGGTGCTGTGACCATCTTTTCTTTAAGTGTGTCCAAGCTCTCTTGGAATTCTTCTGTCCATTGGAATTGCGAATCCTTTTTCAACAATCTTTCCATAGGCGCAGTGATCTTTGCATAACCCTTGATAAATTTCCTATAGTATCTTGTATGTCCCAATGTAGTGCGCAATTGTTTGATTGAGTTGGGCGCAGGCAAGTTAGCAATGATGGAAACCTTCGCAGGATCCATCATGAGTCCTTGTCTGCACACAATGTGACCCAACAAAATACCAAAAGGAGCACAGAAGATACATTTTTTCAAGTTAAGGGAAATATGATACTGTCTACATTTTTCTAACATCATCCTTAGATTCCCTATGTGGTTTTTTAGTAAACCAAACACAGTCCAGTCATCAAAATAGACTTCTAGAAACTTATGAATAAATTCTTTGAAAACAGCAACAACAACTCTCGAGAAATAGCAGGACCTTTTTTAAGACCAAAGGGCATTACCGTATACTGGAATGAGCCCCATTCAGTCGCAAAAGTGGTCTTATGGCAGTCTTCTGGATGGATTCTGATCTGGTGGTATCCTGAAAAGCCATCAGTGAAGGAGTAAGCCTTTTGTCCTCCAACATTGTCAAGCACTTCGTTTGTAAAGGGCGTAGGAAATGGATCGTGCGCTGATGCGTCATTGAGCTTGCGTAGGTCCACGCAGATTCTTATTTCACCTTTTGTCTTTTTCTCTTGTATGACCATAGGACTAATCCAATCACTTTCCTCTACTGGCTCAATGATACCAGCTGCGAGCATCTTATCAATTTCTTCTCTGATCGTTTCTTTATATCGCGGGTTTAACCTGTACGGGCGCTGTTTTACTGGCTTAGCGTCAGTTTTCAAAGGTATGCGCATAACTCATAAGTCTCCTAGGATGCCTTTCATTTATGTAAACTTGGTAGGAAATATATCCTGGTACTCATGTAGTAAATCTGCAATATGGCCAACAGTTTCATCATCCCAATAATCTGCTATAGAGGCAACCTTGGGTTCAGCTTCTGTACCGATGTTAATCTTCTTGAGCTTGATGTGTTCTGTAATGGCAGGAATATCAAGTTGAGGGCCTTCGACTTTGGGCATCCCTTCTGAATCTGGAATATTGATGTTGCGAGGATCATCATCCTCTTCTCCAGTGGTGAAATTATAGCATTCTAGGGCATGTTCCATTTGGACAGCCCAATCTGGTTGGGAATACTCTGGTAACAGACATTGTACAAATACCTTCTTACTAATACACTTTAAAGCCTGATCGATGCTTTTATGTTCTAACTCAAAGCTGAAAGTGAGTTGAAAACTTTCAATCATAAGAGGCCCAGTGATAGTGCCTCTGCGCAATTCTGTTTCAGTGTACCAGTTCCTTGGAACTATATCCAACATGTGGATGAATAGGTGAATCCACTCGTCTTCTGGAATATCTGACCATTGCTGAATACATGCTTCAACATGTGACCTGGGGTCACTCTGTCCATCATATTTTCGCAAAATTCCTGCTATGGTCTCTTGAAATCTGTACAGTATCAGCCTGCGACAGTCTTGCCATGTGTCGATATTTTCTTTATGCGCACCCCACCATCTTGCGGGTGTAGCGCGCAGTGCTACATCCAATGCTTGTATGCACTGCTTATCTGGGATTTCTTGTTCATATGCATGCATGAATTCACTTACTCCAGTTAAACCATCAAAGACTGGAGTGTTATTCAGTTCTGTGCCAATCCATCGAATGGATTTAGTCATCATGGCACAACGCCTTGCAGAAACCTCATGTAAGCGATTCTGCCAATTTTCCAGTCCTACTTCTGAATCTGATGCGCACGAGCTATCGCATCGCCAGCTGATATGGTTGTCCACTGTGGGATTGACATAATCATTATGACTAGCAGTCATCTGATACAAACTTTCCATGTGGCGCACTTCTTCTTCTGCTCGAATGGGTTCAATATACCGTGGTCCTTGAAGGGGATCAAGTGGCGCAATGACCCTAATCTGGTCATCCTCAAAAGTCATCTGTCTTTTCTTCAAATTAATGACCACCAGATTATCAGATGCCCAGTATATGCCTAAAAGTGCTGGGTAAGGTCTACTATCATCCAGAATTTTGATTACTTCAAAGTCTGCAGAACTTCTTACTCCCTCAATATCAATGGGTACATTGGGTAATCTGCCCAATGGGGAAACTCTTTGCTGATTTGCTAGTCTTAGATGGATAGGGGATCTGCTAAGCTGAGGGCTACCCATCTATTCCCATGTCTGCATGGTGAGAACATTAAATTCTGAGCCTAAATCCAAAATGATTTCATCCATTTTAAATGCTCCAATCTGCGTTATAAGTCTCATCTCTCTTCCAGTTCTAGAATGACTCTCGATCTGATGAACAGCACGTTGCGGTGTATTCATCGAAGCAGATTGTTGACACTGATCCAACAGGTGTTGGAGTTCTATAGTTGCTTTTTCATTGCGCAACAACTTTAAGCAGCTTCTGAGGAAGGCATGAACACTGCCTAGTGTATCCTCCTCATCATACCTTCCAGATGTAGTGGCCTGCTCTTGTACCAAGTTCTCTCGACGTGGCACATGCAGTCTGATATCATTATGCGGAATTGTGACAGAACTTGAAGCTCGAGGATCTGAGAAATACCCCTGAGCTTGCTTTAATGCTTCTTTTTTATTCTGGAGGTCAAGCGGGGATGGTTTAATATTAGCGCAGCACACCCATTGTGTCACTGGATTTCCAGTTCCCGACTCTGGTGCACCAGTGGTTACACCACTGCGCGTCACTATATTAACTGTGGGATCTGGTTCTCTTTTTTCTGCTGCAATCAACTGAATATTCTGGTTAACCTGTGGCTTCTTTTCTTGCATCTTGGCCATCAACTGAGGGCATTCTTTAATGACATGATCGTAAGGTTTACAGTATCTGCAGATGGTTGTAGGGTTTTGGCAATCCCTTGCATAATGGTCTTGAGCTCCGCAGCTATTGCAAGTGATCTGTCCTCTTCCACGACGAAAACCTACTGCGTGTCCTCGGCCCCTGTAATTTCCTCCTCGGCCTTCGCGAGCTGGGTCATACTGCGGATCTGCTGTGGGTCCTTGTGGTTCTGACTGTACTCTATAAACATCGTGTTTTCTTTCTATCATAAGGTCATATGCTCTGCAATTGTTCTCTTCATGGCCTACTGATTTACAGAAATTACAATACAGATTCTTTGGAGTTTGTACATATTTCTGTAACAAGTGACACTCTTGTGTTCTGTGACCTCTAGTTCTACAGATTTCACACCAAGGCCCCTGAGCCTGTGGTAAAGGGTTAGGTGCTCCAGTTGCAATATAGTCTATGAAAATAGGACAATGGTCCTTTGAATGTCCTTGTGCTCTACACTTTGTACACCAAATTTCTTCTTTCACATCCTTTCCTTTCTTAATATCATGCACTTGCAAAGTTAGGTTTGCTAGTTGGTTCTGCAACTGCGCAACATCGTTGCTTGTTCCAGCAATTGGTGAAGCTTCTAGTTTCATATCCATCTCTAGAGCTTGTTCTTGAGTAGTGAGATTCTGTTGCATAAGAGGAAGTCTAATATGAGGAAGCAGCGCAGCAATGAACCATTCCTTATGCTGCTGCGGTGCAAACTCAAAGCTTACTTGATCTATCAAGGCTTTGAACTTCTGGTCAAAGTCCCATACTGATTCTGTAGGTAACTATTTTATGTCTTTGAGTTCTGTTATGCACTGTGATTTTGATTTAGGCTTCTTGAATTCTTTAATCATAGTGCTTCTTACATCAGCAAGCGTCCTATTCTTTGCTGCTGAGTATTTCATAAACCAAGTTAGGGCTCTCTCTCTTAATGTGGTTGCTAACTGAACCAACTTAACATCATCATCATTGATTTGCTTAATCGTCCAATTGGCTTCACATAGAAACCAGTGCTACTCAGGGTCTTCTAGCCCTGTTCCTCTAAAGGTTGGTAACTTCATGTCATCACCCATCCTTCTTGCTCTAGGTTGATGTGGATGTGCTGTGGCACTGCCTCCAGGATAGTTAAACAAAGGTGGGGCTGAGGTACTAGAAGTACCGTGCGGGCTACTAGAGGGTGTTACTGCGGGGTTATGCTGAGCCCCGTCTGGCTTTTGCGGTGTAAAGGGGGAATAAGGGATATGAGCACTCCCTTGTCTCTCTATATGGCTCTCTCTACGAGCTCGACTATCTTCTGGGCTAGGCTCAAAGGGATGGTGGTCGAGGCCTACTTTATACTGTTTTCCGCTACGAGTGCAACCAATAACTTCAAGATCACTCTCAGAATCTGCAGACATTACTTGTCTATGCTATTCATCGGAAGCTATGCATAATTTTCCTTTTTCATATAAGAGCATTTTAATCCACAAGTTCAGAGAATTTAAGAACTTACCCCTGTATGCTTTGAAGAAGCTCCTTTCAGCCTCACTGAAGCTCTTTCTCGTATCTACTGCAAACTCGGTGATGAAGCCTTCCAGCAGACTATTCAACCAAAAGTCTATTGCGTGGGACACAGGATTAACTACCTGCTTCACAGTGCTAACCAGCTCAAACGTCCAAACAATAGGTCAATCAACATGCACAGTGGGTCTGGTATGTGCTAGCTTGGATACCCACTCATGCAACTTGATTGCAAATGTTACAAAGAAGATTTTGTGAAGGTCAGTATAAATATTCTTCTACAGCCAATTCTCTGTCTGAAGCCTAGGGCTTCTATTTTCACGTTTAGCGAACTCTCTAGCCTTTGAATCAAACCAGTCTTGAATTTCTTTAGGTGTAGGATTCCAGCACCACATTGCCTTCAAAATAATAAGGTTAAAGCCGGCGGCGGAACCATTTGTTGGCTCCCTTTTTCTCTAGGTTTCGCATCAATCTCGCACGTCGCCGGAATAAAAAGTCTCAAGGCAACGAAACCATTTGTTGGATCCCTTTTTCTCTAGGTTTCGCATCAATCTCGCACGTCGCCGGAATAACAAGTCTCAAGGAAACAGAACCATTTGTTGGCTCCCTTTTTCTCTAGGTTTCGCATCAATCTCGCATGTTGCCAGAATAACAAGTCTCAAGGCAACAAAACCATTTGTTGGCTGCTTTTTGGCAGACCCGGGTTTTCAGGAGGTGCATCAACAAACACCCCTTGGCACACTGGCCCTTTCGGCAACGGGCTGCGCAGTAGCTCGAGGTCTCACCCGAAGTGGCTATGAGGGGGCTAAGGAATCAGGTTTCCTTAGCCTAGGTGGCGTGTAGACTATAGTCTTCTCTCTTCCCTTCTTGCGGGTAACTTCGCCACAGCACCAAGACTCACTCTTCCCAGCCTAGCTGCGCGGTATCTCTGCACCTGCGCATGAGGCATTTTCCCGCTACGTCCGATACACTATGTATCGTCCCTCCCTTGCACCATAGCGCAGTAACACACTCCTTAAGCGCTACCGCGGCAGTGTTCTCACAGACTCATTCGACAATGCACATGTACACTTTTAAGGGAGCTTCAAGGATTTATTCTTCATACGCATCCATAAAGATAGCGAAACATTCATGGAAACAGAGACAGTAAAGCAAAAAAACGCAATCACATAAAGCATCACCACGACAACTAGAATTAGGTCGTTCACCTCCAGGAGGGAATCTACATCCACAGGACTATATTATCTTTAGATGGGGCTTACACAGTTCTGCTACGCACACAGCTGCAGACTTAGATCTTCCTGGGAAACTCCACACACACACCTGGGAGCCCTTCTCTTAGATCTATTTCCTCCTCCTACAAATATTACAATGACATACATACAATTACATTCCCCTCACAGTCCTCTTACGACTGGTCGTTACATACAATAGCCTTTACGCCAACCGGTCTCCTGCGAGATCGCGGCCTTCTTACATACATACAATGACACTTAACGGCCTTACAAAATATAGCAATACAAAAGACTCAGACATCAGCTTAGACTGTCTGTGTAACCTTCTAACCTTTTTCCCTTTACAATTATACATATATATAGGTGGCCCTGAGGGTCGCACCTTTACAAAATTGTGGGCCTTTCCCCAACAACGATCCCCAAAAACCCTAACCACTGACACGGCTAGGTGTACCATAGGTGCCTCTTGCAGTCACGTCGCAACTTCCTGCAGGCTCCACGATTTTCGGCGCAGATCGCGGGTATGGGCGCCGCTTCATCGTTCTTTGCTCCTTGTCCTTGGTCTTCAATGCTTCGGCCCGTTTCTCTTCCTTGGTCCGAGCAACCATAACTCATGTACTTTGCCTTAATGAGGGTAGCTGAGCCCTCTTCCGTCGCTTCATCTATTGTGGTGGTTGAGCTTTCTTTTCATGTCCCAAATTTGGTATTGGGTCAAAATGGCCTAATAACATTGGCCCTATTCATTAGAGTTTGTCAAATTGATGCTAAAGGTCAAATAATTGCCAAGGAGAAAAATTACTAGTTTCCTAGGTTTGGGGTGGAAGCTTTGGGATTTGGAATAATGGGGATAATAAATGATGTTTGAACATTACAATGGCATAAATATTTAATAAAGGAAATAAATAAATATATACAAGTGAAAATCAAAGTGGCATTTCATCATGAAGACACATGGAGGAAGTGGGACCCACATATGGCTAGATTTCCCCACTACACTTGGCATCATTCTCTCACCAATTCGAATTCAAGGTGAATGGTAACATACTTGGGGGAGTCCAAAAGGTATTATTCATTGCATGACTCATCCAAGGTCAAAATATAGAGGAAGAGTAACTCCCATGGAAGAGGAAGAGGCAATTTGGAGCTAGTGAGACACTTGGGCTAGATTCCCTAGCTCTATGACAATAATGATGAAGATGCTATGACACCTATGACACAAATCAGACCTAAAGGCTGAAATATGACATATATGACATGTCAGGGCTAAAAATAGACTCCAAGAGGGCGCTCAAGGGTGTTAGGGCAGCTAAGATGCTTCCACATGTGATTTGGTGGAAGTGGGAGACTAGGAATTGTTGTACAAGTGGCGTTCTTTGGAATCTCTTCCCAACTTGAGTTGGAATGAGTCTCTTGGAAGGAATTCGACCCATGGAGGACATTAGAAGTTTATAAATGTCAATAACAAAGAATGAAACCAGCTTTTGATCATTTTTAGAATTTGCAATTGCATTTGTGAAGAGGGAGAGCTAGTGGATGACTAGTTTCTTGCCTAAGCCAATTTCGAGGGTGAAAGATTCCCATCCAAGTTGGCAATTGGAAAGGCCATTCAGACCTTTCATTTGGAGCTTTAATGGAGTCTTTATTTGCAGGTGTAAGCTACAGGGAAGCTCATGGTTTCTTCTATTGCAGCTCGCTCCTTCAACCATTTCCAGTTTTGATGGCATATTCTTGATCCTTGAGGGAGGGCGTTTTTGGAGATTTGGGATCATTTGGGGCAAATTTGGGACCTAGAGATTGAAACTAGTCAAAGGTCGAACCAAGGAAAAAAGTGGAAAATTGAAATTTTAATAAAATTCCTAACAAGGGACATTACATTTCTACTCGGCCACCTTATTTACTCTTTCCCTTGACGTGCACGCAAGCTCCACGATTTCCGGCCCGCAATCTGCGGTGAGCTCGTCCATCTGGCACCGTACTGCGCACTGTTCCTTTCCGCCAAAAATGGTGCTTTTCCTCAAAATTAGCACTTTTCCTTCAAAACTTAGTGCTTTCTTCTCAAAATTGGCAGCTTTGCCATAGCTACGGCCTATGCTCCAACACGAAGAAACACACTCATTTGTGGGGAAAATGTTTTACCTTAATTATTTAATGAAGTTGTTTTTGACGATTATTCTTGTATGTTTAAAATGCGTATTCAATAAACTAATTCTGTGGAAATCAAGCGTGATTGAGTAGGTTTAGGGGCATTAAAGGACAAACAAGTAGAAGACTAAGGGATCATGCAGCTCGACGCCTTTTTCTTGATTTGTAGAGAACGCACTTGTGTTCAAGGAGAATCGTCATTTAGACATTTAGTTAAGTTTAGCATTAAGAATTATATAAATATGGACCTCTCGGGTAGCGAGAGGTCTCTGTTGACATTTTTGGAGAAACATTGTTTTACATTTTTGCACTCTTGAGATACATCTGAGTTACAAACCTTTGTGAAGACATGGAGTTTATATTTTAATGGAAGATTGATGTTAAATCCCATTCAGCATCTATAAGATTCTTTTTGTTGGCTATAACTGACCCAAAGGTTTTCTATAAGACCCAGGTTCTTTGCGATTTCCCTTTGACCGACAAAACCCCTTCGCACTGGCCCTTTCGGCAATAAACTGCGAGCAGGTTGAGGTCTCACCCGAGGTGTATCTATGGGGTACTGTGGAATCAGGTTTCCATAGTATGTGATGCGTTTTTTGGACAGACGTACTGCGCAGTGCAACAGGGGGTTTGCGCTACGAGGTGAGACTGCGCAGCAATGGACAACGCCGCGGTCCGCACTACTAAGTTCTTCTACTACGGGACTTCTACTGAAACTGCAACAATACCTTTCAGCTTTATACTTGAAGTGGTCGAAAACGCTTAAGGCACTGACATGAGTATCACTCATCCACTCATTTATGCATCCAAATGGCTGTCACTTTAACATTCGTTTATACACTTAAAGCGTTTACTATTTTAAGCATACACCGCAGTTACCATTCTTATGTCATACATTCGTCTGTTGCGCATATTAAAGTACTCAAGCAATCTCTTGACACTTAAGCAAATAACTGAATCACTGCTTTCGAAAGCAAATCTAAGTATAACCCATACATCTATTCATGCAGACTTAACATATCACCTCCATACTTCTCCTGATGGAAAATGCATACAAAAGTCTCACATAACAAAATGCAAGGAAATATTCAAACATTCATCTACAGAAAACAAATAAAGACAATCATATACACATTTTTCCATTCAATCACACAACACACTATTTAACGTGGTTCACTCCCCCGGGTTGGAAGCTACGTCCACAATAACGGTTGTTATATATATATCTTTAATGGGAAGGGGACAACCGTTCTTAGTCTGCGCACTCAGCTGCAAACTCTCTTCTCTTGATTAGGTCTCTGCACACACAGCTGCAGATCCTTTACAATGGTTTCTCACTCAGAAAGATCTTACAATGTATCAACAACAAAAGTAATGAGAGAAACACAAAAAGTAATCAACCAACCAACCCAAAACAAAAGAACCCCTTCCCTTACAAAAATGTCTTCTGAAATAGACCATGCCCGAAGGTCATGTCTTTACAATGCTAAAGACCGAAACCCTTAGGGTTTCCAACACTACCTCGGTTCCTCTAAACTGAACTGCTGGCCTCTGGTATCGAGTGTGCTGTCATGGCAGTCCTCCATGTCTTTGTTCTATCGCTTTTGGCCTTCTTGTTGTGCGTACACCAACAGGTCATCTTCATCGAGCCTCCCTTCCACTAACGGACTTGTATGACTGGCTCAGCTCCCAGTCGCTTTCGTTGTAGACCATTCATCCCCTTAACGACCTTGTACAACTGGCTCAACCTCCAGTTGCTTTCTCAGAACCATTCTCCACTTAACGGTCTCTCCCACTAGGCATGCTCAGTTGCCTCTTTCCCTGAGCTATCCTTTTCTTAATAAACTCGTGTATTCGTCGCCTTCCTGAATTGCTCATGCCCGCCGCTCGGCACTCCTGGAGCATCTTTCCAAAATTAGACCACTACTGGTCCATCTGGTACCTGCACCTAATCCTTGTCCAGCACTCCGCTTTGCTGGCTCCATGTGGTCTGACTGCTTCGCAGCACTGCTTCCTCGCAGTGCTGGTCTTCGCGGTACTTCCAAAATTTGGATGCTGCGCATAACTCCGTAGCATGGTCAAAACTTGGATGTTGCGCACAAATTCACAACACCCTCAACACTTAGACAAAATTACATCTTTTTATGAGCTGTGCTCAGCTCATCTTTTCCTGCTTATCAAAAGTGTTACCAAAACTTTGTCCCAACTTGGGCCCAACATGCCCCTAACACTTACTTTTGGTTCATCCCCGAGCCACTTGCTGCTTCAGTTGTCTCACTCTGCTCCATGACCGATGGAACTAATTTGTCCGTGAACTCGTTATATGTGCCGAACAACTGTTCCACTGCTTCTCTGGTATCTTGTTCAACTTGTTTTACTGTCTCAAGCAGTGCTAGGGTTATCTCTTCTCCAATCTGTCCTTGTACCTGCTCCTCGTTGTTGCGCAGTTCCTTCAGCTTGTCTTCTATCTGCTGCGACACTGCCGTGGCATCCTCCAGGAGTTGCTGCAACTGATTATCCATCTCAGTTTCTTTTTCTCTTAATGCCTGGACCTCCTTCTTCAAGCCTGATATCTCCTTATACCTTGGTAGCCTCTCCCTGGGTGGCAGAGCCTTGACCTTTGTGTCCAACTTTTCTAGCGTGGTCTGCTTTTCTTTTACCGTGGTCTTCACCTACAGTAGCCCTTAATCCTCTTCAAGGGAAGTGAATTCCTTTGGAAGCTTTTCCAAGAGATCTTGGCACTTAGCCATTTCACTCATTATGCTCTGCGCGAAGGCACTCACTGCTTTCTCTCTTAACTGCTGCTCAGTTAATGGCATCTTCTTATTCAGTTTTTCCTTCAAGGCGGCGAGGTTGACATCATAGAAGATGTCCTTATCCTGCATCTCCATCTTCAAAGATATCACCTTGTCTCCAATCCTCAGAACTGTGTCCGTAGGATCATCCCGGAGTTCTAGATCTTCAATATCTTTCGCGACATCAGTGATGGTGTTCTCCAGTCATACCCGACGGTCCTTTTCATCATGTAGCTGCATTTCTGCATGCAACTCGAGCTGCCTATTTGCTGCATGCAGCTCCGCTTGTGATTTCATGGAATCTACTATTCGTTCATGCATCTCCTTCACTATCTGTGTGTGCAGAAAGTGTAATCTAGGCAAAGGAATATTGGCCAGGTCGAGCTCTACCCGCTCGACACCCTTTGTGTTCAGAATGATATGTTCTTCCATTGGTAACGCTATGGTCAATGGGTCCAGATGAACAACCCTAGTCTTTAAAGGTAATGTTATTGCTAGCTACGGCGGTGCTTGCTGCGAGGTTCCTACCAACCTCCCTTCAACTAATGCTTCGCGTGGCAAGGTTATGCTCTTTTGGACATCGTCCATTTTCTTCATAAGACCTTGCAGTGCGAGCCTAGTCTTTTGCAGGTCATCCTAGATGACCTTGTCCTTCTTATCTTTTTCTGTCATTAGCTCCCCCATCTGATCTGAGACTCTTTCTGCAATCATGTCGAAGTCGTCTTCGTACAAAACTGTCTCAGATTTACTCTTTATTTCTTTCACCTTCTTCCACACCTTTGGCTTCTGCGGAGTTTCAGGTTCTTTCCTCTTTCCTTTTTTTTAACAATAGGGCATGATAGTGGGATGGGTTCATTTTCTTCAGAGTCAGTTTCCACATCCATGACTTCAACACAGAATTCGGCGGCCAGTCCTTCATGAGGATTTCAATGTCCTCCTCATACATATGGTAGTTACCTGGGTACCATTCTGGATTCTTCATTCTTGCTTTGGGTGTTATAAATATACATCGCATAGTGATAGAATACCTCAGCTGTCATGTGCTGCCGCTCTGCGTTCAGATTTTCCCAAAGGTTTGCATAGCGGAATCCTCTGCGATCGTTGGTTTCTGTAATTACACCGACATATTTTTCCGGTTCCTTCCATCCGGAAAAGGCAATAAGGATGATCAGCCATGTAAAGTGGAACCGTCCACCATTCTCCTGGGTATCATTGAGTTCGTCCAAGAACTCATTAAGAAGATACTAACACCAATTGAATTGGGTGCCTTGAGCCATTGTGGCCCCGAGTAGTACTGCGCCCGCAGGCACCTCCGGAGGCCTGGCTATTCTGAGGATTTTTCTTGTGAGCAAATGGGTGACAAATCTTATCGCTCTGTCTTCAATTTCTTCTGTGGGAAAACCTCTTTTCCCTTTCACCAATGCATGGATTTTCTTCATCTTTTTTACAGCTTCTTTTTATTTATTCTTCCCTTGGAAGAATTGCTTGGGATCCTTACCGCGCTTGCTTAACCCTCTGATGTGGTGGATTAAATCAATGTTTACATCTACATTTCGATCCATCCATAGGTATCCCTAGTGAATTCGCGCCATCAGAGTGCGAACCACTCCATTAAGTTCCGGTGAACGATCAAAATGGGGTAGTCGGAGCAGGTTTAGCAATTCAGACTCCACTACCGGCGTCAACTAGCTTTCGACAACCAAGTTAAAAGTTCCCTTGGCATCCATCTTCCAGCACATGTACTGGTCAGGCTGGAACTGTGGGTACTTTGGCTTATGGGGTTCTTCCTTCTGCACTCCTAGGAGGTCAAAGTCCTCCCAGTTACAGTCCAGGATCTTTCTAAGCAGGTTCTTGGCAACCTCTACATGTTTTGAAATCGGTGACAATGGGATTTCATATCTAGCATTCTTGGCCAATTTAAAGACTGGGGCATCCAACGCCCATGGTGATATATACTCCGGTGTCAACTTCAAGGGTTCCTTCTGAAAGACGGGCGATCTCAGTGCTGTCTAGCCCGTCTTTGGAGTCTTGCTTCGTGGTCCAGTTATGTCTTTCCCTTTGTCCTACATGATTGGATTATGGTGAGGTGATCTTCTGGACGGTTGATTGGGTTCGAATGTAGTCTTCTTGGTAGGGGTTTTCATTAACTTTTCAATTTCCCCATGCTAAAAGATTCGGATTGCTTCTTGAAGTGTAAGCTATTCTTCTCTATCTGGTGATTTGGACATTCATTGGCGAGAGTAGGCAACTGTTTCTGAGATATGACTAAGGATTGCTAACACAGGAGCGAATGCATGAAAATTCTAAGTGTCTGGTAACGCCCACGAGTCCTTATGCCGCGTTATTTATAGGCATAGCTGGGTCCTCCCCGCACCTTCCAACGACTAGATGGGCATTTAATGTAGTGTCAGTTGGCAAATTTGAGCAAATCCTTCAGGCCTTTCCATCGTCAGCGTGTTCAGAACGGCTATCTTTTTGTTAAATGCTGAAGCAGTTCATTGCAAAGGTCATATAACGGTTATTTTTCTCAAAAGCAGTGTAAGGGCTATTTTTCTGAGTCTTGCGCCGAGCTGCATGGCAAGACATCTGCGATCCTATGCAGCTACTTCGCAATGCCAAATTTTTTCAACTGCACGGTTTCAAAAATTTCCTTGGCATTATAGCTTCCTGCCCATAAGCCATCTGAAAAGGTGTATGTCCTATCAATTTCTTGCATGTAGTCCTGTATGCCCATAACACAGAGGAGACATGCAGATCCCAATCATCTCTATTTACATTGCAGACGTTAGTGAGTGCATTCTCCAGTATTTTATTGAAAGCCTCAACAGTTCCATTCTCCTGTGGATGATATGGAGTACTACACTGATGACGAATGTGGAATTCCTCTATAAGTGCCTCAATGGTCTTATTCAAAAAGTGAGTACCTTGGTCACTCATCAAAATCTTCGAAAGGCCAAATCTTGACAATATTTCTTCAAAAATGAACTGCGCAACAGTACTGGCGTTGTAATCCTTTACTGGCTTTTATTCCGCCCATCTGGTGAGGTAATCAGTAGCGGTAATAATATACCTCGCACTAGTTCTTTTTCCTTGTGGGTTAATAGGACCCACAAAATCAATTGCCCATTTCTCAAATGCCTGCAAGTTCAACTGTGGATTTAATGGCATCTCATCTCTTCGCGAAGGTTTCCCTGTCCTCTGACAGACATCACAGTTCCTGCAGTGTTCTTTGGAATCTTTGTGGATCATGGGCCACCATAGCCCTGCGTGTAATATATTCTACGTGGTAGCCCTTCCTGCATAGTGACCTCCCACGATCCTTGAATGCGCATCTGCTAGAATAAATGGTTTCTCATGATCTAGTATGCATCTGCGCAGGACTTCATCTAGTCCGATTTTATATAACTGACCTGCAATTATAGTGAAGTCTGTGGCGCGCATCACTAGCTACTTCTTCTGCTGGACAGATAATTCCTGCGATGCTAGCCCTGTTGTCAGAAAATTAATGATATCCTTATAATAATCATCGACAACCTATATAGCGAATAGTTGTGCATCAGGCAGACTATCTTCAATATTTGTCGGCTCCTCTCCTGACTCAATCCTTGACAGATTATCAGGTCCCGAGTTCAGTCTACCCGGCTTAACAATAATATCAAAGTGATATTCCTGGAATAGCAGTAGCCAACTACATATGCATCCCCCTAACACTGGCATATTGACCAAGTATTTCAATGCAGAATGGTCAGTGAACATAAGGAAGTGCGCACCAAGCAAGTAATGTCTGAATTTTGGTAGGGCATATACCATCGCAAGGCCTTCCCTCTCGATAGTAGTATAGTTATTTTTTTATGTTGAGAGCTTCCTGCTCGAGAATGCAATAGGGTGGTCAATACCTCCTTCTCCTGGGTGAGCTAATATGATTCGCAAGGCAATGCATGATGCGTCAACATGGACATGAAATGGCTTCGTCTAATCTGGAAAGACTAGAATCGGTGCAGTCACCATCTTTTCTTTTAATGTATCAAAACCCTGTTTGCATTCCGCATTCCAAATGAACGATACGTCTTTCTTTAGCAGCTTTTCCATTGTTGCAGTTATCTGCGCGTAACCCTTTATAAATTTCTTGTAGTATCCAGTATGGCCTAAGGTAGAGCGCAACATCTTGATTGAATTTGGTGTTGGCAAGTTCACAATAATTGCAATATTCATAGGGTCCGCCATCAATCCCTACTTACAAACAATGTGCCCTAGTAGAATCCCATAAGGAACACAAAAAATACACTTCTTTAGATTTAAAGAGATCTGATGCTGTCGACACTTCTCAAGCATCATTCTGAGGTTCGCGCAATGGTTCTTCAATAGACCAAACACGGTCCAATCATCAAAATAGACTTTGAGAAACTTATGCATAAACTCTTTGAATGCTGTGACGACCACTCTGGAAAATATGACAGGTGCGTTCTTTAGTCCAAAAGGCATTACTGTGTACTGGAACGACCCCCATTCTGTAGAAAAAGTCTTCTTATGCCTATCTGCGGGATCAATCCTTATCTGATGATACCCCAAAAAACCATCAGTAAAAGAATAGGCCTCATTCCCTCCAACATTATCAAGTACTTCGTCTGTGAAAGGAGTAGGGAATGGGTCGTGCATGGAAGCATCATTCAGTTTTCTGAGATCCACACAAATCTTGATCTCACCTTTTGTTTTCTTGTCTTGAATGACCATGGGACTAATCTACTCGGATTCTTCGACAGGTTCAATGATTCCTACTTCAAGCATCTTATCCAACTCTACGCGTACTCTTTCTTTGTACCGCAGATTTAGTCTGTACGGTCTCTGCTTCACAGGCTTTGTGCCTGGCTTGAAAGGTATTTTCATGACCCCTAGGTCTCCCAAAATGCCTTTCATTTCTGTGAATTTAGTTGGAAATAGTTCCTAATATTCATGCAAAGTGTCTGCGATCTCTGCAACAGTCTAATCATCCCAATAGTCTCTGATTGCTGCGAAATTCGGTTCTTTGCTTGTGCCAATATTCATCTTCTGTGTTTTTACTGGTCCGCTCATATCTAGGATTTATAACGGAGGTCCTTCTACATCGTGTGCACCCTCTGATTCTAGTATGTTTATGTTGCGTGGGTCATCGTCATTGTCTTCATTTATATCATTAATGTCTTTAGCTAGGTTGTAACACTCGATGAGGTGTTCTTCGTGTTCCTTCCATTCTGACTATAGGTGCGCAGGAATGCGATCTGCCCCGAAGAATTCCTCCAATGCCATATTTCTGTGAGGGAAGTGTTCCTTGAATATGCGTTCCTTAATTATCTACAACGCGTCATGGATCAACGGGTTGTCATCATCAAAGCTGAAGTCCCTCTAGAAGTTCGCAGTCAGCATGTCCCAATCAGTGGTTTCTCTGCGCAACTCTAGGTCTAGGTACCATTTCTTTGGAATGTCATCATCTAGCGTATGTACAAATAGATGTACCCATTCTGTGTGTTGCCTTTCTTCCCATGCCTACAAACAAACTTCAATATGTTGACTAGGATCTATCTGTCCATTAAACTTTTCAAAGGGTAAGGTAACCCTTCCAGCAAATTGGATCTGCATCTTAATTTTGCATTGATCGCAAGTGGTTAATGTTTGCTTGTGCACATTCCACCATCTAGCGGGTGTGTTGCGCAGTGCCATATCCAATGCTGGTAATCTGTGCTCATCTACAATAGCTGCAGTATATTCCTAGATGAAATTGTAAACATTAGTAGAACCATCATAGGTGGGAATAGGACTTACCTCCTTCCTGATCCAGCGTAGTGATTTCGTAACCTACGCGCACCTTCTTGCTGATACTTCATGCATCCTGCTTTGCCAATTTTTCAGTCCTGCCTCCGAATCAGAGACACAAGAGCTATCACATCTCAAACTGAGTGTACCATCTGCAGTAGGATTAATGTAATCTTCCTGTTCGTTGTGAGCTGGTATAGTCTGTCCAAGTCTTGAGCCTTGGATTCGTCCTGAATCAGCTCGCTGTATCTATCACCATCTACAGGATCCAACGGTGCGATGACCCTAAGATGCTTCCCTTCAAATATCATCTTCTTTGTCTTCATATTTATGATAGCCAAGTTATCAATAGCCCAGTCAATTCCTAGCAGTGCAGGAAAAGGCTGACTATCATCCACAATCTCGATAGCTTCAAAGTCTGCATGACTTTGGACTCCATCGATGTCGACTATCATGTCAGCTAACCGGCCAAAAGGTATGAATTTCTCTTGGTTACCCATTCTCAACTCGATAGGTGACCATGAAAACTTTGGTCGATCCATCTGCTGCCATGTCTACTTAGTCAAGACATTTACTTTGGATCCCAGATCAAGGATTACATCATCCATTTCAAAATCTCCTATCTACGCGATAAGCCTCATTTCTCGGCCTGTTCTTTTATGCTTCCTTATGTGATGTACTGTGCTATCCGAAGTCTCTATTCCAGTCTGTGGCTCATACTGGGTTATTAGCTTCTGCAGTTCTACTATGGCATTTTCACTTTTGAGTAGCTTCATGCAGCTTCGCAGGAACTGCGCAACGGAAGTGCTGACATCCATCGCAGTGCTTGTTTTATCATAAGCCATTGCCATGTCTTCAACATGCGGTGCTTTACTACGCAATGGGATCCTCTGTGATTCTATTACCGGTTCTCTGAAGGTATCCCGTGCGTCGATAAAGACTTCCTTGTTCTTTCGTAGGTTGAGAGTAGGTATTTTTCCTGGAGCTTTCCTTATCCATACTATCTCAAGAGGGATCTGCTTTGTGTGAGCCTCCCCTGATGTAGAAGCTTCTTCTCCCCTATCGCAGCATGTCTCAGCACCACTGCGCGTGACCACATTGATGCTCAGGTCTACTGGTCTGCTCTCCACTGTGATCCACTGCACGTTCATGTTTGGTGCGTCCGTCCGTCTTCTTTTCTACATTTCCACCTCTAGTACTGGGCAATCTTCAATAACATGGTCAAATGATTTACAATAATTGCATGTAGTGCATGGGTTAACACAATCTCTAGATACATGACCTGGCTGGCCACAATTATAACAAATGACCTGGCCATGGCCTCTTCCCTGCGTCAGGCTAGCATTTCTTCATCTGTCGTGGTATCCAACACCATGACCTCTGTATCCTCCTTGGTCATATTGTGCATTCTCTTGTTTTGGCTGGTTATCTTCTTGTACGCGGTACAAGCCAGTGCCTCTCATTGAGTCCATATCTCATTTTCTCTCATTCATTAGTTCATATGCATGGCAGTTGGATTCATCATGTCCAACTGATTTACAGAAAGTGCAGTATAAATTTTTAGGTGTTTTCACATATTTCTGTATAAGATAGAAGTCTTCAGGTCTGTGTCCTATGGTTCTACAAATTTCACACCATGGGGCCTGATTATGATTTATTGGGTTGGGTGCACCACTATTAAGATAGTCACGGAATAAAGGGCAATGCTCCTGGTCATGGCCTTCTCCTTTACAACTTGTACACCAGACCTCATGTCTAGGTTCATACCTTTGTTCTTTGTCATTCTTCATGATTTGCAGTTCTAGTGTCAGGGTGGTCAGCTGGTTCTGGATCTGAGACATTCCAGAACTAGTCTCACCAATCAGCGAAGCCTCTAGCTTCATTGCAATTTCCAAGGCCTCTTCCTGCGATGTAACCTTCTGCTGCATCAATGGTAATCTAATATGAGGCAACAGCGCAACAATGAACCATTCCTTGTGTTGTTCCGGAGCTATAACAAAGCTTACTTGGTCCAATAGGGTCTTGAACTTATGATCAAACTCCCAAACCGTTTCAGTCAGTTTCTGCTTTATTTCTTTCAACTCAGTTATACACTGAGATTCATATTTGGGTTTCTTAAATTCTTCCACAAGTGCAGCTTTAATTTCTATGAGGGTTCTCGGCTGTGTGTTGGATTACTTCATGACCCAATGTGTTGGGCCTTGGAATTGTCCCTTTTTAACCATACTTATCTTGTCATTTTGCCAAATTTTACTTTACCTTTGTGAAAAATATACATGCCTTTTTCCAAATCAATCAGCAATTCTGACAAGGTATAAGTTATTATTGTTTCATCCAATTATGCCTAAGATTGTTATGGTTACGAATCTTGACCTTTGGCTTATGCTGACATTTGTGAGTTTATTTAGTTCAAATCTAAAGCGCAGGTGGATAAGCCCAACAGTGCTAGCTGTTACTCTTTCAAGCCTAATTCCTCATACTCCAAGGGACAGCGCATCCTCCATGCAAGCTGTATCAGATCCCCACTGTAACAGATTCCACTGAAGCAGAGCCTAGCTGCGATAGACAAGTGGCGCTCCAGTTGCTAAGTCTATTGATCCATTAACTATCAAAGCAAGAACATCTTTCACAATTAACTGCCCTGTTTAATACGTTGTATTAGTTAGCTGTAACTCCGCAGCATGAAGATCATAGATCTTCATTGCTACGCAATTTTAGTGGATCTGAAACTGTATTTCCTTTGTATAAATTCCAGAAGGCTCTCGTATCCTGGGGTTGGACAATCACTACTTTTTGTAAGCTTTAATAGAGCATCGAGACTCACGATCTTCCATCATTAATATGAGAGCAGAGTTCTTCATTTCTGTGTCTTAATTTGATGTGACTCTCGGCGTCTCTGTTAGAAGGCCAGGGCCCGCATTCTCACAGAGATAGCCGGTTTAAATAGGTAGAGTAGTTTAGTTTTACTTCTATTGTGTGGTGTGGAATGATTGCAAACATTATTGGTAGTTGTAACAAAGTTTAGCTTTCTTTTCTGGTAGTTTGTAATTGCATCTTGAATAGTTGTAACATAGTGGTGTGACAGTCAACTGTGTATGATAGTTTACTTAATTGCATGTGTGTTTTAATTAGCTATGACAGCCAATCTCAATTCCAATTATCTTCTAGTTGTTTATGCTTTCAAGGATTTCTAGTAATTATCAGTTAGAGTTCAAGCGGATAGATCATCTTGGTAAAGATTGAATGTTGAAGTTTGATAATTATAGGATTTAACTCCTTGCAAAAGTAATCTAGTTTCATTTCATCATTAGATCATTAACTTGTTGGGTTTATTTCTGTAGGGAAGTTGCTTTATTTTGGATTCTTAGATGTATGGATTAGAATAGTGTTCTTAGGGAATGAGTTCACTCGACACATAGGTAGGATCATTAATTACACTCAGTAAATCAACTGCTTGATCTATTTATGCATAGATTGTGCTTATTGCCTTTGAAATAAAAGACCTTCCTGGGTTTGACAATTTATATTGACCATTCTGTGTGTTAGCTTTAATTAACTGACATATAGGGTGACCAACATTTTGGCGTCGTTGCCGGGGATGGTAATAAATAGACAGAGTTAGTAGTTGGTTTCATTTGATTTTATTTTAGTTCAATGTTTTATAGCATGCATCAATACAAGAAAAACAAATCAAGAACCCCCTTTGAATACTAACATTGCAGGTGGAAGAGGTCAAGGTCGTAATGCAGGTCAGGGAAGACACACATATATTGATGAGATAATTGCTAGAGTTGATTCTTGCACTAGACCACTGTGGAACTCTACAGGAAGGGGACATTCTATTCCTTCCAATCTTGAACATTCAACATCCACAGTGGAGAGTACAACGGGACCTTCAACTCCTGTTGGACAAAGTAAACCTCCTGAAGATAAGGGAAGTGCTGTAGGTGCACCTGATAGAGAGGAGATCTATCATATTGATAGAACCAGAGTTACTAAGGAAGTGTGGTTGGAGGCTCGCAGAATAGTAGAGGAAGAAAGAAGGAAAAGAGAAGAGAGGAGAAAAGAAGAAGAAGCTAAAGCAGAGGAAGAACACATAAAGGAGACTATTGAATTTTGGACCAGAACCATAGCTGGTAGAGAACAGGGGGGTGAGAATGAACATGAGGATCACCGAGAGGAAGAAGGAGAAAATAATAAGCCTGATAATACTGTGGCTACATTAGAATTCCCTATCCTTCAGACACCTGGAGTAGCTCCTATGAAGAATATCTCACCATCAGTTCTCCAGAATTTCCATGGTAAGTCCTCTGAGGATCCTGATGAGTTTCTTTTTGAGTTTGATATCCTCTGTCGCAGCTATGATTACACCTCTGGTGCTTAGAAGCTAAAGCTATTCCCAACCACCTTGAAAGGAAATGCTCTGCGCTGGTTCATGAGTTTGGTTCTTGAGATTATTACTACTTGGGACCAAATGAAAAACACCTTTCTTTCTAAGTGTCAAGAATATTGCAGAACTAGCGATAGGAAGGAAGAGTTGTTTAAAATGGTTCAGAAGGATGAAGACACTTTGGAAGACTTTGTGGAGAGATTGTTGTATAATTTTCAAAGATCTGGTCATGCTGAGATTGGCAAGGATGTGCTCAAGATTATCTTACTAAGAGGAATTAGAGAAGATTGCCTTGATATGTTGAATCTGCTGGGAAAAGGGGATATCTCGAAGAAACCTTTTGAAAAGATTGTTGAATTATGTCGAAGGTACTCCAGGGGATCTTCCAGAACCAGCAAACGAGACAAAGACCGAGACCAGGATGTCTTCACTAAGACTCAGAAGTCATCTAGTGGAGGGGCCACTCGAGCAGAAATATGCAACTTACTGCAGAAATTTAAAATAGACATGATGAGCTCTATTTCCTCAGAGTTGGATGCCATGAGGTCAAAACAGAAACAAGTGGTAGAAGATCTTACACTTGGAGTATTTTGTACTAAATGTAGGAAGAACCATCCACTGAAGGAATTCCCGTTGGACAAAGCAGAGGTATGTAGGATATGTGAACTCAAGCATGATACTAAGGAATGTCCATCATTACCTAAGGTCAAAATAGTCCCGCAGGCATCCATTTCGGATGTAGAGCCAGAGTACTTTATGGCACAGAAGAAACCATGGAAGCCTAGAAACCAAGGTATGAATCTAGATCCATCATTTTTCATGCATAATATGAATACACAATTCCCTTCACATTATTCCAACAACCAGTGGCATCCATCTCAGAACCCAATGCAAAATCCTAATTCATGGACACCATGGCCACAGCAGTCAAACCAAGCTCCTTGGAATTCCAACTGGAGAAACTCTTACCAAGGAAACAACTTTCCCCATCACCAGACTCAGTATCAACAGTACCCTCCTCAACAATATCAGCATCAGCAGTATCACCAACCACAGTTCCCTTTCCAAAACAATGCCGCACCTATGAATGCACCACTTCGACCACAGCTACTTGCACAACCTAACCCGAACCCAAACAATAAAGCAGTCCATCAATTTGAGACTACCAACATGCCTGCATATTCCATCACTCAGATTCCCTGCAATGATATACAATTACGATCAGGAAGGGTGGTGGAGCCTATTATCACTGAAGATGTTTTACCCCCAATGATTGAAACTGGAGTAAATTAGCATTATGAGAACATGGTTAATTCAGCAATCCCCATTATTGAGGATGCTGATACTACTACTGAAGCAGCAGCTGAAACTCAGGAAGAAACACATGATCTGTCACAGCCTACACAGTTGAATAGAGAACCACTGTACCCTGAATGATTGCAACTGCAGAAAATAGTGGAACAACCCCGATTTGATCTTGTGGGAGAGTTGAAAATTTTGTATGTTAAAATTCCACTGTTACAGGCCCTCCATGATATGCCCATTTATCCTAAGACAGTTAAAGATTTTTGTGTCAAGAAACTAGGGAGAAGGCCCAAGGATCCTCCCACTGTCCACGTGCTAGGAAAAATTTCAGAATTAATAATGGGAAAGGCCCCTGTGGCAAAGTACAATGACCCTGGGAACCCAACTGTTACAGTGCACATAGGGGACACACAAATTCCAAATGTCTTGGTGGATTTGGGCGTAGCTATTAATGTTATGACCATAGAGACTGTGAAGAAATTGGGACTCACTAATCTGCGGCCAACCCCTACTTTTTTGGAACTTGCTGATAGATCAACAATCAAGCCTGAAGGAATCCTAGATGACCTCGTAATCTTAGTTGACTCACGGGAATACCCTACGGATTTTTTGGTATTACAACCAAAATCTCAGTTGGGGGGACACCCACTGATCCTGGGAAGACCGTCATTGGCCACAGTTGATGCCTGTATCAACTGTTGGTCAGGTTCTATGACCATTTCAAATGAGACTGAGATCAATAATCTAACCCTGTACCCTCCAGCTCGACCAAGCACATAAGCTGAGACTCCATTATGGGAAGATTTGGAGGAGGAAGAGGGCGTGCAACCATTATTAACCATAGGGAGATCCTTGACATTTAAATATGAAACAAAGGATGATGCCATTAATAGTTTTATCAGTGAGCCCACGTCAGTCAATAAGAATGTCTATCAGATCTTGGACAATACTCTAGCTGTAACATAACAAGAAAATCTTACAGAAGAAACTCTAATCAGTGATGACAGTGTAATACCAGTACTTAAGAATTCGAAGAGTGTTCCAGTAGAAATTGGGATAGGAAAAACATTGAATATCAATCCTAATCTAGTACTTAATGAGCTGGAATAGCTAGTCACTCTGCTGAAACAACATAAGGGAGCCTTCGTTTGGGAGTACACAGACATGAAAGGAATTCCTTCTCATCTATGCACCCATCACATTTATATTAAGAGCGAATCCAGGCCTGTATGTCAACCGCAACGAAGGATGAACCCGAACCTAAGGGACATAGTGAAAGAGGAAATCCAAAAAAATTTGGAAGCAGGATTTATATACCCAATTTCAAATAGTGAGTGGGTTTCTCCACTTGTGATTGTGCCAAAGAAAAATGGGAAATGGAGGGTCTGCGTGGATTACAGAGAATTGAATAAGGCAACGCAGAAGGAACATTTCCCCTTACCTTTCATCGATCAGGTCCTTGATATCTTGTCTAGGAAGAAGTATTTCTCTTTTCTGGATGGCTTTAGTGGCTATAACCAGATTCAGCTTGCTCCAGAAGCTCAGGACAAAACCACTTTCACTTTCCCCTGGGGGACCTTTGCATACCGAGTACTTCCTTTCAGGTTGTGTAATGCACCAGCTACATTTCAGAGAGCAGTGATTGGAATCTTTTCAAAAATGGTAAATGATTGCATGGAAATCTTTATGGATGGCTTTACTCCATATGGTGATAGTTATGAGGAAGCATTGAAAAATTTAGAAAAGGTTTTGAAACACAGTGAACAAAGCCAGCTCTCTTTAAGCACTGAAAAGTGCCACATGATGATGAGTGAAGGAATAGTGTTGGGGCACTTCATATCTTCTTATGGTATCCAAGTAGATCCATCCAAAATCAAGGTAGATGAAAATATACCAACTCCTGGAACATAGAAGGATGTACGTAGCTTCTTGGGGCATGCTGGCTATTACAGAAGATTCATAGAAATTTTTTCCAAACTAGCTTCTCCTTTGTTCACTCTGTTGATGAAGGATGCACAGTTTGTCTGGAATGATGCATGCCAAACAATGTTTACTGAGCTAAAGAAAAGGCTGTCTACAGCACCCATCTTAAGGGGACCCAATTGGGCTCTGCCTTTTCACATTTCTTCAGATGCTTCAGACACTGCCATTGGAGCAGTCTTGGGACAACAGGAAGGTAATGCTCCTTATGCTATTTACTATATTAGTAAAAATATGTCTCCTGCTGAACTGAATTATACTGTCATAGAAAAAGAATTTCTTGCCATTCTTTATGCCATGAACAAATTCAGACATTATATTACTGGATATTCTACTTTTGTGCACACTGATCATTCTGTTATCAAGTATTTAATGAATAAACCAATCACAAATGCTAGAGTTACTAGATGGCTGTTACTGTTACAGGAATTTGATATCACAATTATTGATAGACCAGGTAAGGAAAATGTTGTTGCAGATTTTTTATCTCGACTTAATAACAGTGATGACAATTTACCAGTCGAAGATTCCTTCCCTGATGAACATTTGTTTGCAGTATCAGCACATTCCCCATGGTATGCAGATATTGCTAACTTTTTGGCTGCAGGTAAGCTTCCAGCACATCTGTCAAAGAGAGAAAGAAGGAAGATCATGCAATAGAGTGCTAGGTACTGCTGGATTCATGGCCATCTTTTCTACACAGGGCTTGATTTAGAAATCAGAAGATGTGTTAGAGAAGGTGAAATCTTTAGCATTCTTAAAGCTTGCCATGATCAGCCCTATGGGGGAAATTTTTTTGACAAGAGGATAGGTCATAAAGTTTTAAGAATGGGCTATTTCTGGCCTACATTGTTCAAAGATGCGAAGAAGTATGTTCAGGCATGTGATAGCTTCCAAAGTATGGGCCGACCCAATAGATTAGATGAGATGCCTTTACAGCCACAACTTGTGGTTGAATCGTTTGATAGGTGGGCTCTAGATTTTGTAGGGCCTATCAACCCTCCCTCAAAGCAGAAAGTTCATATCTTGGTTTGCACAGACTACATGACTAAATGGGTAGAAGTCGTAGCCTTTGTCAAGGCCAATGATTAGGCTGTGATTGATTTCCTGTATGAAGAAATTTTTACTCGGTTTGGAGTGCCCAAGGAGATCATTGCAAATGGTGGACCACAGTTTGTATCTCACAAGCTGGAAGCACTGTTGCAGAAATTTCATATTCAGCACAGAATAACCTCACCATATCATCCACGGGCCAATGGGAAGGTGGAGAGCACAAACAAGGTTATTGAGGCTATTTTGACAAAAACAGTGAAGAGCCATCGTAAATATTGGGCTAAAAGACTTCCGGAGGCACTGTGGGCCTATCGTACCAGTTCGCGTAACACCATTGGTTTTTCCCCATATGAGGTAGTATATGGCAAGAACGTTGTTTTCCCAATTGAATTTGAAATCAGAACTTTAAAAATAGTTGTTGAAGCAAATATGGATTTATCAGAGGCACAGAGGAATCGACTGAATCAGCTCAATGAATTGGATGAGAAGCACACAGCTGCAGTACATCATACAGCTTTAATCCAACAACAACGCTCTAAATGGCATGATAGATTTATAAAGAAAAGAGTCTTCCAGGAAGGAGACTGGGTCCTGTTGTATGATTCACGATTTAAGAGGGATTTTAAAGGCGAATTGCGCACCCATTGGTTGGGACCCTATCAGATAGATCGGGTATTTGATAATGGAACAGTCTGGTTGATCACCATTGATAAGAACAAAGTACCATTATTCGCAAATGGTCATCGGCTGCGACTATATCATAGGTCGATCTCAAGGGAGGCTTTTATTTCACAAGTTGTAGCTGATCCAGAGTATCAATTAACATTAGGACAGGGATTTTTAAACCCTATGAATTCCTAAAAGTTGCAGTTTCTACACATTTTTGTACATAAATAATCAGTTTTTCTTTCATTCTGTATTTTATCTATTTTTAATTTTTCTTGCACTTGATGGGTTTGTTTTGAAGAACTGTGTGCAGGAACTTATTGGAGGAGCAACAGCCATGACTGGGCCAAACGACTGCAGACACCCCATATTTGTTCTTGATCTAATAAAGCTATTTGAAAAGATGGATAATTCATGGTCTTCCACAGATAAAACTTGCTTATACTACAGTCTGACGCAGCTGCGACTACGCCACATTTTCCCATTCTACCAAATTTCGCAACTGTGACTCCACCACTTTTCCTTTGCTTCACTTTTTCACAGTTGAGACTCCACCACTTTTGCTCATTCGGCCAAATTCCACAGCTGCGACTTCGCTATTTCTTCTTACCTTTCTAAGTTGGCAGCTGCTACTCCGCCATTTCCGCTTCATTTTTATTCTTTCCCGGCAGCTGAGACTCCGCTACCTTTGTCCATTCCACTAAATACAACAGCTAAGACTCCGCTACCTTCATCCATTCCACTAAATATAGCAGCTGAGACTCCGTTACCTTTGTCCATACCGCTAAACATAACATCTGGGACTTCGCTATCCTTGTCCATTCTGCTAAATCTAGCACCCGCGATTCCATTCTTTTCCACTTCATTCTTGCTTCTTCCGTACAGCTGCGACTTCGTTATCTTTGTCTATTTTTCTACGTTCAGCAGCTGTGACTCTGCCAGTTTTTCTACTCTCAGGTGATGATGCCAATAATGATTCAATCGGGCGTTAGTCTCAGTTGTTTTGTTCTATCAAGCCCAATTGCAGTCCTCCTCGAAGGAAATTATCAGAATATTCTGCTATCTGTCAGCTCAGGTGGCGTAGCCACATCACTTCGGCACATGTGTATTTATTCTTATTCTTAATGACAGGATGATGAAGGTAGGCTATGATGGTTGGCACGCCATGACGATTAACTCACGGATGGACGCATAGCGTGAAGGTACAGATTCTAACTATAATCATGATTGGGCATTTATTGACGTCATGAATAATAATGGTTATGCATGTCATTTATCTCTATCATTTATCCCTACCATTTATCCTGGCGAAAATTGTGCTTAAAGCCATTACCTGTACTCCTGATCATAATTATCATCTTATCTGATTCGTGTGACAAACTAGTCATAAATCGTATTTCGAAATCAACAATGCCAACTTTCCAACACGGCTCAATTCAACTCTTGACTATCCATCGACCGTGCCTACATGTAGAAAGTTCGATAGTTGGAGCTATGACTAGCACATTTGTTACAATTTCTTGCAGAGGTCTAACAATATGGGTATTCCTGTGAGATATGAACCTCTAACAATAGAATCCCTGTACATAAATAGAGATGTCTTTGTGATTTTTCAAGAAGCAAGGTGGATGATTTATTTCCAATGCTTGAATGGTTTTCATGAGGAAGCGGCCCTTGAATTTGCTCAAAACTTGACAGACACTCATTCATAGGTTTGAGGAATAAGGGTAGATATTTCAGAGGCAATTCTGGTAGAAGTAATAGGACTTCCCAGAGTTGGGCGTCGTTGGTTTAGTCGGAAGCGTTATCATCCCACCATAGTTGAAGATTTTCTTGCAAATGGAGAAAGGGTTCGACCATTGCGCAGGGGAACAGCCTTGGGAACCCTTCCAAACCCGTGGAACCAAGTTGCAATCTTTTTGAAGAAATATATTACCCGCGAGGGGAGGTATGTTTGTGTTTATATCAATGAATTTTTTCTCCTCTCACATTTACGACACAACCGATTGATAAACATGCCATACTTTCTTTTTCAATCTCTGCAATGCATGCCTTACTATGTTAAAGGTTCTCACCACCCCTTAGCATCCCTCACAAATCATGGGCTCATTAAATTGCTAATTTTACGAGCCCTTGCACAACATAATTTGACATGGGATCAATTTCTGGACCAGCCAAACCTCCCTCATGAAATGTCTTTAGTAATATTGCATGAGGACCAAAGTTCCTCAAATTCAGTTGGGGGAGGGAAGATGGAACACCTCAAAAGATAGAAACAGAAGGGGATGAAATGGGGACAGCCAAAACTGAAAAGGGAAATGGAAACCCTCAAGCGAAGGCAATATCAGAAAATGAACAAGCAGTCCTGAATGTAGAATCTTCTCCCACAATCATAAGGACTCTAAATCAGAAGGAGGGATTTGGCTCTATTTTTAAGGCAATGGGATTTTCCTTGCCCCAGAGAAAGAAGGGGTTGATGAACATAGGCCAGTCATCTTGCTTAGTGAAGAAGAGAAGAATAGGAATTGTGACTGCAGTAGGAGCAGGTCATTTGGTTAGGGTGGATAGTGGGACTCGGATTTTTAAACCCCAACCACCTGGTGACACACAAGAACCTGTTGTAGAAGAGCCTCAATTAGATGACCTTCTATTTGAAAATGAGTTGTTAAATAAGGAGGTGCAAGATCTTCGGGTAGAACTAGATAAATGGAAGGCAACACGCAGGGAACATGCAAAGAAGCATGTGGATTCAAAGGTGGAAGTTGCAGATCAATTGAGGAATTTATTGATGACTCGAGGAATTGGAGTACAGCAAGAGATAATATGTCCAGAATGTGGAGATATTTTTAATTTGGCAGGGCCTAAAGTTACAAAGGCAGACCTAGCAGTTCAGGGATCTACAAGAGCAAGGTAATCATAGAAGTTCTTTTCCAGCTCAATTTCATCATTTTTGAAGGCATCGAGATGACCGAGCAGACTAAAATGATCAGTAAAAAGGGCGCTGTCACACAAGAACTAGCCACCTTAAAATCTTTGTTGGTAGTCTATTGTAGATTGAAGTTGCTAGGGGTAGGAGGGTGCTGTCACACAAGAACCAACATTCCCAATAATTGAATGGGAAATTTTATTTTCTCAACCGGCATAATATGAACAGGGGCGAGCCTCATAATCAAACTAATCAGTTGTTGCATGAGGACATGAAAATGGATAGTTGGGGGGAGATGTTGGGCCCTGGAATTGTCCCTTTTTAACCATACTTATCTCGTCATTTTGCCAAATTTTACTTTACCTTTGTGAACCATATACATGCCAAATCAATCAACAATTCTGATAAGGTATAAGTTATTGTTGTTTCATCTAATTATGCCTAAGATTGTTATGGTTACAAATCCTGACCTTTGGTTTACGCTGACATTTGTGAGTTTATTTAGTTCAAATCTAAAGAGTAGGTGTATCAGCCCAGCAGTGCCATCTGTTACTCTTTCAAGCCTAATTCCTCATACCCCAAGGGACAACACATCCTCCACGCAAGCTGTATCAGATCCCCACTGTAACAGATTCCACTGAAGCAGAGCCTAGCTGCGACAAACAGGTGGCATTCCAGCTGCTGAGTCTGTTGATCCATTAACTATCAAAGCAACAACATATTTCACAATTAACAACAGTGTTTAATACGTTGTATCAATTAGCTATAACTCCACAGCATGAAGATCATAGATCTTCATTGCTGCACGATTTTAGTGGATTTGAAACTGTATTTCCTTTATATAAATTCCAGAAGGCTCTCGTAGCCTGGGGTTGGACAATCACTACTTTGTGTAAGCTATAATAGAGCACTGAGACTCATGATATTCCATCATTAATATTAGAGCAGAGTTCTTCATTTCTGTGTTTTAATTTGTTGTGACTCTTGGCGTCTCTGTTAGAAGGCCGAGGCCCGCCTTCTCACAGAGATAGCCAGTTTAAGTAGGTAGAGTAGTTTAGTTTTACTTCTGTTGTGTGGTGTGGAATGATTGTAGACATTATTGGTAGCTGTAACAGAGTTTAGCTTTCCTTTCTGGTAGTTTGCAATTGCATCTTGAATAGCTGTAATAGAGTGGTGTGACAGTCAACTGTGTAGGATAATTTACTTAATTGCATGTTTGTTTTAATCAGCTGTGATGGCCAAGCTCAATTCCAATTATCTTCTAGTTGTTTATGCTTTCTAGGATTTCCAGTAATTATCAATTAGAGTTCAAGCTTGTGTTTTAATTTTGGTTGTTGTTGTATCTTCATTTACATTCATAGATTAGACAATTAATGGTAGAATTATAGTAGCTACTGGATAGATCATTTTGGTAAAGATTGAATGCTGTACTTTGATAATTATAGGATTTAACTCCTTGCAAAATTAATCTAGTTTCATTTCATCATTAGATCATTAACTTGCTGGGTTGATTTCTGTAGGGAAGTTGCTTTATTTTGGATTCTTAGATGTATGAATTAGAATAGTGTTCTTAGGGAATGAGTTGGCTGGACACATAGGTAGGATCATTAATTACACTCAGTAAATCAACTGCATGATCTATTTATGCATAGACTGTGCTTATTGCCTTTGAAATAAAAGACCTTCCTGGGTTTGACAATTTATATTGACCATTCTGTGTGTTAGCTTTAATTGACTGACATATAGGGTGACCAACACAATGTAAAGCTCTATCCCTGAAAGTGGTGATGAGTTGTTCTCTCTTCATGGCATCATCCTAGATTTGTCTTACACTCCATACGACTTCGCAAAGGAACGAATGTTGGTCAGGGTCTTCTAGTCTAGTTCCTTTGAATATCGGTAGCTTCATATCTGTGTTTGGCATTGTCCTATTAGGTGGTGTAGTTCTCGGACTAGTACGCGGCTGCTATAAAGGGCTCTGTGCAGTGAAAACAAATGGGCTTATCGGGATATACGTACTGGGCTGAGTATTCTATGGGGTGGGCTGCATAGCGGGTGGGTTTTGAGATAAAGGTGGTGCAGTATCTTCAGCCGGTGGGTTCTAAGGGGTAAATGGTGGTGTGGCTTCATTGTCAAGGTCACAAGGAATATCAGTATCGATATGGAGTCCAGGGCCTCCAAGATTCTTATTAAATTTATACCTCTTACCACTTCTAAGATTATGGGTATCTTTGTCAGAATCACTATATATACTATTTACCATGACAAACTTGAAAATATTACTGCATTCTTAAAACACCTTTCTCAGCTAACAGCATCTTAATGTATAGACTGAGATTGTTTAGCAACTTACCTTGGAATCCTTCGAAAAAGTATGCTTCTGCTTAGCTGTAGGATTTGAATGTGTCTACAGCAAATTCTGTTACGAAGCCTTCTAACATATGATCGACCCAAAAATCAATTGCGCATGTCAACGTGATGTCTATTGCTTTGAGATACCCTATGATCTCAGGAGTCCACTCTGTAGGAACTACTCCTTGAAAACAGGTTTTCTTTTCTAGGAGCCGCCAGATCGACACGTGCAGCTCGTTTGGAAATGATGCCCAGAAAATCTCGTGAATATCTCTCCACAGATATTTATCCATCCACTGTGTGTCACATAGACGCGGAGGTCTATTCTCTTGCCTTGCAAAGTCTCTTATGGTCTTGTCCCACCAAGCTTGGATTTTTGTCTTTTCAGGATGCTAGTTGTCAGAGCCTTCCAGGAACTGGTATTCTTCGTCACACATCACCATTGCAACTCATCATGGATTCTAGCATGACAATGGAACCATTTGTTGGCTATAACTTACCTAGAGGTTTTCTATAAGACCTAGGTTCTTCGCAATTTCCCTTTGACCAACAAAACCCCTTTGCACTGGCCCTTTCGGCAACAACCTACGAGTAGGTTGAGGTCTCACCCGAGGTGTATCTATGGGGTGCTACGGAATCAGGTTTCCATAGTATGTGATGAGTTGTTTAGATAGTCGTACTGCGTAGCGCAATAGGGGGTCTGCGCTGCGAGGTGAGACTGCGCAGCAATGAACAACGCCTCGGTCCCACCACAAAGTTTTTCTACCGCGGGACTTCTACTGAAACTGTGACAATACCTTTCAGCTTTATACTTGAAGTGGTAAAAAATGCTTAAGGTGCTGACATGAGTATCACTCATCCACTCATTTATGTATCCAAATGGCTATCACTTTAACATTCGTTTATACACTTAAAGCGTTTACTATTTTAAGCATACACCGCAGTTACCATTCTTCTATCATACATTTGTCTATTGCGCATATTAAAGTACTCAAGCAATCTCTTGACACTTAAACAAATAACTGAATCACTGCTTTCGGAAGCAAAGCTAAGTATTCACCATTCATCTATTCATGCAGACTTAACATATCACCTCCATACTTCTCCTGATGGAAAATGCATACAAAAGTCTCACATAATAGGATGCAAGGAAATATTCAGACATTCATCTATAGAAAACAGATAAACACAATCATATACACATTGTTCCATTCAATCACACAACACACTATTTAAAAGTGGTTCACTCCCCTAGGTGGGAAGCTACATCCACAAGAACGGTTGTTATATATATATCTTTAATGGGAAGGAGACAACCATTCTTAGTCTGCGCACTCAGCTGCAGACTCTCTTCTCTCGACTAGGTCTCTACGCACACAGCTGCAAAGCCTTTACAATCGTTTCTCACTCAGAAAGATATTACAATGTATCAACAACAAAAGTAATGAGAGAACCCCCAAAAGTAATCAACCAACCAACCCAAAACAAAAGAACCCCTTCCCTTACAAAAATGTTTTCTTAAATAGACCATGCCCGAAGGTCATGTCTTTACAAAGCTGAAGACTGAAACCCTTAGGGTTTCCAACACTACCTCGGTTCCTCTTAACCGAACTGTTGGCATCTAGTAGCGAGTGTGCAGTCATGGCAGTCCTCAATGCCTTTGTTCTGTCACTTTTGGCCTTCCTGTTGTGCGTACACCAACAGGTCATCTTCATCGAGCATCCCTTCCACTAACGGACTCGTACTACTGGCTTAGCTCCCAATCACTTTCATTGCAGGTTGTTTATCCCCTTAACGACCTTGTACAATTGGCTCAACCTCCAATCGCTTTCTCAGCATCGTTCTCCACTTAACGATCTCTCCCACTAGGCATGCTCAGCTGTCGATTTCCCTGAGCTATCCTTTTCTTAACAAAATCATATATTGACCGCCTTCCTGAATTGCTCGTGCCTGCCGCTCGGCACTCTTGGAGCATCTTTCCAAAATTAGACCACTACTGGTCCATCCGGTACCTGCACCTGATCCTTGTCCAGCTCTCCACTTTGTTATCTCCACGTGGCCTGACTTCTTCGCAGCACTGATTCCTCGCAGTGCTGGTATTCGCGATACTTCCAAAATTTGTATGTTGCGCACAACTCCGCAACATGGTCGAAACTTGTATGCTACACACAAATTCGCAACACCCTCAACACTTAGACAAAATTACATCTTTTTCTGAGTTGTGCTCAACTCAACTTTTCCTTCTTATCAAAACTTTGTCTCAACTTGGGCCCAACACTTTTCCTCCCGAGTACGGGTTGGAGAGGGCCCCTCCAACACGTAAGTCAGGGGATTTCCATTTTTCAGGTATTTCCGGTTATGTGTTTTACAGTGATGAAAATTTATATTACATATGGAAGCATTTGAATGATGTCTTGATTCTGTAGTAATTTATAACACGTTCTGTAGTTCAGAAATACGGTTTCAATAGTCCTGTAGCTGCTTTCTTCCAACACACATTTTAAACAACAATTCCATATATATTAGCATTCCCTTCAAAAATCATGGTTTAGATCTAAGGTTTATGAATGCTTCCCATCATGATTAATTGCTTCTCGAGATTGCTTGCTTTGATTTCTTAATAATAAATGTGTCGCATGAGATGTTAGATTAGAATTCTAGTTTTATGCGTAAGTAATTACAGACCTTACTTTCTTTAATTTAGAATAGATCTGTTATGGAATTTCACTTTCATAGTCTAGATTCACCATTCTGCATCAGGTAGATTCATAGGAATATCTCTTTCACTTTTAGCATTTTTAATTCTTTAAAATAGATTTACTGTTTCCCAATATTAAATCCCCTAGTATAAACAATTTTATGTATTGAGTAGGCAACCCTTAAAACATTGATACCAATACCCAACTATGACAAAGATTATCCTATAAGAGCACAGATAGTGCCTGCACCTCTAAAGTTTGTACGTCCCCCGGGTTGATAATTAAAGTAGGCTCTTAGTACAACTACCCTCATTAGGCATACATATTGGGAGCTCACCACTTTTTGGCGCCGCTGCCAGGGAGGTGCTAAATAGTTTAGGAGACATCACCTAAAAACAACACAAAAAGAAAACAAAAATTACATAAAACAAAAACATAAATACTTTTTTTTTACCAATGAATGCCTCGTCGGTAAAGGGATAGGTTTGGACGCTTTCTGCCTAAGCATCCCATGAGCAACAACGGTAATAACAGTTCTGACCATTCTCAGTTTGAACTCTTACATTATGAAAACGAAACTGACCCCACATAGGATCCAAACAGAGACAACTTCACTATGAGTTCCAGCTCAAACACCACGAAGGCAAACAAAGAGGAGGAACCTAGGGAGCTTTTCACCTTTCCCATTACCATACCTCTTGGAGATATCAGGATGAAGAACATCAATCCTAATAATCTACCAAACTTCCATGGTTTGACTTCAGAAGATCTTGACACATTCCTGTTTGAATTTGAGGTAGTTGCAGATCATTTGATTACACTACTGATGCACAAAAGCTAAGGCTTTTTCCTTCCACACTGAAAGACCTATCACTTCGGTGGTTTATGAGCCTTGAAGGGAATAGTATATTTAGCTAGGATCAAATGAAACATGCATTCTTAGAAAAACATAGGGACTACTGCAAGGCCAAAGATACAAGGGATGAAATCTTTAGAATGCAACAAGGAGAAAGAGAGTCATTAGAAGATTATGCCCAAAGATTTCAACTCAGTTACAAACGAGCCAGTCATTGCACCTTGGATCATGAATCACTAAAACTTGTCCTTCTTAGAGGTGTAAAAGAAGAGAATTTTGAAGTCTTAAATCTTCTAGGAGATGGAGATATATTCCAAAAATATTTTGACCAGATCCTGCAAATCTTCAAAAACTACTCTAGATCTAGAAAAACTAAGAATGGGACAAGGGATACACACACATCTACTGGTGGATCAACATCTTCAGGACCAACACTTACAAAATCTGATTTACAAAACCTGCTGGATGACATGAAGACTCACATCCTGCAATCTCTAGCCATGCAACTTGATGCTCTTCAAATAAAAAAGAAACAGGATGAAATTAACCAAGCCTTGGTAGTATTCTTTCCTCGTTGTAGAAAGAAGCATGAGAAGGGGTAGTGCACACCAAACACCATCGAAATATGTGGCCTCTGCCTTGAGGATCACTCTACTGACAAGTGTCCCTTGTTTCCTTCCTGCAAAGCCGCTATCCAAGAGCCCACAACCGAGGGTGCAATAGAACAACTCTGATTTGTAAATCATAAGAAGAATAATTTTCCCAGACCGTACCAACCCAACAACCAACATTACTATAACCAGGGAAATAACCAGTAGAATTGGAACTCTATACCAGCCCTATGGCCATCTCAGCAAAATCCAAATCAGTGGCAGGAAAACCATCCATATCATCAATCATACCACCCACAATCCTACCCCTCATACCCCCCACCTTTTACTCAACCATCCACAAATTATGGTAATCCATATCCTTATTCCTCATTAAATTGGAGAGATTCGCTACAGCAACAACACCCACTTATCATGCCACAACCACATAATCAACCACCCCCCATACCTCCACCAATTCCTTCCCATTCAATCCCTAACCCTAACAACAACAGGCCAGGGCAGCAGCAAGCCTACAATACTGAAACGATGCAATTTCTCACTTACGTCGTAGATACTGTGGAAATAAATGAGATTAACCTAAGGTCTGGAAAAATGCTTCAAAATACACCTATGCAAAACATACAACAACCAGAGCACCAAGAGCAAAAGATTCAACCTCATATTTAGCATCCTGATGAACCAAACCTTCTGGAGGAAGAAATTATACCACTCACACGAACTAGAAACCCTCCATTTCCTGAAAATATTGTACGAAGTACCAAAGATGAAGAGGAAAACGCAATTTTGAATGAATTAAAAGAATTGAATATCCAAATCCCCATCTTACAAGCCATCAGAGATGTACCCATCTACACCAAATATATAAAAGAGAATTGTTTGAAGAAACCTAGAAGGAGAAAGCATGACCCACCAACTATTAATGTAGTGGGCCAATTAGCTGATCTAATGCTGGGTATCGTGGTTAACCCCAAATAGCTAGACCCAGGTAGCCCTGTGGTCCAAGTCAACATCAATAACAGACAAATCGACAAGAGCCTAATTGATTTAGGAGAAGCTATAAACGTAATAACCAGAGATACTATGATCCACCTAGGTCTCCAGTCAAAGGTCAAACCAACAACTACAGTACTCCAGCTAGCAGATACATCCACTGTGAAGCCTGAAGGAATGCTCGAGGACATTATAATCAATATAGAATCCTGGGAATACCCAGTTGATTTCATAGTCATCGAGGTAAAAAGAAAACTTAGTGGATATCCTATTATACTCGGAAGACCTTGGCTGGCAACTGCAGATGCTTACATAGGATGCCGGTCAGGCAACATGACCATCACCAGTGGTCAGTCTCGGAAAAAAATCACCATTTACCCACCAGCCAAAAAATCCTTAGACATAGAATATCAAAACTGGACTAACGATTACAATGACACACTGAATCAAAACATGAGACTTGTCCTGACAATTGATGCTGCATTAACACTAAAAGCCATAGATGAAGATGGTCATATAGATAGGTTTATCCAAAATGATTTTTCTAACAATGATGGTCTCCAAAGGTTTTTTGACACAGATCAGCAGAATGAAGGTGAATCTTCAAGCAGGAACTTGAACAAGATGTGGGCAGAACTGACATCTCTGGAAGAGCAAACAGACAAAACAAAAATTGTGGAAATTATACCAAGGAAAATAGTTAATATCAATTCTAATCTACAGCTCCAATAAGAAGAACAACCCATGAAGGTATTAAAAGAGCATAATAGAGCTTTTGCATGGATATATGTAGACATGAAAGGTATTCATCCTGATATCTGCAAGCATTATATTTACATCAAGGAAGGTTCTATTCCTATAAGGAAACCGCAAAGGAGACTAAACTCAACATTGAAGGACATAGTCAAAACCGAACTACAAAAGTTATTAGATGTAGGGTTCATCTATCCAATCTCTGATAGTGAGTGGGTATCACCACTGGTCATAGTCCCTAAAAAGGGAGGCAAATGGAGAATTTGTTTGGACTACCGAGAGCTTAATAAAGCAACCAAGAAGGATTACTTTCCTCTCCCGTTATAGATCAAGTACTGGATACTTTAGCAGGTAACAAGTTTTTCTCCTTCTTGGATGGGTTCAGCGGTTACAATCAAATCCTCATTCACCCAGCTGACCAGGACAAGACAACCTTCACATGCCCATGGGGTACTTATGCCTACAGAGTGCTTCCATTTGGACTTTGCAATGCTCTTGCAACCTTTCAGAGGGAAATTCTCAGCATATTTTCAGAATTTATAAATGATCAAATGGAAGTATTCATGGTTGATTTCACACCCTATGGAAAAAACTTCGACCAGGCATTGACCCATCTGGAATTGGTATTGAAAAAATGTATTGAGATGAGCCTATGTCTGAGCAATGACAAATGCAAGATGATGATGGAAGAAGGTATTGTTATCGGCCATCATATATCACAGAGAGGGATAGAGGTGGATCAAGCAAAATTTTCAGTAATTAAAATGCTACCACCACCTGTTCAACAAAGGGACGTGAGAATTTTCCTTGGACAAACATGGTACTATAGAAGATTTTTTGAAAATTATAGCAGAATTGCTGCCCCAATGTTTGCACTTCTCACAAAAGATACTGAATTCATATGGACAAACAATTGCATGATAGCATTTAATAACCTGAAGGAAAAAAAAATTACAGCTCCAGTACTCCAAGGACCAGATTGGGCATTTCCATTCCACATCCACTCAGATGCATTAGATAAAGCAATTGGGTTTGTTCTTGGACAAGAAAAAGAGAAAAATCCTTATGCAATATATTATATCAGCAAAAATTTGGCAGAGACAAAATTGAATTACACTGTCATAGAAAAGGAATTTTTGGTTGTCATACATGCCATTAATAAGTTCAAACACTATATCACTAGTTACCAAGTTTTTGTTCATACAGACCACTCAGCCATAATATATCTCATGAACATGCCAAACACGAGTGCCAGAATCATCAGATGGCTGCTGCTCCTCCAAGAATTTGACATTACAATTTTAGACAAGCCAAGAAAGCACAATGTAGTGGCTGACTTTTTATCTAGACTGACACATGGACAAGACAGTGAGGTAATCGATGACAGTTTTCCAAATGAGCACCTTTTTTCCATATCCACAAAAATCCCATGGTTTGCTGATATAGAAAACTATTTAGTGTCTGGAAAGTTTCCAAAACATTACAGTCACAAAGAGAAAACAAAAGTAATAAGGCAAAGTGCCACATACACATGGATAGAAGGCATGCTTTTCAAACAAGGACCAGATCAAATACTCAAAAGGTGCATAAGAGAAGATGAGGTGCATGACATAATGCATGCCACACACAATGAACCATGTGGAGGACACTATGCTGCAAAAAGGACAGCCCATAAAATCTTGCAAATGGGATATTATTGGCCAACACTCCACAAGGATACTTACGAATATGTTTCACACTACGGTGATTTCTAGAGAATGGGAAAACCAACACAAAAACAAGAGATGCCACTCCATCCACAAATCTCCTTGGAGGCATTTGAAAAGTGGGGATTTGATTTTGTTGGCCCATTTAACCCACAATCTAATCAGAAAAGCTACATCCTCGTATGCACTGATTACCTTACAAAATGGACAGAAGTAGCAGCACTGGCTGCTGCAAATGAAACCAATGTGGCCAAATTCTTTATTGAGCAGATCTTTCACAAGTTTGGGGTGCCAAGAGAAGTAGTTTCTAATCAGGTCCCACAATTTACATCAAATTTAATTGAAGACTTGATGAAAAGAAACAATGTAAAGCACAGATAGTCATCCTCCTACCACCCTCAAGCAAATGGTCAAGCTGAGGTAACCAACAGGGAATTAGAGAGAATCTTGACAAAAAATGTCCAACTTCACAAAAGGGATTGGGTTGACAGACTTAGTGAGGCAGTTTGGGCTTACAATACTACATGGAAAACAACTACAGGATTCACACCTTATGAACTAGTCTACGGAAAAAGGTTCATGCTGCCAATCGAATTTGAAATAAAGACATTAAGAATTGCAACAGATTTACATATGGACCTATCACAAATTAAAAAAGAACGCATGCTACAGCTGAATCAACTAGATGAGCACCGCCAACAAGCACTTACACATACCGAAATCATCCAACAACAAAGAAAAAAATGGCATGACCAACATCTGAAGGATAAAAAGTTCAACGAAGGTGATTGGGCACTACTTTACAACTCCATATTTCACACATTCAAAGGGAAGCTAACCACTAGATGGCTTAAACCTTACATTGTATAGAATATTTATGGAAATGGAGTTGTGACAATTATTACAATTGATTAAGAGGAGTTCCCCATGATAGTGAATGGGCATCGCCTAAAACTTTACAAGAAACCGTAGTCAAAAGAAGAATTTACACAGGTACTCTACTAGCAACAATTGATGCTGATAGAGGATGTGACAAATTAGAAATTCAACTCATTTACAAAAAAAAAAGAGAGAGAAAAAAAGAAAAAAGACAAAAAGACAAAAGACAAAAAGAAAAAAGAGAAAAAAAAAGCATCCAATATGAAGCATCCACCCTATAAAGAGCCAGATATATTCCATATTAGCACTCAAGCGAGCCTGCAATTCAATTCAAGCAAGCCAGATACATTACATATCAGCACTCAAGTGAGCTTGCAATTCAATTCAAGCGAGCTAGATACATTACATATCAGCACTCAAGCGAGCCAACCACGTCTACATTCAGCAATCAGTCATCAACTACTACGGAATTCTTCAAATGCGCCATTCCATTCTTTTCAACATACTCACGTGAGCCTGCAATTTATTCAAGAGATCCAATCACATACTGTCATTCAATCATCCAATATGAAGCATCATCACATGAGTCGTATCAACAACTAGCACAACTTTCAAAAGAAAACAGTTCAGCAAATTCAAACAAGCAAAAAAAGGAAAAAGCAGCCCACACACGTAACTACTGACATGCAGAAATCTACTACAGAATCCGCCATCCATGAAAAATGCACTAGATCATCAATGCAAGTACGCATACATAGCAAGGTAATCTCTAGAACGATTTTATTTTATTCTTAAGTTAAAACATTATCCCACACTACATTCATTTCTAGTCAACTGAGGACAACTTCTATTTTAAATCGGAGGCATGGTAGAATGACCATAATAATTCATGATGACTACCTAAGTCCTATCACCTTAATAAGTCATGATCGCTACCTAAGTCCTGTCACCCTCAACAAATCATGATCACAACCCTCATCATATGAAGTACAGTGATCGATCATTGGAAAAAAGGGATTAAAAAATGGCAAGTACAAGAATGATGGAAAGGATAGGTGCGGAAAGACAGTAAGTAAGGCTGCATAATCTTCGATGATTTTGCATATAAGGAACCTATCGGAATTCCCAAGAAGCAACAAACCAAAAGCTAGTGCGCTCACTCAGCCAACATTGCAATCCTCAAGCCTGTAGGCAGAGCCCGACCAGTTGAGGGTATAAACCACATTCCAAAGTTCTGGTTTTGTCTAATCATAAAGAATATTCTAAAATGACAAAGGGTTTCAAGAAAAGTGAACTAGAGGATCACAACACCATTTATCAGAGCCTGAGAGTCCTGCAAATCATTCACAATGCAGGTTGGATACCTTTCATCCTTGGACTGAGAGGATACGATACAGGGGTAGCTCAGGAGTTTGCAAGAAACTTCAAACATATTAAGGATGAACAGTACGTCACCCAAGTGAAGGGGTTACGTATCAAGTTGGATGAGGAGGTAATTGCCAAATTCACTGGTCTATAGAGAGGTTTGTATTGGATCAAGGATGACAGGGAGGCAAACCACCAAGAAAAAACAACATTCTTCGAGCAAGGAGAGTTATATGACGAAGACAAAAATGGAGTCAAAAGAGTCTCCATGCCAACGCCATGGGAGGAAGTGGCTGAAATTGTTCTGAGGTACATCACATGCTCTGGTAGGTTAAGCTATGTTCTCATCTTTCATTTTCGGATCCTAGAGCTGTTAAGACATAGAACCCATCATCCACCAAACAACAACATTAGTATTTTATTTTACCTGCTCCAATCCCTAGCAGAAATGAGCAAGAAGGTGGCTAAAGGTAAGGAGGATGCCTTGGCCCATCATGGGCTAATCAAGTTAATTGTTTGCGAGGAATTACGGTGCAGATACCAGAGCTTTCATGGGAATAATTCGTGCTGGTATCCACAAAATATGTTCAAAGGATGAAAAGTACACCCACATCTAGCATACCACTAGGAGAAATGAACAAAGCTACCTCTGCATCAGGGGAGAAAAGGAAGATTGACCTGGACCATGTGGCAAAGACCCTGGTGAAAATCAAACATTTAAGAGAGGACTCCCCCAAGGCAAACCCAAAGATTCCTGCCAAAAATCAAGAGCCGAAGAGAAGGAGTAAGAGATTCACCCAAGCATCCCGAATCCAAATAGAAAAGGAAAAGATTAGGGAACCCAATCCCATTGTTCAAAATGTGTTATATGGGGACGATGATTAATGGGTAGATCAGAGAGACCCCACTACAGAAGAGGAGCAGGATGAGCAAGAAATGCAGGATGAAGAATAAGAAATGGATAAAGAAGAAGAGCAGAGCATACAAGAGCAAGACAACTTCTAGGGGAACCCTCTAGAGCCAACCCACACCTTCCCCGTTCTCACCTGAGAAGACACAAATCATGAAGATCCATTATGTAGGGGAGCTACAGCTGGCTGAGCAGAAAAATTCAGTGCTTCAAGAAAAATTGGCCGAGGCACAAAATGAATTAGCCAAAAAGGACCAAGAGATTACCAAATTGAAGGACGTTTTGGCCACCACTACTGACATATATAATAGACTGCGGGACCTCAGACCATCGTCGAAAATATATGCAGTTTATGTACAGGAGAAATGGGGCAAATTCCAGCTCCAGAGGTTGAAGCAAGGACTCCCTATAGAGATAAACACTCCCAAAGAATTTATGGATGCATCTTTTAACTCCATAGAGCTGGATAAGGACCAATTGAGTGAATTTTTCTTGCATAATTTTGTAGGTTTTGGCTCGCCCAACTGGTCACCAAACCCATATGTGGGTGATTTCCAGTCGAGGGCATTGTGTTTGTGGATGAACCATGAAATTGAGCGAGCCCAGGACTACCATATCTATGTCGCAGCAAAATGGCAAACCCCATTGATGGTCAGAGCAGAGCCAACTCACCCTGAAGGGATAATCTACAACCATAGGATCCTCACCCAGGATGATGAACTGATCCCCATTCTCCTTGCAAAACAACAGGAGGCTATGACTCATTTGACATTACACTCTAAAGCACACAGAAGGAATTTCATGAGTCCATTAAGGAAAGGTGGAGCAGAGTGGAAAATGATCTGAAAGGAAAAGAACTCCACTCCCCTCTCAGGCTTAATGATGCTCTTTTCAAAGCCACACTCTACAAGGAATCTTTGGCAAGAAATCAACTCATATGGATAGGAATGAGGATGAATCCCCCATTCTTTCTTTCCCCAGTCATCAAGGGACAGATTAATGAAGAGGAAGAGAGGAGAGCATGGGCCAAGGTGGATCAGAATTTTGGATATCACACGCAGGCAGGGACCCCTAGGGTGGTAACATGGGACACTGGGAGGTCGTCGACGAATTGAATAAGTCACCCAAGGATGGGTGAATCCTTCAAGTATGGGAGAGAATGATGAGTCCAATTTTCAGTTATTTGATAACCTTTTTCCCACAGTAAAGCTCAAGCAATGGCGAAGAAACAAACTCATTTGTGGGAAAAATGTTTTACCTTAATTATTTAATGAAGTTGTTTTTGACGATTATTCTTGTATGTTTAAAATGCGTATTCAATAAACTAATTCTATGGAAATCGAGCGTGATTGAGTAGGTTCAGGGGCATTAAGGAACAAACAAGTAGAAGACTGAGGGATCATGCAGCTCAGAGCCTTTTTCCTGATTTGTAGAGAACGCACTCCTGTTTAAGGAGAATCGGCATTTAGACATTTAGTTCAGTTTAGCATTAAGAATTATATAAATATGGACCTCTCGGGTAGCGATATGTCTTTGTTGACATTTTTGGAGAAACATTGTTTTACGTTTTTGCACTCTTGAGATACCTCTGAGTTACAGACCTTTGTGAAGACATGGAGTTTATATTTTAATGGAAGATTGATGTTAAATCCCAGTCAGCGTCTATATGTTTCTTTTCCTCTTGAGTACGGGTTGGAGAGGGCCCCTCCAACACGTAAGTCAGGGGATTTCCATTTTTCAGGTATTTCCGATTATGTGTTTTACAGTGATGAAAATTTATATCGCATATGGAAGCATTTGAATGATGTCTTGATTCTGTAGTAATTTATAACACGTTCTGTAGTTCAGCAATACGGTTTCAGTAGTCCTGTAGCTGATTTCTTCCAACGCACATTTTAAACAACGATTCCATATATATTAGCATTTCCTTCAAAAATCATGGTTTAGATCTAAGGTTTATGAATCCTTCCCATCATGATTAATTGCTTCTCTAGATTGATTGCTTTGATTTCTTAATAATAGATGTGTAGCATGAGATGTTAGATTAGAATTCTAGTTTTATGCGTAAGTAATTACAGACCTTACTTTCTTTAATTTAGAATAGATCTATTATGGAATTTCACTTTCATAGTCTAGATTCACCATTCTGCATTAGGTAGATTCATAGGAATATCTCTTTCACTTTCATCATTTTTAATTCTTTAAAATAGATTTACTGCTTTTAGTATTTTACTTCTTTAAAAATAGATTTACTGTTTTTAGTATTTTAATTCTTTAAAATAGATTTACTGTTTCCCAGTATTTAATCCCCTAGTATAAACAGTTTTATGTATTGAGTAGGAAACCCTTAAAACATTGATACTGATACCCAACCGCGACAAATATTATCCTATAAGAGCACAGATAGTGTATGCACCTCTAAAGTTTGTACGTCCCCCGGGTTGATAATTAAAGTAGGCTCTTAGTACAACTGCCCTCATTAGGCATCCATATTGGGAGCTCACCAGTTACCCCGCTAACCAAAACCTGTTATGTTATGATAGCAACTTCATCGTCCTGGCCATCCTTCTGCGCCATCTGTGGCTTTTGGAATCATCTGACTATGCGTGGTCAAGTTGCTTTAAACCCGTCTGCTGAGCGCATGCGGACGGGTCGCTTTCCTTCCGTCGTTCCTTCTCTAATGGTTTCGTGCATCCAGTGCACTTAGTGTTGCCTTTTCTCATGAGACCAATCTCTTTCCTTCTTCACCACTCCTTACCCGCCTCCTGGGAATCTTGAAGCATCTTCCCAAAAATAGATCACCAACTTCACCACTCCTTACCCGCCTCCTGGGAATCTCGAAGCATCTTCCCAAAAATAGATCACCAACCGATCTTACCGGAACTTATACTATTTTCCGTCCAAAATTCTGCCATGCTGGATCTTCGCAGAGCTGGCACTTCGCAGTGCTAGATCTTCGCAGCACTGTGAATTCTACTTTGTTGATGATGCGCTGTGCTGTGACTTCGCAGCTCCAAAAACTTTCTTGGCCAAAAATGTCCTGACTTGGGCCGCACCCAACATTTTATAAATCAGGTTCGTCAACAAATTGATCTTTCTTTCTTTATAAATCAGGTTGATCTTTATTTCTAAAGAATTCCAATGAAGGATATTATAATCAAAGCAACATGAATGAACTTCAACAAATTTGAAAATTTTTCCGATGATTTAAACATCAGGGTAAAAGGAGGACCATTATCAAAGTTGATCTAGAAATTGGGTGAGGGTTTAAATACAAAAGAGGGATAGGACACCTAATCAACAAATGAGAGTCACTCTAAAAGTTGGGTACTAGTATTGAAATTAAAATGAAATATGGTCCAACTGCGATGGTGAGCTTGTTTTTTAAATCGGGTGAGAATTTGAAATGAAGAGAAATTAAAAATTGTGAATATCTTGTCACAAAATTGGACAGAAATTATAATCATAGAAATAGATCTAAAAAATTCGATGTTGGAAGTACTGACTCAACAATCAAATACTATTCCAAGATCAAGGGGGGAATGAGAGAAAGAAGGAAGGAAGGGCCTAATTAAAGCATCAAGTTTGATTTGAAAATTGAGCTTAATAAATTTAAATAGCGTATTAAAGGCAAACTGATTGATAAATTGGGGGGGGAATAAAAGCAGTTAAACTTCATAAAAAGTTAATTAAATCAAGTCATAATCAAGCAGATGAAACACAATGGATCATATGTCATATCAATCTGTCATGTCCCAAATTTAGCATTGGGTCACAATGGCCTAAGCAAGTTGGCCCTATTCATTAGAGTTTGTCAAATTGATGCTAAAGGTCAAATAATTTCCAAGGAGGAAAATTACTAGTTTCCTAGGTTTCAGGGGGAAGCTTTGGGATTTGGACTAATGGGAATAATAAATGATGTTGGAACATTAGGATGGCATAAATATTTAATAAAGGAGATAAATAAATATATACAAGTGAAAATCAAAGTGACATTTGATCATGAAGACACATGGAGGAAGTGAGACCCACACAAGCTAGAATTTATGTGCCACATGGCATCCTCTTCTTGCAATTTCGAATCCATTGGAAGCCTAATGTTCTTGGGATGAGTTACAAGGTCAATAATACTTGGAATGAGTGAATGAGGTCGAAATATAGAGGAAGATGCAATTTGGAGCTAGTGAGACACTTGGGCTAGATTCCCTAGCTCTATGACAACAATGATGAAGATGCTATGAAACCTATGACACAAATCAGACCTGAAGGCTGACATATGACATATATGACATTTCAGGGATAAAACTAGACTCCAAGAGGACACTCAAGGGTGTTAAGGAAGCTAAGATGCTTCCACATGTGATTTGGTGGAAGTGGGAGACTAGGAATTGTTGTACAAGTGGCGTTCTTTGGAATCTCTTCCCACCTTGAGTTGGCATGAGTCTCTTGGATGGAATTCGACCCATGGAGGACATTAGAACTTTATAAATGTCAAGAACAAAGAATGAAATCAACTTTTGATCATTTGTAGAATTTGCAATTGCATTTGTGTAGAGGGGGAGCTAGTGGATGACTAGTTTCTTGCCTTAGCCAATTTCGAGGGTGAAAGATTCCCATCCAATTTAGTAATTGGAAAGGCCATTCAGACCTTTCATTTGGAGCTTTAATGGAGTATTTATTTGCATGTGTAAGCTAGAGGGCAGCTCATGGTTTCTTCTATTGCAGCACATTCTCTCAACCATTTCCAGTTTTGATGGCATATTCTTGATCCTTGAGGGAGGGCATTTTTGTTGAGCTATTGTACTCTTTGGGGGAGATTATTATGCCCCATTATTTTTTAATATTAATTAAATACTTGGATTTTCATATCTAGATAATTTCAGGTCGAAATTCCAAGTATAAATGTATAAATCTCATTTTTAATGAAAGAACAGTGCCATTTCCCCATTACATTGATGTATAGCATGATAATGCTGATGATTTCAAATGAATGGATGGATCTCTGATACATTTATGATTAATAGACTTCCATGTATGTATTTTACAAGTTTCATGTACTGTACTTGAGCATTTGAAGTATTTTTACTCAGTTTAATTGCATTGGGAGAAGAAATAGTGCCATTTCCCCAAGGGTCGAATTGGTGATTTTTGTAGATGAATGGGAGAGGGTTGGAATAGAGATAATAATAAATTAATCATTCAAATGATATATTAATCAAATACTTGAGACATCCCCTACCTCTTTTCATAAATTTGAGTGGTTTTGGAGGCATTTAGGAAGCCATTTTCAATACTTACCCCAGGGGGATTTGATCCCCAAATTACTAGTAAAATTGCATACTTGGTCCAGAATCTTAATAGAGTTTGCAGAGGTATTTTGGTGGCCATTTATCATCCATGAAAATAATATTCAAGTCCTAATATCATTCATACACCTTCCTTGAATATTTGAAGGCATTTGGAGTAAATTTGAGACCTAGAGGCCAATACTAGTCAAAGGGAAATTACTAGTAAAGTTCCCTATATTGGATAGAATTGAAAGAGGATTTGCAGAATTATTTTAAAGGTCTAAAAGTATCCTTGAAACACATTTTTATGTTCTAACATAATCCATAGACATTCTCAGAATATTTGGATTTGGGGACCTAGAGCTCAAAACTAGTCAAAGGTCTAACTAGGAAAAAAAGTGAAAAATTGCCATTTAAATAAAATTCATAACAAGGGACATTACAATGGTACCAGAGCATGGTCTTTGCACCTGTGGATTAGTTACATACATTCAAGAATAATTTGCAACCATGTATTACTATTATGATGAATCCTATGAGTACAATTCTTATGAGGAATATGCATATGCTTATGAGCAATATGAAGCAGAATGTGAATGGTACGAGGAACAGGTGCCATCATACAAAAATTCTTACAATTTCAGGAGAAATGAAGATTATTCTTATGAATTTAAATTTGATTAATATGAGTGTGTCACACCAACCAAGGATAATTCTATGAATGAGTTCCAAAGATGGAAAACAACATATAACACCTTGCCCCAACAATATAAAAAATATCAAGAATATCTTGCTTTGAGCAAAAATACACAAAATGTCATGTCTTTTGAGTACTTTGCTGAACATATTTTTGAAAATAGGTCCAAAAATGAAGATGTGGAGTTAGTAAAGAAAATTTTATGCCCTTCATGTAAAGAACCTTGGAGAGAATATCATATATGTGTGTAGGAAATGATGTCCTACTTGAGGAGAGCTTTTGGGAATTCTTCAAAAAGAGATTCCAAAGATATTGATCCTCAGGAAAACAAGGGGAAAAATGCATCAGCTTGATTGAAGGAACAAAAGGAAGAGACATCACAAGAGCATGAAGAATATTCTATTGAGAATATGGAAGATCACTTCGACACACCTTCTAGCTTAGACATGAACCAAAGAGCATCTACTGATGGATGCTTAAACTATGAAAAAGTACCTACTGATGGGTGCTCACCCCTCTATGTTGGCGACATAGAGATCACTTTTGAAAGTGTTTCTGTAATCCCAAGTTCCATTAAGCATGATAATGAAGACCTTGTAGCATTTGAAGAAGAACCAATATCATCTTCCCCATCACCACTTGAGCTTCATGAAGTTGGTCCAAGCAAAAATGAAGAAGATGAGGAGGTTCATTTACAAGAGCCTCATTTTCTTGAAGGATCCTTAAAGATGAATGAAAAGAAGATCCAAGAGTCCCTCAGCATTCTCCATGACACTCAAGCATTGGTGTCAAATTCTTGTCAGAGAGCTACTTCATTGAAGGAAACATCCTTCCTTGAAGACATGGAGAAGATTCAAAGAGCAATGTGCCACATCAAAGGTAATTTCATGTCTTTTCTTTTTGATAGAAACCATTTGTTTGAGCTTAATGAATTTTTACATGACGAATACTTGAAGAATAACGAGAATATTCATAAACTCACAATTCAAAATGAGCAACTTCTTGAAAAGTTGCAAGATACTTGTTTTTCCTCCTATGCTTCAGATTGTCAAATGGTAGATTGTTTGGAGGATTCTCATGACATGGTGGATCATGAAAAATGTGGGAATTTGAATGTGCTTAATGTGTTTGAAGATGAACTTGAAGAGATCCAAACAATTGATGTGGTGGAAGAGGAACTTGAATTGTCTCATGATGAAGGTTATGCAATTTTTAAAGAAGAGCATGATTCCTCTACATTGGAACCAATCTATGACAAAGGTTTCACACTTTTGAAGGAGCTGCATGATAGTACCCATTTGTATCCTTACCATGATGAAACTTCTGCACTTTTTGATCATTTGGGTGAGTTAGTTCATTCTCCTACATCCTACAAGTACATGCTTTGCAGCATTAGTCTCAATGAAGTCTGGGTGAAAGGGTTCTTTTTTATGGTGCCACATGAGGAGTATGGAACTCCTAGATTTACTTTTTATGATGACATGGTTGGAGCACATTCTTATTCACATTTGCAGCAACATCCTTTGTTACTTTATGATGGTGCACATCTACATGGATGCACCTATGATATGCATTTGAGTCACTTGAAGACTCATGGTTTTTCTTGCTCAACACTTGGTTCATTTGATGTTGGAGGAACTTCATCCAACACTTGGGTGAATAAATTTATGATTAGAGAACATTTTTGTTGGCAGCCACATAATTTGATATATCTTTATTATTCTCACATTCATGGATGTATGGATGAGACTTCTTTGAGTCCTTTGAAGTCTCTTTGTTTTTTCTGCTCATTATTTGGTTCAGATTTTAGTGGAGATTCTTCATTCACTTCTTGGATGAAGGAATACATGGCTGAATATTTTGATGCATATCACATCCTTTTGGAGCAGCATTATAGGACATGGGATCCTCACCTATGTCATTGGAGCAGATTTGATGGGTCACTTGAATATTGTATGCACTTGGAAAATGGTGGTCTACTTGCTTTGAGGTATAAGCACTTTCATGACTCTTTGATGAAGCATCTCCTTAATGTACATTTTCATTATGGTGTTATGTACTTTGATGATATATATTTTGTACTGATGATGTTTGGAAGAATTCATACAAGAAAATGGGATCCAGGAATCCTCTTATCTGATGGTATGGGTTGGAGAGCACTCTTAATTGTTGGGGTGCAATACAAGCAATGCGACCCTCGAATAATTTTTATCTCATTGGTTTCAATTTTTTTGGGAAAACAAGCAGTATGGGAGCATTGGGAACCCATGTCAACCCTTCTATTTACTTTTTTAGTATATTGTTGTTGGACGCATATGCTTTGTAAGTTGTTCCATAGTATTTGTTGATCCATAGTTTGTATTATTATCGTTGGACACATATGCTTTGTAAGTCGTCCCGTAGTAATTGTTGATCCATATTTTGTATTGGCCCATGGTTTGTATTGAAACATGGTATTGACCCGTGGTATTGGCACCTAGACTTAGTATATAAGTTTGTGTTAAGACCAATGAAGGTACCGCGACGTTATTTGTATTAAGCTTGCTCAAAGGAGGTTGCCCCCTCAAAGTGGCTTGATATCAATATAAAAGTGATTCTAAGTGTTGTTGTTTCTGTTATTTTGTCTATTTTCATTAATTAATTATTGCAGGTTCTTCTCATCTGGTATCAGAGCACTTTCTTGGGCTCGCTGGGTGAAATTTTTGCCAAAAAAAAAATTTCGCATCTGTTGCAGCTTCGGATCTGGGAATAATTTCTATCTGCTTAACTGTGGGAAGTACTTGGGCATAAGCCCTAAAACTCATTGTGAGGAGTACTATAGGAACCCCGAAGTAGCCGGCCCATTGAGAGGACCTACCAGCGAAAAAGGCCAGGAACCCTTACTAATTGACTAGTTCCCACCCGTGAGGTAAACCAAGAGATGTCGTTTGTGGCAAAGCGATTATCAGTTTTACCTGAGTCGTGGAGTGAGGGGTACTGCCCCAATACACAAGCCGCCAGACAACATTGGTGGCCAAGTGAATCCCATGAACTGATAGGAAGTTGCACACACCTGGGGTCCATATCAATTTTCAGCTGAATTGTTGCCGATCACTTTCATGCTGTTTTAGATCTATTCTGAAAGTCATTTCAGATCCAGTCGTTTTTTATCCATTTGGCGTCATTTCAGATCCATCTGTTGCTAATCCCTTTTGCTCCATTGAAGATCTATCTGTTTCTGATCCCTTCCGCGCCGTTGTAGATCCATTCCTAAAAAAATAAAAACTCACATATCTCCCTTGTTTTAACTCTGTTTCCATTGAAACTTCCGGGACACCCCTGCAATCCCATTCTGCATATTTCATTCCTGAGGACCCTATCCCAAATTCTACTTCCCAAAGCCAGAAATCTCACATTTGTCAATTTTTAGGGTTTGCCGTAACTTCTTCATTTTTCACCCACTCGCCTCCAAATTTTGCCACCGTGTTCATTCCCTATTTCTATTTCTTTGTCCATATTTGACAAATTTTCTCATTCTTTCACCCTGCTTCTGAAATCCCCATTTTTTGCTTCCCTGTCCATTAGAAAGTGTCCAAAACCTAGTCAAACCCCAATTACCCATCCGAGTTTTTCCCAAATCCAAATTTCCCTTTACTAAATAAGCTTTTGTTTGTGTTTTTCTATCCATTCCTGCCCCCCCAAAAAAAATCCCGGTTATTGTTGTCACTCGTGCAGGAGCAAAAACCATGGAGGAAGCACTTGCAGCCATCCAAACCAAACTCCAAGATCTGGATGAAACATTTCTCAGCCTCCATCTTCAGCATTCAACCATGAAAAATAACCGACAGCAAGAATCTTCTACAGTCAATGGGTTCTCTTCTTCCAACACTTTCTGTGGTCCGAAGCTTGAATTTCCTCGCTTCAATGGTACTGATCCAACTGGATGGATCTATCGTGCAAAACATTATTTTAGTCTGCATAATACTTTTGATGTCCAAAAAGTTCCACTTGCATCCTTTCACTTAGAAGAGGAAGCCCTTCAATGGTACCATTAGTACATCAATGCTCATGACAAGCCAAAATGGACATATTTTTTCCAACTCCTTTTGCAACGATTTGGTCCTAGTGCTTTTGATGACTTCATCGGAGCACTCACTAAACTTCATCAAATTGGCATTGTGAGAGAGTACCAGACAAAATTTGAGAAACTAGCCAACCACACAGAAGGATTGTCTGATGACTTCTACAAGAGTTGTTTTATCAGTGGTCTTAAGAATGAAATTCGCCTAGAGGTCAAAATGTTCTGTCTCAACACAATGATGGAAGCCCTGGGGTTGGATAAGTTGGAAGAAGACAAGATTGCTGCCCAACATCGCTCAAAACCCACTTTTGTTCCCTTCCGAAATATGTGTTCTCAACGACCTCCCATCTCGTTAGCTCCTCGACCAACTCCTATCAAGCATTTGTCTGAAACAGAGATGCAGGCACGTAGAGAAAAAGGGCTTTGTTATAATTGTGATGAAAAATTCACTCGGGGACATAGATGTGTTCAACAAAATCTCTATCTCTTGGATGTGGATTCTCCACCCACCTCTGAAGTTGGTGAAGAAGCTCCAAATACAGCAGATGATCAGGTTGACATTCAGGAGCCGCCTATTGACTTCCTATCTTAGGAAGACCACCCAGATATATCTCTCCATGCTTTATCTGGCATCACCACCCCCCAAACAATGTGGGCCAGGGGTTACTTCAAGAAGCTTCCTCTTACAATACTCATTGATTCTAGTAGCACTCATAACTTCATTGACCCTCGGATTTCCAAACATGCTGATTGTTTTGTCCATCCTTGCTCCAACTTTGAAGTCATGGTTGCCAATGGGGGAACCTTACCTTGCAAAGGAAAGTGTCACAATTTGCATATCTCTCTGGAAGATTATAACCTACGCTCTGACGTGTTTGCCTTGTCCTTAGGTGGATGTGATGTGTTTTTGGGCGTTCAATGGTTACGCACACTTGGCCCCATCTTATGGGATTTTTCTGAACTTTGGATGCAGTTTTCAGTCAATGGGACACAACACAAATTTATGGGCTTACAACCAGGGTCTCCCCGCATCATCAGTTCACATCGCTTGGAAAATATCCTTAAGAAGAATTCACATGGTGTCATCGCTCAGCTCCATTCGATTCAGATGCACCCACCAACGGTCTCCACTACTTCCTTGGATAGATATGCAAGTGTCTCTGCTGTACCAGTGGGCTTGCCGCCTTCAAGAGACCTTTCCGGTAAGCATTTAGCCGCATCTACATCTCAGCAGGAAATGATGGCTATTTTGCATGTAGTACAGAAGTGGCAGTCATCCCTATTAGAAATTATTTCTGCATCAAGACTGATCTCCAGAGTTTAGAACATTTTCTAGAACAACGGATCTCCTCACCAACACACCGAAAATGGGTTATCCAACTCATGGGTTATGACTATGCGATCACTTACAAGAAGGGTAAGGATAATATGGTGGTAGATGCTCCTTCTCGCCAATTTGATGACCTAGTTTCTCTTACAACTATTTCTTTGATTGTTCCAAATTGGTTGCAATCTGTTCAACAGGGCTATCTCTTCTATGAACTCCATGCTTCTTCATTGGCAGGGCACTCTAGGTTCCTCAAAACCTATGACCAGGAACAATGTAACTTCTTTTGGTAGGGACTGAAAATAAAAATTCACCAGATGGTAGTTGAATGTGATACTTTCCAGGTCAACAACGGTGAAATGACACTCCTTTCAAGACTGCTCAAACCCTTTCCCATCCCTACATAGATGTGGACAACTATTTCTATGGATTTCCTAGAATCGCTCCAGTGGTACAATACCACATCTAAATGGACAGCATATGAAGCAGTTTATGGACAGGAACCGCTAGTTCTTCTTCCATACACGCCTAGTAGCTCCCCAGTTCAGGCAATTGACTCGGTTCTTCGAAACCGCGATCAAATTATTCTCATTCTGCAGGACAATCTTCACATGGAAAGAATTTGACTGAAACAACAAGCCGATCAACATTGTTCTGAGTGCACTTTTCACGCAGCTGATATGGCCCTTCTTCATCTATAGCCTTCCAAGCAATCCTCCCCGGAACTCAAAAGGCATCTGTGGGACAGAATGCAACCCAAGGATGCTACAGGGGAACCACTCCTTCAGATTCTGCATCAATTTCCACATCTAAAGCTTTAAGGACAAAGCTTTTTCTAAGGGAGAGGGGATGTTAGGAACCCATGTCAACCCTTCTATTTACTTTGTTAGTATATTTTTGTTGGACGCATATGCTTTGTAAGTTGTCCTGTAGCATTTGTTGATCCATAATTTGTATTATTGTTGTTGGACGCATATGCTTTGTAAATCGTCCTGTAGTAATTGTTGATCCATATTTTGTATTGGCCCATGGTTTGTATTGACACATGGCATTGACCCATGGTATTGGTGCCTAGACTTAGTATATAAGTTTGTGTTAAGATCAATGAAGGTACCGTGAAGTTATTTTTATTGAGCTTGCTCAAAGGAGGTTTCCCCCTCGAAGTGGCCTGTGATCAATATAAAAGTGATTCTGAGTGTTGTTATTTCAGCTATTTCGTGTGTTATTTGTGTTGTTAATTAATTATTGCAGGTTCTTCTCAGGGAGATAGATTTCCCACTTAATAAAGTGATTTTTATCAGAGTATTGCAGCAGCAAGCATGGTGGTTCCTCTCTAAAATATTCATGGAAACTCAAAGACTCAAGGTTGGGTAATTCAATGGAAACTTCAAAGAATTATATAGAAAGCGGGTTCTTCAACACCCATGTTTGAAATTGCTTAAGGACAAGCAATATTTGGAAGGGGGGATTTGTCATGTCCCAAATTTGGCATTGGGTCACAATGGCCTAATCAAGTTGGCCCTATTCATTAGAGTTTGTCAAATTGATGTTAACGGTCAAATAATTGCCAAGGAGGAAAATTACTAGTTTCCTATGTTTGGGGTGGAAGCTTTGGGATTTGGAATAATGGGGATAATAAATGATGTTGGAACATTAGGATGGCATAAATATTTAATAAAGGAGATAAATAAATATATACAAGTGAAAATCAAAGTGACATTTGATCATGAAGACACATGGAGGAAGTGAGACCCACACAAGCTAGAATTTATGCACCACATGGCATCCTCTTCTTGTAATTTCGAATCCATGGGAAGCATAATGTTCTTGGGATGAGTTATAAAGTCAATAATACTTGGAATGAGTCAATGATGTCTAAATATAGAGGAAGAGGCAATTTGGAGCTAGCGAGACACTTGGGCCAGATTCCCTAGCTCTATGACAACAATGATGAAGATGCTATGACACCTATGACACAAATCAGACCTGAAGGATGACATATGACATATATGACATGTCAGGGCTAAAACTAGACTCCAAAAGGGCTCTCAAGGGTGTTAGGGAAGCTAAGATGCTTCCACATGTGATTTGGTGGAAGTGGGAGACTAGGAATTGTTGTACAAGTGGCGTTCTTTGGAATCTCTTCCCAACTTGAGTTGGAATGAGTCTCTTGGAAGAAATTCGACCCATGGAGGACATTAGAACTTTATAAATGTAAAGAACAAATAATTAACGCATCTTTTGATCATTTGTAGAATTTCCAATTGCATTTGTGTAGAGGGAGAACTAGTAGATGACTAGTTTCTTGCCTTAGCCAATTTCGAGGGTGAAAGATTCCCATCCAATTTGGTAATTGGAAATTCCATTCAAACCTTTCATTTGGATATTTAATGGAGTTTGTATTTGCAGGTGTAAGCTACAGGGAAGCTCATGGTTTCTTCTATTGCAACACATTCTCTCAACCATTTCCAGTTTTGATGGCATATTCTTGATCCTTGAGGGAGGGCGTTTTTGGTGAGATATTGTACTCTTTGGGGGAGCTTCTCATGACCCATTTATTTTGTAATATGAATTAAATACTCTTTTCTTCATCTCTAGAAAGTTTCAGGTCGAAATTCCAAGTAGAAATGTATAAATCTCATTTTTAATGAAAGAACAGTGCCATTTCCCCACTACATTGATGTATAGAATGATAATGTTGATGATTTCGAATGAATGGATGGTCCTCTGATACATTTATGATCAATCGAATTCCATGGATGTATTTTACAATTTTCATGTACTGTACTTGAGCATTTGAAGTATTTTTACTCAGTTTAATTGCATTGGGAGAAGAAATAATGCCATTTCCCCAACGGTCGAATTGGTGATTTTTGCAGCTAAATGGGAGAGGGTTGGAACATAGATAATAATCAACTAATGATGCACATGATACATTAATAACATAATTGAGACATCCCCTACCTCTGTTCATAAATTTGAGTGGGTTTTGAGGCATTTGGGAAGCCATTTTCAATACGTACTTCAGGGGGATTTGAACCCCAAATTACTAGTAAAATTGCATACTTGGTATAGAATATTAATAGAGTTTTCAGAGGTATTTTGGTGGACATATATCATCCTTGAACATAATATTCAAGTCCTAATATCATTCATACACGTTCCTTGAAGATTTGAAGGCATTTGGAGTCAATTTGAGACCTAGAGACCAATACTAGTCAAAGGGAAATTACTAGTAAAGTTCCCTACATTGGACAGAATTGAAAGATGATTTGAAGAAGTATTTTAAAGGTCTAAAAGCATCCTTGAAACACATATTTATGTTATAACATCATCTATATACCTTCTCATAATATTTGGGACCAATTGGAGCAATTTGGGGATCTAGAGCTCAAAACTAGCCAAAGGTCTCACTAGGAAAAAAAGTGACAAATTGCCATTTTAATAAAATTCGTAACAAGGGACATTACAAAATCCTAAAGGAATTCTATGTATTATTGGGAAATTGAAGAATCAAGACCTATACAATTTGAAACAAAGCATTATTCATCTCATAAAAATAAAATAGGGTCCCCAAGTTATAAAAAAAAATCTAAGGGGTTGTTGTTGATAGCTCAAAAAATGGAGACACATTGAGTGAAACCATGAAAATTTGAAACATTACCATTTAAATATTAATTAAAAAAGAATTCTAGTAATAATCATACCTCATATTTCTAGCAAATGGGTTCTTCAGAAGCTTGCTTTGTGATATGAAGTATGATTATCTCAATCGTACAACTTTAGTGATTTAACAACTTTTTTTTGGAGATGTGTAGCATGCAATTGACTTCCCTTAAGAATCATTTAATGATCTATATTTCAATCATATTACAAGGTATGATGAAAAGGGGTTAAATATTTCCATATATGGATTGTCTCACTCTCCAATGTTGTTGCTCCACTATCCATGAGCATCAATAGTCTCAATGGAGTCAATCCAACATCGCAAACATTGATCTACTAATAGCAAGCATCCATATATTTGTTAGAGACATTTGCAATCCCCCACAAATAAGCTAAATTTCCTTTCCCAACCCTTTACCAAGTTGAATATATATATTCTAGAACTAGTGGATGGGGGATACAATAGATATTTACAACCAAGTTTAAGAAATAGATCAATCTTGCGTGGGAGATAAAAATATGTCTTAATAGCATTAGTGCCTGGATGTCTGACTGGTCACCCTTTTATATTATTTTGGTCACCCTTTTATATTATTTTTACAGGTAATGTGATGGGTGGAATTTTCAGTTTGGTTGCATCAACACTTATTTGTATTCTAAGTTGTTCTAAAACTTGGTCATTTACAAATGTTCTAACTTTTCCATTCTATTTTTTTTAGGTAAATGGTGGGAAGTTCTTCATTTGTAATTTACTTTTCTTCAATCATGTCTTGAAAAAGTAAAGTGAAATTTGTAAAGATTAGCATGTGTGCTTATCATTCATAACGCTCAACAATGTACCCAGTATAGTAATTATAATTATTCCATATATACAAGCTAAATGGAGAAAAATTATGGATAAAAAGGTAGAAATGCGAATTTAAAAATTTAAGAAAAATTCTGACTATAAAAAACCAATAGAGAATAGAAATGGAAAGATTACTCCAAAATAAGCCAAAACTTAGAAAAAAATGATATAGAATCTACTATGTACAAAAATACACCTTCCTAATAACATCGGGGATGTCTAAATTACTTACACATTTATTATGTCAACCATGGTCTAAGTGCTTGCAATATTTTTTTGGCATGTAGTTTTTGTGCAGGCTTCATATTTTAGTTTCTCTAATTGTTTATAATGTTTCCTTCTTAAAATATAAATAAATCTTGTTCCTACTTTTAGTTCACATATGAAAGTACTTCTACAAAAAACACGAACTTGTTTAGGAGAAACTCAATTGCATAAAGCACCGTTGTAGAGAACACACATAATTACATGAATGAAATTACCTAAATAGGAAATGTTATGAATTAACTCTATAGGAAATGAATTAAATCCATACTCACATGATTGGAATATACCTCATTAAGTACCACATGTGCGAATGTGAAGGGGGGTGCACCACATAGGACAAGAAGACACAGATATAATGAAATCAACAAAGTGTTAGACATTATAAAGTATAACTTAGGAAATCATTTAATCATATACCAGCCTAGATCCAAATACTAGGCTCTATCAAGCGTCGAGAGGGATCAAATATACCGAGGTGCAAACCTCTCCTTGAATAGCTCCTTGAGTGCAATACCTGAGCCACCTAATCCTAAGCTCTAAAGTATCTAGTTTAAGTCTCATATTTACTTTTTACTTTGTATTATTCTTTTTTGTTTATGGCCGACATAACATTTATTACTTTTTACTTTGTATTATTATTTTTTGTTTACTTTGTATTATTTTGTTACTCGACAAACACTCTAAAGTCTCATATTTACTTTTTACTTTGTATTAAAAGTAAAAAGTAAAGTATCTAGTTTAAGTTTCATATTTACTTTTTACTTTGTATTATTCTTTTTTTGTTTACTTTGTATTATTTTGTTACTCGACAAACACTCGACTAACAAGATCTCCCCCATACTGGGCTGTAGAGCACCTCTTAGCACAAAAAATATTAACATAAAAGGATATTATCTACACTTTTTTAATAACACAAATTTTAAGTAGTTATTCAAATAACCAAACAAATACGATGGTGCAACCATAATTGATCTAGATTTCATGTTACACCCCTAAAATTAAGTAAACTTTCTAAGCTTCTAAACAAAATGAGGTTAATGGAGTGAATGTAATGTAATGAAAAGAGGAAATTAACTTAAATGATACGGGAAGGGGTTCAAGAATTAACTATCATGAGAGGATGCTTAAGCTACAAGTCTTCCCCTTAGTTTTCAAGAGCTATGGGCTAATGGTGCTCTCTTCCATATATGTGTGCCTATGCAAGATAATTATTTCTTCTTGATTTACTAGTGGGTCCTTGTCTTTACACTTCTATCACTGCTAATCACACCCTTTTGACTCCTTATCCCTCCCTTATATGCCTCATTATTATTTATTTTTGCCATATTATTCACATTTGTTACAAGATATGCATATCAAGAAGGATCCCAAGGAAAAAGTTGTATATTTCACATATATCCTTCATTTTGGTATGAAAATAGGTTGAATGTCATTTACTAACCCATTGTTACAAGAATCACATATCTTGTAACAACTACTCAAATCTTGTGATAGCTTTCATGTTTTTCATGGTTGCACAAGTCCAAATGAAGAACCACCACTTGGAGGTTGTTCCTAATATTCCATAGATGATTATGTGTTCTTAAAAAAAATATCAAACCAAACAATGTAAACACCAGAGCAAGGTTAAACTTCTAGTCAAACCTACACTATAGAATGGGTGTTTCAAGATCATTTTTTTCCACTCTAGCACCCAATCGATTCCACATAAGTTGAAAAATCGCATGGAGAATTTCATGCATTATGCCATTAATTCTTAGCATGAAAGGATCAAATAAAAAATTCCATGTGTGATGTTAAAATAGAGATGGTAGAATGTAGATCTCTTTCTCTCAGGTTGGTAATAGCGTATCCCCCTATTTTGATTGAGACAAACTCCATTCAGATGTCATCTACAAAAAAATATGACTTGTTGGAAGGTCTAAAATTTATGGGATTCAACGCTATTGTAACTAGCACAATTTTATTTATATGATGTAACTATTATATAAATCATGTCTTAGATAGCATCTAGAGACAAAAGGACAAGAGAGAATATAGGGTTTATGAGCATTATTACTGTAAATATTTGAACTTGAATCTGAGATCTTAATATAAAGAATGTTGATGTTTGATATCATGTTCTGATCATTGTTTAGTATTATGTTTGTGACCTCATTGATGTACTATCACACAGATCCACTCTTGTATTGGTCATGGTTGTGGTGTTGTTATATCATGGATCTACGCTTGTGATCTAGTAGCCATGATTTTAGTCATGTGTTGAGTCCGTATTATCATGGATCTGTGATGTATTGGTCGGAAACCATGCTTTGAGTCAATTTTTCTGAGCATGGGTATTCCCACCTCGGGGTTATTATACATATTGTTGATATTTTATTGCATCTCTTCTCCAGTTCTCTTTCAAATATCCCTGCAGACTTAATTATTGGTAAAGTGTTTCGGCCATCAGATTCCTTTTGACCTCACACTTTAGGGGGCCTCTGTTATACCTCCAATTGTTGCATTGTGTACCATTGATATTCTTCATGTCTTATCACCATGAGAAACATGATTTTTTTTCCTCCTAGGGGTGTTAGGATCCTTTGTCATCATGTTGGTCCCTTCCCTAGTCACACTTGGAAGCAAACCCAACAACTTAAGGGTCGAATGCCACTTCACCAAACCCACTATTTAACCTCCTAGATATATTTCCGTGCCCTGCTAGTGGTTCAAGGAATGGAAATTCCAACATTTTAGTGTTCTACATGCCAATGGGGGTGCACAAATTGCCACATTTTTGTGCTTTGCTCAGTTCTAGGGGTGCGAAAATTCCTGAATAACCATTTTCCTTAGATTTTGGATCTTAGATCTCGAGGAGATTTTCATGGGATGAGGTCCCCCTTCCAATCCCATCTCACATTACCTCCTTGGCATGATTTAGATCCTTGATCCACATCTTCCTCACTTAGATCCATAATATCCTCTTAGTGGTTGGCATCCTAAATCCTATAAGAAGAAGGCCATCCATGAGCTATAGGGGGGAGTGATCTTGGAAGCATCAAAGATATGATCCTAAGAGTCTTACAAGGGTGGTGAAGGATAGCTTGGAGGATGATCATGCTGCAACAATGTTAGGTATAATCCATTTTGATGTACATATTTTCATGGCTTCCCTATTAATATAACTTAGACTATTCCTCCCACTTTCATGTTTTTATGGTAAATGCAAGAAATTGTCTTTATTTTCATAGTTAAACTTGTGTTTATACATATATTGCTTTGGAGAAGGTGTTGTATTTATTTTGTGAACAGGTCCATAAGCCCTTGATCAAAGGCTGGATCTGGGGAAACATAGGAATATTGAGGAAATCCATCAAAACAAGGTACACCATCTACTTGATGTGTCTTTCCATAGCTTGCTAATTTATATATGGACTAGATCTAGGAGGACTTTAGTGTCTATTTGTTTCATTTTTGTCTTGGGCAGGGAATTAGCGACCTTTTATAATCCCAAGGGGATATCTACCTATCCGTAGCGAGATTTTCTTAGCACAATTATCTTATTATACTTTTTATGCTACATTCTATTTAATAGTTTTAACTTTTGTTTGTTATGTTTTGTAATTCTTGGTCTACCTTATGAGCATGATATGAACTTTTGGTCAGTTGACTACTACTTATTTGAGATTTATCTAGGAAAGGTTCACTTTACAAGGTCATGGAAAATGAAATTCTTAGGATTCATATAGGGGTTAAAGGGCCATATTAATGCCTAAAAATAGCACACATGTGAGATTTCGGTGATTCATCCAGTAAAGTGTCATCAACATAAAGAATGCATCTCACCACAGGAATCCTGAACAGATCCAAAACACAATATGAGCCCAACAAGTTCCTAGAAATGGTCAAAACAAAGGGTAGTGTAGGTATTACTTAGGTTACCCGCGCTATAGCGTATGTTATCTTAACAATTCCCACACTACACCCGCATGGATTTTACTTTGATAGTCGCGCTACTATCAAAATAACAGGACAAATTCATCCCAATGGGGCATTAAAGGCTCAATCCTCCACAAGGATCGGAATTTGGCTCCTCGCACACTTGGTGGCATTAATCAACCCCCCTTGCGTACCTTAGAACTAGTTCATGAAGGAAGAGAGTTCACATTTGGATCTATTTTTTTGTTGGCCACCTCTTGGCCTATAGAAGGAAGCCATTTGCATGCATTTTGGAGAGAGAAATTAGAGCAAGGTTATGTTATTGGATTTGAGTTGGATCTTCCTCATAGCCCACCATTTCCTACCATTGTGAGCATTCCCAAGCCTTCTTGCCACCTACGATCAAGGGGCAAGTGTTTCTCTCCATTGTTCTTACATCTACTTAGCATTTAGTTTGGATAAGAAAGGACTTCCTACGGTAGATTGTTGGCTTCCCTTGAATCATTCACCTCCTAGGTGTTGTACAGCTATTCCATTGGGCAATACAAGAGTGATTTAGCATATATTTGGTTGTTTTGGAGTTTGCATCTTTCCCCCATCTCTTTCATTTTATTTTCATCAATATTTTCATGTTTGGATGTGAACTACACTAACAATATCTTGCAGGATCACTTGCAGGAATACCAACCACCCAAAAATGGGCTCCAAGGACTGAGGCCTTGCAACAACCTACAAGGTTTATCCCCTCACCAAGTGGAAGAGTGCACTTGTGCAATTTTTTCCACAATAGTTCTAATGGTGACCATACTTATTTTTGTTCATTTCTTTTTAAACTATGTTTTTTTATGCTAAGTATCTAATTATGGGTGTTTGTCACTTGCAGGAAAGCATATATTCCAAATTTTGCTTACATAATTTTTCCCCATCATGGCCATAGGTTTTTGTCACTCTGTCGCGTGTTTCCAGGCATCTTTGGCGCATGGACAACACGGAATCGACTCTGAGAGTCATGTGTATGTGCAAGTTACCAATTCACAACCCACGCTACATCGCCCATTGCATACGCGTGGGAGTTCAATTCATTACCCACACTACACGCGCATCTATTTGATATTTACTCGCGCTATCTGAGCGACATAGTGTGCTTTAGTCGTGCTATTGTTATTTATTTTATTTTTATCTACATAGTTTAGATTGGAATCCCAATAATTGCTTACTACTGAACTTAAATTAAGGCTAATCCACTCAATTACTTAATTTTCTAGTAATTAGTGCACCTAGACCAATATTAGGAAGTCAAGAGTACATCTCTCTTGAAACTTAACTAGGTAACCAACTTTGAGGCTTTCAACGGACCCTATTATTGTCACTAGTATTCAATACCATTTCTTGTTTATGCATCAATCGACATGTTGTTTTTAGTAGTATTTCTAGTGTAGAAAACACTTTTTTCACACAAGCAAAGACCTAAAGACACTTGTCACCTGAATTATGCTCTTCACCTCGCACTTCATGTGAGCTTGGTGAATCAGAAAAAGGGTGATAAGCATGAAATACCTCCATTGCACACTTTTCTATTAGTTAGAATATTTGATTTTGTAAAGCGTCATGAGAATCTCTTAGAGTTAAAAGTGCATAATGCTTGATATACTCTTTTAGTTAATTTTCCAATAAAATCATTTTTTTTGCTTTCATCACATGTGTTTTCTTCACTAACACACAATAAGAGGCCTAAAGACTCTTCTAATCCAAGTATTCTCTTCACCTCACAGTTCATATGAGCTTGATGAATCATAAAGGTAGGTATTGTGAAATACCCCTCTTACACTCCATAAGTGAAATATACAAACCCCTTAAAATCAACATTGTAATTGTCTGAACCAACTAAAATACTCCACAGGAGGTCAGAAAACAACATTTTAGTTAGGTAGGATTGATTGGGATAGCCATCCATTAACACCCACCAATCAATTAGTTTCATTAGGAATATTTTGAAACATAGTATTGTTGTCTTTTAGGGTACTTACAAAATCCTGCTATAAGCTAGTGTTGAAAGAAAACCTGAATCAGAAATGCAATGTGACCAAGGAGGTGAAATCCGAGGTATAGTTTCCCTGCTCTCCCCTACAAGACACTAAGCTTGTTGTAGGGATACGACACTATACCACGCAGTCCAAACCACTGATCCCACAGGGGATTCACTCAATAAACCATTATCATAGCACGTTCGTTCGTGTCATATGAAACAATACCCCTAATTCCACTAAATATTGGAAAATACCTTCGAAGATCATTTTTTTTAACCCCCTCCCAATATGCCTTCCCAATTTAAAAAAACCCCTATTTTCACTAGATATTGTATGTATCAATTTTTTCATTAAATTTTTTTATACCCCTTTATGTTTATACGTAGTATATTGATATGATACCCCTATTATGACCCCACATGCATTCTACAATGCACCGTGCTTCTTTCGATGTATATTGTGGATGCACATTACTTCACCCACAATGCAATTACTCAACCACATATCACTATGACTTGCAACATCTAATGGTCTAATGAAGAGATAGGAGATGACTTCTTGTATGTCACCAGAGACAATGCACATAGTACAACATTTATATTGCATGTTGAAGTTCCCTAATCGCGGACTAAGCCTGTTGTGGGATAGGTATCCAAGCCCCCAGGGCCTGTAACAAGCTCTAGAAGGATGAATAAACCTCCCAAGTCCTATAATATGCATGAGTTCTTGGGTATTCAAGCCCCCAAGGCCTATCGAGGGCCTATAATAGGCCCTATAGGCTTAGAGACTCCCAAGGCTATTAGTAACAACTGGCTGAGGGTTATTGGTAACAATTGGTTGTTAATGATCACTATCTCTCAACTATGATCGACTAGAAACCAACTTCACCAAGAAATCCCTGGCCTCAAGCATGCCTCAAGACGTGATTTCCTTACGTACTGGTAATACCGAGCCTTTCCTCAACCTGATTTCTCATCCAACCATGATCCCATTGTTGTTCAGGAATTATACCCTATAGCGAGGAAAGGGACACTACCAACTTCTGGGGTGACAGGTAAATACATTAATCATATCACATAGGCTTCTACAAAAGGAAAGAGATCAAGGTTCTTGAAGGCATACCTTATTAACGAAGTTTGATCCTAACTTTCGCTTGCTCTTTCGATCGATCCTCCACTTGATCTTCTGTTCGATGAACTTGCAATACAACAGATACCTTCCTCAGTGTATCTTGACTAATATAACAATGAAGAAATTGAAATACAATTTAAACATCATATACAATCAAGCATTTAATCCAAACAAATATGCAATCCATTAGATATTTAATTGGGATGGGAAGGGCATTTCAACCTTTATTGTCAAAAGCAAATAATCAGTACAAGTATACCTGATCATTCAGAGTGCTTTTGCAACTGGATCCTGGGCTCCTTCTCTTCACACTAACTTTGGAATTCCTCCAGCGTAACAACCCTTAATGCATAGTTTCTCCTCCTCTCTCTCATCTACCCCTCTTGTATTTATGGGACAAGGTAGGCAGTTTGGATCGAGAGGTAGTTTGATTGGGAAGTTGGGGAAGTTGCAAAACCAACTTCAACTAATCCCAATTTGTCAAATTAATATATTTTTTATTACTTTTTAAGATGTGCGCGATTATTTTGCAGTAGAGTAGCACACAATATGCAACTTCACTGCTTTACAACCAGCGTTTGCATGATTTTTAAAGGTGTGCACTAGTTTGCTTAAGCAAAGTAGGGCATACTAGCAGGTGTGCACTACTATTATGCCTGTAGAGTAGGGCACACTTCAATAAATGTGCTACTATCATGCCTGTAGGGTAGCGCACATGTCAAAAAGTAGGTTAAAACAGGGTTTTGTCAACTGTTGAGGGGTAAACCAAGTCCATGTATCATCTAGGGAAATCTTGCACTTCAATCCAAGTTTTCCTTTTGTGTGATCGACAGCTTAATGTGATCACGGATGGAGACGTGCAGATTTGACCTATAACAGATGCCTCCTAATGTGTGAGGTCAGAGGGAAACGATGGTTGAAATACATTATAATTCCAAGTTAGCGGAGGAGCAAGAAACCACAGAACCAAATCACAAAAGTACCTAAAATAATGATCAAGGTCAGCGAGCAATTACAATCTTGAAATCATATAGATGTGTAGCATGATACAACATGATCTCCGATACATAACTAGGAGATGTATATATAGCATGGCCACTGAAATAAAAGTGTGGATCCATGTTAGAATGAGAGCTCATAGCCATAACAACAAACTGGATCTATGTCTCATGGAGAGCCAAAATGAGTGAGGCTCAGTCTTGCGCAGCTTGGGTGATAACGTAATGAGGTAATGCTATCGAAATCCCAAGGTATTCATCCAAACAACCCAAGGTACAAACCCTAACCATGTGAATAAATGAGCTGAAAGTCGAACATGGGGGGAATCGTTTGATTACTGGTCATTGATGTATACCATTAACAAATGCGAGGGATTCCACCAATAATGATAATGGGGCCCAAGGTACCTAGTACGACCCAACAAGTGTGAATAAGAGGACTTGAATTCGAACACCTGAGGAACCTGTCAAATAAGAGACATTGGTGTATTCTCATAATTCAACAACGAGGGAAATTGCCACTGGTGACTGCAATCCCCAAGGTACTAACTGAAACTCTAAACTTCATTCCCAGAGAAAAATGAGTTGATATCGATGGGAAGAATTCCGTTGGAATGGAGGCCTTAAGGCATCCTACATCATCGAACACAATGAACACTCAATGTGGAGTAGGACATGTAACAAGACTGACACTAGGATGGCCGACACATGAGGTCAAGGTAAACTGTAGAATGGCCGACATGGGCTATATCCTTGAACAGTGAGCATGACACAAAGTGACTCAGGCAGTTTTCAACATGATGGGGAAGTGATATAAGCCTACATTGTAGGAGACATTAGCAGACCCTCCATATAGTTGGAAGAATAACCAACCAGGGGAGTAAACAAATCGGAGATCAGGTTCATCCTAAGGTCAAAAAATAAACCCAACTGAAATGATAGACTCAAATAGGTGTTATGTTCAAGGATAGGACTGACTGAACTTCCTTTGAAACTACAAGATGTGATATACCCTTCTTATCCCTTATTCTTTTTAGATAAAAGAATACCTTTCTTGTTTTTTTAATGAGTCCAAGAAAGAATGAAAACTCAATAGATCCAACCATGTAAAGAGTTTAACGAGCCCATGGGAGGAAGACTTAGGACCTTCTTCATTGTTTACAGAGTTAGAAGAAGAGATAGAAGAATACTCTATAATACTGATCTCTGGATTTTAATATCGAGCCGAGATTTGTTATTGCTCGCCAGTATTTTCAATTTTAAGGAGTCTGAAAAACTTAAACAATAACTCCATACACCTATTCGTGGATTTTAATATCGATCCCAAGTAGGTTAATGCTCGCCAGTGTTTTCCTGTTTATAGAATCTGAAAAACTTAAACAATCCTCTATTTACCCTCTCGTGGATTTCACATCGAGCTTGAATATGTGAATGCTCTCTTGGTGTTTTCATATTTTGAGAGCCTGAAAACCCTAAAGAAGGCTCCAAAAAGTCCTTTTTCATAAAGTTAGTCTCCTCCCCCAAAAAAGTGTAAAACAATGGAAGAAGAACTCTTCTAGCCACGGATGACTAGAGTATTCCTTTTTCGTAAGTAATCCTCAAAAGTACGGAAAAAGGGTTAAACTTATACTTAAGCGGATGGGCCTTTAGTTCCTTTAACGAGCTTGAAGAGGACACGTTTGCTTGGAAATCTTGTTTAGGTTTCAATAGTCCAAATAAGAGCTTAAAATGACTTTAAAGACAGCTTCTAGGATCACGACTCATTACCTGTTAAAGACTAGGATCTCAACAACCAAGTTAGTATTAATGAAAAAAAATCTTCAATGACATAGAATTTCAACTATAAAGTACTGAAAATGATCTGTCGGTAAAGAAATTAAGTCATAATAGATTCATGCTATGAAAATCTTGTAAAATTTTGAGAGATATAGGTTGAAATAATTCTACCAACATTTGTAGGTATTTAATGATTAAATAGATCATTTTTTATGCAATTTGAAACTATAGACTTTTCACAAGAGTGGGTAAAAAATCAAAATCAAATTCATATATGTAATTTCAACTTGAAAACTCAAATATCACATTTGGAATTTGTAGGGAAATTTTTTGGAGCAAACCCTTGATCTCTAACCTTTCGTGGCAATCAAATCGAGCAATCAATCGACCTCTTTCCTCCACCAAGTAAGTTCTTTTCATCCCAACTTGCAATTTGATGGTTCATTTGTCAATTTTTATGCTTAAAAATCAATTTCTATCCATGCACAACTCGTGAAAAGCATGTCCGCTACTGTGTAAGAGGGAAAGTAGGGCATACTGGAGGTGTGCGCTACTCTTCCTCAAGGATAGTAGTGCCCAAACGTGACTATCTACCTTAAGGAGTAGTGCACACCCCTGAACATTGAGAAAAACATGTCGAGAGCGAAAATTTTGACCTTCTTTTGGTAGGATGGTGCTTGTTTGGAGAGAGAGGGAGCATGAAGAGATGGATAGGGTGGCTATGCAAGACCCGACAACTCTACATGCACTCCGAAGGTGTGGCTTGTTAAATTTTATAGAACCATGAACATGAGAGCACTTAACCGCTTGCTTCAGAGGCTCATTCAGTATTGGGATACAGATGCCAATGTGTTTAATGTCTGTGGGAGACCGTAGACCTCACTATTGATGAAATATACTTCATTACAGGACTCTCTAGGAGGGGAGATCTTGTAAACCTGAAAGGGTCCTCACGCAATGTGGGTGCCATGTTCGTACAAGAATATGTAAATGCATACTGTGTGGTGGGAATAGAAAAATCAGGAAGTCAAATCCTTATTTCCACTATTGACAGCCTCCCTTTGAAAGTTATTGTAAGTAGGTTAAACCGAATGGGAGGGATTGCCACACAACACTTAGCCTCAAGGCACTATATGCATATTGGTATCAAATGCTTGCAAGGTCATTGGTGTGCTCTCATAATGGATGCCTAATAAGGGCAGCTGGACTAAGAGCCTACTTTAATTATCAAACTAGGGGATGTACAAACTTTAGAGGTGCAGGCACTATATGTGCTCTCTAGGATAGTCTTTGTTGAAGTTGGGTGTTTGTATCTAAGTTTTTAAAGAGTTGCCTAAAAGTGATTCAATAAACTAAAAAAAGGGATTATTTAATCTATGTAGGTGAAATTCCTATACTAAGAAATTTAAGTACTGAAAGCAGGAAATCTATGTCTAAGAAATCAAATGTAGGAAAAAGTAAGCATATCTTTAAGAATTAACTTTGTTGAAAGCAATAAAAATTATACTGTGGAATTGAATACTGAAAACATAACAGATCTATTCTATAGTAATGAAAGCTTGATCTCTAATTTAAAAAGTAATCGGATGCATAAAACTCAAAGTCTGATCTAACATAATCTAATGCTAAAGCTAAATTCGGAATGCCATTATCTATTGCTGCAATTTTAATCAAAACATTAACGAGTGAATATCATCATGTAACCAATAAATACTAAAATAAATCAATCTCTATGAGCAGTTCTAATTATGAAATGAGTACATAGGCTTAATATCTAGATCGTTGCTTCAGAATTAAATGCAAGGAATGCTGCTATAGGACTACAGACACAACATTACCAAACTACAGAGTGCGTTATAGTGAACTATGGAATCAGAAAAGTTCAACTGCTACAGACATCAGATCGTGCGATTTAAAGACTATTTCAAATACTCTCATCTGCAATATAAATTCAACCAATGTAAAATACACAATACTTGAATAGTGAGATCTCCTGACTTACCTGTTGGAGGGGCCCTCTCCAACCCGTACTCAGGAGTGAAAGGAACTTATAAACGCTGAATTGCAAGTAACATCAAGTCTTTAATTAAAACAGGAACTTCATAGTTTAAAAACCAAGTCTGTAACACAACTATCTCAGTGGTATAAAATGTAAAACAATAATTCTCCATAATAGTAGCAGGGGCCTCTCGCTACTCGAGAGGTCCATATTTATATAATTCTAATGCTTAACCTAACAAAATGTCTAAATGCTTATTCTCTTTGAATAGGAGTTCGTTCTTTACAGATCAGGAAAAAGGCGCTGAGTTTGGTGATGTTCTTTTAGTTCTTCACTTGATTTGCGCGTTGTCCTTTAGTGCACATATACCTGCTCATTCAAACTTGTTTGTCATGCAATTAGCTCATACAATGCTTTTCAAAACATAACAGAAATAATCTCTTAAACAACTTCATTAAATAATTAAGGTAAATCATTTTTCCACAAAACAAGTGTATTTCTTCTCCCTTTCTTTTGTTTTTGTTGTGGGGAAAGGCCTATCAGATACCTATATTTTGGACCCATCATTCTCCCCCATACTTGAATGATTCACCCATCCATGGTGACGTATTCAGCTCTTCAAAAACTTCTCTGATGTCCCATGCTGCCACCCTGGGATTTCCTGCTTGCCTGTAGTAGCCCATGCTCTGATCTTCTTTTACCCATGCCCTCCTTTCTTCTTCCTCATTAGTTTGTTCCTTAATAACTAGAGGAAGGAAACATGGAGGATTCAGCTTCATTCGAATCCATCTAAGTTGATTCTTTATCAGGGATTCTCTGTAAAGTTTGGCTTTGAACATAGCAGCTACAAGTCTAATAGGGGAGTGGAGCTCTCTCCTTTTAAGGTCATTTTCCACCCTACACCATCTTTCATTAATGGACTCATCAACTTCCTTATGTGTTCTTTGGAGAGTGACATCAAAGTGTGCAACAGCCTCCTGTTGCTTTGCAAGGAGAATAGGGATCAACTTGTCATCCTGGGTGAGGATCCTATGATTGTAAATTATTCTCTCAGGGTGAGTCGCCTCTGCCCTGATCATTAAGGGAGTCTTCCATTTTGACGCAACGTAGAGGTGGTAGTCCTAAGCTTGTTTGATTTCGTGATTCATCCATGAACATAGTGCCCTCAATTGGAAATCACCCATGTAAGGGTTTGGCGACTAGTTGGGCGAGCTAGGGACTACAAAATTGTGTAAGAAAAATTTGCTTAACTAGTCCTTCTCCAATTTTGTGGAATTCAGAGATGCATCCTTAAATTCTTTGGGGGAATTTATCTCTATTGGGAGTCCCTTTTTTAACCTTCGAAGCTGAAATTTGCTCCACTTTTCTTGTAGATAAATTGCGTAGACTGCTGATGGTGGCCTGAGGTCCCGTAGTTGGTCATATATTTTAATGGTAGTAGCCAAAGTGTCCTTTAGTTGAACAATCTCCTAGTCCTTTTTGGCTAGCTCACCTTGTGCCTCAGCCAATTTCTCTTGTAATGCTGAATTTCTTTGTTCATCTAGTCTTAGCTCCCCTACATGATGCATTTTTAAAATTTGTGCCTTCTCAAATGAGAATGGGGGTGATGCGGGCTGGCTTCCTGATTCAATTTTCAATATCGCCAGCTTCCTTTTGAGATTTTCTAATTCTTCCCGTGCCTCAGCCAGCTGATTGACGACCCTAGGGTTTTCATTATGCTTAGGAGGGTTCCCCTGGGGGTTGTCTTGCTCTTTTTGTTCATTTTGTTCTTCTTCTGCCTCCTGTTCTTCTTGTTCATCATGCAATTCCTGTTCATCCTGCATTTCCTATTCATCCTGCTCCTCTTCTGTAGTGGGATCCTTCTGATCTACCCACTGACCATCATCCTCATCCAACACATTTTAAACTATGGGATTGGGTTCCCTACTCTTTTCCTTGGTAATTCAGATTATGGATGCTTGTGTGAATCTCTTACTCTGTCTCTTCGACTCTTGATTAATGGCAGGAATCCTTGGGTTTGTTTTGGGGGAGTCATCTCTTGAATGCTTGATTTTCACCAGGGTATCATCCACACTATCTTGGTCAATTTTCCTCTTCGCCCCTGATGCAGAGGCGGTTTTGTTCATTGCTCCTGGTGGTAGGGATACGCCAGCTGTGGGTGTACCCTTCATTCTTTTAACATCTTCAATAGATACCAACACAAATTCTTCCCAAGAAAGCTCTGGTATCTGAGCCTTAAATTCGTCACAAACGATTAACTTGATCAGCCCATGATGGGCTAAGGCATCCTCCTTACCTTTAATTACCTTCTTTCTCATTTCTGCTAGAGATTGGAGAAGGTAGTATGGAATACTAATGTTGTTGTTTGGTGGATGATGGGCCCTGTGCCTTAACAGCTCTAAAATTTGAAAATGGAAAATGGGGACATAGCTCAACCTACCAGAGCATTTTATGTACTTCTGAATGATTGTAGTCACTTCCTCCCATGGTGCTGGAATGGAGAGTCTTTTGACTCCATTTTTATCTTCATCATAGACCTCTCCTTGCTCGAAGAATGTTGTCTTTGCCTCATTGATTGCCTCCCTATCATCCCTTCTCCAATGCAAACCCATCTGTAGACCAGTGAATTTGGAAATCACATCATCATCCAATTTTATACATAACCCCTTCACTCGGGTGACGAACTGTTCATCCTTCATATGTTTAAAATTCCTTGCAAACTCCAAAGCCACCCCTGTATTGTACCCTTTCAGTCCTAGGATGAAAGGAATCCAGCCTGCACTGCAGATCGTTGTTAATATTCGCAAGTTCTGGTAGATGGCGTTGTGCTCCTCTGCTTCACTTTTCTTGAATCCCTTTGTCATCTTAAAATCTCTTTTGTAATCAATCAAACCAGAAATTTGAATTGTGGCTTTTATCTCAACTGGTCGGGGTTAATTACAGGCTCAAGGACTGAATTACTGGCTGAGTGACCACACTACTTCCGGTCCCTTGAATTTGGAGAGTTCTGAGAGGTTCGCATTTGCAAATCTGGTCCTTTGGACGATTTATATAGCCTTACTTAATGTGCCTTCCCACACTTAACCTCATTATTGCCTGATGTAATTGCTGCTTTATCCCTTTCTTTCCATAACCAAGACCTTCGTTTCGTTTCATGATTGTACTTTTGCACTTCTGCTCTGATTATTGTGAATTATGGTGGTTTTTGCGGGTTCATCATTTATTGATATGACGGGGGTGTGGAATCATGATTTTGTAATCTGAACCTTTCCCCCCCGAATTTATTGAAAAGTTGTCCTCAACTTAAAAAATAACCATTTTGGGGATAATGATTTGACCGTAAGAATATAAAAAATATGTTTAGAGATTACCTTGTTATGCCTTAGCGTACCTGAGATGATGAGTTTGCTCAATTTTTGCATGTGCAGGATTCTGTAGTAGATTTGGCATGTTCCGTAGTAAATTCTGGCATGTTAGTACTTCCTTGTGCTGTGTGCATTTTTCTTTTGCTCATTTGAAATTGTTGTATCACCTTCATTTGAACTTTGTGCCATTTCTGTTTTGACATTGTGATAAAGCTCTGCAATGATTTTTGATCTCGTTCTGTGCTGGCTCGCTTGAATATGTGGTAGGATCGCTTGAACAAATGTTAGAGTTGATTAAACATTGTGTTTTGATTCATTCATGTAGTGGTTGATATCTTTGTTGGCTCTCTTGAATAGATGTCTGGCTCGCTTGATTCTTGTGGATTTTTTTTATAATTCTCTGGCTCACTTGATTGCTATGGATGTTTTTTTATACTTCTATGGCTCGCTTGATTGCTGTGGATGTTTTTTATACTTCTCTAGCTCGCTTGATTGTTGTGGATGTTTTGAGAATTATCTAGCTCGCTTGCATATTGAAGTTTCTTTTGCTTGATATTTCGTTTTGGAATTTTTAATGCTCGATCTTCATAGGTATGTATGTGGCCCTGTACTTTGGCCTGTTTTTCATTCAACTGTGTTTATATTTTTTTGTTTGCTTCTTTTTTCATCTTTTTCATTTTTCATCTTTTTTCATTTTTTTTATCTTTTTCTCTTTTTTTTTCATCATTTTTTCAATGAAATTCTATATTCTCTATCAGCATCAGTTGTTGCTGGTAGAGTACCTATGTAAACTCTTCCTTTGATTGTGGTTTCTTGTAAAGTTTTAGCCGATGTCCATTCACTATCATGGAAAACTATTATTCATCTATTGTAATAATCTTGACTGCTCCATTTTCATATATATGCTCGATGATGTAAGGTCCTAGCCATCTAGTTGTTAGTTTTCCTTTGAATGTGTGAAACCTGGAATCATAGAGTAGTGCCCAGTTACCTTCCCTGATATTTTTATCCTTTAGGTGCTTGTATGCCACTTCTTTCTTTGTTGCTAGATGATTTTCGTGTGGTCTAGTGCTTGTTGACGTTGCTCTTCCAGTTGATTCAATTGTAGCATGCATTCTTGTTGTATTTCTGATAGTTCCATGTTCAACTCCGCTGCAATTCTTAGTGTTTTTATTTCAAATTCAATTGGAAGCATGACTTTCTTTCCATATGCTAACTCATAAGGTGTGAATCTCGTTGTTTTTTTCCATGTGGTGTTATAGGCCCAAAGTGCCTCACTTAATCTGTCAGCCCAATCTCTTTTGTGGAGTTGGACTATCTTAGTCAGAATCCTTTCTAATTCTCTATTGGTGACTTCTGCTTGACCATTTTCCTGAGGGTGATAGGAAGCGGACTGTCTGTGCTTGACATTGTTTCACTTCATCAAGTCTTCTATTAAGTTGGATGTGAATTGCGGGCCTTGATCAGATACTAGTTCTCTCAGTACTCCAAACCTGTGAAATATTTGCTCAATGAAGAATTCTACTACGTTGTTTTCATTGGTTGCAGCAAGTGTTGCTACCTCAGTCCATTTTGTGAGGTAGTTAGTGCATACTAGGATGTAGCTTTTTGTATTTGACTGTCGGTTGATTGGACCAACGAAATCAAATCCCCATTTTTTGAATGCTTCCAAGGAAATATGTGGATGTAGGGGCATTTCATGTTTTTGTGTTGGTTTTCCCATCCTTTGGCAGTCATCACAGTGTGAAACATATTCATAAGTATCCTTGTGGAGTGTTGGCAAATAGCATCCTATTTGTAAAATCTTATAGGTTGTCCTCTTTGCAGCATAGTGTGCTCCACATGGTTCATTGTGAGTTGCGTGCATGATGCCATGCACTTCATCTTCTCTGATGCACCTTCTGAGTATTTGATCAGGTCCTTGTTTGAATAGCATGCCTTCAATCCATGTGTATGTTGCACTTTTCCTTATTACTTTTGTCTTTTCCTTATAACTGTAATGTTCTGGAAATTTGCCAGACACTAAATAGTTTTCTATGTCAGCAAACCACGGGCTTCTTGTGGATATGGAAAAAAGGTGCTCATCTAGAAAACTGTCATTGATTACTTCACTGTCTTGTCCATGTGTCAGCCTAGATAGAAAATCATCCACTACATTGTGTTTACCTAGCTTTTCTAAAATGGTGATGTCAAATTCTTGAATTAGTAGCAGCCATCGAATTACTCAAGCACTTGTGTTTGGTTTTTTCATTAGATATCGTATGGCCGAATGGTCTGTATGAACAAAAACTTGGCAGCCAAAATATAGTGCCTCAAATTATTAATGGCATGTAGGACAACCAAAAATTCCTTCTCTGTTACAGTATAATTTAATTTTGCCCCTGCTAAATTCTTACTGATATAATATATTGCATAGGGATTCTTCTCTTTTTCTTGTCCAAGGACAGATTCGATTGCCTTATCTAATGCATTAGAGTGGATATGGAATGGTAGTGCCTAGTCTGGTCCTTGGAGTACTGGAGCTGTAAATGTTTTCTCCTTGAGATTTTCAAATGTTGTCATGCAATTGTGTGTCCATATGAACTCAGTGTCTTTTGTGAGAAGTGAAAACATTGGGGCAGTAATTCGGCTATAATTTTCAATAAATCTTCTGTAGTACCCTGTTTTCCCAAGGAAAATTCTAACATCCCTTTGTTTAACAGGTGGTGGCAACATTTTGATTACTAAGACTTTTGATTGGTCCACCTCTGTCCCTCTTTGTCATATATGGTGCCCTAGAATGATTCCCTCTTCCATTAATATTCTGCATTTATCATTGCTAAGGCATAGGCTCATCTCAATACATTTTTTTAATACCAATTTGAGGTGACTCGATGCTTGGTCAAAGTTTTGTCCATAGGGTGTGAAGTCATCCATGAAGACTTCCATTTGATCATTTATGAAATCAAAGAATATACTTAGAATGGCCCTTTGGAATGTTGTTGGAGCATTATATAAGCCAAAGGGTAGTACTCTGTATGCGTAAGTACCCCAAGGACATGTAAATGTTGTCTTATCTTGATCAACTAGGTGTATTAAAATTTGGTTGTACCCACTGAAGCCATCCAAAAATGAAAAATACTTGTTTCCAGCTAATGTGTGCAAAACCTGATCTATAAATGGCAATGGAAAGTGATCTTTCTTTGTTGCTTTATTTAGCTCTCTGTAGTCCACACAAATTCTCCATTTGCCTCCTTTTTTAGGCACTATAACAAGTGGGGAGACCCATTCGCTATCAGAGATGGGATATTTGAACCCTGCATCTAATAACTTCTGTAATTCTACTTTGACAATGTATTTTAATGTTGGGTTCAATCTCCTTTGTGGTAGCCTGATAGAGATAGAACTATCTTTGATGTAAATATAATGTTTGCATATATCAAGGTGTATACCTTTCATATCTGCATATGTCCATGCAAAAGATTTATGTTGTTCTGATAATACTTTCATTAATTGCTTTTCTTGCTCTGGCTTGAGATTGGAATTAATGTTGACTGACTTCCCAAGCATGATTTCCACTGTCTTTGCTTTTTCTGATTGCTCTTCCATATTTAGTACTTATTCCCACATCTTATTTAAGTTATGACTTGAACTTTCTCCTTCCTGTTGTTGTTCTGTGTCAAAAAAACTTTCAAGACCAGCATTGTTAGAATATTCATTATGTATAAAGCTATCTATATGCCCATCTTCATCTATTGCTTTTAATGATAGTGCAGCATCAATCGTTAGGACATGTCGTGTGTTTGGATTTTTTGTGTCGTTACAGTCATCAGTCCAATTTGGATACTCTAAATTTGAAGATTTCCTTGCTGGTGGGTAGATGGTGATTTTCTTTCTAGCAAGTCCACTGGTGATAGTCATGTTTCCTAATCGACAACTTATGTAAGCATCTGCGGTTTCCAACCAAGGTCTTCCCAGTATGATTGGATAACCACTAAGTTTAATTCTGACCTCAATGACTATGAAATCAGCTGGGTATTCCCAGGATTCAATATTGATCACAACGTGCTCTAGCATCCCTTCAGGTTTCACAGTGGATGTATCAGCTAGTTGGAGTACTGTTGTGGTTGGTCTAGCCATTGATTGGAGTCCTAGGTATAACATGGTTTCCTTAGTCATTACATTGATCGCAACTCCCAAATCTATTAAGCTTTTATTTATTTGGTTGATATTGATGGTGACGTTCACTATAGGACTACTTGGATCAATATATTTAGGGTTAATTATGACACCTAGCATTAAATAAGCCAATTGTCCCACTACATTTATGGTTGGAGTGTAATGTTTCCTCCTCCCAGGTTTATTCAGGGAATTCTCCCTAATAAATTTGTTGAAGATCGGCACATCCCTTATGGCTTGTAAAATGGCGATTTGGATTTTTAAGTGCTTGAATTCGTTTAAAATTGTATTTTCTTCCTCTTCTTTCGTACTTCGTACAAGTTTCTCTGGAAATGGAGGGTTTCTGTTGCGTGGGAGTGTTTGGGTTTCGTCCTCAGGAGGATTTGGTTCATCCAGATGCTGAACATATGGTTCTGTTGTTTGTTCTTGAGTTTCAGGTTGTTGGATATTCTGTGGGGATGTATTCTGCAACGTTTTTCCAGATCGAAGGTTTATTTCGTTTATCTCCATGGTGTATATGAAATAGGTAGGGAATTGTGTGATATCATCATTATAAGTCTATTGCTGTGATGGAGTATGTTATTATTACGGTTTGGGATTGGTTGGGATGGAATTGGTGGGGGTCTGGGTGGTGGTTGAGTCTGTGGGGGTGGCATAATAAGTGGTTTTTGTAATGGGGCCCTCCAATTTGATGGATGGGGGCATTGATTTTCATAATTTGTGGTTGATGGAGAAAAAGGTGGTGGGTATTGAGGGTAAGACTATGGGTAATATGATTGCTGATATGATGGTTGATACGTTTGCTGATTCTGTTGCCATTGGTTTGGATTTGGCTGTGCTTGCCATGGAGTTGGTGTTGAGTTCCAATTTGACTGTCCATGATTATAGTAGGTTTGATTGCTCGGTTGATATGGTCTAACAAAATCAATCTTCCTCTTATTTATAAAACAGAGATGTTCTATTGCTCCCTCAGCTGCGGGATCTTGAATAGTAGCTTTACATGATGGTAAGAGGGGAAATTTATTAGTGGAGTGGTCGTCAGTGCAGAGAGAACATATTTCTATGCTGTTTAAAGTGCACTTCCCCTTCTCATGAATCTTTCTACAAGGAGGACAGAACACTGCCAAAGCTTGGTTAATTTCATCCTGCTTCTTTTTTATTTGTAGTGCATCAAGTTACATGGCCAAAGATTGTAAGATGTCGGTCTTCATGTCATCTAACAGGTTTCCTAAGTCAGATTTTGTAAGATTGGGTCTTGAAGATGATGAGGATCCTATGGGTAGATGTGTATCTCTTGTCCCACTCTTGCTTTTGCTAGACCTAGAATGGTTTTTAAAGATCTGTAGTATTTGGACATAAGTCTTCTGAAATATGTCTCCATCTCCCAAGAGGTTTAAGATCTCAAAATTATCCTCTCTAATCCCCCTAAGAAGTACAAGTTTCATCGATTCAGGGTCTAGGGTGCAATGGTTAGCTCGTTTGTAGCTAAGCTGAAAATGTTAGGTATAATCTTCTGAGGATTCACGGTCTCCCTGCTGCATCCTAAATATTGTATTCCTTGTATCCTTTGCTTTGCAGTATTCCCTATACTTTTCTCGGAATGCCTATTTAATTTGATCCCAGCTGAAAATACTATTTAATTCTAAATTCATGAATCATCTAAGTGATAAATCTTTCAGTGTGGAGGGAAAAAGCCTCAACTTTTGTGCATCTATAGTATAATCAAAAGATCTACAAACTACTTCAAACTCAAACATGAATGTGTCAGGATATTCTGAAGTCAATCCATGGACGTTTGGCAGGTTGTTAGAGTTGATATTCCTCATCCTGGCATCTCCAAGAGGTATGCTAATGGGAAAGGTGTAAAGCTCCCTGGGTTCCTCTTCTTCACCATCCATAGTGGTGTTTGAGTTGGAACTATCAGAGAAGTTGTCTATGTTTGGATCGTATGTGGAATCAGTTTCGTTTTCAAAGTTTGGGGATCCAAACTGAGAGTGGTCAGAGTTGTTGTTACCATTATTGCTCATGGGACACCTAGGCAGAAAGCATCCAAAGCTATCCCTTTGCCGACGAGGCATTCATTGGTGGAATCTTTATGTGTTTTTTTCTTTTCTTTTTATGTGATTTTTTTTTCTTTTGAAGATGTCTCCTAAAAGATTTACACCTCCCCGACAACGACGCCAAGATGTGGTGTGCTCTCAGAATGGATGCCTAATAAGGGCAGTTGGACTAAGAGCCTACTTTAATTATCAAACCAGGGGATGTACAAACTTTAGAGGTGCAGGAACTATATGTGCTCTCTAGGATAGTCTTTGTTGAAGTTGGGTGTTTGTATCTAAGTTTTTAAAGAGTTGCCTAAAAATGACTCAATAAACTAAAAAAGGGATTTTTTAATCTATGGAGGTGAAATTCCTATACTAATAAATTTAAGTACTAAAAGTAGGAAATCTATGTCTAAGAAATCAAATGCAGGAAACAATAAGCATATCTTTAAGAATTAACTTTGGTGCAAGCAATAAAAATTATACTATGGAATTGAATACTGAAAACATAACAAATCTATTCTATAGTAATGAAAGCTTGATCTCTAACTTAAGGAGTAATCGGATGCATAAAACTCAAATTCTAATATAACATAATCTAATGTTAAAGCTAAATTCAGAATGCCATTATCTATTGGTGCAATTTTAATCAAAACATTAATGAGTGAATGTCATCATGTAACCAATAAATACTGAAAGAAATCAATCTCTATGAGCAATTGTAATTATGAAATCAGTACATAGGATTAAGATCTAGATCACTACTTTACAAGTAAATGCAAGGAATGCTGCTACAGGACTATAGACACAGCATTACCAAACTACAGAGTGCGTTATAGCGAACTACGAAATCAAAAAAGTTCAACTGCTACAGACATCAGATCGTGCGATTTAAAGACTATTTCAAATACTCTCATCTGCAATATAAATTCAACCAATGTAAAATACACCATGAGAAATACCTAAACAGTTAGATCTCCTCACTTGCGTGTTGTAGGGGCCCTCTCCAAATCGTACTTAGGAGTGAAAGGAACTTATAAATGTTGAATTGCAAGTAACATCAAATATTTAATTAAAATAGGAACTTCATAGCTTAAAAACCAAGTCTGTAACACTACTGCCTCGGTGGTATAAAATGTAAAACAATAATTCTCCAAAATAGTAGCAGGGGCCTCTCGCTACCCGAGAGGTCCATATTTATATAATTCTAATGCTTAACCTAACAAAATGTCTAAATGCCGATTCTCTTTGAACATGAGTTCGTTCTCTACAGATCAAGAAAAAGGTGTTGAGTTTGGTGATGTTCTTTCAGTTCTTCACTTGATTTGGGCGTTGTCCTTTAGTGCACCTATACCTGCTCATTCAAACTCGTTTCTCATGCAATTAGCTCATACAATGCTTTTCAAAACATAACAGAAATAATCGCTTAAACAACTTCATTAAATAATTAAGGTAAATCATTTTCCCACAAAACAAGTGTATTTATTCTCCCTTTCTTGTGTTTTTGTTGTGGGGAAAGGCCTATCAGATACTTGTATTTTGGACCCATCATTCTCCCCCATACTTGAAGGATTCACCCATCCGTGGGTGACCTATTCAGCTCTTCAAAAAATTCTCTGATGTCCCATGCTACCGCCCTGGGAGTTCCTGCTTGCCTGTAGTAGCCCATGCTCTGATCTTCTTTTACCCATGCCCTCCTTTCTTCTTCCACATTAGTCTATTCCTTAATAACCAGAGGAAGGAAAAATGGAGGATTCAGCCTCATTCCAATCCATCTAAGTTGATTCTTTATCAGGGATTCTCTGTAAAGTTTGGCTTTGAACAGAGTAGCTGCAAGTCTGATAGGGGATTGGAGCTCTCTCCTTTTAAGGTCATTCGCCACCCTGCACCATCTCTCATTAATGGACTCATCAAATTCCTTATGTGTGCTTTGGAGAGTTACATAAAAGTGTGCCACATCCTCTTGTTGCTTTGCAAGGAGAATAGGGATCAGCTCCTCATCCTGGGTGAAGATCCTATGATTGTAAATTATTCTCTCAGGGTGAGTCACCTCTGCCCTGATCATTAAGGGAGTCTGCCATTTTGATGCAACATAGAGGTGGTAGTCCTGAGCTCGTTTGATTTCATGATTCATCCATGAACATGGTGCTGGAAATCGCCCATGTAAGGGTTTGGCGACCAGTTGGGCGAGCTACGGACTATAAAATTGTGTAAGAAAAATTCGCTTAACTGGTCCTTCTCCAATTATGTGGCATTTAGAGATGCATCCATAAATTATTTGAGGGAGTTTATCTCTATCGGGAGTCCCTGTTTTAACCTTTGAAGCTGGAATTTGCTCCACTTTTCTTGTAGAGAAACTGCGTAGACTGTTGATGGTGGCCTAAGGTCCCGTAGTTGGCCATATATTTTAATGGTAGTAGCCAAAGTGTCCTTTAGTTGAACAATATCTTGGTCCTTTTTGGCTAGCTCACCTTGTGCCTCGGCCAATTTCTCTTGCAGTGCTGAATTTATCTATTCAGCCAGTCTTAGCCCCCATGCATGATGCATTTTTAAAATTTATGTCTTCTTAGATAAGAATAGGGGTGATGAGGGATGGCTTCCTGATTCAATTTTCAATGTCACCAGCACCTTTCTGAGATTTTCTAATTCTTCTCGTGCCTCATCCAACTGATTGACGACCGCAAGGTTTTCATTATGCTCAGGAGGGTTCCCCTGGGGGTGCTCTTGCTCTTTTTGTTCATTCCGTTCTTCTTATGGCTCCTGTTCTTCCTATTCATCATGCAATTCCTATTCATCCTGCATTTCTTGTTCATCCTGCATTTCCTATTCATCCTGCTCCTCTTCTGGAGTGGGATCCTTCTGATCTACCCACTGACCATCGTCCTCATCCGACACATTTTGAACTATGGGACTGGGTTCCCTACTCTTTTCCTTGGTAATTCAGATTTTGGATGCTTGTGTGAATCTCTTACTCCTTCTCTTCGGCTCTTGATTACTGGCAAGAATCCCTGGGTTTGTTTTGGGGGAGTCATCTCTTGAATGCTTGATTTTCACCAGGGTATCATCCACACTGTCCAGCTCAATTTTCCTCTTCGCTCCTAATGCAGAGGCAGTTTTGATCATTGCTCCTGGTGGTAGGGATATGCTATCTCTGGGTGTACCCTTCATTCTTTGAACATATTCAGCAGATACCAACATGAATTCTTCCCAAGAAAGCTCTTGTATCTGTCCCTTCAATTCATCAGAAACGATTAACTTGATCATCCCATGATGGGCTAAGGCATCTTCCTTACCTTTAATCACCTTCTTGCTCATTTCTGCTAGAGATTGGAGCAGGTACTATGGAATACTAATATTGTTGTTTGGTGGATGATGGGCCCTATGACTTAACAGCTCTAAAATTTGAAAATGGAAAATGGGGACATAGCTCAACCTACTAGAGCATGTGATGTACTTCTGAACGATTGCAGCCACTTCCTCCCATGGTGCTGGAATGGAGAGTCTTTTGACTCCATTTTTGTCTTCATCAAAGACCTCTCCTTGCTCGAAGAATGTTTTCTTTGCCTCATGGTTTACCTCCATGTCGTCCCTGCTCCAATGCAAACCCCTTTGTAGACCAGTGAATTTGGCAATCACATCATCATCCAATTTTATACGTAACCCCTTCACTCTGGTGACGAACTGTTCATCCTTGATATGTTTAAAATTCCTTGCAAACTCCAGAGCCAACCCTGTATTGTACCCTTTCAGTCCTAGGATGAAATGCATCCAGCCTGCACTGCGGATGGTTGTTAATATTTGTAGGTTTTGGTAGATGGCACTGTGCTCCTATGGTTCACTTTTCTTGAATCCCTTTGTCATCTTAAAATCTCTTTTGTAATCAATCAAACCAGAAATTTGAATTGTGGCTTTTATCTCAACTGGTCGGGGTCAATTACAGGCTCAAGGACTGAATCACTGGCTGAGTGACCACACTACTTCCGGTCCCTTGAATTTGGAGAGTTCTGAGAGGTTCGCATTTGCAAATCTGGTCCTTTGGACGATTATATAGCCTTACTTAATGTGCCTTCCCACACTTAACCTCATTATTGCCCAATGTACTTGCCGCTTTATCCCTTTCTTTCCATAGCCAAGACCTTCGTTTCGTTTCATGATTGTACTTTTTCACTTCTGCTCCGGTTATTGGGAAGTATGGTGGTTTCTGCGGGTTCATCATTTATTGATATGACGGCAGTGTGTAATCATGATTTTATAATCTGAACCTTCCCCCTTGACTTTATTGAAAAGTTGTCCTCAGCTTAAAAATTAACCGTTTTGGGATAATGATTTGACCCTAAGAATATAAAAAATATGTTTAGAGATTACCTTGTTATGCCTTAGCATACCTGAGATGATGAGTTTGCTTGATTTCTGCATGTGCAGGATTCTATAGTAGATTTGGCATGTTCTGTAGTAAATTTTGGCATGTCAATAGTTCCTTGTGCTGTGTGCATTTTTCTTTTTCTCGTTTGAAATTGTTGTATCACCTTCATTTGAACTTTGTGCCATTTCTATTCTAACATTGTGATAAAGCTCTGCAATGATTTTTTATCTCGTTCTGTGCTGGCTCGCTTGAATATTTGGTAGGCTCGCGTGATCAAATGGTAGAGTTGATTAAACATTGTGCTTTGATTCATTCTTGTAGTGGTTGATATCTTTGCTGGCCCTCTTGAATAGATGTCTGGCTCGCTTAATTGTTGTGGATGTTTTTGATACTTCTCTAGCTCGCTTGATTGATGTGGATGTTTTTTTATACTTCTATGGCTCGCTTGATTTCTGTGGATGTTTTTGATACTTCTCTAGCTCGCTTGATTGCTGTGAACGTTTTGAGAATTCTCTGGCTAGCTTGCATATTGATGTTTCTTTCGCTTGATATTTCATTTTGCAATTTTTAATGCTTGATCTTCATAGGTAAGTATGTGGCCCTGTAATTTGGCCTGTTTTTCATTCAACTATATTTATATTTTTTTGTTTGTTTCTTTTTTCATCTTTTTCATTTTTCTTCTTTCTTCATTTTTTTCTCTTTTTCTGTTTTTTTTTTCATCATTTTTTCAATGAAATTCTTTATTCTCTATCAGCATCAGTTGTTGCTGGTAGAGTACCTATGTAAACTCTTCCTTTGATTGCAGTTTCTTGTAAAGTTTTAGCCGATGTCCATTCACTATCATGGGAAACTGTTGTTCATCTATTGTAATAATCTTGACTGCTCCATTTTCATATATATGCTTGATGATGTAAGGTCCTAGCCATCTAGTTGTTAGTTTTCCTTTGAATGTGTGAAACCTGGAATCATAGATTAGTGCCCAGTCACCTTCCCTAAAAATTTTATCCTTTAGGTGCTTGTCATGCCACTTCTTTCTTTGTTGCTGGATGATTTCCGTGTGGGCTAGTGCTTGTTGGCGTTGCTCATCCAGTTGATTCAATTGTAGCATGTGTTCTTGTTGTATTTATGATAGTTCCATGTTCAACTCTGCTACAATTCTTAGTGCTTTTATTTCAAATTCAATTGGCAGCATGAATTTATTTCCATATACTAACTCATAAGGTGTGAATCCTGTTGTTGTTTTCCATGAGATTATAAGCCCAAAGTGACTCACTTTATCTGTCAGCCCAATCTCTTTTGTGGAGTTGGACTATCTTTGTCAGAATCCTCTCTAATTCTCTATTGGTGACTTTTGCTTGACCATTTTCCTGAGGGTGATAGGAAGAGGATTGTCTGTGCTTGACATTGTTTCATTTCATCAAGTCTTCTATTAAGTTGGATGTGAATTGCGGGCCTTGATCTAATACTAGTTCTCTTGGTACTCCAAACATGTGAAATATTTGCTCAGTGAAGAATTTTTCTATGTTGTTTTCATTGGCTGCAGCAAGTGCTGCTACCTTAGTCCATTTTGTGAGGTAGTTAGTGCATACTAGGATGTAGCTTTTCTAATTTGACTGTGGGTTGATTGGACCAACGAAGTCAAATCCCCATTTTTCGAATGCTCCCAAGGAAATTTGCTGATGTAGGGGCATTTCTTCTTTTTGTGTTGGTTTTCCCATCCTTTGGAAGTCATCACAGTGTGAAACATATTCATAAGTATACTTGTTGAGTGTTGGCCAATAGCATCCTATTCGTAAAATATTATAGGCTGTCCTCTTTGCAGGATAGTGTCCTCCACATGGTTCATTGTGAGTGGTGTGCATGATGCCATTCACTTCATCTTCTATGATGCACCTTCTGAGTATTTGATCAAGTCCTTTTTTGAATAGCATGCCTTCTATCCACGTGTATGTTGCACTTTGCTTTATTACTTTTGTTTTTTCCTTATAACTGTAATGTTCTGGTAATTTTCCAGACACTAAATAATTTGCTATTTCAGCAAACCACGGGCTTCTTGTGGATATGGAAAAAAGGTGCTCATCTAGAAAACTGTCATTGATTACTTCATTGTCTTGTCCATGTGTCATCCTAGATAGAAAATCAGCCACTACATTCTGTTTACCTGGCTTGTCTAAAATGGTGATGTCAAATTCTTGAATTAGTAGCAGCCATCGAATTACTCGAGCACTTGTGTTTGGTTTGTTCATTAGATATCTTATGGCTGAATGGTCCGTATGAACAAAAAGCTAGTAGCCAGTGATATAGTGCCTGAATTTATTAATGGCATGTATGACAGCCAAAAATTCCTTCTCTGTTACAGTATAATTTAATTCTACCCCTACTAAATTCTTACTGATATAATATATTGCATAGGGATTCTTCTCTTTTTCTTGCCCAAGGACAGATCCAATTGCCTTATCTGATGCATCAGACTGGATGTGGAATGGTAGTGCCCAGTTTGGTCCTTGGAGTACTAGAGCTGTAATTGTTTTCTCCTAGAGATTTTCAAATGCTGTCATGCAATTGTGTGTCCATATGAACTCAGTGTCTTTTGTGAGAAGTGCAAACATTGGCGCAGCAATTCAGCCATAATTTTCAATAAACCTTCTGTATTACCCTGTTTTCCCAAGGACACTTCTAACATCCCTTTGTTTAACAGGTGGTGGCAGCGTTTTGATTACTAAGACTTTTGATTGGTCCACCTCTATCCCTATTTGTGATATATGGTGCCCTAGAATGATGCCCTCTTCCATTAACATTCTGCATTTATCATTGCTAAGGCATAGGATCATCTCAATACATTTTTTTAATACCAATTCGAGGTGACTCAATGCTTGGTCAAAGTTTTGTCCATAGGGTGTGAAGTCATCCATGAAGACTTCCATTTGATCATTTATGAAATCAGAGAATATACTTAGAATGGCCCTTTGGAATGTTGCTGGAGCATTACATAAGCCAAAGGGTAGTACTCTATATGCATAAGTACCCCAAGGATATGTAAATGTTGTCTTATCTTGATCATCTAGGTGTATTAAAATTTGGTTGTACCCACTGAAACCATCCAAAAATGAAAAATACTTTTTGCCAGCTAATGTGTCCAGAACCTGATCTATAAATGGCAGTGGAAAGTGATCTCTCTTTGTTGCTTTATTTAGCTCTCTGTAGTCCACACAAATTCTCCATTTGCCTCATTTTTTAGGCACTATAACCAATTATGAGACCCATTCGGCCTCAGAGATGGTATATATGAACCCTGCATCTAATAACTTCTGTAGTTCTACTTTCACAATGTCTTTTAATGTTGGGTTCAATCTCCTTTGTGGTTGCTTGATAGGGATATAACCCTCTTTGAAATAAATATAATGTTTGCATATATCTGGGTGTATACCTTTCATATCTGCATATGTCCATGCAAAAGCTTTATGTTGTTCTGATAATACTTTCATTAATTGCTTTTCTTGCTTTGGCTTGAGATTGGAATTAATGTTGATTGGCTTCCCAGGCATGATTTCCAATGTCTTTTCTTTTTCTGATTGCTCTTCCAGATGTAGTACTTCTGCCCACATCTTATTTAAGTTCTGACTTGAACTTTCACTTTCCTGTTGCTATTCTGTGTCAAAAAAACTTTCAAGACCAGCATTGTTAGAATATGCATTCTGTATAAAGCTATCTATATGCCCATCTTCATCTATTGCTTTTAATGATAGTGCAGCATCAATCGTTAGGACATGTCATGTGTTTGGATTTGTTGTGTCGTTATAGTCATCAGTCCAATTTTTATACTCTAAATCTGAAGATTTCCTTGTTAGTGGGTAGATGGTGATTTTCTTTCTGGTAAGTCCACTGGTGATAGTCATGTTTCCTGATCGGCAACCTATGTAAGCATCTACGGTTTCCAACCAAGGTCTGCCAAGTATGATTGGATAACCACTAAGTTTACTTTTGACCTCAATGACTATGAAACAAGCTGGGTATTCCCAGGATTCAATATTGATCATAATGTCCTATAGCATCCCTTCAGGTTTCACAATGGATGTGTCATCTAGTTGGAGTACTGTTGCGGTTGGTATGACCATTGATTGGAGTCCCAGGTATAACATGGTTTCCTTAGTCATGACATTGATTGCAGCTCCCAAATCTATTAAGCTTTTATTTATTTGGTTGCTATTGATGGTGACGTTCACTACAGGTCTACCTGGATCAAGATATTTAGGGTTAATTATGACACCCAACATTAAATCAGCCAATTGTCCCACTACATTTATGGTTGGCGGGTCACGTTTCCTCCTCCGAGGTTTCTTCAGGCAATTCTCCCTAATAAATTTGTTGTAGATCAGCACATCCCTTATGGCTTGTAAAATGGGGATTTGTATGTTTAAGTGCTTGAATTCGTTTAAAATTGTATTTTCTTCCTCTTCTTTCGTACTTCGTACATGTTTCTCTGGAAATGGAGGGTTTCTGTTGCGTGGGAGTGGTTGGGTTTCGTCCTCAGGAGGATTTGGTTCATTCGGATGCTGAACATAGGGTTCTGTTGTTTGTTCTTGAGTTTCAGGTTGTTGGATATTCTGTGGGGATGTACTCTGCAATGTTTTTCCAGATCGGAGATTTATTTCATTTATCTCCATGGTGTCTATGACATAGGTAGGGAATTGTGTGATATTAGCATTATAAGTCTATTGCTGTGGTGGAGGTCTGTTATTATTAGGGTTTGGGATTGGTTGGGATGGAATTGGTGGGGGTATGGGGGGGTGGTTGAGTCTGTGGGGGTGGCATAATAAGTGGTTGTTGTAATGGGGCCCTCTAATTTGATGGATGGGGGTATTGATTTCCATAATTTGTGGTTAATGGAGAAAAATGTGGGGGGTATTGAGGGTAAGAGTATGGGTAATACGATTGTTGATATGATGGTTGATACGTTTGTTGCTTCTATTGCCATTGATTTGGATTTGGCTATACCTCCCATGGAGTTGGTGCTAAGTTCCAATTTGGTTGTCCTTGATTATAGTAGGCTTGATTGCTCGGTTGATATGGTCTAACAAAACTATTCCTCCTCTGATTTATAAAATAGAGATGTTCTATTACTCGCTTAGCTGTGGGATCTTGAATAGCAACTTTACATGATGGTAAGAGGGGACATTTATCAGTGGAGTGGTTGTCAGTGCAGAGACCACATATTTCTATGGTGTTTAAAGTGCACTGCCCCTTCTCATGTTTCTTTCTACAATGAGGACAGAATACTGCCAAAGCTTGGTTAATTTCATCTTGCTTCTTTTTTATTTGTAGTGCATCAAGTTGCATGGCCAGAGATTGTAAGATGTCGGTCTTCATGTCATCTAACAGGTTTCCTACATCATATTTTGTAAGATTGGGTCCTAAAGATGATGAGGATCCTATGGGTAGATGTGTATCTCTTGTCCCATTCTTGCTTTTCCTAGACCTAGAATGGTTTTTGAAGATCTATAGTATTTGATCATAAGTCTTCTGAAATATGTCTCCATCTCCCAAGAGGTTTAAGATCTCAAAATTATCCTCTTTAATCCCCCTAAGAAGTACAAGTTTCAGTGATTCAGGGTCTAGGGTGCAATGGTTAGCTCGTTTGTAGTTGAGCTGAAAACGCTAGGCATAATCTTCTAAGGATTCACGGTCTCCCTACTGCATCCTAAATATTTCATCCCTTGTATCCTTTGCTTTGCAGTAGTCCCTATACTTTTCTAGGAATGCCTGTTTCATTTGATCCCAGCTGAAAATACTATTTCCTTCTAAACTCATATACCATCTAAGTGATAAATCTTTCAGTGTGGAGGGAAAAAGCCTCAACTTTTGTGCATCTGTAGTATAATCAAAAGATCTACAAACTACTTCAAACTCAAACAGGAATGTGTCAGGATCTTCTGAAGTCAATCCATGGAAGTTTGGTGGGTTGTTAGGGTTGATATTCTTCATCCTGGCATCTCCAAGAGGTATGCTAATGGGAAAGGTGAAAAGCTCCCTGGGTTCCTCTTCTTCACCATCCACAGTGGTGTTTGAGCTGGAACTACCAGAGAAGTTGTCTTTGTTTGGATTGTATGTGGAATTAGTTTCATTTTTAGAGTTTGGGGATCCAAACTGAGAGTGGTCAGAATTGTTGTTACTATTATTGCTCATGGGACGCGTAGGCAGAAAGCATCCAAACCTGTCCCTTTGCTGACGTGGCATTCATTGGTGGAATCTTTATGTGTTTTTTTTTTCTTTTTATGTGATTTTTTTTCTCTTTTGAAGATGTCTCCTAAAATATTTAGCACCTCCTCGGCAACGACGCCAAAAATTGGTGCGCTCTCAGAATGGATGTCTAATAAGTGCAGTTGGACTAAGAGCCTACTTTAATTATCAAACCAGGGGACGTACAAACTTTAGAGGTGTACGCACTGTATGTGCTCTCTAGGATAGTCTTTGTCGAAGTTGGGTGTTTGTATCTAATTTTTTAAAGAGTTTCCTGAAAATGATTCAATAAACTAAAAAAAGGGATTGTTTAATCTATGGAAGTGAAATTCCTATACTAATAAATTTAAGTACCGAAAGCAGGAAATCTATGTCTAAGAAATCAAATGCAGGAAACAGTAACCATATCTTTAAGAATTAGCTTTGCTGAAAGTAGTAAAAATTATACTATGGAATTGAATACTGAAAACATAACAGATCTATTCTATAGTAATGAAAGCTTGATCTCTAACTTAAGGAGTAATTGGATGCATAAAACTCAAAGTATGATATAACATAATGTAATGCTAAAGCTAAATTTGGAATGCCATTATCTAATGCTGCAATTTTAATCAAAACATTAACGAGTTAATGTCATCATGTAACCAATAAATACTGAAAGAAATCAATTTCTATGAGCAGTTCTAATTATGAAATCGGTACATAGGCTTAATATCTAGATCGCTGCTTCATAAGTAAATGCAAGGAATGCTGCTACAGGACTACAGACACAGCATTACCAAACTACAGAGTGCGTTATAGCGAACTGCGGAATCAGAAAAGTTCAACCGCTACAGACATCAGATCGTGCGATTTAAAGACTATTTCAAATACTCTCATCTGCAATATAAATTCAACCAATGTAAAATGCACCATGAGAAATACCTTAACAATGAGATATCCTGACTTACGTGTTGGAGGGGCCCTCTCCAACCCATACTCAGGAGTGAAAGGAACTTATAAACGCTGAATTGCAAGTAACATCAAGTCATTAATTAAAACATGAACTTCATAGTTTAAAAACCAAGTCTGTAACACGATTGTCTCGGTGGTATAAAATGTAAAACAATAATTCTCCAAAATAGTAGTAGGGACCTCTCGCTGCCCGAGAGGTCCATATTTATATAATTCTAATGCTTAACCTAACAAAATGTCTAAATGTCGATTCTCTTTGAACAGGAGTTCGTTCTCTACAGATCATGAAAAAGGCACTGAGTTTGGTGATGTTCTTTCAGTTCTTCACTTGATTTGCACGTTGTCCTTTAGTGTACCTATACCTGCTCATTCAAACTCGTTTTTCATGCAATTAGCTCATACAATGCTTTTCAAAACATAACATAAATAACCTCTTAAACAACTTCATTAAATAATTAAGGTAAATCATTTTCCCACAAAACAAGTGTATTTTTTCGCCCTTTCTTGTGTTTTTGCTGTGGGGAAAGGCCTGTCAGATACCTGTATTTTGGACCCATCAATCATGTGTATGATTGGTGCCCTAGTCTGTTAGCAAACATAAACCTTCAACTCTCCGGGTGTAAGACCGGGAGAATAAAGAACTTTGGATATGGCAGCATCCTTTGTACCTTCTTCTTCGAGAGGGTACCTGCTCTTAGTTTTGGAATACCTTTGCCCCTTGTCATTCCTTGTGAGATGATATTAGGTTGTTTGGGTGACATTTTTCTCCACCAGGGTGGTGGCGAAAGCCACTTTTTCTATCACACTGATGATTTCTGGGGATGTTGGGAGAGACAGGTGCCAGCATTTGAGTAGTTTCTGTATGCTGGTTTAGACTTCCGTCATGATCCAGAGCTGGTACTTCCTCCAGGTGGTGCCTGGGGAGAGATAGGTATGTTTATGTTTTGAAAATTATTTAATTTCTTCAATTTGAATTATATTATTTTTATGATGAGTTTGAAATACTAAAAGAAAGTGTCATATGTAGATGTTGGACCAGTTCGTCCAGACGGACATCCTACTATTTTTGTGAGGCCCATTGATGTGGGTGCAGCTGATGCTATGCTAGGGGCTATAGAGAGGATTCCTATTGAGTGGATTCCTATTGACATGTAGGAGGATGTAGTCGGTGTGCCCCCAACTTGGATTAGAATTCTGCGGAAAGTAGCCAGGCTGGTCATATGTTACAGAGAGGCAGTGGATGCTCATGAGGCCCTACCTTCTCCATAGGAGAAGGATATTTTATGTATATTTCTGAGGCCATCAAGACCAATTTTGTATCCTATGACCTGACTTTGTGATAGACTTATGTTCCAAACTCATGTTATTTTTTGATACAGTATTGGATATATATACAGTATCAGCTTATATTTACATGTGTGTGTTTAACTTTATGTGCAATGCTTTTCTATGAAAGTGTATGATACAAATGCCAATCGAAAACATAATTTTCCAATGAATCAGCTAATGCATTCAAATTTCTTGGAATATGTTGATATATGATGGAATCAAACTGTCTTTCCAATTGTTTAACTCACAGAAACTGTCGTAGCAAAACATGATCTCTGATCTGATAAACACCCCTCAACTGAAATACCACTAGTTACGAATCAAGCTTACCTCCAAATGTGAAATGCCCTAGATATGAGCATCCCAGAGAAGTTCTATGACCGCACTGTACTCAACTACGTTATTCGTTGTGGGACCCAAGCAACCCCCCCCCCCCTGAAGAAACCAGTTGGCAAGTCGGTGAGTAAATGACCCAAGTTGCTGAAGCCAACTATCAGGTGTGGAAACTGGAACCATCAGCAAATCCTAAAAAATGTTCAGTCGACATTTGAAACACGAAGCAAAAGAACACACATAAGGTCAACTAACAATGGCAAGAAAAAACTAGTTCTACAAAATGTACAACTATATTACATGAAAAAGCACAAATGCAGCATAGTACTTCTTCAAGTAGAGCCCATTTCTAGGCTCGGGCAGCTTATTACCCTCGTAGTTCGTTAGCTCATAAGATCCTTTCTTAAATACCTTTGAGATTATGTAAGGACCGAGCCACATCGACTTGAACTTGCCAGCCCCTAAAGGTTCCTTGTCCTGATCCCAAAGCAGAACAAGGTCTCCTTCAAGAAAAACACTAGGTATGATAGACTTATTGTACTATCCTTTGACTCATTTCTTATGGACTTCATTTGCTGTGAGCGCATCGTGGCGCTATTCGTCTAGATGTTCTAAATGTAGCAAACGTTCTTCTAGTACTGAAGTTTCTGGTAACAATTGGACAACCAACTTTAATGAGGGAATTTCGCATTTAAAGAGCAGTCTTTACGTTTGCTCGGTAAGCCCAAAGAGCAGCATACAACATGATGTGCTAGTTATTTCTACTGACATTAACGGTTCTTTGTAGAATTGTCTTCAAAGTTTTGTTGACCACTTCGACTTAACCATTCGCCTGTGGATAGAATGAAGACGAATGTTCCTGACGAAAACCTAGCATGGTATAAAGCTCAGTCATCATGTTGTTCTGAAAATGGCAACCGTGATCTATCACGATCACTTTGGGTATGCCGAACCTTGCGATAATCTATTTGAATACAAAATAAGTGGCGGTATCTCCATCCTCCTTAACAGTAGGCATTTCCTCGGCCCACTTGGTGAAGTAGTCGACGACAACGATAATATAACGATGGCCTCCAGCCGTAATTGGATTACAAGTCATATAAGCAACCCCCTATTTGGTGAAGGGACCTGGTGTGATCATAGGATGAAGAGGAGCTGCAAGTGCTCTCATTTTTCTGGTGAAAAAATGACATGGACGACATCGTTTCATAGCTTCCACACAATCTTTAAAGATTGTAGGCCAAAAATACTCGGCACGCAGTATTTTCTAAGCTATTGCAACCCAGAAAGATGACCCCCACAAGCTCCACTGTGAGCATCATTCAATACTGAATGTGCTTCTTCTAAAGTCAAACAACATCGTAAGATGGAGTCTATCCCACGTTTGTACAAAGCATCAGAAATAATGAGATAGTTTTTCGCATGACTTTTCAGTTTGCATCGTTCCTCTCTAGAAAAAGTGGTAGGACACCTCAAATTCTGGAGATATACTAAAATATCCCCGTACCATCGGTCAGAGGAGGCAATAAGGAAGATATGTTCATCCGGGAATGATGACTCTTCCTCAATATGCACTAAGTCACTCAGAAATTCTGAAATTAATTTATCGAACACTAGTGATTTCTTCGACTTGGAAGACTGAAAAACCAAATCAAACTCTTGCAAGATCACAATCCATTTATTGTATTTCCCATCAATGATACGTCGAGTGAGAACATATTGGAAAGGATTGACCTCCGCAATCACAGTAGTGTTTCGTAAAAGGATATAGTGACTAAGCCTCTGCATCGCATAGACCGCAGCTAGTGCTAACTTCTCAACGTGTGAATACTTAATCTCAGGAGCTATCAATGCGCACGAGAGATAATAAATGACATGCTCTTGGATCGTGTCGTCCTCCTGAACTAGTACTATGCCAATTGTGTATACGGATGCCACCAAATATAAGAGGAAATATTTTGTATAATCAGGTGGGCTTAATAAGGGGGCTAATAGTAATTCCTTTTTCAAGGCCTCAAACGATGCTTGAGTAGCCTTATCCCACAAGAAGTAGGTATCTTTTTTAAGCAGCCTCATGAAACCCTTTGTGATTTTAGCATAGTTTATGATGAAGCGTCGCAAGATGTTAGACATGCCTTGAAGACTTTGAGGTTGTCGCAAGGTGCGAGGAGGAGGAAAATTTATAATCGCCTCAACTTTTAATGGGTCGGCCATTATGCCACGAATGGATACAATGAACCCCAGTAATCGTCCAGACTCAACGTAGAATACACACTTATTAGGATTCAATCGAATCTTGTATTGTCTGCACCATTCAAACACAAGTCTCAAATGAGCTGGATGATCCCGTCTCTTGCAAGATCGCGCTGGGAAGTCATCCAGGTAGGGTTCAACTATGTGCTTAATATCGTGAAAAGAGAAATTCATTGCTTGCTGGAATGTAGCTCCAGTGTTCTTTAATCCAAATGTAATCTTCCGATAAGAAAAAGTTCCCCACGGGAAAATAAAAGTTGTTTTGTGTTGATCTTCGGGTTTGATTATATCCCAAAAATCCATCCATGAAAGAAAACATCTCGTGTCCCGCACACGCATCTATGATCTGGTCAATAAATGGTGTGGGGTAGTTATCTTTCGGAAAAGCTTTGTTCAGATCCCAAAATTCAGTACAGACTCGGATGGTACCTTGCTTTTTATCAACTAGAACAGGATTCGAAACCCATTCCATCATGTCGATTGGATAGATAAATCTGGCTTTAAGCAAATTTTCAACCTCCACCTTAATGGCGACCGCTTTTCGAGGATTCACTGGATGGAGCTTTTGTCTCACAGTTTTCGCATTAGGATACATTGTGATGACATGCTCAACAATGGAAGGATCGATGCATAGCATCTCCTCATAAGACCAAGAAACAATATAGCAAAATTCTTTAAAAAGTTTGGTATATAGAGTGATCTCCTCTGGAGAACAATCTGCTCCAATGAAAATGTTTTCCACGACCCCGGGTTTGGTGGAAATGTTGATTGGGATAGTTCTCGATATATTAGCCACATTCCCTTCAGCGTAAACAACACTTGAAGTGGAAGAGGACAAATCAACATTCCCACCAGGTCTCATCGAAAACTCTCCTGTCTCTATCCTGTCTAGATTTGGAAGCGGGTAGGACCTGTGGTGCATGTGTTCTCAAGGCTGGTCCAGGCCCATCATGGCTTTGTCAGATAGAAAAACCGTATCTAAACAGTCAAAAGAGTGGGTTGATTTTACTAACCATGCTAGATCATAGTCCACATCCAACTCAGCAGATATTGGCGGAGTTATGATATGTTCCATTGCAGCATGCCGTGCTTCCATGTATGCTACTTCTGCAACGGATAAAGGCACTGATGGTTCTAACACAGTAGGAAGGATCCACGGATCATTCCTTAAACCGACCATGAAAGTTTCAGTAGATGTACCTTCATCAAAATGCATGAAAAGAACGGGAGTGGGTAGGTCAAAAGTTCCTATTAATGACCCGTAAATCCCTGCTTCTAAACTCTCGATTCCTGGGGAAGATTGATCAACTAAAGGAACTGTGGATTCCGATGAAGTCTAGTTGTTTCGCCGAGAGAACAAAAGCTGATCAAGCATGACGATCTTACATTCGTGAGGGAACATAACAACTCGGAAAACTGCCGATGGAATAGCTCGCATGATATATGTCCGTCTCCTGCCTAACAACATATTGTAATCAAGCAGAGCGTCCAGAACTTAAATCTCTACAACAATTGTCTTACTGGACAGAGTGACGCCAAATGATGGCAAGAATCCATGTGGATGGAAAGTTCTACCATCAAATGTAGTAAGTAGTGTGTTAGAGGGGGATAACGCGAGAGAGCCCAAGGCTTTCCAACAAGAAATCCACATTGTGCACGTAGACGCGCCTTCATCTACGACAGCTCGTCCAATGGTCATAGGACCATGAAATACCTCTATATGAAGAGCAATGTGGTACATAAACCAATATTTGATATCAGACATATCAAAATGCGCAGTCATGTTGTATGATTCCATGCTTCCAATCGCTGCCAGAAGTGCATTTCGTTGTAATGGAAAACTTTGCAAAACTTCTAGGGTGGACATAGCACAAGGGGTCTGGGCTAGATCTTCGACCACATTGTAGTTGGTAGTAGCCCGTACGTTGGGATTGTGTGAAGCTCATTTCAAGACACCTTTTGGGATCTTGGGCACTAAATCCATAGGTATGTGGAGAGGAGTGGAAGATTTAGGAATCTCTTTATCCTTATTCTGCAAATCCAGGGTATAATTTCTTGCCCGCGTTTGTAAAAGAGCATCCGATTTAACCATATTAATAAAAGTTTGATCAACTGAAGCATGGGTGGTGCCCCCAGTATTGGTGATGCTAGAAGCTAATCCCTTCCCTTTTGGAAATGGATCTTTAAGGATGGAAGGTTTCTTTTCTTGAAGTAGCTTCTAGGCTTCTTCAATTAGAGGGCATTGGTGAGTGAGGTAGTCCTGTTTGCAAAGCTTGCGAGGGAACTTAACCTTCTTCTTTTCTCTGTTAGTCTCCTTGGCATTTTCTTTGTTTTTGGGATTCTGTCGGTTCCCTTGTCCTTTCTTGCCCTTCTTTTTATTGTTGGGTTGCCGAGGGCCCTTTTGATTAGTCTGAACTTGTTGTACAGATTCAGTAGTAGAAGGAGAGGTTGTGACGGGAGTCACTTCTGCAGTCGATTGTTTGACCGATAAGGCATGAACCTGTTTAGTCAATGCTTTGAAATCTACACAATCAACTGAACCTACTATGCCGTCAGCATGTGGTCTAGGTTTTGGTCTACCTAGATCAATGTTTGATCGCGGTGCATCAGGTATAATCTCATAAAGGAGCCCAGACTGAGCATAAGCCAAGTCTAGTTGTTGGGTCCTTAAAATGGCTTCTTCTTCTGATGACACCCCAGAAGCAGCTACTTCGTTAGAAACATAAGGAAGGAGTGATTTCAGATACCACTCTAATAAGAATTCTGGGGGGATATTGGCCTTAATGAGCCTCTTTCGTCTTCGCCACTCCTGAATATTATCAGGTAAATGGGTGGCTTTGTTTTGTCTAAAGGTAAACAAAAGATCTGTCCCGACATCATACTGAACAGGAAGCTGGAAGTGGTTCAGAAAGACTATGGTGAGAGATCCCAAAAGTTAAAAAAGGTGGCTGTAGGTAACTCAATGTACCATTTGGCTACAACACCGGTCAAGGTTCTTTGAAAAAGTCTCAACCTAATGGAATCTTCGTTCAACGAGTTCGAAGAACACCATAGATGGAAAGTGGTAACATGATCACCGGGATTTTCACCAGTTTTACCTTCAAATTTTGGAATGTCCAAAGGTAGCTTAGTGGGAACTGGTGGTCATGTAACATTATGGCACACTGGATCGTTCGTTAACTTGGAAAGATCTGGCAAATTCAAGGTTTCCAGAAATGGTAAATGAGGTCTACAAGATGGCATTTGATGAGCTGGAGTCATAAAGGAGCTAATAAGCTTTGATGTTGTGAGTATTTTTACCAAAATCCCCCTAAATGAAGCGGTACATGTAATATTTGAAGATGCAAATCCATAAATTGCAAAACTAGTAGAAGTATGTCTCCAGTCCACTTTCTTTAGCTTCAAAGGTGAATTTTATGAACAAACCAGCGGACTAGCAATGGGGTCCCCTTTATCTCCCATTGTTGCTAATGTCTTTTTGAAGCATTTCAAGAAGAAGGCCTTTCACTCTTTCCCCTTACAGCCCACAAGATGGAAGAGGTATGTGGATGACACCAATGTGAGATGGACCCATGGAGTTATCGAGCTTAAAAAATTTCATGAACATCTTAATCATCTCTCAGAGGACATAAATTTTACCATGGAAATGGAGGAGAATGGGAGCATCCCCTTCCTCGATCTAATAATTAGAAAAAAAAATGATGGAACCCTCAGCCATGGGGTCTACCGAAATAAAATCCACTTGGAGACCTACCTTCATGCTCACTCACATCACCATCCATCTCGGGAAATTGGGGTAATCAACACCTTAGCCATGAGAGCTTTCCGCATATCAGACAAGGGACAAATTGGAAATAAAAATACCACTTGACCTATGTCTTTAGAATCCTAGGATATAATAATAAAAACATCAATAAGGCACTCACAAAAGCAAAAAAATGCACTCAGCATAAGAAGGAGAGAAATACTCTCAAGGCATTCCCCCCATACATCCAATGACTAACTAACAGAATTGCAAAGGTATTGAGGAGGAAAGAATTATGGACATCATTCAAGCCAATGGAAACCATTGGACATAAAATGATTTCGGTGAAAGACAAGATTGATTGGCATAAATATAAAGGAGTGTATAAGGTAGATTGTTCATGTGGGAAGAGCTATATAGGGGAGACTGGGCGTTCATTTCCAATAAGGATAAAGGAACATGGATCTGACATAAAGAAGGAGAGGACAAATACTTCCGCACTCGCTGGGCACTCTCTCAAAACGAAACACCATGTTTTCCTGGAAGACATGGAGCTGCTCGCAATGGAAGAACACTACTACAAATGAAGGGTGAGAGAAGCTTTGGAAATCATGAAGCACACGAACAACCTAAATAGAGATGGGGGACTTGAAATAAGTGAAATATGGATACCACTGATCATTAAAGAAGGTAAGGGAAAAAACCAGGTATGATTTGCAGCCCTTCCTTCTCATCTTCTTGTCATTATTACTTATTATTAGTGTTAATAAAAATCACATGCACTATTCTTATTATTAATATTAATAAGTATTTTGAGCCTTTTTTTTGTAAGTTAGTATAGATCCTTATATTGCTTTCATTAAAATAAATAGAAGTTTACAGGGCCCTCTCATGACTGAGAAAACGGACCCAGAACCAAAATTAAGAAGTTTACAGGGACCTCCCATAACAGAGAAAAGATACCCAAATCCAAAATTAATACTGCACTACGCGTTTTGAGAGTTACTATCAGTCTAACAAGAAACCCAATACTAACAAAAACAGAGTCTGAAATGCTAACAATAAGCTAGAAAAAAGACACAGTCTATCTAAAACCAGACTACATGTTCAAACCAGTCGAGTCAACTTGAGAACCGGGCTCACTAACAAGCTCGATGTCGAGACGTTGTGTTATCTACTTCTAGTTCTTGATAATCTGCGTGAGGATGATGACCATTTCATCTTGTTGCAGGAGGATCTCCGCATGCGCTTCACCTCTCTCGACATAAGTCTTTCCTAGAATTGATTTCTGCTTCCAGTGGTAGTCCAAGGTCTGCTGAAATAGAGTGGTTCAGCCTCTGATATTCCCTAGGTCCGGGACCAAAGCTTCAAATTCACTTCTAATTTCAGTGTCTGATAGACACCCATGAGACACTTGGGTGTCGTCCTCTGCATCATGAATTTCCACTTGAACCTTCTATGGTATTTCCTGTTTAAACCAACGGGATTTTCCTACAACACCACGCATAAATCTCATCGGTAGGGAAGGAAAGGGGCCGGTCGGTTTAGATTTGCGTCCAATGTAAGCTCTATTTTCGAGCGGAATCGTTGCAACTGCAACAATCAAACTAAAATATTGACTTCCCCAAATTGTGGCTGTGTTGTGGAGGGTGAGTCGCATGGTCGTGAGCCAAGCAGCTTCCAAATGTTTGCTATGTTTCTCTCTACCCTGCAAACGAACAACCCATTTCCTTTTGATGAGAGCGTTAATAATGAATGTGGGTGTACCTTCTCACTCATCCATTGGAGTAATGGCCTTAACTCGGAATCGGTTTGGAGTACAGGGACAAGATTGCACGCATGCAGGAGCCATCAGACAACCTGTTGCCATGACTGATAAATGATGTGAGTCTGGGATCCTGCCACCTTTCATAAGACCTCATCTCTGGGCCTGGAACGTGTCAGAGGTCTGGGTGGGCACGTGCCAAGAACCGTGGCTATCACCAGTGGGTGCATGTCTCGTCTCTGGGATGGATGTCATTTCCATGGGACGACGCACTTTCGGCACCCACGGTGGGGGATAAGTATTTTGAGCTTGAACAACCACCATTAAGACTATTAATTGCTTGATCATGAACAATAACCTATCCTCTTATTTACTTTTCAATTTAGACTTGAACAATCATCATCATTAATAATAATACTAACCTCACTTATGAATTATTATGATTATAATGAGGTTATTATAATATTATTAACCTTAAAGGTTATTAAAATTATTAAGGACAATGTGGTTATTATTATTATTAATAATAATGATTATTTATATTGAGGACTATTACTATTAACATTAGTAATTCTCATTTTTATATATTAATTAAAAATATGGAGGGATAGGTTATTATCATTTTTAATGATGGTATTTGAAATGAACGGGCATACCTATTCTTCTTATCCTTTATTTATTCACCTCGAGAGCAACTCTTCCCTCAATATTTTGTCCTGGGGATGAATCCAGTTAAGGATTCAAAACGTCAACCCTAAAAATGATTAATATTATAGGAAATATTTTGAAATTGATCTCTAATGTGGGAATACATGGGACATTCTATGAGAAAATAATTTTCATCTTCAACCATCTTTGTGTCACAAGGATGAGAGATTCATTCATCCCATTATGTTTTAGGAATTGTCTAGGGCTGTGTTTCACTATAAGAGTTTTCTCTTATTTTAGAAATATTGATTTTCTTCTTTAAACACTAGCTAAAATAGAGAGATGCTTTTGATTTTTTAGATTATTGTTGATCATCTCCTTATAATATCTTAATTTTCTCTTATCTTCTAACTCATTATGACACTACATATTATCCTTAAATGTAGATGTAATAATATTTTTAATGTTATCACTATTCTATAGAGTGACCTCATCTTAGACTCCCAATAATTTAGCCAACACTTGCCATCTTTATGCCAAGTCATTTTGACTAGAGTATGAATCACTTTTAGGAATCCTCTTGTCTCCCATGTAGTTTATCGTGTTCTTGGAAATTAGTTACCTATTCATAGTTATGCTCTTAATATGGGTGAGACTCGCTTCTACGATGAATATATGGCAAGGTGTATTGCCATTAATTTTGATATTTTATGTTATCTATGACTTCTTCATTTTATCTATCCTTCTCCATGATTCTCTAGAGATGTTATTGCCTGAAACTTCACAACCATATATGACAACAAGAGTGATGAGAGTCCAAGATGAATTTCTTCCTATCCCAAAGTGTAATACCCCATTTTGACCCTTAGGATATATTAGCTTTTAATGTAAATATTGTATACATGTGATGTATGTTTTCCTAGCGTGGAGTTCAAGGCCAAGGCCCTGCTAGTGGAAGCTCGAATTTTATTTAAAGGTAAATATTAGACATTACGTTACCCATGTGCTATTTAGCCATGGAACATTGTAAAAATGACGTAAATAAACATCATGCAATAAAATACCAAAACTGGCTATGGAGGCAATGAATGAGAAGGGGCCATGTGTATCCACTAGGGAGTGGTGAGGGGGTTGTGGGGATGAACCATATGCTACCAAATGTCATTGTGAGAACCCATTTGACCTTCCTTGATGACATTTATTTCTGTTGTAAGGAATTAGTTGAAGATTTTAGTCCATGGCTTCAATGGAGCATGGGCAACCCATAAATTCGTATGGAAGAGTATGAGCTCTGTTTTCTTGTACCACAAGTCACTCAACCTCATGGGGATTGCTTCTTCCTCATTCCCAATTCATTGTGGAGGATCTAGAAGGAGTTCCAGCCAAAAACGAATGCAAAACAGTGAGGAAAAACCAGAAATCGTAACTATGAAAGAACCCACATTTTGGAAGAGCCATAAACGCCCAGAATTGGTATTGGACAACGAAATCCAATGGGGGATCCATAGGTATGAACCTCGGGGCGAATTTGGGAGCATTAGCTACCCCGAAATCCATTGGAAAACCCAGTTTTGATAGCCCAGAAAACCAATGATGGGATTGAGTTATTCGTTGACAGAAGGGTGAGAAATCCAAGTGTGGATGTTTGAATAGAGGATTGGATTGCTTGAATTTAGCTTGAGATGTCTGTAGCTCTGTAGTTGAGCTCACTGGCTTAGTATCCTCCTCATTTATATTATGTATGCTTGATAAACCCAACTGTGTGTTGGATTAGCATAGCTGTTGAGTGAAACCATGGTTGTGAGTGAGCCCATCTAGTTCCTCCTTAGTGAATACACAACCCATCTCGGGGGTGATCTCTCAGCTGAAAGAATACAGGATGGACAAAGATCTATGGTTGGGTGGAACATTGCTCTCACATAGCCAGTCGTTTGGACAGCTTCATCTCCCAGATAAGTGTTCTCTGTGATTTAAATTATATGCATTTTGTTTATTGCAATGTGTTAATTCAGAATGATAATTGTTCATGTTAATGGAATTGATATGAATTCTGTGCATAGCATGAGAATGGGATGGATTCTCTACCTGTTGATTTATCATTTGCTTGAGGTAAATATGCTAATGCATTTCAGTTTGTGTGTGCAATTGTGTTTATTTCTGCTGTGTATATATTGATTATGTATTTGCACACAAAAGTTTTTAATTGTTATGAATTTCTTAGTAATGAACGAGGCTGAGCTTGCCAATAAGCCCGGTAGATTGGTCATGTTTCCTCCCTTTCATTGGTTTGATGGAAGGGGACATTACAAAGTGGTATCAGAGCCCAGCTTGCAGCACTGGAGTTGCTTGGGCCAAACTCTGAGTTACAAGCAAGTAACAGAATGGTTTTAACGCAGCATTGGTGAAGTTGGGGAGGAAATTTTTATTGGAAAAATGACAAGTTTAGAGTTATCAGGTGTGGGAGAGGATCACACCATTGCATATATCTCTCCAACATCTTTCCAACGGTACCAGACTCGCCTCATTTGGCCAAGGGACGAGGGATTTATGAACCCCAGAAGTTACAGGAAACGCAGGTGTTTTCGTAGTTTCGGAATGTCAGGTTTCGGGTTTCGGGAACGCGAAATTTCAAAATTTGCGTTTGGATTTCCGAAATACCGAACCCACAATTTTCGGCTTCCGGGATGTCGAGTTTCGGGTTGCGGGGATGCAAAGTTTTGAAGTTGCGCGTTCCGGTTTCTGCAATCCCGAACCCGCAATTTTCGGGTTTCGGGTTTTGGGTTTCAGGTTGCGGGATGGTTACATCCCATGACCGCGACTTGAATTCCCGAACCCGCAGTTTTGGGTTTCGGGTTGCGGGATGGCTACATCCCCGTGACCGCAACTTGACCCCCCCCCCCTGAGCCCGCAATTTCGGGTGTCAGGTTTCGAGTTCGGAAAAAGAAAAAAAAAGTACAGAGCCCGAAAATTGTTTTTTGGGTAATAGGAGCATGCAAGGTCATAATTTGATGAGTTCAGGGGCATTATGAGGCCATTGACGGAGGCCATGAACAAAGCAGTGAAGATCCCGAGCCCATTATGCTCCAATTTGGCATAAAATCAGAATGAATGGTTTTTACAAATCAGTGTCTCGATGCTTGACAGAAGGACCAATTGAGCCGAACCTAATATGGGGTGGTCATGGAGCAGGCATGGTGTTAAGTTTGTAGTTTTGGAGCTAAAATCCAAAGTATGTGGAGTCGAGGTGTGCAAGAAGGCTGAAAAGCACTATTCCGGGCCACGTTTTGGGGATTTTGAAAAGCTTGCAGTGGTTGAAAGTGACCCAGCTATAATTCGGAATCAAGAAATTTACTGAAATCAACATTTCATATTCTCAGTAAACCAGATATATTCCATTAGACAAAGATTTTCCAGAAATGCACCATTTGGGAAATAGCTATTTTTGGCCCAAAATTTGAAATTTTGGAAAAATGTCAAAAGTGAGAATTAGTCAAACCCGGAATTTTATAGAAGATGAATGGTATATCGGAATAGAGATCCGTGAGTTGCTGAACGTTCCTTGTTATATATACTAACTTCTCCTGGTAGAAATGTTTTCATGATTCCTCATAGATTTTCTTTCGCAGGTGACTGAAGTTGGCATCCGGACCAAAATACAACTGTGAAAATGTGCAGAATTATTGGTAAAAGTTGTCATTTTTTGAACTGATGTAGTTCCCACACCCGATGTCGGAGTGGAGCAAGTGGATAGGCATTGGAAAGCTTATCCAGTAGGGAACAATGGTGCATAGGCAGAATTTGAATGGGGACATCAGACATCATAGATAATTAGAGTAGGAAAGTTCCAGTGACTGTTTTGTCAAATTGTTGTCAATATGGGCAATTTCTAGAATTGTATGCTTGGAAGTAGCATACCATGAAATCGAACCAGCTACGATGTGAAAGAAGAATTCCATGCAAAGATGAGGGACTGGAAATGGAGAAGTCCTTAACCCCTGTCTTGCTAACTGCATTTATATTTTATAAAGCTTTATGTGCATAAAATTATGGCATGAGAATGCTGAAAATGCAAGGGATTAGATGAGTGGCATGAATATCCATTGATTGGCATATTAAGAAACATTGCACAGTGCATGAGTATATGTTTTGCATGCATATGGCATTACATATTGGTAAAAGTAGTGAGATTTTACATATGCAATGAACCACTAAAGGTAAATATTGTGATTGATAATCACTATTGGTGTTGGTTTTGGTTGTAGGACCAAAGACAACAGAAGCATGGCTAAAGATGTTGATGATGTTGTTGCATGAAGCCAACAATCTTATGAAGAAAAGGTTAGGGAAGCAAATTCGTGATCAAGAGGTTGGTGGAAGAATTCGATAATCCTCTGTAAGAGACCAACTGATCAGGTAACATCAAAGGTGTAAATGGGATCCATATAGGTAATGGTTTAATTATGATGATTCCATATGTGTTGAAAGGGGATTGGGTAAGAATCCATTGAACCATATTTAGTAATCATAAAATGGTATGCATTTAGAGTTGAAATGCATTCATGAGAATGCCATATTGCCATAGTGTGGTGGAGCATGGAGTGGTGAAGGCAAGAGGCCTCATAGCATGTGGTTGTTTAGAAATTTAGACTACATTCATATAAAAACATGTCATTGCATTTGTATGTTAGTTCTAAGCTTAATAATCAAAGCAAGTGAGGACTGGTGGTCCTGATTATGGTAAAGCATGCTATATGAGGTAGTCATGGTTAGGCCATAATGTGCTTGAATGCATAGTACCCAAGAAACAATGCAAGGTGGCATTGAGTAGATGTGCATTAAGAGATTTTATAAATATTGTAATTACGCATTTAGTGAATGCATATGAAAAGTTTGAGTAAATGTTGTAAATGTGCATGAATAAGTGTGGGTGCACATGTTGTGATACATTGCATGAATACATGGGGATGGTGTGTGTGTTATTACAAACTAAATAATGGATGAGATGATGAATGAATGATAATTCTAGGGTCCTTTCATGGGTTGTTATGAATACAGAATAGTAAGAGCATGAAGAAGGTAGTCATGATAGATGGACTGTTGGAATACTCTGTGGAAGGGCAGAGTTGTATAAATGATATGACTGTGAAATAATGAGTATCCCAAAGTCTCATTTAAATTGCATAAATGATGTGAATCTACGTTGCAATTTTAGTATGATAATGATTTACGTGAAGTAAATGAGTTTGGTGATAGTGATATGTTAACAGCTAAAAGTGTTTGAATTATGGAATGTTATAATTCTGGAAATGCTTCAGTGACTGTTTCAACAATAAAATATTATATGCATGGGGACTCACAGCATGTTTGACTGATTGAAAGGTTCAGACTCCAGTCATAAATGTGTTGCGTATGGAAATGGGGATAAGACCATAGTAAAGACTGAACTATACTATGTGCAAAAGCCAAAGGTTATGAGAAGGTTCTCATGGTTGTGAAATTTAATTTATGCATGACACAAATCCGAAAATATTCTGATTTAAGTTTATGAGAATAACATCATGGTTGAAAATCTAATTTTTGTAGGGAACATATTTGAAAATTTTGATTTAGATCTTATGAGAAGGAATCTCATGGTTAAGAACTCTAAGTTCTGTTAGAAAGAAGGATTGTAAATCTCAGATTTTTAATTCTGCTAATAAATGACTAATGACTATTTGGCTTATATAAATTGTGTCAGGAGGACATGTTGTAAGTGGATGTTCATGTATGGAAACTATAATGTCCCCATTTTGAACCCTTCGCATTAAATCGTAAATGATGTAAATATTGACATTTAATCATGGTGAGGAGCTCAAGGCCAAGGCCCCACCATTGATTTAGCATTTTATGTATCAGCAATTAAAAATAGATGCCTATGGTTCTTGTGCTAGATAGGCACAATGTAAATTAAGACGTCATGTAAATACGAATTTTAATGAAAAACCCACAACTAGCTATGCAATGCAGCAAAGAGATGGGGGCACGATTCTACAAGGAATAGGGAGGGAAATTATTCAAACCCTTGAGCCAATGGTGTTAATCCATGTGTCAATGAGAAAACCCATAAACCACCAACTACCCATTTTGGGTTATGGACCCAATCATTTAATTCTTCCAGAAATCGGGTGAGGCAGTTAATTCCTTGGGAATGAAGAGGTATGGCAGCCAATTTCGTGTATGGGAAAGCCATCAACCTGGGAAATCGTATTTTGTCTCCTTGGGCAAGAAAACACCCACAAAATGGTTCCCAAAGCCATTCTAAACCCATAGTCTTTCCTCTCTCACGCAGTCTGAACTACTGGGTCTTTCCTTAATCACGTTTTTCACCAATTTCCTGCATTTTCCATAGCTGGGAGCTCGTTTTTGTGTTGCACAGCAGCTGGGAGAAAGGGAGTCACATTTTGGGGGTTTATAGAGGTCGTTTTTGCCCCAAAATGCCCATGGACGTTTTTCTGAAAACGATTTCTGCTCTCCAGGGTTGTTCCCCAATTGCCATTTCATTTTTGGGCTTTCCCACATTTTTCTGAATTGGTAGAAACCCCCTCTTTGGGCATCCCACTGAAGAAACATTTTTCCTCATGCCCAACAATTGTGGTTTGGTTGTTATGTGCATCACTATTTTGGTTTGAACCTGTGAGCAAAATTTTTGGAGTGGTAGTGGGCAGAATTAGCTTGATAAACCTAGTGCGGAGAATAACCTCTCAAAAAGATCAAGAGGGCTGGCTACTCTTCTATGCACACTTGGGACACTCTAGAATTGGAAGGTATGGCCTGAGGGACTGTGAATTGGTGAAGGGAATACTTCCTTGAGTGGGGTGTGTAGGCATTGTGGGTGCCAAGCTAAATAGATCTTGTAGAGGTATCCATAGCTCTGTGGTTGAGCTCACTAGCTTAGCAATTCTTCCTTTCCATTTCCTAGCAGCCTGATAAACCCAATTGTAGATTGGATTGGCTCATCTTGGTGTATGTTTGGCTATATGTGAGTCTGTTGTTCCCTGGTTCCTTGTAGAGATCATGCCCATCTCGGGGGTGGCATTTGTATCAAGAGGTTGACAAGCACAACTGGCCTATGGTTGGGTGGAACGTTGCAGATGCATAGCTAGTTGCTTGGGACTACTTTGTTAAGATAAGTATTCTCTTTTATAAATTCTGTAATGTCTTTATTTAATGGTTGTCGCAGAAATGTTTGAATGTATGTTAGATATTAAACATGATTTTTAATTCTGCTGTGTTTCTATAACATGCACATGTATATGTCTTTTTATCAACGAGTTTTTAATTAATGGATATGGGGCTAGATGCCCAATTTTAGTATCACGTCTTCTCTATCATTCTGGTATGATGGGAGGGGACATTACAGAAACAAACATAAGACCATAATGGGATAAGTGATACCACTTACAAGAGCCAAGCAGTATGAGGATAGCCTCATGGCTAAGAAAATCAATTTCTGTAGGGGACAAAATTGTAAATGCATGTCGAATTAATTATTAATGCTATTGATTAGTTATGGAACAATCATATTTGAAGCTTATTGCTAAATGTTGCTGACTGTTTGGCTATTTGATAAGTGTGCCAGGAAGACACATTGCAGTAAGACCATGAGAGAGGGCCTACAAAAGCCAAACTTCATGGGAAGGATCCCATATCTTGGAAATGGGTTTTGGGTGAAACGCCATTGGACATTTTGATAATGTCCCATATGCACTGCATGATTAGTAAACAATATGAGTGAGATGGTAAAGATTATGTCAGTAAGACATATGAAGGTTATGTAACATCAAAAGGAGTTGGGATGGAAAACCGAGGGACTGTCAACTAAGAGAAGGGAGCCCCCATTCCTCATTAATGAAGAAGGACTACATCTACAAATGCATAAGTGTTATGTAAACCCTGACTGATATATATATATATATATATATATATATATATACATATATGTGTGCAAATCTAATTGTTAGAATTACTGTGCATAGAACATTCTATTTATGTATATTATTCAGACTACTTGAAGTATGATTAGGACCTGCATAGCTCACATCAGTGAGGAGTGCACACCTTTCTTGTGTTGAGTTATGTTAGGGATGCCAAAATTGATTACACCCTAAGGGAATGGACGCATTCCTGGTGTTTCAATACCTAATAGTGAATGCTATGGTTATGGTTACAATTTTAGAATAACAATGCTGACAATTTTGCCTATACTACTTGTGTTGTCACCTTAAATAGATGCAATTTGGTGCTACACACTAAAGGAACAAAATAAAAGGGTGTTGTGAGGGGTTGTGGTGGAAGGGATTGATGTGTATGAAAGGATGTTGTGGAGGTTGTGGGGATTCTGATGAAGGTTTGTGAAGGTGTTGATGAAATGGATGTTATATGCCTATGGCTCCATAGTAGAGCCTTGACCTGGAAATGATTGTAGTGAAGTTTCCTTCCAAGTCGGTGTGAAGGTGTACTGATTGGAAATTGATTATTGATGTTTTGGAGCAGCTTGCGTGCTGGCCAAACATCCCAGAACGCAGGAGGATCCCAAGGCTTATAAAGTGTTACACCCAAAATCTACTCATCATCAGATTCAGTGTATACACCCCTGAAGATACCTAGACTAAGTAATCATCCTAGGAGGATTTGTACCCCATTGTGCTAGGTTTTGAAGGGTCATTGCAGGTTGCACACTAGCAACATGTGACATCGCAGCTTGCTCCACTGCAGGGTGTGACGAGGTCAGTTAATGGGCAAAAATATCTTATTCGAGATCCTTCTCAAAATTTGCTCATTTAGGGGCTTATCCCTAACCTCTAGGGGAGCTAGTACTCGACCCCTAACTCTTTGGGAGGATCCCCTATCTCTCTCCTACCATCTCTCAACCTATCCTATCCATATCCTATCCACTTAGTCTTATATAAGTGAAGCTCACTCCCATCCCAAAGGGAGGAAGAATATGGTATCTACATGCTAGTGAAATCTCTCTTAGAACATCTCCACTCACCTATTGGAGAACTCATACTTCCTTGGAAGGATATGGAAATCGGCTTCGTCGGAGAAGGGCTACAGCATTAAGCCTTGGTTGTGGTTCTATATCTGTATCATGTACTCCTCTATTTGTAGTAATACAAATTCTTTCCACCAATATTGTTCATGTGTGTAATGATATTGAGTAGTTTACCTGCTTAACTGTTTACTTAGATCGCTTATTGTATAGATGTCTTTTACTAGTTTCTCTTGTTTCTTGTCTTAACGGGTCGTGCAGCTTGGATCTAACGACCGTGAGATATGGAGCAGCATTCAGGAGAAAGGATTGCGAAATAACAGGTAAGACATCTAGTACTCGATCCTTAAGTAGATCTAGGAGATGCACTTGTAGTTTGTTCTATTTGTCCTAGACTCACTTTGAGCTAGGGAGATCCGGCTCGTGTCCGCTCAAGTGGATTGTCCGATAACACTCCACTTGTGCCTCCACCACTTCAATCCTCCATGGAATGGAAAAATCAAACTATGATAGGAGTTTGGAAGGTGAACATAAAGGGTTCACAACTACAAGGATCAATGAGTTTAGAATCAAGATAGGGCAAAAATCCACTAGAGTTATCTTGCTCTCCTTTCTCCTCCCGTCCATATGCCATATGTGCTCAATATATAGTCCTCCCAAAGGTAAGTGAAAGGACACATTGAGGCGTTTTGGGAAAAATGGAGGGCCAAAGGTCACCCTATGACCGCTTTTTGGGAGTAAAAAGTAATTAACTAGTGATTTTTACCATTTTACATGCTACACGTGGGCTATAGTGATGCAACGCGCGGGTACGCCCACTGCAGTGATGCAACAAGCGTACAAGGGAAACAATAGGAAAATAATGTGTCTGAAGGATATAAAGTGGATCTGAGTCAGTAAAATGGATCCTGCAGGCCAAAGAGTGTTGATGCTCACAAGGTGGAAAATTATGTTGTAACAGTCTAATATTCTCTCATAGTGCCAATTTGCCAAAGTTTAGTGAGTACTCCCGTGAAGTTATCAAAAGAACTAGGACCAAATTGTTGAATGCTGAAGATGGAGGCTGAGAAAGTTTTTATCCAGATCTTGGAGTTTGGTTTTGAGGGTTGCAAGTTCTTCATCCATAATTTGTGCTCCTGCGCAAGTGACAACCATAACCAAGAGTTTTTTTTTGGGAGGGGAATGGGTAGAAGAACAAATACAGAAGCTTCTTTAGTATACGTAAAATTGGATTTTGGAAAAAATCTAATGGGTAATTGGGGTTTGACTAGGTTGTGGACACTTTCTAATGGACAGGGAAGACAAAAATGGGGATTTCAGAAGCGGGGTGAGATAATGCAAAAATTTGTTAAAGAGGTACAAAGAAGTAGAAATAGGAAATGAACATTGTGGAAAAATTTGAAGGTGATTGGGTGAAAATCGAAGAAGTTATGGCAAACCCTAAAAATAGACAAATGTGGGATTTCTGGCTTCGGGAGGTGGAATTTGGGATAGGGTCCTCAGGAATGAAATATGAAAAATGGGATTTCAGGGGTGTCAATGAAGTTTCAAGGGAAACAAAGTTAAAATAAAGAATATATTGCAAAAAAACATAATTTTATCTGCAATGACACAGAAGTGGTCGGCAACAGTTCTAGGTAGATGTAATTTGTGATTTATCAGCTGGTAATAGATATGGACCCCTGGTATGTGCAGCTTCCTAAAGGTTTAGGGGATTCACTCGACCACCAATGTTGTCTAATGGCCTGCATATTGGGACAGTACCCCTCATTCCATGGCTCATGCAAAACTGATAACTGCGCTACCACAAATGACAGCTCTTAGTTTACCTCACGGGTGGGAACTAGTCAATAAAGTAGGGGTCGTTTTCCTTTTCGCTGGCAGGTCCTCTTAATGGGCTAGCTACTTCGGGGTTCCTGTGGTACTCCTCACAATGAGTTTTAGGGCTTATTCCCAAGTACTTCCCACAGTTAAGCGAATAAGGATTATTCCCAGATCCGAACCTACAATTGATAGGAAAAATACAGATGCAAAAATGTATTTGGTAGACATTCCACCCAACGAGCCCAATAAAGTGCTCTGACACCAAATGAGAGGAACCTCCAACAATTAATTAATGAAAATGCACAATATATCATAAATAACAGAACACATAATAGATTTATTGATCGCGGGCCACTTTGAGGGGGAAACCTCCTTTGAGCAAGCTCAATACAATTAACTTCTCAGTTCCTTCATTGGCCTCAACACGTACTTATATACTAAGTCTATGCACCAATAATATGGATCAATACCATGGAACATATAATACTACGGGACGACTTACAAAGCATATGCATCGAATACTATGGATCAATACCATGAAACAGATAATACTATGGGATAATACAAACTAAGGATCAATACCATGGAACATATAATACTACATGACGACTTACAAAACATATGCGTCCAACAACAATATACTAACAAAGTAAAGAGAAGGGTTGACACAGGTTCCTAACATATTATTTGAAACCAAACTCTTATAAGAAAGATGATTGGATTTGGTTGGTCCAAAAATTAGAAACAAAGATAAACAATTGGACTTACAGATATCTATCTTTAGGTGGAAGGCTCATCTTGGTTAAGTCCATGTTAGAGAGCATCCATGTGTACTGGTTATCTTTGTCAATGGTTTTTGCTTCAATTCAGGATTCAATCGGACAACATATTTTTCAATTTCCTTGGGCATGAAATCTAAGAAGCAAAAAAAATCATATCTCTTCTTGGGAAACCTTATATCTTCCAAATAAATTGGGTGGATGGGGTTTAAAGCATTGTTGTAGGTACAACAGATCCCATGCTTTAGGTAAAGCACAGGAGCCCCAAATTTTTAATAAATACAAAGGTATTTGGGTAAGTGTTTCTTTAAACACCAGATTCTTCAATGTTATCCCTATCATCCTTAACCTTACCTTTGTGTGGCTTGATTGCCATTTTTCTAATAAATTTTCTAAGTGTTTTGGTATGGAGGAAGCCTTTAATTTTGAGTATTTTCTCTTTTGTTTTCACCATCCCGAAACCCGACGGTTTGCGCACCTGAAACTCGAAACCCGAAAGGTGTAGGCTGTGGGATTTTGTTTTTATGCTTTTTGTTTGTTATCAACCCGAAACCCAAAACCTGACAGCTACGGGTTGCGGGTTTTCCTTTCAATAATTTTGGGATATGGCACCCGAAACCCGCCATTGTGTCTTTCAACTTTCGGGAATTCATTTTGATTTTTAGTCGTATTGTTGTTCCTGAAACCTGAAACCCGACTTTCAGGTTACGGATTTCGGGAATGTATTTTGCGTTTTCACAGATTACCATCCCGAAACCCGAACATGACATTTCGGGTTGCGACTTTTGGGAATCATTCTTTTCATTAATTTTTGTGGTTTGCATTCCTGAAACCCGAAACCCGACTTTTCGGGTTGCGGCTTTCAGGAACCGAAATAAACCTTGTAAATAAAGCACCCATCACTGGATCCCGAATCTCGAATCGGGCAATCTCAGCCATTCGTTCATTCTAAATCTCACGGTCACGATTTGATCTGGTAAATTCCATAAATAAGGGTTTTCTATTTTTCTTTTATCATTTTTACTTCTAAAAATTACCGCGTTGTGCCGATTTTTACTGCGAATTTGGCTGCTAAGGGTCGTTATTACCGGTTTTTTAGTTACTTTAGGTTGGGTTATTGCCGTTGTTGCATTCTGTGTTTAGTAATTTGGTTATTTTCAATTCATTAATGACCTTCTTCTGTTATTTGATTGGACTCCGCAAGGCTCTGTAAATTATACTTTTTCAGTCTCTCAGGAGATGCTTTGGTCATTCTGTTCAATCAGTGATCTGGATCCGGTTTGACAGGTGAAGAAGAAGATTCTGAAGCCCTATATGTCTGGATGCAACGCCTTGACAAGAAGGAAAAGAAAACTCCCGAAGAGCCAACCGACCAAGATGATACTATTGTACGAGATTTTATAATCAACGAAGAACCTGATATTCCACCAACTCCTTCTGGGGTGGATCCCTTCACGGATTTCTCTGTTTTTGAGGATGTCGCTCATAATCCAGAAGTTCCTGCGGAAGATCCTCTAGAAGCCAAACCATTTGTTGCTGATATTCAGCAATTAAGTATTGAGTTTTTGCTATGTCGTGAAGATCTCTTTTAATTAGAGGACGGATCCCAAGAAATCATTTTGCTTGAAGGGTGATGAAAATCATGAAAGCCAGGAAAGTGGCAAGTGGCAGGATTTTCTCGATTCATAGTCTAATTTGAATTTTTGTAATCCCTAGTTAAGAGTTGGTAATTTTGGAGTTACACATCAATAGGAGAAAGGCTGGAGATACAATGTTCATCAAAGCTTTTGTAATTTCTGTACAAGACTCTTTTAATACAATAAAGTCATCTTTTGATCTATCTCTTATTATTCTTCAAGTTTATTTGAGAATTACTGGTTGTGTACTTTCAGATTCTCATCTACAGTGAATGTTATCATTTTGTATATATATGTAATGTATGGATCTATTATATTGGTTTCCCTGTATGACTGATTGATGCTGAGATGTATTTCATTGAGTTTATTCCTTGATTGGAAAACTGACCTAATTGGTCAAATCACCAACTCTTAGAGTGTCAGCAGAGGCCGAATATCCGTGGGGGATCACCATACCCAACAGGCTGGGGATAGAATTTCCCTTGTGTAGGGTCTTTCGAGGCCTTTCAGCTTGGGTTTTCTTCCTCTATTGGGAGCCTTGGAAACATTCCAGCACCTTTGCATCAAACCTGCACAACTTAGACATCAACAAATGGTGCTAGAAAAAGGGCCACTAGTACAACATGCCTAAACAAGCTACTAAGAAACCTCCTCCAGCAAGTACTTCAACGGTTCAAACTCGAATCCAGTCAAGGGATTCAACCTTTGAACAACCGACTGAATTACAACCTACAGTCCTTCCTATTACCTCTGCCCAACCTACAGTTATACCTGTCACACCTGCAGTACAACAGGAAAACATAAGAGAGGTTATTATTGTATCACCTATAAGAGGAACCCTCACACTAGAAAGATATTGAAAGAATCCACCGACAGTGTTATTAGAGCAGAACAACGGATCACTGACCAAAGAAGACGTGGTTTGGCAACTTTGAATTTAGACAATATTTTACAGACCAACCAACAAGAAGATCAGCAAAATTCCATTCCGCGGACCAGTGACCCACAAACCCAACATACAACTGATCCTACTACTGAGAATCAACAGACAGTTGATCAACATCCTAAAAGTCAAGAGCTGATTGATCAACCAGGTTCTCCTGAATATAATCTTCAGACTCCTTTTCAAGGATCATGAGATCAACCAAAACTTGGAGCTAGTGGACCACCGCCATCCCCTCCTTCATCTTCATCCTCCTCCTCAGACAACGAATTTCTTCTGATTCTTCATCAGAAGAAGAAGGAGAAGAAATAACTATGGCTGGAGAAGGCCAAACAGACCATGGCTCGACCAAGATGTAGTATGTGTACTTGGAGACCAACACAAATTACCTAAAAAGCCTGAGAAATGGTTACCCAAGTTTAACCCAGATGATAAGTCACATGCACTAGATCACATTAAAACCTTCATGCAGGTTATTAGACTTAGTAGTGTCATTCATGAGGATGTGGTCTATAGACTCTTCCCTCATACCTTTGAAGGGAAGGTAGCTGCATGGTATTTTTCCTTACCAAAAAGGTCTATTGTTTCTTGGGATGAGTTTGAAAAACTATTCATCCAAAATTTTGGAGATGACAAAACACCGTAGGATCTTGTTTTGGAGTTATCCTCCATGAAGATCAAAGGAAATGAACAGTTAAATATTTTAATCAAAGGTTCTAATACCTAAAGAATAGAATTCCCACCAACCTTCTTCCCGCTGAAGAATTGTTGGTGGCCTACTATGAAAAAGGCCTACCTACACCCATTGCAATATGGGTGAAACGAGCACATAAAGGAACCTTACTTGAAGCATTTGCTGAAGCAATTCAGGTAGAGAAGGATGTGTTCTACTTGAAAGATAGTCTTGAAACTACAGAGGAACATCCTTCAACTTCTAGAAGGAGAACCGATACTGCTCTTAAAACAACTGTTCAAAACAAGGATCCATTTGACATGACTGATATGAAAAAGTTCATCCAGAAAATGTCAAACGAGATGGTTGATTTGAAGAAGACAAACAATGAAAATCAGAACCAGAATATAGGTTTTATAAGGCCACCTTTCAAAATATCTTATCAATCTCCACCAAATCCACCTCTTCCCAATCCTACAAAAGGCCTTACAAATGAAGAAATCTATTCTATTTTCAGAGCCTTAGCATCAGAATCCCAAAATGCCCCTAAAGTTTCCAATGATCAAACCGATCCAGATCCACAATTACCTGAAGGAGAAGAAGAAGAACAGGATCAACAAATCAACACTGTAAGTTACTTTTCAGAACTACCCATGTGTGAAGAAGAAGAAGAAACTGCGACTGTGTTCAATGTACAACATCCTTACAACACAAGGTATAGGCCTCAACCCCTCAGGAACCTTCCTCCTCTACACAAATTCCTAACAAAGGCAAGACTGTTCCCCAAAAGGACACAGTCATCCCTGAAATGGAGTACAATCTAGTTGAAGATCTTAAAAGAGTTAAAGCAAACATCTCTTTGTTTGACCTGTTGAAAATCCCTTCTATGAGGGATACCTTACCCAAAAGTATGGTAGTCAAACAACTAAGAGAATTGCAAAACAATAACCTTGACTCTTTTACTAAATATGATGATAAAATAACTGGCAGCAGGAGGACACCTCCTTTCCTGCTTACTTTTGAGATTTTCAATAAAAATGTACATAACTGCATGATAGACTCAAGTGCCTCATAAAATGTGATGCCTTTGTCTGTTTGTAGAAAGTTGAATTCCACATGGGAACCTTGCCCTACTCAAATAGTACAACTTGACAGATCTAAAGTCAGAGTGGTAGGAAGACTTAAAAACATTCTACTTACATTGTCAACAGATCCTTCGATCCACCAAACAATCGATATTGTCATAGCTGACATCCTAGAAGCATACGGTATGTGGCTCAGTAGAGACTGGTCTGAAAAACTGAAAGGCTATTTTTCCACTGACTGGTCTCATTTGTGGTTACCCTATAATGGATAACCTAATAAAATCAAGATCAGTAGGGAACCCTTCATGAAGCAGATAGTCACAGACTTAAATGAATCAAGTGAACCTGCAGGTTACTTCAACTCACAAATTGAGCATTTTACCTTTGATACTTTCTTTGGGGACCTTCCAGCTGACATTTCACCACAAGAAAATGCATAGAATGAATCTCAAGTAACTCATCTCACCTATGCGCCTTTCTCAAGGGACATTGTACATAATGTTTTTAATGTAAATACAAATTTTAGATTAGATCCTATTTCTTGGACATTATTTTTTGATGATTCTAAATCCAAACATGGAGCCGGTGCAGGTTGTGTTCTTATAGACCCAAAATGAATAAAAAATATGATTGCATGCAGGTTAGAATTTAATTGTACTAACAATATAGCTGAATATGAGGCCCTGGTATAGGGACTTAAGAAGGAAATCGATATGAAAGTACAAATAATTCAATGTTTTGGTGACTCAAAGCTCATTGTGAAACATGTGAGGAATAAGATACACTGTCTATCGCCCCGCCTGATGAACTATCATAAATTGGTAAGAGACCTTACCAGCTCCTTCACTACATTCAATATTAATTTGGTTCCTAGATCTCATAATTTCGATGCTGACTTATTGGCAAATACAACATCCAGATTGATCCCGCCAGAGGGCATGTCTCCTCAAACGTTCTCGATAGAGCTTATGTACAGGCCTTCCATACCAGACAATGTAACAAGATGGAAGGTGTTTGATGACGATCAATAGATTCTTGATTTTCTGACAGCCCAAGATACGTTCCAGGACATGGCTATAAATGAGGCGGAACACGAAAAATTACTCTCTGATCCTTTGAATGTCATCCCGAAATCAGTGATCAATTTGGAGAATTTCTATGATTTGCAAGACAAATTCAGATGCAACAAAAACTGCAAAACCCAGAGCTCCTCGCTCAATTATGAGAAAGTCAATTTAGGCACCGAGCAAGAACCCTGTTCTATCAATTTAGGAGTTGATTGTACCCCCGAGGAATGCAGAGCCATCATTCAACTTTGTAAAGAATATAAAGATGTCTTTTCCTGGAATTATGACGAATTGAAAACATTTGATACCAGTGTCATGTACCACAACATACCCATGAAGCCGGAAGTGAAGCCATATCAACAAAAGTTGCGGAAAATGCACCCTAGCTTAGAACCCTCTGTCAAAAGGGAACTTGAAAAGCTACTAACGGCCCGAATTATCTTCCCTGTTAGGCATACACAATGGATAGCCAATTTGGTGCCTATCCGTAAAAAAAGCAGGGAAATTCAACTGTGTGTCGATTTCATAAACTTGAATCGAGCTTTTGAAAAAGACAACTATCATGTTCCTCCCATGGAGTAGATTCTGCAAAGAGTAGCAGGTTTAGATATGTTCTCTCTCCTGGACAGTTTTTCGGGATACAACCAGGTCATGGTTTCCCCAGACAACTAACTGAAGATAGCTTTCAGAACCCCTTAGGGTACCTTCGCCTACAGGCGGATGCCTTTTGGGTTGATTAATGCAGGAGCCACTTTTTAGAGAGCTATGGATATACCTTTCCGAGTTTTAATGCATGATTTTGTCGTAGTTTATCTTGATGATATCACCATTTATTCAAAGAAACGACATGAACATCTTCTCGCTCTTAAACAGGTTTTTGAACGTTGCAAGAAGTACGGGATTTCCTTGAACCCGAAGAAATCCATATTTGCAGTGACAGAAGGAAAGATTCTGGGATTCATTGTCTCGAAGGAAGATATGATAATAGACCCTGAACGCACTGACGCAATTTCAAAAATCGGTTTTCCTAGTTCGCGCAAAGCAATGCAATCTTTCTTAAGTAAGATCAACTTTGTACGTAGATTTGTACCAAATTTTGCACAGATAGTTAAACCTTTGCAGCTTTTAGTTAAAAAGGATGTACAATTCACCTGGCCACAGGAATAGAAAGATGTGTTTGTTTAAATTCAAAAATCTATTGCCAAAGCGCCTGCCCTAATGTCCTTGGACTTTGAAAAGGATTTCATTTTGTATACCTTTGCTACTGATTTCTCTTATGCAGCTGTTTTGACACATAAGCATGACAATGACGCTGAAATTCCAATATCTTTCATGAGCTCAACGTTCAAAGGAGAAGAGCTTAATTATTCTCAAATCGACAAGTAGGCCTATGCATTTTATAATTCTGTTAAGCATTATAGGCCCTATTTGTTGAAATCCAGAATGAAGGTCATTGTACCTTACTCTACCATCAGGAATGTGCTTATCCAAAAAGAGTTGGGGAGAAAAGGGCTCATTGGATGATAGCCCTACAAGAGTATGATCTTGAAATCAGGCCAACCAAAATAGTCAAAGGGAAAGGCCTTTGTCTTATTACCACTCAGTAAAATGACCCAGTACAACAGCAGACCAAATGGGAGCGGGCAGAGGATCTCCCCACAGGTTTTGTAAATGCTATTGACACCTCGACATCGGAATGGTAGGAGCATATCAAGTTTTTCTTAAACCATGGGTTTGCTCCTGAAACCCTTGATTTCAAAAAATGCAGGGATTTAAGATTGAAAGGTGTTTTGTATCAGTTTATTAATGAATTTTTGTTTAGAAAAAACTATGATGGCATTTTCCTTAGGTGTTTGGAAAAACATGAAATTGATGATATTCTTTTCCAATTTCATGCAGGACCTGCTGGAGGTCATTTCTCAGGCGAAACAACAGCTCATAAAATTCTCAGGGTAGGTTATTACTGGCCTACATTGTTTAAGGATGCTTATGCTTATGTAAGGAAGTGCGAACCATGTCAGAAGTGTGCAGGAAAATTCAAGAAGCCTGCTTTTCCTTTGCAGCCTATCACTATTCAGTTCCCATTTCAACAATGGGGATTAGATTTTATTGGACCTATCAATCCGACCCTTCCATCCCGATCATCATCTTATGCATGTCTTATTTGTTTAATTGAGATCTGGGGTATAACTGAGTTTTCTTATCTCATGTTTCATGGTTAAAACAACATATTATAATAACCTGCTCGACTTTATCTGCTCTGGATCCTTTTACAAATCACCTTGATAATAATAATTTTCCCAATCAATGTAAATTACAAGGTGGGGGATCTTAGTTTAAGCCATCCCATTAGGTTCATAGGTGCTTAGTGGAATGACATCTTCACATCAAGCCACCACACTTGGAAGATGACTCTCAGTTCTACTGGGAGGTGGAAGATCCTATCACAGGTCGGTCCATTCATGATCTGTAAAGCACTGGTGAGTAACACTACTGATATACAGTTACCAAGCCATGGTAGTGCCTTGTGATTCACACTTCAATAAAATCTTGTTTGTTTTGTAAGACACCGGTTGTATGTAGGGACAAGGGGGTCTTATCACAAGCCATCCTTGCTATGATCATGGGTCTGATCCTGGACTGAAATTATCATTACATGGTTACCAAGCCATGGTAGTTGCTTTCAGTTTCACAGCTAGAAGACAAGGAGTCTCCTTACCGAGCTCGCTTGTTCAGTTTCCATATTAGGCTTGTGAATGGAACTGCTAATATCTGATCACCAAGTCAGGGCAGTGGTCCTATATCAACAAGGCCCTACGGACTGTTTTATGTTGATCTAAAAAATTAAAAAATTAAAAATAAAATGAGAAAAGATATGTATATGGAAAAATGAAGCATTGTAAATAAATAAAATTTCAATAGATCAAGGTGATCTGTAATTAGGACACCCATGAGAAACTCTGAGTTTATCTCTAGGTTCAAGATAAGCTGGTTTTACATGATTACGTGAAGGTAAATAATCCATGTTGTTCTTTGAACCTCCTTATCAGATTGGCATTATCTCTCACATGATCATGTATGGGAGTGTACTGATTTTGTGATTCTTGTATATTAAACTGTCTCTTTTTGAACATCTTCTAGAAGTTCAGGTTGAAAAGTTTTGTTGACTGACATACTTTCTTTAGTTGATTTATGTTGTAGAGATAACTGGTCCGTCCTAGCCAGTCGCCATTTGTTGTAGGCACAACAAATCCCATGCTTTAGGTAAAGCACGTGAGCCCCAAATTTTTAATAAATACAAAGGTATTTGGGTAAGTGTTTCTTTAAACACCAGATTCTTCAGTGTTATCCCTGTCATCCTTAACCTTACCTTTGTCTGGCCTGATTGCCATTTTTCTAATAAATTTTCTAAGTGTTTTGGTATGGAGGAAGCCGTTAATTTTGAGTATTTTGTCTTATGTTTTCACCATCCCAAAACCCGACGGTTTGCGCACCCGAACCCCGAAACCCGAAAGGTGCGAGTTGTGGGATTTCGTTTTTATGCTTTTTGTTTGTTGTCAACCCGACACCTGACAGCTATGGGTTGCGGGTTTTCCTTTCAATAATTTTGGGATATGGCACCCGAAACCCGCCATTGCGGCTTTCAGTTTTCGGGAATTCATTTTGAGTTTTAGTCGTATTGTTGTTCCCGAAACCCCAAACCCGGCTTTCGGGTTGTGGCTTTCGGGAATTTATTTTGCGTTTTCACGGATTACCATCCCGAAGCCCGAACCCAACATTTCGGGTTGCAGCTTTCAGGAATCATTGTTTTCGTTAATTTTTGTGGTTTGCGTTCCTGAAACCCGACTTTTCGGGTTGCAGCTTTCGGGAACCCAAATAAACCTTGTAAATAAAGCACCCATCACCGAATCCCAAATCCCGAATCTGGAAATCTTAGCCGTTCGTTCATTCTAAATCTCATGGTCATGATTTGATCTAGTAAATTCCATAAATAAGGGTTTTCTATTTTTCTTTTATCATTTTTACTTCTGAAAATTACTACGCTGTGCCGATTTTTACTGTGAATTTGGTTGCTAAGGGTCGTTATTACCAGTTTTTTAGTTACTTTAGGTTGGGTTGTTGCCATTGATGCATTATGCGTTTAGTAGTTTGGTTATTTTCAATTCAGTAATGACCTTCTTCTGTTATTTGATTGGACTCCGCAAGGCTCTGTAAATTATACCTTTTATGTCTCTCAGGAGATGCTTTGGTCATTCTGTTAAATCAACGATTTGGATCTGGTTTGACAGGTGAAACTAGGCTTCCAGTTTGTGTACTGAAACTCTTGTCTTAGTCATTTCTCAGTCAGCTCTCTTGTCATAACTCCCATTTTCGTCTCAAATCCAAAGTCATGATTGTTTATGTGAACAAACTTGTAATGATGAGCTTTCAAATGCAATTTAAGTCATGTGAGTCTCGATTGTATTTGTACTTTCGCATGGATCCAGATCTAGTTAACACATGTTATAACTCATTTCATTACAGTCCGGATGATTGCAGTGTCCTAATCGTAATAATTTGATCATTACAACTGGTTCTGCTCAATCATTAACATCCTATCAGTTGGCCTTAAATTAGTAACAAACATGAAACCTTTAGTTCGTCCTTTGTATTCTTTAAGAGGAAAATTTGCATGTTGATGTTGTAAGTTTCTTCTTGATGCATTTGGTATGAGCAATATGCAAACAGGAAATGAATCGCTTGATGCATGTTTTGAAGATGAGGAACTTCAACCGTTGCTATATCAAGAACCTATGTCACCACCTTTTGATGCAAGTATTCCTGATATGAGCAGTGATGGTGAAGAAGAAGATTTTGAAGCCCTATCTGTCTACATGCAACGCCTTGAAAAGAAGGAAAAGAAAACTCCTGAAGAGCCAACTGACCAAGATGATACTATTGTACGAGATTTTATAATCAACGAAGAACCTGATATTCCGCCAACTCCTTCTGAGGTGGATCCCTTGATGGATTTCTCTGTTTTTGAGGATGTCGCTCATAATCCAGAAGTTCCCACGGAAGATCCTCTAGAAGCCAAATTGTTTGTTGTTGATAGCCAGCATTTAAGTATTGAGTTTTTGCTATGTCATGAAGATCTCTTTTAATTAGAGGACGAATCCCAAGAAATTATTTTGTTTGAAGGGTCATGAAAATCATGAAAGCCGGGAAAGTGGCAAGTGGCAGGATTTTCTCGATTCATAGTCTAATTTGAATTTTTGTAATCCCTACCTATGTGTAATTTCCACCTGCACTTTTTTGTAATTTCCTATTTAAGGAGCAATGCTTCTCGTAGTTAAGAGTTGGTAATTTTGGAGTTACACATAAGCAGGAGAAAGGCTGGGGATACTCTGTGCATCAGAGCTTTTGTAATTTCTGTACAAGACTCTTTTAATCAGTAAAGACATCTTTTGATCTATTTCTTGTTATTCTTCAAGTTTATTTGAGAATTGTTGGTTGTGTACTTTCAGTTTGTCATCTACAATCAATGTTATCATTTTGCATATATATGTAATGTATGGATCTGTTATATTGGTTTCCCTATATGACTGATTGATGCTGAGAGGTATTTCATTGAGTTTATTCAATATCAATACTTTCTTTATCGATTTCTGCAAATGATTCATTGCACATAATAATCATGGTTAATTTTTCGATTGACAGAATGATTACAGATTGAATCTTGAAAATGATTAAGTACTTGAATTATTGTCTTTTAATTTTCATTAATGGATTCTGATTTAAGTTAATAAGTAACTCATCAAAGGAATTTTTGTTGAAGGTGGTAATTTACTTGTTTATCATACCTCAAGGTTGATCTGCACAATATCAAGCTTTCTTTTTAGAATAGGACTAACTCAGATTAGTTTCCTTTTCTGAAATAGGTTAGGTTAGGTTAGCTTTACCATTTTCACACCCTTGTTTTCCTTGATTGGAAAACTGACCTAATTGGTCAAATCACCAACTCTTAGAGTGCCAGCAGAGGCCGAATATCCGTGGGGGATCACCATACCAAACAGGCTGGGGAGAAAACTGCCATCGCGCAAGGTCTTTCGAAGCCTTTCAGCTTGGGTTTTCTTCCTCTGTTGGGATCCTTGGAAACATTCCAGCACCTTTGCATCTAACCTGCACAACCAAGGAATCAACAAGCATCTAATTTGGTTTAAGTCTACTTTGGCCATGGAAAAATTATGGATAATTTTAACTGGAGATGGGCTCTGGAGATATCTAATAACAGAAAAATATATTAAGAGCTAGACTATAACACAGTGGATTCAATCTCCAATGTTGAAGGTTTCAAATGCTTCAATTATATGGAGGAATTTAAGTAAAACCTTTAATCTTCTTAGTATTGGTCTATATTGGAAGATTGTATGTGGTTCTCATGTTTTAGTGGGGGTTGAGCATTTTATAAATGACTAAGGTAATCATGTATTGTCTAATAGTCTTCTTTCATTACTCCATAGCAAAAACATTCAGGTTATTTCCCAGTCTAAGAGAAGAGATAATATTGGGAAGGATTCACCATAATGGATTACTGCTAGAGAGATGGATTTGGAGGAAGATCATGCTACAAAATGGGAAATTTATATTATGGTCCTCAATAGAGCAATAATTAGGTTGAGGAATGAGGACAATAAGATTGTTTGGAATTGGCATAACTCAAATGGTATAATGAATGCCAAAAAGGCCTATGAAGCTATCATCGCTAAGGTTGCTATTAATGCTCCAAAATGGTGAGTTAAAGCTCTACAGAAATGGAGAATTCCTATAAAGATAAAATGCTTTATATTGCTCAGTTTTGAAAATAAAGTCCTAACCTAGGATAACCTACTCATAAAAGGATTTTTTGGTCAAGGTATGTGTATCCTTTGCAGAAAAGTGATGGAGTCTATTTCTCATATATTTGTTCATTATGATTTCTCCATAATCATTTGGACTGAAATTTGTAGAATATTTAACTTCCAATATGAGTGGGGAAATAAGGATCTTGAAGACTGTCTTTTTCACTGGTTTCGTAATAATGTGAACTATAAAGAGCTTCCTTTATTCATGATATGGGAAGTTTGAAAGTTCTGAAACCAACTTATTTTTTAGAATACCAAACCTTTTCTACATCTAGTTTGTTCAAGGATATCATCAATGTTTTTGGCTTTTTAGAAAGAGAAGAAGATACAAAAAAGAGGATCCTTTCTTTTCCTTGTATGGAATTCAATGTCCGTCATGGTTCTTCTGATGGTGTTGAGAAGGAAGGATTGTGGAGCTGGTTTGATTTTGAACATCAAATCTAGTCATTTTATCAAGTTGTGGATGAAGGAAGGGTATGGAACCAATACAAAGGCATAGCTTATTGCCTTATGGTGCCTCCTATGGTTCACTAGAAGAAGAGGAGTTGACAATTTGTTGTTGATTGGTGACTCGAAGGTCATAATTGAGTGGGCTAGTGGAAATTTCAACCTCAAAGTTGTTGCTATTGATCAATGGATTAAAAGAGTGAAATAGTTTTTCCAAAATCTCTTTTCCACATGTCTACATGGAGCTAAACATGGAAGCATATTGCCTTTCCAAGAAGTCTATGGGAATTATGGACGGTTTACTATTTTATGAGTTTGTTGACGAACTCTTGATAAATAAAGGCCATCTGTCTCTTTATCAAGCATATTGTCTTTTGGTTCTCTCACTGATTATCTTTTTGTATTTAGCAGTTTCCAATTCATTGTTTTGTCTTTATGTTTCAATAATGTATTTTGAAGAAATATAATGTTTATTAGGCAAGACATTCTCGCAATTATATTGACATACCAATGAACAATGTTTGATTTAACTTTGATTCTAATGAATAGCAGATTACTTTTTTTGGTTTTGGAAAAAAGACAAAAACTTTAATAATAGGATTGAGATTGAATTGTTTTACATCAACACTTGCAATTATATTGACATACCAATGAACAATGTTTGATTTAACTTTGATTCTAATGAATAGCAGATTACTTTTTTTGGTTTTGAAAAAAATACAAAAACTTTAATAATAGGATTGAGATTGAATTGTTTTACATCAACACTCTTAAATCGAGTATAATCCAGCTCCATTACCATTTATTGGACTACAATGTCGGTGAATATAGATGCGTAAACGTGTGCATTTTTAAGGAGAAGTATTATATGTATTTGAAGAGAAGTATTCTATATTTGCTTGAATTTTTGAAGATAAGTATGTTAGGTGGGTTTGTTTTTGTTTTTGTTTTTGAGCTTGTAGAAGTTTTTGGTTTTTTATTCTTCCATTTATAAATGTTTTATTCTAAGCTATAAAAATTTTGATTGTAGGGTTTTAAATATATTTTATTTTAAAAATGGATGATGAAAAATACTCTTTCAAAACTCAATTGAAATTGGCATTCAAAATTGATTTTGAAATCTATTTGATACTTATCTACCGCTTCTTCAATTGCATTAAAACTCAATTGAAATTGGCATTTAAAATTGATTTTGAAATCTATTTGATACTTGTTTACCGCTTCTTCAATTGCATGGAGGGAAGGGAAAGATGTTTTTATAAAAGTCAACAACGTCTATCATGACAAACACCGCGGGAACTCGTCATAAAACATATGGTTTTGTGGACGGTGGATTGCTATGCAGAAGGAAAATACAGGTTCTCTGACTGTTATGCAGTACTGTACTAAGTTTAAGGATTTCTATTTATATAAGTTAAAATTGAAAAATGGTATGTAACATTTTTGGCGGATTTCTATTCATATAAGTTAACATATTTCGATACATTATTTTGAAATATAAACTCATGAAAACCAAAGAACAGACAGTGAATTCAAATAATAACTTCTTGGCTTCATTCATTTTAACTTCAAATCAAATACAATCGCCAACAGGAACACGCAGATGGAATGTCTAACAGAAAAAGCTAAAAAGTAAGCCAGAGATTCACTGACTACGCACAGACGATTCCCAATTGCTAGAGGGAACACTTGATCAAATTTATGCCGTTTTAAAGCATCACAACAAACAGATCATTGTGCAGAAAATTTGATTCTCAGGAGATCAAGTGGGCTCTTTTTTGGCGGTTCATGAATATCATTTTAAACAGTAGTACATAGATCAATTACAAAGCAAAGATGGGGAGCAGTCAGGTAAAGTAAGATAGTGACAACAGATTCTAGTGTAGGAAAATGTGTAAAAAAGCAATGAGAACGAGATCTCCGTTTTTCAATAGCAACCAAGATTTTAAAAAATAGTCCATTGTCATAATCAATACTGAAGCTATCACACATCTGAACTGTCCATTTTTAGATGATGTAGCCTTTTCTGCCCTTTCATTCATCTTATGACGGTCGGGCACATTTCTCAATTCACCCTTTCATTAACATTGAAAACTATGCCTTGCGTGCTTACTGACTCTCTGTTACAACTGCTATAGTATTCAATTGGCCTCCGTAGAACACTGAAGCTGGTCTGGTCACCGTTGTTAAGCAGAATTTAACTGGTCACATGTATGTAGATGACTTGTCTACAAACGATGCTATTCACCCAAAAAAAAGAAGCTTTTCAACTGTATTTTTCTCACTGTTATAAATAAACAGTTCTATATAAATCATTATATACAGTTTCAACTGCCGTGTAGATCAGTTTGTAATAAGGTGCAATACTCATTGATACTCATTGTGTGCTTCAAACCTGAATTGACACTGTGTTACTTTGTAAGTCCTATTTGTAATATTTTATGAGAGATTATAATCTGAAGCAATACATTAATCAATTGTAAAAAAAAAAGAGGAGACAATCAATTGTAAAATTGTTGCAAATAATAATTCTTATTAATATCTAAAGGCTCTTGCTTAATAATAATTCTTATTAATATCTAAAGGCTCTTGCTTATGGAATAATGATCAATGAGTCAATACATATAGCTTAGGAGAGTGGTATTTTGGGAAAGAAATCCATGCAAAGAAAGTACCCAATTCTCACCAGAAATCAAGGAATAAAGCTGCTAAGTTGAGCTTAACTGCATGCAAGCACAAAAGCAATAAAACGCTATCTTAAGCTAACTGGATGCAAGCACAAAAGCAATAAAACTCTATCTTAAGCTAAGAAAGCACAAACTCACTAAAACACTATATTAAGTGAAGGAAGCAAATAGATAAATTAAAAAATTGCAAAAATTAACAAAGATGCTTATACAATGGGCATGGCCATGGATATGTATACAAACCATAGTAGCATAATTGGAGTATACAAATATGGCCATTGTGAGAGGGGGAAACTAATTATTAATCATTATTTTAATAAGAAAGTAATAAATTGAATAGTATTTTTGTTTTATACTCTTAACTAATTAAAGTTTTTTTTTTTTAATTTGGTAAATTCCTAATTTAATTTAATTGTCCACCGGTCTGGTCACCGTTGTTAAGCAGAATTTAACTGGTAACATGTATGTAGATGACCTGTCTTTTGTGTACTTCAAACCTGAATTGACACTGTGTGCTACTTTGTAAGTTCCATTTGTAATATTTTATGAGAGATTAGAATCTAAGCAAGAAGCAATACATTAATCAATTATAAAGAAAAAAGAGGAGACAATCAATTATAAAGAAAAAGAGGAGACAAGAGTAAAATTATTGCAAATAATAATTCTCATTAAATATCTAAAGGCTCTTGCCCATTGAATAATGATCAATGAGTCAATACATATAGCTTGGGAGAGTGTTATTTTGAGAAAGAAAACCATGCAAGGAATGTACCCAAATTTCACCATAAATCAAGGAATAAAGCAGCTAAGTTGAGCTTAACTGCATGCAATCACCATAAATCAAGGAATAAAGCGGCTAAGTTGAGCTTAACTGCATGCAAGCACAAAAGCAATAAAAGGCTAGATTAAGTTAAGAAAGCACAAAGTTAAGAAAGCACAAACTCACTAAAACGCTATATTAAGTGAAGGGAGCAAATAGATAAATTAAAACTTGCAAAAATTAACAAAGATGCGTATATAATGGGCATGGGCATGGGTATGTACACAAACCATAGTAGCATAATTGAAGTATACAAATAGAACCATTGTAAGACAAGGAAACTAATTATTAATAATTATTTTAATAAAAAAGTAATAAATTAAATGGTATTTTTGTTTTATACTTTTTTTCTTATCTTTTTAAACTGGTTTTCCTAATTTAATTGTGCCCTATTAATAATCCTTATCCATATCTGACGTACCCAGAATATTCGACTAATTCCAATTTGAGGAAACCAGATGCATACAAGTTGCATACAATCTATGCAATACTTTGATTATCATATAAATATTTACATTCTTTACATTTTGAACCAATGAGTCTGATGCCATGCACTAATATAAATATTTCAATCCATACAATCTTTACGTTTGAACTGATGGATCTGATGCAATACTGTGATATAGATATTCCAATCCATACAATCTTTACTTTTGAACCGATGGCTCTGATACAACTCAACTGTAACTTGTTCTGAAATTTGATTGGAAATGTTATTCCTTTTAAGGCTGCAATATGGATGATGCTTCCGCCATCATTGACAAGGACATAAAGAAAAGCAGACAACTGATATCAGATGTATTTTCCGTAGTGAACGATTGGAACACTTTATATATATATATATATATATATATATATATATATATATCTTTGTGTTGGGATGAAGCAAATCAAAAGTATCTGACTGCATACCCATTGATGGCAGGCAGTTAAGTGGGATGACGATGATGAGTTGATAGGGTACTTTTCCTATGGATTGCAAGGCCATTATAATAACATACAGAGGATGCAGAGAAACTGAAGTGAAGGCGAGCTAACAGATAATAGACACGCTTATCGATCACCGATCACGGATATACTACATGCTCTCTCGTGATGTCAGACTGATGTTTCGCAAGTGGATTTGATGAAGCTTTTAACAGAGCTAGTAATGGTCGGAAGAGAATCCCAATTACGTCGAAAGTTTCAGCATGACCTTATAATATCGTGTGGACATGCAATGACATTGAATCCTGAAGTACCGTGTTGAAATGCGTTGGCTGCGTGAAGTCTAATTGCTTTTACTTTGATAATCCATAAGAAGCGACTGATGGTCGTGGTACTACCTATGAGCTTTAAAGCAGACGTCTCGATTATAGAACTCAATAATACCTTATTGAATAGAATAAAGTGAACTTACTGAACCAGATATCTAAAACAGAACTCAAATATCCAGAAATATAAAACTCTAAAAATGGTTCCTTACCAGATCCGAATTATGTATATATACACTTCCATGCATGGATTTTTATTGAGAAGAAATTATCAAATTGGTTTGAATAATCCTATCATAGCTCTACATCTACCGAAAATCAGGTCACATGTCTAACTATTTATTTATTTTCACAAGGCTTTAACATCAAAGGAAAGATTAGCACACTTACACTGGATTATATCATATCATAACTTTATATGTACACACAAAAAGAAAACAAAAACAAACAAACAACAACATATGTAATACTAACGATATCCAACCATTTATCCATCTCCACAAGGCAATAAACCTCAGTATACACAGAGAAGCATACCAACAACACCTTTCCAATTCAGGCTAAAGAAATAACCTCATGTCTTGAATCAACTATTTTTTTTCTTTGTCCATATATAGTTTGTGCTATATATTTTAAACATTCTCAAAATATATAGTTTGTGAATTCTCAACTATTTTTTTTGTCTGTCCATATAGTTTGTGCTATACTTTTTAAACATTCTCAATATTTCAATTGGATATTAGAATTATTAATAGGTAAACTTATTTAAAAAAAAAGTAAAACGTATAGGTCTATCTTAAAACTAGCGTAGATCCTTCTTAACTTTGGCTCTATCAAGCACTCTATCAAGGGCCCAGAGGGACCAAATCTCTATAGGTGCAAAGCGCAAACCTTGAGGAAAGGTTTGCCTCCATTGTAATTTCCATTATAATTGTTGAAGGCACCAACTATTCCAATTTGAAATCATGTTGTAAATGCTTACATTAATCCTACAAATATGCAAAATTTTCATTAATTAATTAATTATAAAGTAATTTATTTTTTACCAAAATATAATTGTCTAAGTGCCAACTGGTCCATGTTGTAAACTATAACACATAAATCCTACAAATAAGCAAAAGTTGCATTCATTAACTAATTATGAAGTAAAATACTGGCAATTTACCCAAATATTATTAATTTGCAATTATCACAAAGCTAATAGCTAACTTATTGTTATATTATTAACTTAATAATACATAGTTAATATGTTCTCCAAGAATATATGCATCTCTTGTAAATCAAATCAAGACAAGACTATCTAATACACAAAGATTTACTTTCTTGTATCTGTTTATGAAAATATTTATTTAAAATGTGATGATGTGGAAATTGTAATTGAAATTGGATGTATATTTTTCACCTTAAAAAATATGTATCTTGATATTCAACAATTCAACCTATATTTTTATAAATGTATTTTACAATCCACCCAATTTTAATTTGAGCCAAAGTGTGCTTGGTTTTATATATTATTTGTATATTTAGTTTTTGAAGCCATGTGCCACATCAGTGAGATAGACATGACACATCTCATCCACTTTGGGCTCTAGAAAGTGCCTCTCGATGCAATGATACACCCACATGGATAAAATTTCATGATGTGTAAATAAGATAAAAAAATTAGGACTTAAAAATTGGATTTGTCTGTAGGGCTTATAGATCCTTGTTTAAGATGGATCTATGGTAGTCATATTTATGGCCTCTTATAAAAATATGTTTGATAAGTAAAACTACTAGTAATCTATTCTACCACTAATTCACATATTTCCTTTCTGTCCACTAATATTTGATCCCTTGCCTAAACCACATTAAAGAAATATCCAATATCTTTATAAGTAGAAATGGCACCCTCTTATTCCATACATACTTGGTGAATTGTTGAAATCAAATAAAAAAATCTCCAATAATAAGTTTTATCCTTTTTTATACAAATTCTACATGCATCTATTTCTTCTTACACTAAGAAATTGGGATACTATCATGGTTGTACTTCATCTTATAGAGCACATGGAAGGGAGTAAAACATTCATTTGGAAGGTATCTTTACTTCCCTAGGTAAACCACATAATCTCTCTTGTGGTTGAAGAGTGTGTATCTAACTCCTTGTTAACTAGTCCATTTTCTAATGCAATCTCCACATTATCTCTTATCTAATTTCTCCTACCTTAGGGATTGTCTTTATAACCACATCCTATAATTCTTTGCTTAAGTGAAAATCTAGAAACAAGTGCACACTTTATATTCATTGTATTGAAGGACCCTTCTAGAACCTCTTTTGTAGGTTCTCCCATGTTAGTATTTTCTTACCCAATATGAGCAATAATGTTTATGCAAATACGTCCCAATAACTAGGGTCAGGTTATTGACAGAGAAAGGAAAGAGAATAACTACTCTAAATTTCAATTTCAGTCAAGTACTCAAAGATAACCAAGAAAGGGAAGAGAGGAATATCTTAGGGAAATTGGTTGGTCTTCTCATTTGTAATGTCCCCAGTTTGACCCCATGGCATTAAATCATAAATGATCTAAATTGTTATAAAATCATGGTTAGGAGCTCAAGGCCAAGGCCTCGCCATTGATTTATTGATGCATATGGTTTGCGTGCTGGCCAGGCAAGTTGGAATTTCAACATCATGTAATATGCATTTTAATAAAAATACCCACAACTAGCTATGCAATGCAACAAAGAGATGGGGGCATGATTTTACAAGGAATTGGGAGGGAAAACATTCAAACCCTTGAGCCAACCCAAGTCAAACCAAGTGTCAATGAGAGAACCCATCAAACCCTCAACTACCCATGTTGACTTTTGTATCCAATCATTGATTTCTCCCAAGAGTTGGTTGAGGTAGTTAATGCCTTGGGAATGGAGAGGTATGGATGTCCAAATTCGGGTATGAGCAAGCCACCCTTCATGGAAAATCGTGTTTTGTCTCCTTGGGCAAGAAAAGAGCCATGAAATTGCTCTCTAAGCCATTATTCACCAGGGCCTTGCTCCCTCACGCAGATCTAGCTGCCTGGGCGTTTTCCTCCATGGTTTTTCTGTGTTCTCCTTCATCTTTCTAGCTGGGAAGGGGTGTTTTTGTGTTGGTTACCAGTGGGGAAGAGAACAAAACATTTTTGGGTCTTCCTGGAGGCTGTTTGGGCTATTGGAAAGGATCATAACCAGTGGGAGAAATCGATTTTCTCCCTGGGGTTGAATTCTAAATCCCACAGTTCTTTTTGGGTGAACCACGAGTTGGGAGAGCCAATGTGGACCCTGTTTTGTAAACACCTCTGTTGTAAATGTGTATCCCTTCCCCATGATCATTTTGGTTGTGAGTAGACAGAGTATATTGGGGTATGGGTTATGGGTGTCCATTGCTTTGGCTTGAGCTTGAGAGTAAGCATCCAGGGTTCAAGTGTAGCTTGATAAACCCAGCTATGGAATGGCTTGGCTGAGATGAAATGAGTAATCAGTTATGAATGAGCTGGAATGTTCCCTTTTCCTTGAGGGAATCATGCCCAGCTCGGGGGTGGCAGTTGTGTTAGAGATTGATGCACACAACTGGCCTATGGTTGGGTGGAACGTTGCAGCGACATAGCTAGTTGTTTGGGACAGTTGCAAAATGGAGATAAGTGTTTTTATGCCTATGTATTTAATTCTGCACTATATTAATTTGATGACTATTGATATGCTGTATGCATGAGTAATGTGTGTGGATGTTTTAATTCCGTTGTGCATTATTTGTTTGATTTCCATCTGCACACATCTCTTTTAATGGTATGAATCTAATGAGTGGGATGAGTTTTATGAAAAGCCCCACGGATTGTTATCCTATTCCCTCTCTTATTGGGTCAGCAGGTGGGTACATTACATCATTTCAACATGTTATCTCACAAAAATATGTCTTTTGCATGTCTAGTTTTTTGTAAACATGCATACAAGTAACAATAGAACCATCCTAAAACCTTTTCAAACATCAATAAATGGAAATTAATGTGATATGTGTTGGTTGTGGATTGTAATTGCAATTTTTCCTTATTCAGGTGTCTTGTTTTAGCCGTGTTTGGATCCTAGTCCCTTATGGGGGGTGTGAGGGAGCTTTTCCACCCACTATTATTGCTTGGGAGTCTATGGGGGTGAAGAAACCATTGTTGGATCCCCTCTTGGATGGAATTCAGGGGCAATGCCCCCAAAGAGAATTTTTTGAAAAAATTGTCGTATAAAATGTTGTAATTTTGTATTCAATCTAGACCATTCATCATTATATTGTAGATATGATGGTAGAAGTTATGTTAGGGTTTTTATCCAGAGAAGGAAACCCTTTTTTATGTATGAGGGAATTGTATGTATTGTGGTAGTGTATGGTGAAATATTATTGCGACTGAGTGAGAGAGACTATGAGAGAGTGAAGAGGAGGTTGTAGCAGATGTGTCACAGGTTGTATCCCTTCATCTTGTTGGATGGAATAAAAGAAATGACTATCTATTTCTCTATGTATATATCCCATATTGGGTGAAGCACATGTATTGGTGTCTCCCTTGTATTGTTCTCTTATATGCTTTACTTCCACATTTATTTAATTTTATTGCTTCGCAATCTTGTTTCTAACAGTATGGAATCTTAACTAACTAAAACAACTATGGTGACATACATACTTCCACCTCCAATCATATAATTCATGAAGACATAAATCGACATGATTTTGGGGGGTGAAGAAGAGAGATCTCTAGGTTATTAATAACCAAAAGATGAAAACAACATCTTAGTAATATACCTGATATTTGCTACTAGCATCTTCTTCACCAATGTCTAAATTCCTCTAACATGGACCACTCATGGACTACTCCACTCCAACTAAGTTATTGATCATAAAAGAATGGGATAATCCAAGAGAATTGATATCATAAGTTTGGACCAAGGAAGCAAAAATTAGAAACTAGGGTTTCTAATGGGGGATAGGACCATACAAATTTCAAGAAAAAAATTATTCTTTGTCCTCTAGTGTAAGGGTGCTTGAATAGTGTTGGTTCCCCTTCTCCAATAAATAACCTTCTTGTTGGTCACCCTATATGTCAATTAATTACAAATAACACACAGGATGCTCAATATAGAATGTCAACCCAGGGTAGGTCTTTTATTTCAATGGCAATAAGCACAATCTATGCATAAACATGTCAAGAAGTTGATTAACTAAATGGAGATAATAATCCTACCTATCTGCTCAGCCAAACTCATTCCTTAAAGAAAACTAATCTACTCACACATCTAGGAATTCAATTACAACTATCTCCCTACAGAAATCAACCTAGTAGTAGTTACTGATCTAAGAATGAAAATGAACTAGATTACTTTTGCAAGAAGTTAAATCCTATAATTATCAAACTACAATATTCAATCTTTACCAAAATGATCCATCCAGCAGCTACTGTTACTCAATTACAATCTGTCTATTCTAATGAATTAAATGAAGATACAACAGCAACCAGAAACTAAACATAAGCTTGAACTCTAAATTGACAATTATTGGAAATCCTAGAAAGCATAAATAACTGAAAGGAATGGAAGATGAGCTTGGCTATTACAGCTGATTAAACACACATGCAATTAAATTGAACTAACCTACACAGTCGATTGTCACACCACTCTGTTACAGCTATTCAAGATGCAATCATAAACTACCAAAGGGGATGCTAGTATAAATTCTCTGTTGCAGCTAACCGTAATATCTACAATAATTCCACACCAAACAACAGAAAGGAAACTAGATTAATCTACCTACTTAAATCGGCTATCTCTGTGAGAAGGCGGGCCCTGGCCTTCTGACAGAGATGCCGTGAATCACCACAAATTAAGACACGGAAATGAAGAACTCTGCTCTTATATTAATGATGGAGATCAACAGTCTCAGCTCTTTGTTACAGATAATACAAAATGGTATTTGTCCAACCCCAGGCTACGCGATCCTTCTCATATTTATACATGGAGAATATAGTTTCATGATCCACTAAAATCATGCAGCAATGAAGATCTCTGATCTTCATGCTGCAGAGTTACAGCTAAGCTGTTACAACCGCATTGAATGAGGCTATTAATCATGAAGGATGTTGTTACTCTAGCAATTAATGGATCAGCGGATTTAGCAAACTGGAATGCGACTTGTCTGTTGCAGCTACGTTCTGTTTCAGTGGGGACCTGTTACAGATTTACGTGGAGGGATGCGATGTTCCTTGGAATATGAGGAATCGGGCCTTAAAGAGTAACAACTAGCACCATTTGGATGATACACCTATGCTTTAGACTTTGACTAAATGAAATCACACAAGTTAGCATAAATTAAAGACTAGAATCCAGAACCTTAACAATCTTATGCATAAAAAGAATAAAGCAATAATGAATTATACCTGTCAATATTATGTGTTGGTCTAGAGGAAAGGCATATACATGGATTGTGAAAATAGGATGTAATCAGGGAAAAATGATGTAATAAGGATGGCCAAAAAGGGACAATTCTTGGACCCAACATCTCCCCCCAACTATCCGATTGCATGTCCTCATGCAACAACCTCCACTAGTCTGAATCTGATTCTGAGTTGTATGTGTGAAGAGTGGTGAGATTGTAGGCAAATTCTGGTGCTTCCCCATGAGGCACAAACCCATAGCAGGCTTTCTGTTTCTCCCAACACATCTTCTCTTCTTCTTCAGTCAAAGCATAGATATTCCTGTAGGGACTCACAAGCAGCCATATGAGGGGGAATCTGAATCTTAATCCAATCCACCAAGGTCCACATTTTTCCATGCACTGCACATATCTAGGAAACCTTGTCAGGGCTTGCTTGAAATTCTTGAAGCAGTATGGGTTCCTTTCCTTTAGAGATGAAGAAGAATATAGCCATCTGTATTTACTACCCTCTAGAGCAGACTGCTGCATATTGAGAATCATCGGGACATAGGTAGTGAGGATTTTCCATAGCAAATTTTCAAATTATTAGGCAATTTTAGGAACCCTAAGAGATCCAACATGATTTTCTATGAGTTCTCTTGAATCCCGAGGTTCACCCCTAATTCATAGAGTAGACTCCTCATTCTTTGTGATAGTTTGGAAAGCATCTCGCCATTTTACATGGTTGATGAAAAAAGAGGAAAATTCCCTCAACTGAACATCCCCCAAACAGGGCAAAGGGTTGGAAGGAGAGTCAATGTAACAAGCCCTATCATGTAAATATAATTCACATAACAAATACTGATCCTCAAAGTCACTTCCGAGAAAAGTTTCTAAGAACTGGGAAGTTGTTGCTAGATCAAATGATCTCCCTTCCTTCAGAGCCCTAAATTTAAATAAAGTTGTCTACTCATGAAGAAAGATAGGGTAGGAGGGGGATGGAGCCCTACAACTCAGTAATTCTAGGGAGAGAGTATACATTTGATCTTCTTCTTGCTGCAGGATCTTAAGTTTCTTCAATTCTTCCAACTTTTCTTGAAATTTTTCCCACCAGATTTTCTGGAAGAATAACTCCTCAGCCCACTTTTCCCTCAACTCCCTGATGGTATTCCTATGCTCCTGAAGATAAATCATCCTTGTCCCACACTGAGCAATGTATTTCTGCCATTTTTCTAACTCAAGATTCAACTAAAGAATCTTCTTCTCTATCCATTGAATTCTCCTATTCTCTACATCCTTTCATCATCAGAGTCTAGATAAATGACTTCCTGGGAAAAATGTATTTCTACCTTGTCCCCCACTATACTAGCTTCCTCATTTTTCTTTGGCAGTGTAACAGTTTCATCCTCCATTGGTGTTGCAGTGACCTGTGCCTGTAATGCAGTCTCAGCAATTGATTTTGGGGATGCTGGTTCTTGTGTAACAACATCCTCTCTTTCCATTTCAACCTCAGCCATCTCAGTTTGTGTTACAGTCTCAACAAATGTTCTTAGGACTGCTAGTTCTTGTGTGACAGCATCATTTCTTTCCATTTCAACTTCATCCATCTCAGTTTGTGTTGCAACTTCAAGAAATGTTTTCGAAAACACTGGTTCTTGTGTAACAGTGTTTTCTTCTTGATCCTTGATGTCAGATATTGTTGTTTGAGTTGCAGCCTCACTATATATTTTCAAGGGTGCTAGTTCTTGTGTAACAACCCCCTACCTTTCAGTTTCTTCGAACTGCTGAGATTGTTCCTAGGTTATCTCAAATACCTCTGAATGATGAGACTGGTCCTGAAGTAATTCGGGTATCCCCTGATGGTTGGGACTACACTATTTCATCTCCTATATTCAAATCAGGGATCACTTCAATTTTTGGCTCATTTCCCCCCATCAATTCTATTTCTGGTGCCTTTTCTTCCTCCTGCTCTATCTGTGCATGCTTTTGTGATTCAAATCCCAACAACATAACTCTATGTACTGCTGCAAAGAATATGTCTCCACACCTTGGGAAAACAATCTCTCCTTGCTCCTCGTTTTCCAATACAAAAGATGATTTTTCTAATAAATTCGTAGCATCCAATAATGTGTTTAAATTCTTTTCTGCTTGTTTACCAGCTACTTCCTTCCATCTTTCCAACTCAGTCCGTAGTGTATGCACCTCCTCCTTTAATAATTCATTTTCAAACAAGAGATTTTCAATTTGGGGTTCTTTTATGGGAGGTTCCTGTGTAGCAGTAGGTGACTTGGGGTTTAAAATGGCAATTTATATATCTACCCTAGTTACAGGTGATTCCTCAGTCATAGGTAATTCAAATTCTTCCCTAATTGCTTCTGCTGTCTCTGCTACTTCTGTTGTTCCTGCTTTTACTGTTCCTGATGCTTCTGTTGTTCCTGCTACTTCTGCTGGTACAACTGCTTCTGCTGTTCCTGCTCTTCCTGCTGCTTCTGCTGTTATAGTCGATCTAGTCCTTATTTTCCTCACGATTCCCACTGGGTGTTCTTCACTTCCTACTGCTACTGATGCTGTGATAGCTCTAGTTTTTCTTTTCTTTACTGCAGTGGGTGTCTGACCCTTGTTCTCTAGCCTTTTTCTTCATTTCTTTGACACAGGGGTCTCTTCTTTAGTCTTATCCTCTTCAATAATGGTCCCTTTTATCTCAGGAGAGGCCACAACATCCAAAACTTCCACATTTCCTTCTCCTGCTGCTTTTGCCTGATACTCTTCCTCCAATTTCTACTTCTACATTTGCAGCTTCAACTGTCGTAGCTTTAATAGCTGCTCCAGTTTTAGCTTCTTCTGCCAGTACTATAACTGATGCCATCTCAGCTACTTCAACCACCACCCTTACTGCAATCCCAACTAGGTCTATTTCTTCTATTGTAGGGTTAGATGGTGCTATGGCCTCTAATGTCACTGCCTCCAGTGCCATGGTTTCCATTCTCATTTCTTCAGCAACAGGGTTAGATGTTGTTGCAGATTCCCCCATATTTACCTCATATTCATCCTCATTCTAGTTTCTTGATGCTCCAACCTCCCCCCAACTGGATTGGAGGAGCTCCAGTCCTCATTACCTTCACCAACACCCACCATTTCTAATGCAGGTTCTCTAATTTCCCGAACCCCAGCAAGAGATTGCTCCCAGGTTAAATTGTGGCGTGTAAGGGCCCTCAAGACTAACAATTTAATTAGGCCGTGATTGGTAAGGGAGGAAACTGGGTGTTGGGATGTCTTTGCATATCCAGCCATGGTTTGCAGGGCTTTAAAAAGATAAAATGGCATATTTACTAAATTTCCATGGCGTAAGTGAGACAATAAGGGAATTTCAGAGAAGGAAACAGTTTGGTACCTACCTTCACAAGAGATATATCTCTTCATGAAGATTTCCACTTTATCCCAGGGTCATGGTAATGATGCCAATTCTAACCCACGGCACTTTTGACGAACATTCTCCCCGACTACCAGAAATTCTCTCACAGCAGTCACATTATGTGCCTTCTGTCCAAATGACTTCTTTCCAACCCAGGGTAGGCCAGTAACTTTTGCGATAATTTCCTCTGTAACATCCATGCACAGTCCTCTAACCTCAGAGTGAGTCTCAGTCAGATTAAGGGAAAATTGTAATGTAGTTTCTGTGTGGAAACTATTCAACCGTTCAAAATATTCCATCCAACCTGCTACTGCAAAAATGTTAAGAACTTCTACATTGACACACACAGCCTCCGTATTCACAGGTGTTGATGTATATGTAACTTCGGAATGTATTTCATATATATGTATATTGTATTCCTATAGAGATGTTATTATTCCTCTATACGGAAGTGTCGTCATTTATATTGTAAGTGTTGCAACTTATACTTGATAGGTTATTAGACCACCTTGTTGGGGTCGACCCTGTATAAGTCATGTGGGTCAAAGGGTTATTAGACCACCCTAGTGGGGGTCGGCCATGTGGGTCAAAGGGTTATTAGACCACCCTAGTGGGGGTCGGCCCAGTCAGCATTATGTTAAGTGGTTAAGTTGAGGCCGACCTAGTTGACTAAAGGTCAAGTCAAGTTAGTGTATAAATAGAGAGTGTGTCTCTCTCATTTTACACATTCTATTCTCTCACTCACACTTGGGAGAGTGGCGCACTTGTGGTGGAGGAGGCTCTGCTGCTAGGAGAAGACTATCTCTTGTATTCTGGTTGTATCATTGCTCTATCTATCTCTGAGGAAGTTATTGGGGTTTTTCACCTGTATGGTTTTCCCCAAGTAAACTCTGTGTCTCTTGTGTGCTTGCATTATTGTGTCCATATGCTGTAGATTTGATGTACATGTTGTTCTCTCAGTTAAGATCCTAGATCAGATTGAAGTAAATTCTGAAAATTTAACATGGTATCAGAGCTAGCCTGAAAGAAGGCATGATATGGCATGTATGACACTTGTTGCACTTACGATACTAGGGCTTGATATAGCAAAAACTAGTCATTGTAGTACTTTTCTATAAATCCATTTTGGCGAATTTTTCAGATCTGAAACTTTTACAGGTCGAATATCAAATCCCCATGTACCTTGTGTCCAAAGGAAAACCTCTAATTCGTTGCACTGTGTGATTTATGATCTGTACAATATAGGGTTTCTGCCTCTTCCATATCTGAGTCAAAATCAGGTGAAAAAGGTCATAACTTGGGCTAGGAAGCTCCAAATGAAATTTAGTAAAAAGTGACCAGTAGTACACAGACTGTACTATCTCAAGAAAATTTTTCAGAGGCCGAAGTTGAACCAGTGACACGTGGCACACCATACAAGTTCGCTCTCCTGTATTATCCCATAAACAGGATATGTTGCAACACTTGGCATAACTCTCTCTCAGAGAATCCAATTTAGGTTAGACCTGTTAGGATGGAAAGATAACAGATCGGGCTATCTCAGAATTTTTTTTCAGATGCAGAAATTGAACCAGCGACACATGGCACACCATACAAGTTCACTCTCTTGTATTATCCCATAAACAAGTCACGTTGTGACACTTGGCATAACTCTCTCTCAAAGAATCCAATTGAGGTTAGACCTATCGGGATGGAAAGATAACAGGTCAGGCTATCTCAGGAAAAAAATTTAGACCCTGTGAATCGAAAAGTTCGGAGTTACACCAGAAACAATCAGGTACATATTTCTGTCAAAACATAATTTTTTTGAGCACCTTCATTCATGGCTTCTGGAATTTAGGGCTTCGGAGAAAGTTGGAATTTCTCTAATCAGAGACCACGGCTGGATTCTACTCATCAAAATCAAAATTTAGAGACCAAGATCAGATTTTTTGGTTGGGCAAAAGGATGGGCTTGATCAAACCCCAGTTCGGGACTTTGATCGGAAAGATGGAAAATTAGGGCTTCTGCAAAAACTTGGAATTTTGGAAATATGTGACCACGGATGGAAGCTCCTCAGAAAAATCGAAGCTTAGAGCTTTGAATCAAATATTTTGGTTGGGTGAAGCTCTGGGAAACTCAAACCCTAATTCAGGGTCCGCCCTAGTGAATCCAGAAATCTAAAAGGCAATTTTGAAGGGTGAAACTTTGCAGTTTTCAAATTCTGAATATACCAACTTGATCAGCTCATCAAGGCATATATTTTTATCCTTTCAGAAGTTTGAAATTCAAAGTTTGAATTTTTGAGGTTTCCTTGACAAATCCTAATCCAGCTCCAGGTCGAGTTCTTGCAAATCAAGTGGATTGTGTTAATACTAGAAGAAGATGGATTGGTCACCTACATAAGTGAAGAATTTCCTGTTTCAGAGGGAGATGAGGCTAAGGCCTTCCATAAGAATATTACAAGCAATCTTGATAGGTATGGCTTACAGGTATGTTTCATGGTTAATTTTATCATATGTTTGTCTTCATATCATTACAGTACAATCTTGATTAATTACTAGACTTGTCGTATCACCTTAATAGAAGATATTCATTGATTAAGGTTTTGACACTTATGAATGTACTAATGCATTGTTATGTTGTATGAGGTTTATGTTGTTCACTAACATAAAAGGTACACCAAGAAAGACAAATCATGTTCTACTTCAAGAACATATGATCATGGTGACATGAAGACAAAGATTCATCCATTGTCATGGATCACATAGAAGATCTACTTTCGAGGTATGTATAACTTGGTCCTACAATGGTTAACCTATGAGACATGCAGGTTACTAGCACAAGTCACTGAAGAGAACCAGAAGACATTATGCGGGTATGTTATACATAACTAGCTAGCATGCTAATCCAGGTATGTTTTTCCTATATCAAGCTAGAATCCTACCTTTTGTTAGGATCTTATACTGTTGTGTTGTTGATAATGATTATTCATGAAGTCATAGGTTTGAATAGTCATGGTTGTATGCATATTATGTTTCTTACCATAATTGATGATATGACTAACCAGAAGAATCATGAAGGTATAGGTTTGAGTAATCACGGGTTTATGCATTGATGATTTAACTAATCAGAAGAGTCCTATGATCAAATAAGAATATGCATGAGTAAAAGAAGACTTCCCTGAAACCTTGAATACTAATGTTTATTATCTGTGAATGATCATGACTATACATGTTTAAGATTATTGTGTTTTGATAGTATTAATATTATACTAATAAATGTGTGATTATGTATGAGACCTCAAGGATAACACAATGATGATACTAATAAGCATGCATAGTGATTAAGGATGGATGTAAGTTCAAGGATAACTAATCCAGGAAGCAAAGATCAAGAGGGAGCACACTCCAGTTGTTCTTGCAAGAAAGCAAAGGATCACACTTCAGTAGTTTCTACAAGGATGCAGATATTCAAAGGAAGTTGACCACTTCTCACAATCCACATCAGAATGGAGTTGCAAAGATTCAGAGGGAGTCCACCCAGCAACCATACAAAGCTTGTTGTGTAGGAAAGATTGTATACCATCACCTACAAAAGAAGGACTACAACATTTGTTCAGCAACAAAGTTATCTATTGAAAATATTGAAGATATTGAAGTTCCCAAGATCTGGGAAGAATGCCATGATCGAGGAGTACCAGTCGATCATGAAGATGTTTGGGATGTAGTCCCAAGACCTGAATGGGAGTCTGTAGTGAATTACAAGAGAAGCTCCAAAATCAAGCATGCTGCAGGTGGTAGCATAGAGACTTTTGCTCCTGTATCCATATACACTTCCATTAGATCAGTACTTGCTCAAGCTGCAGTGATGATAGGGAAGATACAGCATATGGATTTCAAGACAGCCTTCTTGAATGGTGTAGTCATACATGTGTGCAGAACTTGGTAGGATAGACAACTTTCTATCCATTTTCGGCTTTACCAAGAGTAAAGCGGATTCCAACCTTTACTACAAGGTTGAGGAAGGCAATCCAGTGATACTACTTCTTATGCGGATAACCTGTTTGTTATAGGTGAAGATAGATTGATTGCCGACACGCAGCGGAAGCTTGCTGCCGAGTTCGAGATGAAGAACTTGGGGATGATGCACTATTTGTTTTTGGCATGGAGGTGTGGCAGAGTGCAGATGGAATCTTTCTTGGACAAGGGAAGTATGCAGTAGAGATCCTGAAGAGGTTCGGGATGATGGATTGCAAGGCCATGGCCACACCTATGGCATCGAATCTGAAGCTTCTTTGTGATGCTTCATCTGAGCCGATTGATGTCTCTATGTATCGTTAGATGATTGGGTCCTTGATGTACCTGATGAAAACGAGGCCAAATATTTTCTTTGCGGTGAACACATTGAGCTAGTTCCTGACGGATCCGAGCAGTGTTCACCTGGTTGCTATAAAGCATGTTCTAAGGTACCTGAAGGGTACAGTGGATTATGGGCTCAAGTATGAAGCGAATCAAAAGTTTAACCTACAGGGTTATGTTGATTTAGATTGGGATGGAAGTGCTGCAGATAGGAACAGCACATCTGGATGCTGCTTTAGTATGGGATCAGGTGTGATCTCTTGGTTTAGCAGGAAGCAGTCCTGCGTAGCACTGAGTACAGCCGAAGCAGAGTATGTTGCGATAGACGAGCAGATTGTAGATGTGCTGATGAAACCACTATCCAGAGTGAAGTTCGAGTACTTCAGAGAGAGGCTTGGTGTTCTTCGAATTGATGACACTTCGAGGAAGAAGTGATGGACACATTTGCAGAGGCCATTCCAAGCATGTTGGAAGGAGGATCCTTCACATGGCTGTGGATGTAAGCGCTGGATGATGAGCATCAGGATGATGCTCCAGTTACTGCTCTGTATATGCATCAGGATGATGCTGGATATGATCAGTTGGATCATTTATATGTATATGTATGTATGCATCATGTTGGATGCTGGATATGATCATTTGGATCATTTATGTATGTACGCATCATGTTGGATGCTGAATATGATCGGTTGGAACATTTGTATGTATATTGTATATGCATCATGTTGGATGCTTGGACCATGTATCTGTATATGTATCAGGTGGATACATTGTATGATCAGGTAGATCATGTATGTTGATATGTATCATGTATGATCAGGTGGATCATGTATCTGTATATGTATCAGGTGGATACATTGTATGATCAGGTAGATCATGTATGTTGATATGTATCATGTATGATCAGGTGGATCATGTATTTGTATTTGTATCAGGTGGATACATTGTATGATCAGGTGGATCATGTATGATGATATGTATCAGGTAGATACTTGGTATGCATCAGGTAGATGCATGATATGATCAGGATGATCGTGGATGACGAGCTTCAGGATGTTGCTCCAGATGACTTGCAGCAGGATGTTGCAGTGATGATGATCAGGATGATCATGTATACATCAGGATGATGTATGGTGAGTATCAGGTTGATACTCTATGGCCATGGATCATGTTGTGTAGACGAGCATATAATTTGGCCCTCGGAGATTTGGAGATAGTCTTTCGAGGTTTTTCCTATGGCATATAATTTGGCCCTGGGATATCTGGAAAATGCTCTTTCGAGGTTTTGCTCTGGGAGGACATATAATTTGGCCCTGGGAGATCTGCAGATAGTCTTTTGAGGTTTTTCCTATGGCATATAATCTGGGCCTGGGATATCTGGCAGATGCTCTTTCGAGGTTTTTTCCTATGGCATATAATATGTCCCAAGGAGATCCGATAGGTTGCGCTGTGTGCCCGTAATAAGTCCTGGGATGCTCTTGCGAGGTTTTGCCATGACCACATATAATCTGTCCCTAGGAGATCCTATAGGTAGATATGTGTGCTCGTAACAGCTTGGGATGCTCTTGCGAGGTTTTGTGGTGACCACATATAATCTATCCCTGGGAGATCCTATAGGTAGATCTATGTGCTCGTAACAGCCTGGGATTCTCTTGCGAGGTTTTGTGGTGAGGTCACATATAATATGGCCCTGGGAGATCCTATAGGTAGAGCCGTGTTCTTGTAACAGCCTAGGATTCTCTTTCGAGGTTTTGTGACGCACGTAATAAGTCCTGAGGATTCCACAGTATGGCCAGTGATGACGAAGACCTGCAGGTGGTGGGCCTACATCCAGTATGAAAAAGGACTAGCTCTGTAGAACTTCCTATGATGAGTAGATTCAGAGATTGATTGAGATAGCAGCAACAGTGACGATGATGATGACTCGATGACGGTTATCCAGTGACGATGATCTAGAGAAGAAGACTTGTGCTAGAAGACATGTGTCGAGAAATACCTTCCTAGTTAAGAGGGAGTGTTGATGTGTATGTAACTTTGGAATGTATCTCACATATATGTATATTGTATTCCTATAGAGATGTTATTATTCCTCTATACGAAAGTGTCGTCATTTATATTGTAAGTGTTGTAACTTATACTTGATGGGTTATTAGACCACCCTAGTGGGGGTCGGCCCAATCAGCATTATGTTAAGTGGTTAAGTTGAGGCCGACCTAGTTGAGTAAAGGTCAAGTCAAGTTAATGTATAAATAGAGAGTTTGTCTCTCTCATTTTACACATTCTATTCTCTCACTCACACTTGGGAGAGTGGTGCACTTGTGGTGGAGGAGGCTCTGCTGCTAGGAGAAGACTATCTCTTGTATTTTGGTTGTATCATTGCTCTATCTATCTCTGAGGAAGTTATTGGGGTTTTTAACGTTTATGGTTTTCACCAAGTAAACTTTGTGTCTCTTGTGTGCTTGCATTATTGTGTCCATATGCTGTAGATTTGTTGTACATGTTGTTCTCTCCGTTAAGATCCTAGATCAGATTGAAGTAAATTCTGAAAAATTTAACAACAGGCTCATGCTGGATTGGGTTACCCATATCAGCCTCTCCTAAAAATTCAGAATGAATACAGCAATTACCAGTCTAGACGTGGGAGTGGCAACATAAGAACATGCAAAGGATCGTTAGAATTCGAAATTGGGTATTTTAGGAAAGTTGGTACAGGTATGAAATCCTAGTGAAATGAGACAGTTATGGACAATTGGCATAATTAGGGCATTTCGGTATGAATCGGGTAAGGTGCCAGGAATTTAATAGATGCAAACATGACTCTGACACATTCCCTGGTGGTTGAATGATACGGTTTCGTTAATCAAAGGCTAAGACAGTGCATAATCATTATTACTGTATTTAATTTCCTTCCAAATCATGTAAACATTTCGAATCCGTACCTTTGCATTATGCGTTCAGCCGTGAATTAATTATCAAAATCTGCCTTTGTCATCACCTCCATCTGAAACGAGCATAAATGCGCATGTGCTGAAGTGATGTGGCCACTGCCACCCAAGCTGATAGATACCCAAGACATCCCAATAGTTTTCTTCGTGGTAGAGTGTGATTGGATATTGTGGAGCAAGAAATTTAAACTGAATCTCAATTGAATCATTATTGGTGGCATCATGCGGAGAACAGGAAAACTGGAGGAGTCACAGCTGTAAAATTTAGTGGAAATGGTCAAGGTAGCGGAGTCGCAGCTGTACGGAAAAAGCTTAAATGAATGAAGATAGCAGAGTTACAGCTGCAAAATTTGGCGGAATGGGAAAAAGTAGCGGAGTCTCAGCTATACGGAAAAAGGTGAAATGAATGAAAATAATAGAGTCACAGCTACAAAACTTGGCAGAATGGGAAAAACTAGCAGAGTCACAGCTGCTAAAAAAACTAAAATGGTCAAAAATAGCGGAGTCATAGCTGCGGAATTTGGAAAATGAACAAGGTAAGGAGTCACAGCTGTGCATAATGGAGTAACAGGCAATTTTTGTAGCTAGCTGCTGAAATCCAATGAATCATCCATCTTCAAAGAGTTTTATTAGATTAGGAAAACAACGTAAGGTGCCTGCAGTCATCTGGCCCAGTCACGACTGTTGCTCCTCTAGTTAATTTCTGTGCACAGTTCTTCAAAACAAAACCCAATAAAATACAAAATGAAAAATAGATAAAATACAGAATGAAAAGAAACAATTATTTATGTACAAAGTAATTGTAGAAATTGCAGTTCTTAAAAATTTGTAGGGGTTGAGAAAAATCCCTGCCTTGGTGTTAACTGATATTCTAGATCAGTTGCAACATGTGAAACGAAGGCATCCTTTGAGATCAGTTTGTGATATAGTCGCGGTTGATGACCATTTGCAAATAACGGTGTCTTGTTTTCATCAATGGTGATCAACTGAACTGTTCCATTATCAAATACCCGATCTATCTGATAGGGGCCCAGCCATTGGGCGCGTAAATTTCCTTTAAAATCCCTCTTAAACCGTGAATCATACAACAGAGCCTAGTCTCCTTCTCGAAAGACTTTCTTCTTTATAAATCGATCATGCCACTTGGAGCACTGTTGTTATATTAAAGCTGTATGATGCACTATAGTTGTGCGCTTCTCATCCAACTCATTGAATTTATTTAGTCGGTCCCTCTGTGCTTCCGATAAATCAAGGTTTGCTTCTACAGCTGTTTTCAAAGTTCTGATTTGAAATTCAATTGGGAAAACAACATTATTACCATACACCAACTCATAAAGGGAAAAACTAGTGGTGTTACACCATGTAGTGCGATAGGCCCATAGTGCCTCTAGAATTCTCTCAGCCCAATCCTTACGATGGATTTTCATTGTTTTGGTTAAAATAGCCTCGATGACCTTGTTTGTGCTCTCCACTTGGCCATTGGCTTGTGGATGATATGGAGAGGTTATTTTTTGTTGAATATGAAATTTTTGTAACAGTGCTTCCAATTTGTGAGACATGAACTGTGGTGCATCATTTGTAATGATTTCCTTGGGTACTCCAAACCGAGTAAAATTTTCTTCATATAGGAAATCAATCACAACCTAATCATTAGCTTTGACTAAGGCCACAACTTCCACCCATTTGGTCATGTAGTCGGTGCAAACCAAGATGTGAACTTTCTGTTTTGAGGGAGGGTTGATAGGCCCTACAAAATCTAGAGCCCATCTATTGAATGGTTCAACCACAAGCTATGGATGAAGAGGCATCTCGTCTAATCTGTTCGGCTGGCCCATCCTCTGGTAGCTGTCACAAGCCTAAACATATTTTTTTGCATAAATGAACAATGAAGGCCAATAATAACCCATCCTTAAAACCTTATGACCTGTCCTTTTGTCAGCAAAGTGTCCCCCACATGGCTCATCATGGCAAGATTTTAAAATACTGAAGATTTCATCTTCTCTTACACATCTTCTGATTTCCAGATCAAGTCCTATGTAGAAAAGATGACCATCAATACAGCAATATCGAGCAGTTTGTTGTGTAATTTTTCTTTTTTCTCTCTTCGACAGATGTGCGGGAAGCTTACCTGCAACCAAAAAGTTAGCAATATCCGCATACCAAGGGGAATGAGCTGATACTGCGAATAAATGTTCATCAGGGAAGGAATCTTCGACTGGTAAATTTTCATCACTATTAGTCAGTCGAGATAAGAAATTTGCAACAACGTTTTCCTTCCCTGGTCTATCAATAATTGTGATATCAAATTCTTGTAACAGTAACAGCCATCTAGTAACTCTAGCATTCGTAATTGGTTTGTTCATAAAATACTTTATGGCTGAATGATCAGTGTGCACAAAGGTAGAGTATCAAGTAATGTAATGTCTAAATTTGTTGATGGCATAGACTATGGAAAGGAATTCCTTCTCGGTGATAGTGTAGTTCAGTTCAGCAGGGGCCAGGTTCTTGCTAATGTAGTAAATTGCATATGGGGCATGGCCTTCCTACTGTCCTAAAACTACTCCAATGGAAGTGTCTGAAGCATCTGAGGATATGTGAAAAGGTAGATCCCAGTTGGGCGCTTGTAAGATTGGTGTTGTAGACAACGTTTTCTTAAGTTCTGTGAACGCTGTTTGGCATGCATCATTCCAAACGAACTGTGCATATTTCATCAATAGGGTAAATAAAGGAGAGGCAAGTTTGGAATTTTTTTTTATGAATCTCCTATAATACCTAGCATGTCCTAAGAAACTACGTACATCCTTTTGTGTTCCAGGAGTTGGTATATTTTCAATTACTTTAATTTTTGAGGGGTCTACCTGGATACCATTAGAAGAGATGAAGTGTCCCAGAACTACGCCTTCACTCATCATCATATCGCACTTTTCATTTCTTAAAGATAGCTGGCTTTGTTCACAGCGTTTCAAAACCTTCTCTAAATTTTTCAGTGCTTATTCGAAACTACTACCATATGGAGTGAAGTCATCCATGAAAATCTCCATGCATTCATTTACCATTTCCGAAAAGATTCCAATCACTGCTCTTTGAAATGTGGCTGGTGCATTGTACAATCAGAAAGGAAGTACCCTGTAATCAAAAGTGCCCCAGGCGCAGGTGAAAGTGGATTTGTCTTGATCTTTTGGAGCGATCTGGATTTGGTTGTAGCCACTAAAGCCATCCAGAAAGGAAAATAATTTTTCCCAGACAAGGTATCAAGGACCTGATCGATAAAAGGAAGGGGAAAGTGGTCTTTTTGTGTTGCTTTGTTTAATTCTCTATAGTCCACGCAGACCCTCCATTTCCCATTCTTCTTGGGTACAATCACGAGTGGAGAAGCCCACTTGCTATCTGAGATTGGGTATATAAACCTTGCTTCTAGAAGTTTTTGAATCTCCTCTTTCACTATATCCCTTAGGTTTGGATTCATCCTTCATTGTGGTTGACACACTGGCCAGGAGTCGCTTTTAATGTAAATGTGATGTGTGCATAGATTAGAAGGGATGCCCTTCATATCTATGTATTCCTAGGTGAAAGCTCTTTTATATTTTTTAGCAAAGTGATAAGCTATTCCAGCTCATGGGGCACAAGGTTAGGACTGATGTTCAATGTTTTCCCTGGCTCAATTTCAATCGGGACACTTTTTGAAGTTTTAAGTTCTGGAATTATGGTTGCATCACTGACTAGAGTTTCTTCCGTAAGATTTTCTTGTTCTTTCTCATCTAATGTACTGTCCAAAATCTAATAGACATGCTTATTGACAGACGTGGGCTCACTGATGAAACTGTTAATAGCATCATCCTCTATTTCATCTTTAAAAGTTAAGGTTCTCCCTATCATTAGTAATGGCTAAACGACTTCTTCCTCCTCCAAATCCACCCAAAGTGGAGTTTCAGCTTCTAAGCCTGGTCGGGTAAGAGGGTATAAAGTCAGGATTTTGATTTCAGTTCCATCTGAGATTGTCATGGATCTTGACCGGAAACTGATATAGGCATCAGCTGTGGCTAACCAGGGTCTTCCCAGGATCAGTGGGTGTCCCCCCAGCTGAGACTTTGGCTTTAACACCAAGAAGTCTGCAGGGTATTCGCACGAGTCAACTGAGATCACCAAGTCGTCTAAGATTCCCTCAGGCTTAATTGTCGATCTTTCAGCAAGTTCTAAAATAGTAGGGGTTGGCCGAAGGTTAGTGAGTTCAAGTTTCTTCACAGTTTCTATGGTCATAACATTAATAGCCGCGCCTAAGTCTACCAATACATTGGGGATCTGTGTGTTTCCTATATGGACTGTAACAATCAGGTTCCCAGGATCGTCATATTTTGCCACAAGGGTCTTTCCCATTATTAATTCGGAAAGTTTTCCCAGTACATGAACAGTGGGAGGATCCATAGGTTTTCTTCCTGGTTCCTGTTAAATTTTCAGAATTTACTTCAATCTGATCTAGGATCTTAACTGAGAGAACAACATGTACAACATATCTACAGCATATCAATCATGGAGACAATAATGCAAGCACACAAGAGAGACAAGATTTACTTGGGGAAAACCATAAAGGTGAAAAAACCCAATAACTTCCTCAAAGATAGATAGAGCAATGATACAACCAAGAGATAGACATATCCTAGCAGCAGATCCTCCTACTCCATAAGTGCGCCACTCCTCCTTGATTGCATGAGTGAGAAGTGAGTGTGTAAATAGAGTGCCTCCCGCACTCTATTTATACTTGACTTGACTTTCCTTTTACATAAATCATGTAGGCTCAAACTTAACCACATAACATAATGTTGACTGGGCCGACCCCCAATAGGGTGGTCTAATAACCCTTTGACCCACATGACTTATACAGGGCCGACCCCAACAAGGTGGTCTAATAACCCATCAAGTATAAGTTACGACATTTACAATATAAATGATGACAGTTCCTTATAGAGGAATAATACCATCTCTATAGGAGTACATACAACATACATATATGAAATACATTCCAAAGTTACATATACATAAACACTCCCTCTTAACTAGGAAGGTATTTCTCAGCACAGGTCTTCTAGCACAAGTCTTCTTCTCTGGATCATCGTCATCGAGACATCATCATCGTCACTGCTACTGCTATCTCAATCAATCTCTGAATCTACTTGTCATAGGAAGTTCTACAGAGACAGTCCTTTTTCATACTGGATGTAGGCCCACCACCTGCAGGTCTTCATCATCACTGGCCATACTGTGGAATCTTCAAGACTTATTACGTGCGTCACAAAACCTTAAAAGAGTCTCTTAACTAGCAAGAACTCTAAAGAGCATTTGAGGCCTTTTTCATCCTGTCCAGATCTCCAGGACTTATTACATGTGACCCCACCACAAAACCTCGCAAGAGCATCACAGGCTATTACGAGCACGCAACTCTACCTATAGGATCTCCCACGGCATGAATTACATGTGGTCATGGAAAAACCTTGCAAGAGCATCCCAGGACTGATTACAGGCACACAGCCCAACCTATCGGATCTCCAAGGGAACCGAATTATATGCCATAGGACAAAACCTCGAAAGAGCATCTGCCAGATATCCCATGGCACCGAATTACATGCCATAGGAATAACCTCAAAAGACTATCTATAGATCTCCCAGGGCACCGAATTATATGTCCTCCCAGAGCAAAACCTCGAAAGAGCATTTGCCATATATCCCAGGGCACCGAATTACATGCCATAGGAAAAACCTCGAAAGACTATCTGCAAATCTCCCAGGGCACTGAATTACATGCTCATCTGCACAACCTGATCCACGGCCATAGAGTATCAACCTGATACTCACCATACATCATCCTAATGTACACATGATCATCCTGATCATCATCACTGCAACATCCTGTTGCATGTCATCTAGAGCAACATCCTGAAGCTCGTCATCCATGATCATCCTGATCATACAATGCATCTACCTGATGCATACCAAGTATCTGCCTGATACATATCATCATACATGATCCACCTGATCATACAATGTATCCACCTAATACAAATACAAATACATGATACATATCACTATACATGATCCACCTGATCATACAATGTATCCACCTGATACATATACAAATACATGGTCCAAGCATCCAACATGATGCATATACAAAAATACATACACATGATCCATCCGATCATATCCAACTTCCAACATGATGCATACATACATATAAATGATCCAACCGATCACATCTAGCATCCAACATGATGCATACATACATATAAATGATCCAGCTGATCATATCCAGCATCCAACATGATGCATACATACATACATAAAAATGATCCAACTGATCATATCCAGCAGAAACCAGAACATCATATTGATGCTCATCATCCAGCGCTTACATCCACAGCCATGTGAAGGATCCTCCTTCCAACATGCTTGGAATGGCTTCAACAAATGTGTCCATCACTTCTTCCTCGAAGTGTCCTCGATCTGAAGAACGCGAAGCCTCTCTCTGAAGTACTCGAACTTCACTCTGGCTAGTGGCTTCGTCAGCACATCTGCAATCTGCTCGTCCGTCGCAACATACAGGAGCTTCACAGCTCCTCTCTGCACCATATCCCTGATATAGTGATGTTTGATCTCTATGTGTTTCGACCTGTCATGAAACATTGAGTTCTCAGACAGCTTCACACAACTCTAGTTATCACAAAAGATACCAGTAGCATCCAACGGGAGATCAAATAACTCAGACAGTAGCTTTTGTAGCCATACTGCCTCACAACTAGCTGAACAGGCTGCAACATGCTCTGCCTCAGCTGTACTCAGTGCCATGCAGGACTGCTTCCTACTAAACCAAGAGATCACACCTGTTCCCATACTAAAGCAGCATCCAGATGTGCTCTTCCTATCTGCAGCACTGCCAGCCCAATCTGAATCAACATAACCCTGTAGGTTAAAATTTTGATTTGCTTCATACTTGAGCCCATAATCCACTGTACCCTTCAGGTACCTCAGAACATGCTTTACAGCAACCAGGTGAACACTCCTTGGATCCGTCAAGAACTAGCTCAATGTGTTCACCGTAAAGCAAATATCTGGTCTCATGTTCGTCAGGTACATCAAGGACCCAATCATCTAACGATACATAGAGACATCAACCGGCTCAGATGAAGCATCACATAGAAGCTTCAGATTCGATGCCATAGGTGTGGCCATGGCCTTGCAATCCATCATCCCGAACCTCTTCAGGATCTCTACTGCATACTTCCCTTGTCCAAGGAAGATTCCATCTGCACTCTGCCACACCTCCATGCCAAAAACAAATAGTGCATCATCCCCAAGTTCTTCAACTCGAACTCGGCAGCAAGCTTCCGCTGCGTGTCGGAAATCAATCTATCTTCACCTGTAGCAAGCAGGTTATCCGCATACAAAAGTAGTATCACTGGATTGCCTTCCTCAACCTTGTAGAAAAGGTTGGAATCCGCTTATTCTTGGTAAAGCCCAAACTAGATAGAAATCTGTCTATCCTACCATACCAAGTTCTGCACACAGATATGACTACACCATGCTGTCTTGTAATCCATCTGGTGTATCTTCTATTTCATCATTTTTATATTTCTCAATGCTGCCATCTGCAACATGCTTGATCTGATAGTTCCATTTGGAAGTCATAACAAACTTCACTTCATGTCTTGGGACTACATCCCAAACATCCTTCTTCATGATCGACGGATCATGGAATTCCATTTCTTCATCCCAGATCCTGGGAACTTCAATATCTTCAATAGATATGTTTGTTGCTGGAACAAATGTTGTAGTCCTTTTGTAGGTGAAGATATAGGGTCTTTCCTACAAACAGGTTAAATTGCATGATTAGAAACATCTCATAATTTTCAGAACAAATTCTTACACATAAAGAAATATGTCATACAGTCATGCAATTAACTTAGCCAATGCTTCAATACAACATTTATCCATATCCCGTAACTTTCTAGATGCCTTCCAATCTCTACCAGAACATTGTTAAGAGTGTGCACAACTCCCAACATGTCAGCAAAGAGGTTTCATTCTAGATAAGTACCAATGGAATGTTGTACAATGGCATAGGCTACTTACCCATGCATATTAGTAGTATACTGTTCATCAATGCAACTATTCTAATATGCATAATACACAACCTAATTCTAGGAACACCAGTATATACATTATTGAAAAGTATTATTTAAACAATAAAATATGCAATTAATGACAATTCAAATACTTATCTTTGTTTGTTGGGTGGGTGGACTCCCTCTGAATCTTTGCAACTCCATTCTGATGTGGATTGTGAGAAGTGGTCAACTCCCTCTGAATATCTGTATCCTTGTAGAAACTACTGCAGTGTGCTCCCTCTTGATATTTTCTTCCTGTCCTTGAACTTATATACATTCTCGATCCCTATGCATGCTTGTTAGTATCATCTCTAGGTCTCATACATAATTCATTAGTATAATCTTAATATTATCAAGACACAATAATCTCAAGCATGTATAGTCAGGATCAATTCAAACACAGATAATACACATTAGTATTCAAGGTTTCAAGGAAGTCTTCTTTTATTCATACATATTCTTATTTAATCATAGGACTCTTCTAGTTAGTTAAATCATCAATCAAGAGAAGAGATATAATATGCATAAAACCCGTGATTATTCAATACTATACCTTCATGATTCTTCTAGTTAGTCATATCATCAATTATGGTACGAAACATAATATGCATACCACCATGATTATTCAAACCTATGACTTAATGAATAATCATTATCAACAACACAATAGTATAAGATCCTAACACAAGGTAGGATTCTATCTTGATATAGGAAAAACATACCTGGATTAGCATGCTAGCTAGTTATGTCTAACATACTCACATGATGTCTTCTTGTTCTTCTTCAATGACTTGTGCTAGTAACCTGTATATCTCATAGGTTAACCATTATAAAAAGCAAGTTATACATACCTCGTAAATGGATCTTCTATGAGATCCATGACAATGGATGAATCTTTGTCCTCATGTCATCATGATCATATGTTCTTGAACCAGAACATGATTTGTCTTTCTTGGTGTACCTTTCATGTTAGTGGACAACATAAACCTTATACAACACCATAATACATTAGTACAATCATAAGTGTCAACCCCCTAATCAATGAATATTTTGTATCGTGCATTCATAATTTTATTAAGGTGATATGACAAGTCTAAAATCAAGATTGTACTAACCGTAATAACAGACATACCATAAACTTAATCATGAACAAATATAGAAACATACCTCGATGAGTCATACCTGTCAAGATCGCTTGTAATATTCTTATGTAAGGCCTTAGCCTCATCTCCCTCTGAAACAGGAACTTCTTCACTTATGCAGATGATCAATCCATCTTCTTCTAGGATTAACCGAATCCACTTGATTTGCAAGAACTGGACCTGGAGCTGGATATGGGGTTGTTAGAGAAACCCTAAAAATTCAAACTTTCGAAAGGATAGAAATAGGCGCCTTGATGAGCTGATCAAGCTGGTATATTCAGAATTTGAAAACTGCAAAGTTTCACTCCTCAATTTTGCCTTTGAAACTTCCAGATTCACTGGACGTGACCCTGAAATGGGGTTTGATGAATCCGACTCTTCTGCCCAATCAAAAGGTTTGATCCAAAGCTCAAAGCTTCTATTTTTCTGAGGAGCTTCCAGCTGTGGTCACAGATTTCAAAAATTCACATTTTTACAGAAGCCCTAATTTTCCACTTTTCTGATCAAAGTCCCGAACTAGGGTCTGACCAAGCCCGGCCTTCTGCCCAACCAAAAATTCTGATTTTTGTCTCTAAATTTTTATTTTGATGAGTAGCATTCAGCCGTGGTCTCCGATTACAAAAACTCCAACTTTCCCCGAAGCCCTAAATTCCGGAAGCCATGAATGAAAGTACTAAAAATAATTATGTTTTGACAGAAATATGTACCTGATTGTTTCTAGTGTAACTCCAAACTTTTCGATCCACAGGGTCTGAAAAAGTTTCCTGTGATAGGCCAACCTCTTATCTTTCCATAATGAAAGGTATGACCTCAATTGGATTCTCTGAGAGAGAGTTATGCCAAGTGTCGCAACGTGACCTGTTTTGGGATAATACAGGAGAGCGAACTTGTACGGCGTGCCACGTATCACTGTTTGAACTTCGGCCTCTGAAACATTTTCTTGAGATAGCTTTCCCTGTTATATTTCCATCATGATAGGTCTGTCCTCAATTGGACTCTCTGAGAGAGAGTTATTCCAAGTGTCACAACGTGACCTGTTTATGGGATAATACAGGAGAGCAAACTTGTATGGCGTGCCACGTGTCACTGGTTAAACTTCGGCCTCGGAAAAATTTTCTTGAGATATTTCAGTCTGTTTACTATCTGTCACTTTTTACGAAATTTCATTTGGATCTTCCTAGCCCAAGTTATGACCTTTTTCCCATGGTCACCTAATTTTGACTCAAATCTGGAAGAGGCAGAAACCCTATATTGTATAGATCATAAATCACAAAGTACAATGAATTAGAGGTTTTCCTTTGGACACACGGTACATGGGGATGTAATCATTGACCTGTAAATATTTCAGATCCGAAAAATTCGCCAAAACAGATTTATAGCGAAAGTGCTACGATGACTGGTTTTTGCTATATCAAGCCCTAGCATCGTAAGTGCAACAAGTGTCATACATGCCATATCATGCCTTCTTTCAGGCTAGCTCTGATACCATGTTAAATTTTCAGAATTTACTTCAATATGATCTAGGATCTTAACTGAGAGAACAACATGTACAGCATATCTACAGCATATCAATCATGGAGACAATAATGCAAGCACACAAGAGACACAAGATTTACTTGGGGAAAACCATAAAGGTGAAAAACCCCAATAACTTCCTTAGAGATAGCTAGAGCAATGATACAACCAAGAGATAGACATATCCTAGCAGCAGATCCTCCTCCTCCATAAGTGCGCCACTCCTCCTTGAGTGCATGAGTGAGAAGTGAGTGTGTAAATAGAGTGCCTCCCGCACTCTATTTATACTTGACTTGACTTGCCTTTTACATAAATCATGCAGGCTCGAACTTAACCACATAACATAATGCTGACTGGGCCGACCCCCAATAGGGTGGTCTAATAACCCTTCGACCCACATGGCCGAACCCCAATAGGGTGGTCTAATAACCCTTTGACCCACATGACTTATACAGGGCCGACCCCAACAAGGTGGTCTAATAACCCATCAAGTATAAGTTACGAAATTTACAATATAAATGACGACACTTCCTTATAGAGGAATAATACCATCTCTATAGGAGTACATACAACATACATATATGAAATACATTCCGAAGTTACATAAACATCAACAGTTCCTTTACACATAGATCCCTAATAGTCTTGGCATAAATAGGAACGTCATGGAGGGCTTGTAACAGTGGGATTTTTACATACAAATTTTTCAATTCTCCTAAGAGATTGAATCGTGGTTTTTCCACTGTTTTCTGCAGGGCTAATCATTCAGGATATGGAGGTTCTCTCAACATCTGTGTAGTTCATGATTCATCATGTGTTATTTCCTAAGTTTCAGCTACTGTATCAGTAGGAGTATCAACGTCCTCAATAATGGGGATCGATGAATTGACAATATTTTCAAAGTGCTGATTCACTCCAGTTTCAGTCACTGGGAATGAGACATCCTCAGTGATGATGGGTTCCACTACCCTCCCTGATCGTAAATGTATATCATTACAGGGAACTTGGGAAATGGAATACGCAGGCATGTTGGCAGTCTCAAACTGGTGAACTACTTTATTATTCGGGTTTGGGTTAGGTTATGCAGGTAGTTGTGGTCTAAGTGGTGCATTCATAGGTGCGGCATTGTTTTGGAATTGCAGTTGTGGCTGCTGGTACTATTGATTAGGATACTATTGAGGAGGGTACTGTTGATATTGAGTCTGGTGATGAGAAAAGTTATTTCCTTGGTAAGAATTTCTCCAGTTTGGATTCCAAGGAGCTTGTTGGTTTGTTTGTGGAGACCATGGTGTCCAAGAGTTATGATTTTGCATTGTGTTCTGTGATGGATGCCACTGGTTGTTGGAATAATTTGAAGGGAATTGTGTATTCAAATTATGCATATTATTCATTCCATTCATATGATTCATAAAAAATGATGGGTCCTGATTCATACCTTGATTGTGAGGCTTCCAAGGTTTCTTATACTGTGCAATAAAGTAAGCTTGTTCCACATCTGCAGTGGATTCCTACAAGACTGCTTTGACTTTAGGTAGTGAGGGGCATTCCTTGGTGTCATGCTCCAACTCACGTATTCTACATATTTCTGCCTTGTCCAGCGGGCATTCCTTCAGTGGGTGCTTGTTTCTGCATTTAGGACAGAATACAACAAGTGTCAAATCTTCTACTACTTGTCTTTGCTTGGCTCTCAAGACATACAGTTCTGAGTAAATGGAGCTCATCATATTAGTTTTTAAATTCTCCAATAGGTTTCCTATTTCTGCTTGGGTGGCCCCTCCACTAGCTAACTTCTGTGTTATAGTGAACACATCCTGATCTCGATCTTTGTCCTTCTTGCTGGTTCAAGAGGATCCTCTTGAATACCTTCGACACAACTCAATGATCTTATCAAAGGGATCTTTTGAAATGTCCCTTTTTCCCAGCAAGTTCAACATATTTAAGAAATCATTTCTAATTCCTCTTAGCAGGATGATCTTAAGCACATCTTTTCCTATTGCTGTATGACCAGACCTCTGCAAATTGTACAATAGTCTTTCCACAAAATATTCCAGGATCTCTTCTTCCTTTTGGACCATTTTAAACAGTTCTTCCTTTCTATCTCTAGTTCTGCAATATTCCTAATATTTAGAAAGGAAGGTGTGTCTCATCTGATCCCAAGTAGTGATGGTCTCATGACCTAGACTCATGAACCAGTGCAGAGCATTTCCTTTTTAGGTGGCTAGGAATAGTTTCAACGTATGAGCACTGGAGGTGTAGTTGTAGCTACGACAGAGGATATCAAACTCAAAATGAAATTCATCAAGATCCTCAAAGGACTTACCATGGAAATTCGGGAGAACTGACGGTGAAATATTTTTCATGGGAGCTACTTCAGGTGTCTGGAGGATGGGGAATTCAAGTGTAACCACAGTGTCACTAATCTAATGATCCTAATCCACTTCCTCTTCCCGATCATCGTGACGTTCATTTTCCCCTTCGCGTTCTATGTCTGCCATTTTGGTCCAATATTCAAGAGATTCTTTTATTCTTGCTTCCTCTGCCCTTGCTTCTTTTGCTTTCCTCCTTTCTTCCTCTCGCCTTCTCTCTTCCTCTAATTCTTGGCGAGTTTCCAACCACACTTCTTTAGTAACTTTGGTTCCGTTAATATAATAAATCTCCTCCCTATCTGATGCTCCCACAGCGCTTCCCTTATCTTTACATGGTTTATTTTCTGCAACAGGAGTTGAAGGTCCCGTTGTATTCTCCACTATTGATGCTGAATTCTCAAGATTGGGAGAAATAGAATTTCCTCTACCTGTAGATGTCTGCGGTGTTCTAGTGGAAGAATCAGCTCTAGCAATTATTTCATCAATGTATGTGTGTCTTCCCTGACCTGTATTATGACCTCGACCTCTTCCACCTGCAATGTTAGTGTTCAAAGGGGGTTCTCGATTTGTTTTTCTTGTATTCATGCATGCTATAAATGATTAAACCAAAATGAAATCAATTAAACCAACCACTAACTATGTCTACCAATTACCACTCCCCGGTAATGACGCCAAAATGTTGGTCACCCTATATGTCAATTAATTACAACTAACACACAGGATGGTCAATATAAAATGTCAACCCAGGGTAGGTCTTTTATTTCAATGGCAATAAGCACAATCTATGCATAAACATGTCAAGCAATTGATTAACTTAATGGAGAGAATAATCCTACCTATCTGCTCAGCCAAACTCATTCCTTAAAGAAAACTAATATACTCACAAATCTAGGAATTCAATTACAACTATCTCCCTACAGAAATCAACCTAGCAACAGTTACAGATCTAAGAATGAAAATGAGCTAGATTACTTTTGCAAGAAGTTAAATCCTATAATTATCGAACTATAGTATTCAATCTTTACCAAAATGATCCATCCAGCAACTACTGTTACTCAATTACAATCTGTCTATTCTAATGAATTAAATGAATATACAACAACAACCAGACACTAAACATAAGCTTGAACTCTAATTTGACAATTATTGGAAATCCTAGAAAGCATAAATAACTGAAAGGAATGGAAGATGAGCTTGGATGTTACAGCTGATTAAAACACACATGCAATTAAATTGAACTAACCTACATAAACGACTGTCACACCACTCTATTACAGCTATTCAAGATGCAATCATAAAATACCACAGGAGATGCTAGTATAAATTCTCTGTTGCAGCTAACAGTAACATCTACAATAATTCCACACCACACAACAGAAAGGAAACTAGATTAATCTACCTACTTAAATCGGTTATCTCTGTGAGAAGGTAGGCCCTGGCCTTCTGACAAAGATGCCGTGAATCACCACAAATTAAGACACAGAAATGAAGAACTCTTCTCTTATATTAATGATGGAGATCGACAGTCTCAGCTCTCTGTTACATATAATACAAAATGGTAATTGTCCAACCCCAGGCTACCAGATCCTTCTCATATTTATACATGGAGAATACAGTTTCGTGATCCACTAAAATCATGCAGCAGTGAAGATCCCTGATCTTCATGCTGCAGAGTTACAACTAAGTTGTTATAGCCGCATTGAATGAGGCTGGTAATCATGAAGGATGCTGTTACTCTAGCAAACAATGGATCAACGGATTTAGCAAACTGGAATGTGACCTGTCTGTTGCAGATGCGTTCTGTTTCAGCAGGGACCTGTTACAGCTTTACGTGGAGGGATGTGTTGTTCCTTGGAATATGAGGAATCGGGCCTTGAAGAGTAATAGCTGGCACCATTTGGCTGATACACCTGTGCTTTAGAATTTGACTATATGAAATCACACAAGTTAGCATAAATCAAAGACTAGAATCCAGAACCTTAACAATCTTATGCATAAAATGAATAAATCAATAATGAATTATACCTGTCAATATTATTGGTTGATCTGGAGGAAAGACATATACATGGCTGTGAAAATAGGATGTAATCAGGGAAAAATGATGTAATAAGGATGGCCAAAAAGGGACAATTCCTGGAACCAACCCTTCTTAAATATGATTGAGAGTTAATTCATGCAATCGGTAAAGATTTGTAACGGTCTACAAGTGTATGGCATCTAAACCCCAATCATGAGTGTGCATTTATTGCATTCTTATATCTTTTTCCATATTTTGGAATATTTCCACACCTTTCTTTAAGGAAACACGTGAGGAACCATGTGTTTCCTGAGGAAAAGATTAAGGGACCAAGAAAAATAGTGTCATTTAAGAAAATTGCTCATGCTTAAAGGATACTTAGTCCAGATAGGAATTACAGATAAAGAATGATACATTATAATACAATAGATGCACTCTAATGTATGAGGTTAAAAGGGAAACTGATGGGTAAAATACATTAAAAAATGGTTTATAATTCTAATGAGTGGAACTAGGTAGATCACCCCAAATATGTGGAATCAGAAAGTACCTACGAACAAAACAAAGATCAAATTGCACTATTTCCTAAGGTCGGTGTTAGACCCAAAGACGTTCTAAGGCTATTTGAACTGTGCCTGGGCATCAATAACTTTCATTGTTTATCTTTTTCAATACTTAATCAAACAATCATATTATTGATGTTGAATATAATGATGATAATCAGGCTTAGTACAATGTGGGAAACACTTCTAATATGTCAGTAAAAACTTGAGTGAATTGTTTTAATGGAATGTCACGAGAGAATGTACTTGCTATAAGTAAATATTTATCTCATGTATACAGGAAATGTACTGAGCCAAAGAAATTCAGTAGTTATAACAAAATGACCACAAAGTAGAACCCAATATTTATGAGGGAGATATAACTAGATCTTTATATTATGAATACTTCAGAACATAGCAAAAATACTTGAATACAAGAACACTCATATTTGAATCAATATTAACTTTGCAAATCATGGAATACATATGAAAGGAGGGATGATATCACAAAAAGAAGAGAGTACTAACTGTGCACATCAAAGTTTTGAATCCGCAAAAACCAAGATAAAGCTTGAAGTTTCTTTCTTATATTCCTTGATTAGACTCAAATCATCTGAAGTTATACTTCTTACAAAAAATTTGACCATTTCTCAATTTCCTTTATCTGTATGTATATCCTCTATGGGATTTACAAAAATTACATCAAGTCTGTTATAACCCAATGGCTTTTGGTTATTACAAACATAATTAGTTACAAAAAAAAATTTCTGTTAAATTTGCTGATGACTTGTCAGCATAGGAGACTGGGGTCATCCTTGTTGAGGTGGAGGAATGTTCTTATGCGCTGAAGATGTTCCAACCGCTGATTGTGCCATTGAAGTCCTCTCTAGTTGATGTATCTGCAGAACCCTTGTCATATTTTCCAATCTTTTCCCATAGGATATTGGAAAACCATTAGCTCTCTAAGGGAAATATCCAGCTCAGAATAATGCTCAAAAGTGGGCTTTGGCAGAGCTCTGAAAATGGCTTAAAGGCGGTTAAGCATCTCAAAATTAGTTTGCAGTTTTTCTATGAAAACTCGGCTGACATGGCAGCCCAGAAGAAGAGACTTGTAATGTGACTTCCTTTTGAAGGAGGGTGCCATGATTCTACTTTTTAATCTCATTCAGCTCATTCTCTAGGGTCACAATCTTCTCTTTTAGCACTTAACTATCAGCTAGGGCTCTTCCCAGCTCATACTATATTGTTGACACTTTGACAGTTTGCGAATGCTCGACGGTGGGAATGTTGAGCTTATTTTTTAGGCCTGAAATCTCTTTATCATTTTGTTTTAGCATGGCCTGAACTAGAGCCATGTCATTGGGATTCTGAACCATTTTTACAATCTGTTGCTCTAGGTTAGCTATCTTTAAATGCTTTTCTTTATTAGATGACTTCTCATTTTTCAGGTACTTCTCCAGTCTTTGGACAACAGTCTGTAGCTTGGTTTTGCTCATGGTGTATTTCATTACATCCCTATATACTCCTTCACCAGTTTGTCAGTGAAGATCCATGATATCCTTCAAAGGGAATGCATCTAGATTTACAGTCACCTGGGTGGTTTTGAAATTTGAGGTCACTTTTTTTCCCCCAGGCACCAACTCTAGGATTGCCATCTTTAGGGTTCCTTGTCTCAAATATAATGCATAAAACATTATGCAATGTTGTCCTGTCTCAAGCTCCTTCTTTGGGAACAAATTATTTTGGAGATCAATGTTCTCATCTTTGATTTGGTAATATAACCCGAACAAAACTGCTTTAACCGATGAGGTGGTGACCAAAGTTCCTTCTGAGGGATTCTCCTGCTTCTGAGCCCACGTTGTTGGTTGTGGAGCCTGATATACTAGATTCAGAGATATTATTATTCAGTTGTTTCTGTACCCCAGGTTTGGTTATGATCTCGGCACGATCACCAGGGGGTCCGAGGGTTGTTTCGCCAAGAAATTACGGGCCCATGGTTTTGGGTAAGCCGTGGTATTTTCCCATTGTATTTTCCCTTTATAAGAAAGAGATTGTAATTTGACTACGGTTGATGTATTAGGTTTTATGCATTGGAAAGATCTCTGAGATCATGAAGAGAGACTGTGAGATGGTGAAGAGGAAGTGCAGTGACTATGCTACAGGTTGTATCCCTTCACTTTGCTGGACGGTATAATAATAAGGACTGACAATTTCAGTGTGGAAGTAGCCCATCTTGGGTGAACCATGATATGTTGGTGTCTCTCTTGTAATATGTTTGTGTGATTGTATTTGCATCTTTTTTATTGTTATTGCTCTACGATCTTGTTTTTCTAACACATGCTGCAAATGGGAAATTTTCCATGATGACAAGTGCTAAAGAGGTGGGCGTTGGATTCACTTTTGATGTTGTGCTAGATATATTTTCAACTTTTGATATTTTCACCTTTCATCTAACCCTCCCTAATCTCTCTTTGTCAACCTCACAGGTCGGCTGTGGTGTGCTATGTTTTTCCAATGTATCCACTTTATGAGACATGGAGATGACCAGTGCTCTAGTGACCTATCTTGGATGCAATGTTGCTTTTCTCTGCAACCAAATATCTAAGTTTACAATCTTGTCCAAAAGTGGATGTGGCTCATGGAGGTGGGTTGTTTCCCTGGCAGACTGTCTTTTCTTGGATATTGTCCCTTTGGGATCGCATTTGAACACTAAGATTATTCAGAAACTAAAACATGCTAATAGTTCTTCAACCACCTTCTGAGCAACTCTACTCCTAAATTTGAACGGTCTGACTTCATTAGGGACTTTGAAAGCCCTGGCACTATTTCCTTTCATGAAATGTACATCGCCGAAATTAAATCTCTGGCGGATATAATCCAAGGAAAAAAATCCTAGGAGTCACGGACACTGGAAGTTTATACGGAGCTAAATATGCTCCATACACACGAATTTCGATATGGGCCTCAAAACAGAACCAATCTCCAATAGATTCACTTGGGTTTAGCTGGAGAAACTGTCTACACTCTGGAAAAACACTTGGCGGAGGAAAATAAAAAAAATGTATAAATCTTGGATATGACAGTGTCTACAAACACAGATAAAACTTCATGCAGAGGGACTGGAACGACTGAATTTTGAAGGTCATCTCGGATAAATAAATTTGTGTTGTGAGAGATAATCATATATAAGAGAAGAGAATTGTATCTGAACATCTTCCTAGATGAAAATATTTTAAACTGTAGGTGAATAGACTGGGAGAGAAAAGATGAAAAATCTAACTTTAGAAAAGTCTCTTGTTGAGATAACTTCATGAGGAAGAGGAAACCTAAGGCTACGTCGTTGATTACCAGATCATGGTCGTATTCAAAGACTTGGAAGATCATAAATAGCACTGGTATGGCTGAATCTGTGAACACTTCAATGCTGAACATCGATGTAGCTAGGGTTTTACCCCTAGCTTGTGCAAAAGAGCACCTACTAAGGAGAATGGACTCCTTAGTAGCAGTTCAGTAAATGGTAAATAACAATGCTAAAGTATAAATTTAACCTAGTCTAAACATGTGCATGAGACAATAACAACAATGTAAAATAAAGGATTTTTATATTAATGTTACCTCCAAAGTGAAGGTTGATGAAGCTCTTACAATGCCCAAGAGGGTTGCTCCAAGCTCCAACTTGCTCCTTCTCTTTCTCCAATGGTGGGAATGGGCCAAAATGGGCTCTCAAGGTGAAAGTAGTTCAATGGTGAACTAGGGTTTCAAGAGAGATTTCGGCAGAGTATGGGTATACTTGATTGTGGATGTGAAATAAGGGATCTCCATCACCTATTTATAGTTTTTTGGTGGTGGAGTGCTGGCCCATGGTTTTGGGAACCATATGGTTTAGGTCAGCTGCATAGGGTTTTTTCCTCCTTTTCCTCATTATTTTATATTTTTTATTCCCTTTTTAGAGGGTTTTGCTATTTTAGAGGAATTTTGGATATTTTTGGAGGAAAAAGGGGTTTTTTAGCCATTTTGAGGCTTTTTTTATGGTTTTGTGGCCTTTTGGAGGCATTTTAGGCCTTTTGGAGGCTTTTTAGCAGGAGTTTTAGGATTTTTAAGGGAAATATGGTAGGAAAATGGACAAATGAGCCATGTAATGGGGAAGATGAGGTAGTGAACACTTTTTGAGTGTTAACAGATTGCCCCCTTATGTGCGAGGGCAGGAGCTCATCGTATGGCCGATGGACATCATAAGTCATGTATGGTTTTCCTGGGGTGTGGAGAAGAGAAGAAAAAAACTGAAGCCCGGAACAACGATCCCGAACAACTGCAAGAACTAAAAGTACATAACCTCAATAATGGATGAGGAATCATCTGATCATATGGACGAGGCGGGCATTCCCATGCTCGTATCAGGATATAACATAAAAAATAGCAATGGGGCCCAAAATATGGGGACCTGACATATACATAACCTCAAACAATGAGTGAGGAAGAATCTCAATATATGGACGAGGCGGGCATACCCATGCTCGTATCAAGATACATAAAAAGAACTGTGAGGCCCGAAAAAAGGGACCTGTAAGATACATAGAGAACCACTGTGTACATCATAAGTGTCCAGAGGGGACACAAATCTGGGACATACTGCTGGACTGACCATGTGTGAGCTGAAGAACTGGTGCACTGGAATAACATCAGTGCTGCTGACTGGGCCAAAAGGGGCTCTCAAGGTGAAAGTAGTTCAATGGTGAACTAGGGTTTCGAGAGAGATTTTGGCAGAGTAAGGGTATACTTGATTGTGGATGTGAAATAAGGGATCTCCATCACCTATTTATAGTTTTTTGGTGGTGGAGTGCTGGCCCATGGTTTTGGGAACCATATGGTTTAGGTCAGCTGCATAGGGTTTTTTCCTCCTTTTCCTCATTATTTTATATTTTTAATTCCCTTTTTAGAGGGTTTTTGCTATTTTAGAGGAATTTTGGATATTTTTGGAGGAAAAAGGGGGTTTTTAGCCATTTTGAGGCTTTTTTGATGGTTTTGTGGCCTTTTGGAGGCATTTTAGGCCTTTTGGAGGCTTTTTAGTGGGATTTTCATGGTTTTTAAAGGAAATATGGTAGGAAAATGGACAAATGAGCCATGTAATGGGATAGATGAGGTAGTGACCACTTTTGGGTGTTAACAGATTGCCCCCTGATGTGCGAGGGCAGGAGCTCATCGTATGGCCGATGGACATCATAAGTCATGTATGGTTTTCCTGGGGTGTGGAGAAGAGAAGAAACAAACGGAAGCCCGGAACAACGATCCCGAACAACTGCAAGAACTAAAAGTACATAACCTCAACAATGGATGAGGAATCATCTGATCATATGGACGAGGCGGGCATTCCCATGCTCATATCAGGATATAACATAAAAATAACAATGAGGTCCAAAATATGGGGACCTGACATATACATAGCCTCAAACAATGAGTGAGGAAGAATCTCAATATATGGACGAGGCGGGCATACCCATGCTCGTATCAAGATACAGAAAAAGAACTGTGAGGCCCGAAAAAAGGGACCTGTAAGATACATAGAGAACCACTGTGTACATCATAAGTGTCCAGAGGGGACACAAATCTGGGACATACTGCTGGGCTGACCATGTGTGAGATGAAGAACTGGTGCACTGGAATAATCATCAGTGCTACTGAATGGGGACCAGAGGAACTGATGAGCTGCTGGATCATAGTGACTGGGAGCCATAACCTCGATGGTACACTGAACTGGAACGGAACTGAACTGGGTACTCAAGGAAGCATATAGTTGGATGGCTTCCGAATGCAATCGCCAACGCAACCCGGACATCCACAGGAACATATAACTGGGTGTTCCGATGTGACTCACCAATGTGCTAGAGTCGGGGGAAATCCGGGGTCTTCGACTAAAAATGGAAGGGATATAACCCTACGCGAGTCTAAACGATGCGATCAAGGTGTTGAAGTTGAGCATGTGAGAAACAACCACTCTAAGAGGCAATGATGACTCCTCTCAGAATGGTCCGTAGGCACTGATCACAGATGGTGATGATTCCAAGGCGTAGGGACCTCTGGGCCTATCCTCTGGAATAGAGGAGCTGTTGTCGACAGAGGGAGACCTGCAACTATCAAGGCAATGATGTTTCCTTGACAGGAGCACGAGGTGGAGAACCGAAATGTGAGAGTGTTGATGGCAGGACTGACAAACTGTGGGGGGATAACTGGGCAAGTAGAGTGGGTGGACTCAAACTTCCTTTGTTTAGAGTATGATAGTGGGGATGATCGGGTAGCATATGAAACTGACTGGAGGGAAGGGGATCATAGCTGGATTGGATCTGGGATGGTGACTGGGATGAGGGAGACTCAAACTGGTCTAAAATGGCAGGAGACTGTAGAATACTCTGAACAAAGGCGACCTGATTGGGGGTGCTGCCGAGATGATCGATCATAGTGCCAAGAGGCACGGGGGCCCTTCTTCATGGGTTAAGGAACTAGAAGAAGTGTGTGTGAAAATGGTACTGTCGTGTGGATTTTACGAGCCCAGGACAGTTCATGCTCGTGATTGCTTTCAATTTTAAGGAGTCTGAAAGCGATAAGAAGACTCTAAATGGATGGAATGGTACTGTCGTGTGGATTTATACGAGCCCAGGACAGTGCATGCTTGTGGTTGCTTTCAATTTTAGAGAGTCTGAAAGCAAATAAGAAGACTCCAGGGGGTTTCTTTTTCATAAATTTAGTCTCCAAGGCCCAAAGAAGCATAAAAGGATGCAATGAAGAACTCTTCTAGCCAGTGTGACTAGAGTATTCCTTTTTCGTAATTAGTCTACTAGGTCCGGAAAAGGGTTAAACTTATACCAGATAGACGCCCTTTCAGGTACTTTAACGAGCATGAAAGGAAGCAAGATTGCTCGACGATCTTTTCATTCTTTTAGGAGTCAGAAAAGAGCTTAACGGAAACTCCCTAAGTGCCTTTTTCGTAAAGGACTTGTCCGGCCCGAAAAAGGGATAAAATTATACCGAACAAAGGGAATGGCCAGGTAAGGAGGAAGTGTTCAATCAAGGAACATTAATGATGACCAAGAACGAGGGTAGGGGGGAACACTGGTGTGCCTCCTTGCGGGGTGAATGAAATGGTGGCAAAATAACGAAACATTTGCAGTATGACAGGAGTGAATGGCTCATGTATAAGTGTGGAACAATCCAATGGCGGCCGATGTGGCGCACAAACCAAGGCAGCAAGGTGTTGGGACACAATGTTGAAATTGTACCAGGTGAGAGCGAGAAATGATCTCAAGCATCATCACGAGCGCGGAAAAATGAATCCAGCGATATAAAAAGTGTCAAGAACGGATAACGGCCGATGTGGCATGTAAACCGAGGTGACTGGGGGTGTTTTGGAAAAAAAACCAGAAAAAATATGGTCGTGAGAGCAAGAAATGATATCCAGCATCATCACGGGTTCGGAAAAATGAATCCGGCGGTGCAAATAGTGCGAAAAAACGGAGGTTATAAGGACTTCGGAATGGTCAAAGGAAAGAACTAGGTGTATAAAAGCAAATATACAAGTGACATGTGACCTCAAAAATGGTTGAGATCACAAATGTGAAAAAAGTGAGCAGGGTTACTGACTTGCCCCCAGGCTATGTGCATGGGGTTTGTGATTGTGGATCACATATGTGGTGGTTTGAACAATGGGTTCATTGACATGCTGAGATAAATGTGATGGGGCAGGGTCAAAATGATTGAGCATGCCCCCTATCCCAGGTTCGAGGCAATCTTTTATGCCCCTTGACTCAGAGGTGTCAAGGTGGTGCTCTATAATGGCGGGGTCGAGACCTGGCATTTCAGTATAGGACCAGGCAAAGACATCACGAAACTCTTTGAAGAGTTGTGTGTATTCCTCAATCTCTTGCTTAATGCAGAAAGCTCCTAAAGTAATGAGTTCAGGGGCATGCCTGGGGGCAGCGATATCGACTTGGATAACGGGTGAGATATTGGCCATGTTTCCTTCCTCGAAGGCATCAGGTGCGGGAATAGGATCCTTAAACCAGTCAACCTTAGCGGGAAGGAAATCTTTGGACTCAACCGTGTACTGGGTAGCGGTGCTAGAGGAGGCTTCATCTGGGATAAAATAGGAACGGTGGTGTATGTCATCGCAGGGATAATCCGGGGCAGTGAGGGCCTCGAGAATCTCCTCATCGGTACGGAAGGTTTGGGTTGTCAAATCGGTTGATGAGGGAGTAGGGGTTGAAGAGATCATGTAAATGGTATTAACCTCTCCTGAAGGGGAGGAGACCAGGGGATGGATCTCCTCAATGGTGGGTGGTGCCGTCTCAAGGTCCAGATTGTTCATCTCATAGAGAGCTACTCTGTAATCCGGGAGATCGGGACAGTGATGGGAATAATGCCCGTAAACACCACATATCGCACAGGAATGGTTAGTGCGAAGGGATTTATCACGAGGCTTGGGGGTAGGGTCGAGGTTGACCACGGGAATGTTGGGGTCGTCATCAAGCATTTGCATGTGTTCCTGCAATGCTGGCAACTGTGGACATTTGTGAGTGGCGTGGCCTAACTCATCGCACAAGGAGCATTTGGGAGGAGCACGGAATACGAGGGGGTTTTTGACTGTCTTAGGAGTTGGTACAACAGTGTAAGGTTGTGGACCTCTGCCCCTAGTGGCTTTGAGGGGAGGAGGGGGGTTCTTGGAGGACAATGGGGTAGCGACACCAGGAGGTGGTTGAGTGGTAGTAGCCATGGGTTGCATCGGTTGGAGGACGACATCTGGTGTCGGCGGGCGAACGGGAGGCAAAAGATACCAAACGGGTAATCCCAAGGTTAACCCAGGGAGGCTAAGGGTAGCCATAACCGGGGCACTTACTACTCCCGATGGAGGGACTAGGAAGGGGATCGTATGGATAGGTGTAACACCAATGTGGCTAGGTACCAATGGTGGTTTAGGCAACAAGGGCGGTTGTGTGTTAGGTGCTTGTACAGCCTGGGACAAGGTACATAGGTCAGACACGTCAGTGGGGGAGGACAGAGGAGGAATAGATTGAAAGGTGGAGGTCATCGGCGTGTCTGAGTACACTCCGGGTCCCGTAGAAGAAACAAACGAGGTGGTTGCACCAGAAATAGATTGTTCAACCATGGGGAGAACATTTTCTGGTGCCGCGGGGGCATTGGGATCATAGTAGGTGAGTTGGTCAACCTTGACCACGCGTCTGTCATGGGGGAACATCATGGTGCGGAAAAAGGAAGAGGCAACTGCCCGCATGGCATACATGTAGCTGCGGCCGAGTAAGAGGTTATAATCCAGTTGGGCGTTGATTACCTCGATGTCAATAAGGACGGTTTTACCACCTAACTGGACGGGGACGTTGGGTAGGAGGCCTTGGGGCTGAGCCGAACTACCGTCGTAGGCACGTAACGCAGTGGTGGACTACTGCAGAGGAGGGGATCCCAGCTTCTACCATACGAATGTAGACATAACGCATGTCGAGGCACCCTCATCGATGATGCATCGATGGATGACAAGATTTCGGACGGAAACAGTAACTTGGAATGCTAAGCTGGAAGGTAGGCGGGGTTCGGGTTGGTCCAAATCAAATGCCATCAAATTCGAATCATTTGGGTCAATCACCCCAATGGCGGAGAGTAAAGTCTTGCGCTGCAAGGGACAGTTTTTCAAGACTTCTAATGCAGACATGGCTGCGGGAGACTGGGCTAAATCATCTACAATGTTGTAGTTTGACGCAGCACGTGCATTGGGGTTGTTGTTGATACGACGAAGTGGGAAACGAGGTGCTTTGGGAGCACCATCTAGTGGCGGCGGAGGTATACGTCACGCCTGATCAGTGGGATGCGCGTTAGTAGTTTTCTCAGCAGGAGGGGCGTCCGTGGTGGAGCCATATTGGTTCCGGCAAGTCTGGAGGTTGACGTCTGTGGATGACATCATCAGCAAGTGGTGAGTTCCTGAGTCAAACATGGGTTGATCAGGAGCGGCGTAAGTAATCTATTGTTGAGGGGGTGCATTGGCTTGTTGGGGAGCCAACGGTTGAGTGTTTACTATGCCTTGGTTGGGTAAGGGGTTTTCCAGCACCAAAGGTGGTTGCTGAGGCTGAGGGGGGTTGGGAGGCGCCTGAAGAGCTGCGTGCCCTTGGCGATGGGCCTCATTAACCCAAAGATGCCGAGCTCGCTCCAAGTTTGGGAAAGCATGTGTGTAGTGGCCATAGACCCCGCAGATAGAACAAGGATGGTTTGTTCGCAAATTGGGGTTTTTAGCCTGCTTAGGTGGGCGATCAGGGTTTTGGTTGGCAGGGGCCGCATTGTTATTGTCGGGGGGATTAGCCGGTTGACCAGCTTGGTCTGTAGGTTGGTTGTTCCCACGATTACGGCCCTTTCCATGATTCTGTTGGCCCTGGTTACGTTGGTTGTTCTGGTTTTGCTGCGGGTTGTTTTGGGCGTAAACTTGCCCTTGGGCAGCAGGTGGATTCTGAGGTTGCGCAGGTGCGAGAGCAGGCTGCGGTGGATGATATGTAGGTGGAGGCTGCGCAGGTGCAGCAACTTGAGGGGGTTGCTGATATGGCTGCAGAGTCGATTGTGGGTTAGCAACCGGGGCTATCGATGGCGGGTAATAAGCGGGTTGAGCTTGGGACGACGCAGGAGCTGGTGTAGCCGGCGGGTGGTAATAGGGCTGAGGTGCGACTGGGGGGCGTAAGCAGGAGTCGCATGACCGAAGCACTGAGGTGGACATGAGGGTCCATGGGAATGGTGGTGATGTGTCATGGGAGCATATGAGTTGGTGGCTCCGGACTGTGAGGTAGCCCGTGAAAGGTCAGGGCCCGGGTTAGGACGTGCTATGGAAAATGGTCGGGGATGCGAAGAAACATGACCAATGATGCCATCTGCAGCGTGGGATGCCCTCGGTGCATCGTGCCGGGAGGAATCGCCGCGAGGGGCGTCCGGTATAATGGTATAGAGGTAACCCGACTGGGCGTAGATGAGGTCAAACTGTTGGGCCTTAAGGATGGCCTCTTCTTCAGACTGGGGTCTTTCTGATGCCACATCCTTAGCAATGACAGGGAGAAGGGATTTGAGGAACCAATCTAGGAAGATCCAATCATCTAATTTTATCTTGCATAAGCTACGGCGTCGACGCCACTCATGAATATGGTCCGTGATGTGGGTGGCCGTGTTTTGTCTACAAGATAGGAGAATCTCAACGCCCGCGTCATAGCGGACAGGTAACTGGAATAACTGCAGGAAGGTCGAGGCAAGGGAAGTGAAGGTGGCATGGGTCCCATGGGGTTGCTCGATATACCATTTGGATGCAGATCCAGTGAAGGTACGTTGTAAGAGACGAAGGCGAACTGAGTCATCCACTATAGAGTTGGAGGAACACCATAAGTGGAAGGACATAATATGGTTTTGTGGGTCCTCACCCACCTTGCCCTCAAATTTTGGGATGTCAGAGGGTAGCTTGGTAGGCATGTGGGGCCATGCGGGGTCGTGTCGAATAGGATCGTTTGTCAATCTGGCCAGGTCAGGCAGGTTGAGGCTAGCCATGAATGGCAAACTGGAAGAAGGATGTGACACAGTAGAGGGTTGGGCCAAGTTGGGGCCAGTGCCCCCAAGTGGGGGGGTAGGGTTGCTGATGTTGCCCCCAAGTGGGGGAACTAAGGTGGTATAGGATGGTCCTGCACCACCATGGGTAGTATGTGCCACTGATGGAGTGGGAATAGGTATTCCAACTGTGGGAATAGGTGCAGTGAGGGGAGCTGTAGATGGGAGCCCCATGGAGGGCATACCCAAAGCAGGTGTAGTAACTAGTGGAGTGGTGGATGTGCCACCAATGGTCCCTACCAAAAACGGAGTGGAAGTCACGCCAGCCATGGGGCTAGTATGGGTAGTGTAAATAGGGTTCTCAGACTCTGCCTTGGAATCGGAGGTAAAGTAAGGGGCGTCAATATCTGGTGACGGAGTCCTATGCCGCTAACGAGTGGAGTCAAGTGACAAGGCTCGAGATCTATGATAAGAGGTATCAAGTGAGGATGATCTGTGTCTATGACGAGTGGTGTCAAGTGAACCATGCTGTGGGGGATCTTCCCTGAGGCGCCGAGAATGTCTCGGGGACTCAATGGTGACAGATGGTGTCTAATCTCTGTGGGTTGAGGTGAGTGAAAAACAGCTCAAAAAATCCTAATGCAACCTAGTGTACAGAAGGAGAACTCAAAAAACAAGGCACTCAGGCCAACAACCAACTCAAAACACCTACTGTAACAGCTGTGCTACAATAGGTGGAGTAACAAAAAAGATGGGAAGAATACCAACAAGCAGCAGGTTTCCTAAAAAGAAAAAATGGTGGACTCACTAGACCAAAGGGAGGTAAAGTAGCATGCAAACACCTAACTAAAAGTATTCTAACTTAACTAGACATATCCTCTGCAAGGTGATGAAATCCAAGCCAGACAATATGAATAGGAAAGCCAAGTGGCTAAGGTATCCCCCTACCGGGAGGGACACCGGGTTGTCAATCCTAGAAGACTGGCAACTAAGATACCCCGTTCATGACACGTCCATAAAAGGTGAATCTGCCGTTTGGTCCTTTAACCGCAATATCCCTATACAGGGATATCCCGAGAACTGCAAAAGGTAGCCTTCGGTGACTGAAAGGAGTGCGGTATTCCTCTCAGGCCTCTGGAACCTTCCTCGCGACTTCAACCCTCCTAGGGGAGAGGCCCTCTGGTAAACTGGTTGTGACCGTGCCAAAAAGTACTAGGGGATTTTGGTTCCCTATTTGGACAACAACTATGTCTCAAGTGAAATAACCGAGGGGTGTTATTGGAAGCCTATCCCCTCGATCCTACCTAACTACAAAGATTCTTTCGTGTTCCCCAAGTGGGGTTAGAATATTGGTTGAGTTAAGTATTTTTTAAGGCTCACTTGATTTATGTGACAGAGTGTGTGCTCGTGAGGTGATGAACCCAAAATGAAAGTGCCACAAAGGGGTGGCAACTTTCTAATTAACAACAATATTGAAATTGAAACTTTTAACTTGCAAAATTTTCTGAATTTAAAAAACTGAAACTTTTAAAAAGATTCTGTAAAGGGAACAGAAATTATGGTGCAGAAAAGGCTATTTGGAAGTAGGGCTGCAGGTATGACAGGTGGCTGTGCAGATGCATAAAATATTGCAGCAAAAGGGGCTGGGCTCAAAACAGGGAAAAAAGGCAGAAATCAGTCCGCGGGTCTGTGGCGAAACTGAACAGGCGGACCGCGGGTTTTATAGAAACAGGCGTGGACGGGTCACGGCTATTTGGCTGACAGCGGCGGTCGGGATGCCGGAAACAGGGAAACAGTCGCAGTCGAGACGCCGAAAACAGGGAAACAGTCGCAGTCGGGACGCCGGAAATAGGGAAATAGTCGCAGTTGGGACGCCGGAAAATGGCCGACAGTAGCGGTTGGGATGCAGGAAAGGGGGCGAAAGCCGCAGTCAGGACGCGGGAAGATGGCCGACAGAGACGTTCGGATCGCAGCAAACAGGCTGATTAGCCGCGGTCGCACCGCAAGTAACAGACTGGAATCCACCGTCAGGGTGCCAGAAACAGTCTGAGAGCCACGGTAGGGTCGCAGGTAAAGGCCTGAAAGTCGTGTGGTCGGGACGCAACTACAGAGGGAAAAGACGCGGTGTACGGCGGCCGAAAGGGACAACCGAAAGGACAAAACGAGAAATTATTGCAGAAAACTAAAAATTTTTTAACTTGAAACCAGAAATTCAAACCTAGTGGAGTCGCCAAAACTGTAGCTAGGGTTTTACCCCTAGCTTGTGCAAAAGAGCACCTACTAAGGAGAATGGACTCCTTAGTAGCAGTTCAGTAAATGGTAAATAACAATGCTAAAATATAAATTTAACCTAGTCTAAACATGTGCATGAGACAATAACAACAATGTAAAATAAAGGATTTTTATATTAATGTTACCTCCAAAGTGAAGGTTGATGAAGCTCTTACAATGCCCAAGAGGGTTGCTCCAAGCTCCAACTTGCTCCTTCTCTTTCTCCAATGGTGGGAATGGGCCAAAAGGGGCTCTCAAGGTGAAAGTAGTTCAATGGTGAACTAGGGTTTCAAGAGAGATTTTGGCAGAGTAAGGGGTATACTTGATTGTGGATGTGAAATAAGGGATCTCCATCACCTATTTATAGTTTTTTGGTGGTGGAGTGCTGGCCCATGGTTTTGGGAACCATATGGTTTAGGTCAGCTGCATAGGGTTTTTTCCTCCTTTTCCTCATTATTTTATATTTTTATTCCCTTTTTAGAGGGTTTTTGCTATTTTAGAGGAATTTTGGATATTTTTGGAGGAAAAAGGGGTTTTTTAGCCATTTTGAGGCTTTTTTGATGGTTTTGTGGCCTTTTGGAGGCATTTTAGGCCTTTTGGAGGCTTTTTAGTGGGATTTTCATGGTTTTTAAGGGAAATATGGTAGGAAAATGGACAAATGAGCCATGTAATGGGATAGATGAGGTAGTGACCACTTTTGGGTGTTAACAATCGACTGGGTACTAGGAAAATTGGTTTCTGGTGGAATTATCATGTGGATTGAAGTATCCCTTCTTTCTCATGATAACTCTCTGATGTTTCTTTCCAGGACTTCCTCATCGAATTGAAGACTGGTGGCATTTTCCTTGATGTTGGTTAATTGCATGATGAGCTCCTTGGTGATCGAGCAAATGATTGTTCCCGATATGGAGATGACCTCTTTTCTCTCCGTGGCATACCTCTCAGCGCACCATTTTACCAGCTCTAGAAGTGTCCTGGGTAGTGGTAGAACCATCTTGGCTAGTCCTAAGCTCCATAAGTTGAAAAGGTCATTTTTTTTCTTTTCCTGCTCCTTGGATTCCCTAGATAATTGATCAATGTTTGGGAAGGAGGACAATGGATCGTGAACGTCAAAAAGCTCGTCTCTGAGGTGATCCTCTTGATTGAAATTTGTTGATGCCAAGGGAGACTCTTCAGGTGTAGGAGTAGATGCCATAGCAATGCTGGTAGGGTGGAGTGAAAGGTGGTAAATGCCTGTATGTGGCTACGAAAAGGTTGGCGTGGAGACTGTTAGTGGAGGGACTCTGAGTGATGGGAAGAAGATGCCCGAAAAACTCTTCGAAAGAATATTTATAGGGAACATTTTGAAAATGGTGGGATTTAATGTGAGGTGGATGTGGCACTTGAGGATTGGTTCTTTATCCGAGAGGCGGGTGGCTCTTAAATGCGAGGGGAATGTTTTCTCCTAAACGACAGCGGTAATGACTGTTAGGTGAGGCTTAATGAAAATGTTGAGGTGGATAAGCGAAGGGAAAATACGAGGAAAAGAAAACCATGAGAGGTTTCAGAGCTCAAGATAAGTGGTTTGGGCAGACCACTTTTCGAGCCCTGAATGAGCATGAGGATACCACATGGAGATGCTGGTTTCTATTCAGGGTTGCGTCTAATGCATTAAACTCCGATCTCTTTGTGGATCCTCAAAACAAGATATCTGTTGGTCTTTCTCTGTATCCCCTAGAGATTTTTGTCTTCCAAGCACAACTTTATGGGATGGGCCCCTTTTCTTTGAAAAATCACCTGCTAACGGCTCGCTGTTGTAATACCACGGTGGCGGATTCTTAGTGGTTTCAGCGCTCAAGATAAGCATTTCGGACATACCGCTTTTCGGGCCTTGAATGATCCTGAGGCTGATGTGTGGCCTTGGTGGTTTCTATTCATGGTTTCCCCAAGCTCAATAAACATCGTGCACTTCGAGCCCCGAATGAAATATCAGCCTATGATTTGTTCCAGGCTGTGATTTCGATTGAAGATTAATGTTTACTCATCAGTCAATCATTTTTAACTGAGCGACCAACCTTTCCTTCCACCCCCCTACGGTAAGATAGCTCTGATCCCTGATCAGGAGGCCAGCTTTGCTCGCGATCTGCGACATCTATCTTAACCAACCGTGTTGCAAAATATTGGTACTAACATTGGCTTCAGTGGGGACAACCTTTTTCTTCGGAAGAGACTGGGAACTAAAGAATAGTTCCTTTAAGTCCATTGGATTGTGGAGTCATATATGTTTCTAGATTTTGAAAATCAAATAACAGAGAACATGAGACTGAAAAGAAAAATGTTAATACAGAAACACTTCTTGGAAAAGGGAAAAGACATATATTACATAAATTAGACAAAGGATCATTGATGTACCAGGATAGAGATCAATACTGAAAGAAACATTTCAAAAATCTCTCATTTATGGGATTTTCAAAGATTTCATCTTTGATTTGTGCTAGTCCGTAGGTGTTATTGTCATGGATTGAAACAATCTTTAATGGAGCCAGCCATAATTTGTCAAATTTCCCATGCTTAGATTTCTCTTCCCTTCTAGCAACAAGGTCTCCATGTTGAAAATTACGAGCTATGGCTCTTCGGTCAAAAGTTTCCTTTATCTTTTCTTGATGTATCTTGGTTGTGTCATCTAGATACTCTCTAACCTATTGAATTTCGATCAGTTGATGAATCCTTCTCTCCATATCATTGGTTTCCTCATGCTATGGCTATAATGAGTTTCATCAGTGGTAAACCCATCTCAATAGGAATGACTAATTCTTTTCCATAAACAAGTTGGAAAGGTGATGTGCATATAGCCCACTTGACACTGATTCTATCTTCCCATAGTGCAAATTTTAGCTGGGAGTCCCAAGACTTTTTATTTATATCCATCATTTTCCTAATGATAGTCACTAAGCTTTTATTAGAGGATTCTACCAAGCAATTTTCGTTGGGGTAATAAGCTGTTGAATGAGTTAATTCAAAAATGTAGTTTTGGAAGAAACTCATACATTTTGGAGGATTTAAAATACTGAGCGTTGTCCATAATAATATTTCTTGGGCAACTGAATCTTGCTAGAATATTCTCTTCTAGGAAATTTATTATGACCATATCATTAGTGTTTATTGTTGGAATTTCCTCCACCCATTTTGTGAAATAGTCAGTAGCCATAAGAATCCATCTATGTTGGCCATTGGAATGGGGGTTTATCTCTCCTATGAAATCAATGCCCCTCTATTGAAATGGTGCTTCCACTTTGATTGGCTTAAGTTTTTTCTTTCCAGCAAATATTTGACATTCCCTACATGCTCTAACAATCTTATTACCATCAGTGAACAGTGTAGGCCAAAAATAACCAACTCGAAGGACCTTATAGGAGGTGTCTCTCCATGCATGATGTCCTCCACACATGCCTTTGTGAATCTCTACTATTATTCCTTCGGTTTCTTCTTCAATAACATAATTTATAATTCCAAGAGGATCTTTCCAAAGGAGATATCCATCTAAAATGCAATACTTGATAGCTTTTAGTTTAAGAGATATCATTTTGTATTGGTCTAAGTTAGGAGGGAAAGTTAGATGTTACAGGTAGTAAACAATGTCTTTGTACCATCTCGAATAAGAAAAATTTTCATAAACATTAACAAGGAGGCTTTATTGAATACCTTCTTCTTCCTGACTAGGAAGTCGATCTATCAAATATATCTCGAGAGCTTGATAGTTTGATTTAGCTAGGATTTTGGGTAGTCCTTGTCCTTTCACCAGCTTGGTAGGATTGATTTCCATGTCATATTGTTGGATTTTGGACATCCACTTTCCCCTTCTTCCTTTTCTATCTGGTTGACATATGATATCCTTGATGGTGCTCCTAGGAACATAAGCGATGATCTTGGAGTGTAGGATGCAATTCTTGAATGATTTAAGAGCTTTGACCAGTGTATATGCATGTTTTTCCATCGTGTTTTACTTTAGCTCAAAATCTCTCAATGCTCGGCTCAAAAAGGAAACGGGTCATTTGTGTCCTTCACCATTTTTCTGTAGGACGGCTGCTACAATAGTAACCTCAGAGGCGAATTAGAATATGAGAAACTCCTTATTGTAGTCCAGACTAATCAAAACTGGTGATTTTCCTAAAGCATCCTTTATTTGTTTAAAATAATTCCTTGCTTCTGTTGTCCATTTAATCTCAACATTCGTTTTTAGCATGTTAGTGATATCCTTCATCGTTTCAGTAAAGTTGGGGATGAACCTTCGCAAAAAAATTATTTTTCCAATAAAATATTGTACCTCCTTTTTATTTCTCGGGAGCTCGATCAGTTTTATAGAAGCCACTCTATCAAGGTCTATCATAACTCCATCTTTGGAGACAATTTGTCCCAACAGCTTCCCCTGTGTCATTGGAAAAAGAAAACAATTGGATTTAGAGACAAACCAATTTTTCTGCATTTCCTGAAGGTTTGCTTTAGATGATGGAGGTGATCTTCATCGTATTTTGAGAACACTGTCATATCATTTAAATATATAATGATAATTTTTTCTTTGTCACCAATGAATGCTATATCCATGGCCCTTTGGAATGTCGCCCCAACATTTATAAGGCCAAAGGGCATCTTATCAGCCATGAATGTTCACCATGGTGTGGTGAAAGCTGTATTTTCCCTATAATCCAGGTGCATGGAAATCTGATTATAAACTGAAAATCCGTCCATCATAGACACTCTAGTTGAACAAACTACTTTGTGAAGAATATGATCCATTTTGGGGAAAAGGGTAATTGTCCTTTCAAGAGCATTTATTAAGGTTTCTGAAGTCAACACACAAACGAATCTCTCCACTTTTCTTTCTGAATGGTACTAGATTACCCACGCACTCTGAATATCTAAGAGGAATAATGATTTTACCATCAAGCACCTTCCTCGCTTCCTTTTCAATTACAGGGAGTAAAATAGGATTCACATGTCTTAGCTTTTGCTTTATTGGCTTAGCATCTAGTTTTAGAGGGAGGATGTGTTGTATGACATCTGTATCATAGGTTTTCAAATATTAGAACTTCCAGGAGAAAACATCCATGCATTCTAAGAAAAGATATTTATACCTCTTCCTTTGTTCCACTGTTAGGGACTACAAAAGCTTGATGAACTTTGGTTCTTCAAGGGTACCAATGTTTACTTCGTGAACAACCTCAATAATTGGTTGTACTGTTGGTTTAACTGTGATCTCATTTTTATCAAACAATTTTTCTAGAGGAACCAAACCTTTAGGGATGTAGTTATTGTTTAGTTGAATAATTTTGTGGCTGGCAATCTGTTGTGTTAATTCAGAGGTTGTTCCCTCTTCTCTCTGTAGGATAATGAACATAATTCTTATGACTGGAATTTATCTTCTTGTGATTCTTCTGCTTACCGAGTATATATTTTGAAGCATCATCCCAACATTTGACCTTTTCAACATCTCCTTGAATGATGGAGCTTGATCCTTTAATGACATGTTCTTGATCATATCTAAGACCAATTTTATCCTTGGGAAATATTTATAAGCTGAGTACCTTATTAAGTGCTTCAGTACTTTCTTTGAACTTATCACTGACAGTCAGCTGATCTTTTAGCTTCTTTACTTATTCCTTTAGTTCAGGAACTTCTTGTTTTAAGCTCTTGTCCTCTTCCATGCTAGCCATCACTTCTTGTCTTGAATTGTGCAGCTCTTCTTGGAGGGTCTTGAATTCCTCTTCTTTTGACTTCTGCTCTTCTTGATACTTTGACAATTTTTCTTTCAAAGAATTGTTCTTCATCCTTCTCTTTCTCAATTCTTCAACGACACTTATGATTTTTTCCTTTAGGTCCACCTCTCCTTCCACATCTGAATTATATTCTGAAGCTTCTTCTTTACTTGTTTCTTCATATTCATCTTTTGGAATAGTAGGGATTACTTGTGTTATCTCTTTAATTGAATAAAGATTCTCCAATTTGACCCAGGGCTCCTTGGCTGAGATACATGGTCCAATCTTCTTTTTGATAGATTGAGGTAATCCATCCAATATGGCATCTATTGCCCTTGAATTATTTTTCTTGGACTATTTCTGAGATGTAGTCCTTATTCTCTTTGATGGGATGTAATCAGAGATCACTGCATTCCATACACCACATCCTAATGACTGTAACTAAACTTTTATTCTTATGCTCCTTCGTTCATATTTTTCTTCATTAAGTACTAGAGCTCTATTGGAAGCAATCTCCCCTTGTTGATCCATAGGGGTTTTAATTAGGATATTCCTTCTAGTGGTTTAGACTATAGTGAAGGATCTCGCTCTGATACCAATTGTTGCAATATTGGTCAATAGTGATAGGGAGGAGGGGTTAATCAGTATTGTTAACTTTTTCCATTTTAAACCACTTATTAAAATTAATTAAAACATGGAATTAACAAGCTACACAGAACAAAGAGTTTTATCATGGAATCCCAATTGGGAAAACCACCAACTCTTTCTATACTGCAAAATTATATTTACAATAGTTTTTTCAAGCTACCACTTGCTGGATACAACAATCCCCAAGTTTCTCAACCACAACTGAAGGATGCTACAACACCCTTGTTTCTTCCTGCTACAACAAACAAGGATTCTACAACACCCTGGTTTTCCAGCCACTACTAGAAGGAGGCTACGAAACCCTGGTTTTATCAGTTGCTACTGAAAGGATGCATCGACACCCTATTTACTAGCTACCACTGGAAAGAGGCTACAACCCCCTTGCAGGCCTGTAGCCTGCCCCAACACCACCCTACCTCCCTAATCTTGTTAAATCAATCTTCCAGATCTTCCTTTAACTCTGTCAATGGTTTTTCATCACTTTGGTAGTCTCTGTCTTCTCATGTTGCTACATAGATCTAGAATTCATACAGCTTCAGTTCTTCTCCTTTATACTTTGTATTATATTCTACACTTCTTCATCTTGAATGTGCACTCATCTTGGTCTCTTCCTTTGGTCTCGCTGCTTCAGATACTCATCTAATACACTGAGGAACTCAATTTTTTTTACTGAACCTTCAATCTGAACTACTGAGACCTATTCTTTTGTCTTCAAGGGTTTGTTTATATATTATTTATTTCATTTCTGAAAAAGTGTATCTCTTCAATCTGAAGATGTGTCTTTTCACACTCGTGTCTCTTCAAATCCCTGTTATTTTAATCTTTAATTTATAACTCTGTATATTTTTTATTTATGTCTTCATTTAATCTGTAGCATTCTAGTTCTTTAATTATTAATAATATACTCCTTTTTGTTATTTATCTTTTTCTAGTTAAATCTTTGTTTTATTACAACTATGTTTTTATTCATGTAGATTTTTTTCCTGTAGGTTACATCTTTTAAATTCTTGTTTTTATGTTTTTGTAGCTTGTCCCTGTAACAATAAACATTTAGATTTCTTCTCTCAATACTATGATTGATATTTTTCATCATATTCTTGTAGGTATAGTTCTCTCCAAATTATTATAGTCACTAGTTTGTTTTCTTCATTATGTTGGAAATGAGTTTTTCTGGTAATACTTCATTTATTTATACTGTCATAATTTTTCTCAATTTTGGCAAGTTAATTTCTTACACATTTTACCACCAGAGAGTAAACTAAAACCATGAATGGATAAAATCATCACCATAGAACATATTCATGCAATTAGATGAATTGATTAGCACAATGAGAACATCTGGCAGGCATTTTTTTGAGGCCACTAAGGTAGATTTTCCAAACAACAAAGCAGTAAAACAGCCTGAAACCTCATTTTGGCATACCTGTATTTTTTTCTTCAAGCACTCTTTAGGAAAAATGAGACCACATTTAGGTAGACAAGTCAACATGCTACAACATTATACTCTCAGATAAATTTTATCATTAACCTAGAAAATATGGCAGAAAGTTTACAGAGGCCACTTAGGCAGTTTAACCAATAGATTTTACACTTAGACAATTTGTGCCATTTTCAAGGTGGATTTTTTATTTCACCAAAACCATGAACCAATGTTACAAGATGATGTAGAATATCTCACTAAGCACAACAAAACTCATTTTACCTTCAGATTCTTCATTTTTCCTAGGCGGGCATTTTCCTGAACTTCGTGCAAAACTACCTAAAACCCTGTTTTGGCAAATCCATAACTTCTTCCTTAGGAATTTTCAAGTCAAAGTGAGAACAGGGTCAGGTAGAAAAAAAACCACCTACAAGATGACCATATGGTGTGGCCATTTACGTCAACGAACAAATTATGGTGGGCATTTCCCTGAGGCCACATAGGTAGATTTGCTACTTTGGTGTAAAAGCAATCTGAAACCCTGTTTTGGCAGGTCGTTAACTTTATCATCAAACGCCTTCTGTGAAAAATAATACCATGGTCAGATAGCCTCTTTTATAAGCTAGAGAATTATGATTCCATATAATATTTATCATTCTCCCGTGAGGTATGGTGGGCATTTTCCCAAGGCCACCTGAACCAGTTTTCCAACACTCAGTCCTTTTCAGGAATTTCTCCAAAATTTATCCTAAAACCCTATTTTGGCAGATCCATAACTTTTTCTTCAGACATGCTTAAGGTAAACTGATACCATGGTCAGGTAGACAAATCAACAGACTATAGCCTAACCATATGCTGCGGGCATTTACTTTAACCTATGATTTTTGGTAGGCGTTTTCCTGAGACCACTTAGGTAGTTTTACTTTCTCCGGTGCAAAACCCTATTTTGGCAGACCTATAATTTTCTCCTTAGAAGTGATTAAGGAAAACTGAGACAATGAATAGATAGCCACTTCAAAAAGCTATAGCCTGGTATGATGGTGCAGACATTTTAGTCAAACCATAAATTATGGTGGGCCTTTTCTTAGACCAGTTTTGACTAATATTTCCATAGTCAATTTCCTGATTTTCACCAAAATGCCATATTTCTCCAGAATGATGTCAGAATACAACAATGACTTCCTGATAGCACCAAAAAACCATCATATGTATTTTCAACTTCATGCCACATCATCATACATGCCATGCCATGTCATCATATCTACAACATCATCATACAGGCCATGTCATCACTCTCTTAGTTATTCTTTTTCGTTTCACTGAGTTTTCCTTGCCATCATGTCCTTGGTTATTCAATTGTCATTATTTGGCCTAGTTATTCTTGTTTCAGTTCTAGTTATTTAGAACTAAAAAAAAGATAGTAAAAAAAGAACCTAAGTTGTAAGATCCAGTGTGACAAACTATTACAGTGGAATATCCATGATAGATTATGGATCACTAAAGGTATCTTTACCTCTCTAATGCTAGATCCACCGATTCAAACAAGCCTTGAATTGTATCTACTTGAACCACCAAAATTTCTTCTACCAATCTTTGGTTACTTTCCTTATCATTGTCATCAATAAATAAAGTGTTCTCCAATAAATCCCCACAAATCCTAAATGCCTTCAATCCAAACCTTCAATGGCTCCAATGGATGTCTAGAAAGATTCACCCAAACTAAGGTATGCTTCATAAATTCATCCCTAATATCTAATAAGGAATGTCGAGGCTTCATAGAAAGAAAATCTGACTTTGTAAACCAAATTTTCGCTATATTCCTGGGAGCTTCATCCTTCATTCTAAACAGGAACCCAAGTCAACGATGTGCTTAGGTTCCTCCGTTTGAAATAAAAACCTTCTTTGGTGAATATCAACAATAATGGGTTGATGATGGTGTTGGATCCAGAAAGATGGAATCTATCGATATTCAAATTGAAGGGGGGAATTGGTCGTCAAGAACATGAGATTACCATGATATCGCATGTCTCAAGAACTAAGAATCGTTAATGGATTTGCCTTCGAATCCAACAACCCGTGGTGGTTTAAAGGGGGGGAAATCAACAAGGATAAATGTGGGTCATTTCTTCTGCTATTACCAGTTGGTTCAGATCTTAAGTATGGCGTTTCTTGCGAATTCTTGAAGCTACAATGGAGAACATGCTACGAGGTCATAGTAAGGTATGTTTCCTACAGTGGTCGCTTTTCATAAATCCATTTATATCATCTCCGATTATTGATGGAATTAGATGGTTTGAAACTTAATTTACCCTTCTACCTGCTTCATAGTTTAAAAAGGATGGCTCATACGGTATAGACTACATTAGGTGATTCAGAGAGAAGCATGTTCCACCATGCTCTCCTTAAAATATTAATTCAACATTAGTTAACTTTTATTGGTAAATCGTGGGATGAACTTTTGACTGAAAACAATTTTGGGCCAACAAAATATTGGCCCACCCTACTTCCTAAAACTTGTAGAAAGTGTAAGGGACCTCATAAACCTAAAATCGATCATTTTCTTGGGTCCGTGTTAGAAAATAATGAATTCCTAGCAGTTAATTCGCCTGTACAGGTTAATATGGAATGCACGATTGGAAAATAATTCAGCCATGTGATTTCTAAAGCCCCTGTAGTTCCATCCTCATCCGTAAGGTTCCACGTTATACCTACAAAACAAATATGAGGAATTAGGGGAGGTGAACAGTGTAAAAACCAATAAATCTAAAGGTTCAAAGCTCAAACCAGATCTATCGAGCTCTTCCATTTCCAAATCAAGTTGGCATAGGTTCACTAGGAGTATGGTTATCTCCTTTATTCCAACAACTGTTCATCAAGTTAAGGAACCTCCGTTGATCAAAATATTTCGTGAGGAAGAAGACCATGTATCCATCGATGCATCTCCACAAGAACATGAGATTAAGTTTGATGATCTGGTAGCATCTCTCAGAGATGAGTCTGAAGGAAACTAGTCCCCTTATCAACCACTTAGTCTAGAAATCAAAAGGGAATCCTCATTCACTGATGATTCCTCATCAAACTATACTCTGAAGAATATGAAAAGGTCTATGGAATTAAAACAACAGATTTATCAGCTGAAATAAAATTTCAAAAAATAAGAGTCAAATACGATTGTTTTGAGGGATGAAATCCAAAATTTGAGAAATGAATTGTTAACTTGGGTAGACAAGTGGAAAAACTTGAAAATGAGAAAGAGAAACTATAAGGCCATGAAGAAATCGTTAGTCTCTGCAAATGAAAAATTGTTAAAACGAGAAGACAAATACATGATAAAGATTGTGAGACTGAAATGCAAGCTATCTAAAGCAGAGAGAGTTACTAAGCTACATATTTTGACTTAAAATTTATCTTGTTACAGTTAAAAACGCTTTCAATTTTGACAGGTAATAACTAATGTAATTAGCACACCCACAAAATCATAGATTCTGTGGGCATTGCTTAAAATTTGTTATTGTTGTTTCATTATTGAATGCATTATTAATAAGAAATTTAATACATAGTTAATTGATTTTGGAGGTGTCTTTACTGGATAATTTTGAGTTTGATGTTGTTATTCTCACGAAGATTTTACTGCCAGATGATGAAACGGTTTCCCCTTTTGATGATCTAGATGCCAGATTACAGGTGACTCTCATGTCTTGCGTGGATGCATTTCAATTTCATGGATGAGGTTGGAATCGTAAGAAATTTGTCATCAGATGATAGACAGTTCCATTTTTGCGATGATTTAAATGCCAGGTGCATTACTATAAAGGATTCCGATCAAACAAAACAATTATGAGAATGGTTGGTCTAGTTATTTGACAGCTGTTAGAAATTGAGTATTATTTTTAGCGATTAGTTGCATAAAATACTGAAGATAGTTAAGTATTTTTTGTTAATATATAAACCATGAGAATCACCTAAAGAAAGGATATGAGTACATGGAAGGAGACTATGCATTGGAGTAATAGACCATAAAGTGTGCCACAAGCTTATCAGCACTTTTGTTCTTGTGATTTTGTTCAACACTGATTCTCTGACTGGTATCATATTTTTGATTCAGTTTTGTGAATATATATATATATATATATATATATATTTTCCAAGGCAATCTTTTTCTCTTGATTCATTTATAGTTGTACTTTGAGATAATTGTATAGATTATGTTGAATGACTCAAATCAAAATTGTATTTTATAGTTTGATTCAAATATTATATATCTGTCATATTATTAAGTTTTCATTAATAATCTGATTGAGTAATATTACGTATATATTATCTTATTAGTTGATTAACTTTCATTTCTACAGGTCTTCAATTGGTCAGTTAAGCATCCTTAAATTCAAATACTAAAATATTGAATTTTAATTGCTTATTGAGAGTTTATGTTTTAAGGTTACTATTAATTTTATTTAATAGTTCTTTTATCATGAAATCATTATTCAATAGAAATTCATGATCTTATTAACTTTGATTGTTCTACTTCCATAGTTATTTTTAACTTTATGTTACTTATATAGTCAATAGATTGTTAACGTAGTTGATAAATTTGCTCTTGGCCAAGATAGATTTTTGTAGTTTAGATTAAATTTCAATTTTTGTTTTATTTCTCTAGTTTGATTTAACAGTTGTTAAATATATTTCATATTATAGTTAGTTATCTTGTTGTCTTTATAGCATTTTTGATAATCACTCCTAAAACTTAAACCAGAGACTCTCCTTGAGAGAGCAAAAGTAGATTAGTATAAACTATAGATTAAAGAGCTCACTTTAAGTTAGAAGTTTTCATTAGGATTTAATTTAACTTTTTGATTAACTTAGGGTACATTTTCTGAGTTTAACTAGTAGCATTCTCCTTAAGAGAGTGAAACTCAGATGGTAGCAGGACCATAACCTGCAGGAATTAGCCATACCAAACATACCGGCGGCTGCTTTAAGCACCTTGTGTGGGTTAGTTCCCCTTAGTTGGCCAGATCAGAAAATCCGGCCAACAAATGGCGCTCGAAGGAGGGCATGAAAATTATTAATGGCTGAAAAGAAAAAGATAATCCTTCAACCATTCTATATCCTCCATTACACATTGACTCTCAGAACACCACCGCTGCAGGCTTGTCCATTGTTTCATGGGATGAAGTCAGCAGTTCTTCGTTTATTCATACTGTAAGGAATATTTTAGAAAGATATCATAACACTTCCGCTTACACTCGTAAACAAAATATCAAGGCCTTAGAAGAATCATGACGCATACTCACTAGAACTTACGATCATCAAATTGGTCTGCCACCTATAGATTACAGGTTACCTTGACGGAATCAACATAATAGTCTGTTAGTCGCAATAGATCAAGAACTATCAGAAGCTAATATTTTGAAAATAGGTACTCCGAGTCATCATACTAGAAGGAATTCCATGGGAACCACCCGAACACATACCTCACGTAGTTTGATTAACTTAGGCGGTTTTGATCAGCCACCCTCACCTCTAGAATCCCCAACTAATAGCCCAAGGACTTCCAATCATAGTAGTTCTTCATATTCTGAAGAAGATCATATGGTTGGAGCTACAACAGGAGGAGGAGGTAATCCACCTAACCCTCCGCCTAACCCACCTTCCCATGGCTTAAGACAAGTGCAGTAGCAGTGCCTGGTGCACAACACCCATTGCCTAAACATCTGGATAAACTTATACCAAAGTTTAATCCAGATAACAAGGAACAAACCGAGGTTCATCTTGACAAGTTTATATTGGCCGTCCAAAATATGAACATGCAACATGAAGACATGGTCTCTCGTATTTTTCCTTTGACATTTGAAGGAAGAGATTCAACCTGGTATTTTCCTTGGTTCAAGGTTCGATAACAAACTGGGCTGATTTTAACAAGGATTTCCTCGATAAGTTTGTGGAGCATAAAAAACCCATTGTGATTAATTTTTATCTATCTCAGACAGCGTATGCTTGGATCTCGTTGAAGGTTTTCTTGTTCATAAATTCAATCTCATCCTTGAGCAAATATGTCTTTTTGCTCACGCTCTTCAAGACCAAACGAGCATCTTTAGTGGTGGCTTCAACAATTTCACATTCTTCTTGAGACATGACAAAATGTCTCCACTGCGTGCTTATCAGGGATGCTACCTCTTCCCAGATTATGAACTTAGCCCTTTTAAGCATAGGCTTACCTATCAGTCTTCTAGACAAGTCCTAGACATCTTTGTGGAGATCCTCTCTAAACGGATGTAGTTTTGAGATGGCTCGGTCCCTTTTAGCCAACGTTTCGATCATACTGCTAAGCTCATCACACTTGGATTTTAGTCGATCCTGCTCCTGGTTATATTGGGCATCTTTGAGAGTCATCTCTGCAATCGCCTGGGCGAGTTTGTCAGTAGTGCTTGCAGAAGAAGAGACTTGTGATGTGACTTCCTTTTGAAGGAGGATGCCATGATTCTACTTTTTTATCTCATTCAGATCATTCTCTAGGGTCACAATCTTCTCTTTCCACACTTGACTATCAGCCAGGGCTCTTTCTAGCTCATACTATATTGTTGACACTTCGATGGTTTGGGAACGCTCGATGGTGGGAATGTTGAGATTATTTTTTTAGGCCTGAAATCTCTTTATCCTTTTGTTTTAGCATGGCCTGAACTAGAGCCATGTCATTGGGATTCTGAACCATTTTTACAATCTGTTGCTCTAGGTCAGCTATCTTTAACTGCTTTTCTTTATTAGATGACTTCTCATTTTTCAGCTGCTTCTCCAGTCTTTGGACAACAGTCTGTAGCTTGTTTTTGCTCATGGTCTATTTCATTACATCCCTACATACTCATTCACTAGTTTTTCGGTGAAGCTCCATGATATGCTTGGAAGGGAATGCATCTAGATTTACAGTCACCTGGGTGGTTTTGAAATTTGAGGTCACTTTCTTTGCCCCAGGCACCAATGGCTCTAGAATTTCCATCTTTAGGGTTCCTTGTCTAAAATACAATGCATAAAACATTTTGGACTGTTGTCCTATCTCTATCTCCTTCTTTGGGAAAAAATTATTTTGGAGATCAACATTCTCGTCTTTGATTTGGGAATATAACCCGAACAAAACTGCTTTAACTGATGAGGTGGTGACCAAAGTGCCTTCTGAGGGCTTCTCCTGCTTCTGAGGCCATGTTGTTGGTTGTGGAGCTTGATATCCTAGATTTAGAGATATTATTATTCAGTTGTGTCTGTACCCCATGTTTGGTTATGATCTCGGCACGATCCCCAGGGGGTGCGGGGGCTGTTTCGCCAACAAATTACTGGCCCGTGGTTTTGGGTAACCCGTGGTATTTTCCCATTGTATTTTCACTTTATAAGAAATAGATTGTAATATGACTGTGGTTGATGTATTGGGTTTTATGCATTGGAAATATCTCTGAGATCGTGAAGAGAGACTGTGAGACGGTGAAGAGGAAGTGCAGCTACTGTACTGCAGGTTGTATCCCTTCACTTTGCTGGACGGTATAATAATAAGGACTAACAATTTCAGTGTGGACGTAGCTCATCATGGGTGAACCATGATATATTGGTGTCTCTCTTGTAATATGTTTGTGTGATTGTATTTGCATCTTGTTTATTGTTATTGCTCTGCGATCCTATTTTTCTAACACACGCTGCAGATGGGAAATTTTCCATGATGAAAGGTGCTAAAGAGGTGGGCATTGGCTTCAATTTGGATGTTGCGCTAGATATATTTTCAACTTTTGATCTTTTCACCTTTCATCCAACCCTCCCTGATTTCTCTTTGTCGACCTCACAGGTCAGCTCTATGTGCTACTTTTTTCTAATGTATCCAGTTTATGAGACGTGGGGATGACCAGTGCCCCAGTGACCTAGCTTGGATGCAATGTTGCTTTTCTCTGCACCCAAATATCTAAGTTTGCAATCTTGTCCAGAAGTGGATGTGACTCATGGAGGTGGGTTGTTTCCCTGGCAGACAATCTTTTCTTGGATATGATCCCTTTGGGATTGTATTTGAACGCTAAGCTTATTGGGAAACTAAAACCTGCTAATAGTTCTTCAACCACCTTCTGAGAAACTCTACTCCTAAATTTGAATGGTATGACTTCATTAGGGACTTTGAAAGCCCTGGCACTATTTCCTTTCATGAAATGTACATCACCGTAATTGAATCTCTGGCGAATATACTCCAAGGCAAAAAATCCTAGGAGTCATGGACATTGGAAGTTTATAGGGAGCCAAATATGCTCCATACACACGAATTTCGATATGGGCATCAAAACAGAACCAATCTCCAATAGATTCACTTGGATTTAGCTGGAGAAACTATTCACACTCTGGAAAAACACTGGGGGGAGAAAAATACAAAAAAATGTATAAATCTTGGCTATGACAGTGTCTACAAACATAGAGAAAATTTCATGCAGAGGGACTGGAATGACTGAATTTTGAAGGTCATCTCGGCTCAATAAATTCGTGTTGTGAGAGATAATCATATATAAGAGAAGAGAATTGTATCTGAACATATTCCTAGATGAAACTACAGGTGAATATCCTGGGAGAGAAAAGATGACAAATCTAACTTTAGAGAAGTCTCTTGCTGAGATAAATTCATGAGGAAGAGGAAACCTAAGGCTACACCATTGGTTACCAGGTCATGGTCGTATTCGAGGACTTGGAAGATCATAAATAGCACTGGTATGGATGAATCTGTGAACACTTCAATGGTGAACATCGACTAGGTACTGGGAAAATTGGTTTCTGGTGGAATTATCATATGGATTGAAGTATCCCTTCTTTCTAATTATAACTCTCTGATGTTGCTTTCCAAGACTTCCTCATCGAATTGCAGACTGGTGGTGTTTTCCTTGATGTTGGTTAATTCCATAATGAGCTCCTTGGTGAACGAGCAAATGACGGTTCCCAATATGGAGATGACCTCTTTTCTCTCCGGGGCATACCTCTCAACGCACCATTGTACCAACTCTGGGAATGTCCTGGCTAGTGGTAGAACCATCTTGGCCAATACTAAGATCCATATGTTGAAAATGTCATTTCCATTCTTTTCCTACTCCTCGGCTTCCGTGGATAATTGATCAAGGTTTGGGAAGGAGGACAATGGATCGTGTACGTCAAAAATCTCGTCTCTGAGGTGATCCTCTTGATTGAAATTTGTTGATGCTGAGGGAGAATCTTCAGATGTAGGAGTAGATTCCATAGAAATGGTTGTAGGGTGGATTGAAAGGTGGTAAATGCCTGTATTTGGATACAAAAAGGTTGGTGTGGAGACTACTAGTGGAGGGACTCTGAGTGATGGGAAGAAGATGCCCGAAAAACTCTTCGAAAGAATATTTATAGGGAAAATTTTGAAAATGGTGGGCTTTAATGTGAGGTGGATGTGGCAGTCGAGGATTTGTTCTTTATCCAAGCGGCAGTTGGCTCTTAAATGCGAGGGGAACATTTATCTCCTAAATGACGGTGGTAATGATTGTTAGGTGAGGCTTAATGAAAATGTTGAGGAGGATAAGCCAAGGGAAAAGATGGGGAAAAGAAAACCATGAGAGGTTTTAGGGTTCAAGATAAACGGTTAGGGCAGACCACTTTTCGAGCCCTGAATGAGCATAAGGATGCCACATGGAGATGGTGGTTTCTATTCAGGGGTGCGTCTAATGCATTAAATTCAAAGCTCTTTGTAGATCCTGAAAACATGATATCTGTTGATCTTTCTCTGCATCCCGTCGAGATTTTTTTTTGGCTAGTGCAGCTTTATGGGATGGGCCCCTTTTCTTTGAAAAATCACCTGCTAATGGCTCATGGCTGTAATACCATGGTGGTGGATTCTTAGTGGTTTCAATGCTCAAGATAAGTAGTTTGGACATATAGCTTTTCGGGCCTTGAATGATCCTGAGGTTGACGGGTGGCCTTGGTGGTTTCTATTCAGGGTTTCCCCAAGCTCAATAAACATCATGCACTTTGGACCCCGAATGAAATATCAGCCTATGATTTGTTCTAGGCCGCAATTTCAATTGAAGATTAAATTTTATTCATCAATCAATCATTTTTTTTGAGCGACCAACCTTTCCTTCCATCCCATTGCGGTAAGACAACTCTGATCCCTGATAAGGAGGCCAGCTTTGCTCGCGATGTGCGACATCTCTCTTAACCAACCGTGTCACAAAATCTTGGTAATAACATTGGCTTCAACGGGGACAACCGTTCTCTTCGGAAGAGATTGGGATCTATAGAATAGTTCCTTTAAGTCCATTGGGTTGTGGAGTCATATATGTTTCTAGCTTTTGAAAATCAAATAAGAGAGAACATGAGACTAAAAAGAAAAATGTTAATACAGAAAAACTTCTTGGAAAAGGGAAAAGACATATATTACATAAATTATACAAAGGATCATTGATGTACCAGGATAGAGATCAATACTATAAGAAACGTTTAAGAAATCTCCCATTTATAGGATTTTCAAATATTTCGTCTTTGATTTGTGCCAATTCGTAGGTGTTATTGTCATGGATTGAAACAATCTTGAATGGACCCAGCCATAGTTTGTCAAATTTTCCATGCTTAGATTTCTCTTCCCCTTTTAGAAACAAGGTCTCCATGTTGAAAATTCTGAGCTATGACTCGTCGGTTAAAAGTTTCCTTTATCTTTTCTTGATGTATCTTGGTTGTGTCATCTAGATACTCTCTAACTTGTTGAATTTTGATCAGTTGATGAATCCTTCTCTCCATATCATTGGGTTCCTCATGCTCTGGCTGTAATGAGTTTCATCAGTGGTAAACCCATCTGAATAGGAAGGACTAAATATTTTCCATAAACAAGTTGGAAAGGTGAGGTGCATATAGCCCACTTGACATTGATTCTATCTTCCCATAGTGAAAATTTTAGCTGGGAGTCCCAAGAATTTTTATTTATATCCAGCATTTTCCTAATGATAGTAACTAAGCTTTTATTATAGGATTTTTCCAAGCCATTTCCATTGGGGTAATAAGCTATTGAATGAGTTAATTCAAAAATGTAGTTTTGGAAGAAACTTATCATTTTGGAGGATTTAAAATCCTGAGCATTGTCCATAATGATATTTCTTGGGCAACCGAATATTGCTAGAATATTCTCTTCCAGGAAATTTATTATGACCATATCATTAGCGTTTCTTGTTGAAATTGCCTCCACCCATTTTGTGAAATATTCAATAGCCATAAGAATCCATCTGTGTTGGCCACTAGAATGGGGGTTTATCTCTCCTATGAAATCAATGCCCCGCTCTTGAAATGGTGCTTCCACTTTGATTGGCTTAAGTTTTTTCTTTCCAATAAATATTTGACATTCCCTACCTTCTCTAACAATCTTATTAGCATCAGTGAACAGTGTAGGCCAAAAATAACCAGCTCGAAGGAACTTATAGGAAGTGGCTCTCCATGCATGATGTCCTCCAAAGATGCCTTTGTGAAACTCTACTATTGTTCCTTCGGTTTCTTCTTCAATAACACAATTTAGAATTCCAAGAGGATCTTTCCAAAGGAGATATCCATCTAAAATGCAATACTTGATAGCTTTTAGTTTAAGAGATCTCATTTTGTATTTGTCTAGGTCGGGAGGGAAAGTCAGATGCTCTAGGTAGTAAACAATGTCTTTGTACCATCTCGAATAAGCAAACTTTTCATAAACATTAACAAGGAGGTTTTGTTGAATACCTTCTTCTTCCTGACAAGGAAGCCGATATATCAAATTTATCTTGAGAGCTTGATAGTTTGTTTCAGCTAGGATTTTGGCTATTCCTTGTCCTTTCACCAGCTTGGTAGGGTTCATTTCCATGTCATATTCCTTGATATTGGACATCCCCTTTCCCCTTCTTCCTTCACTATCTGGTTGAGATAAGATATCCTTGATGGTGCTCCTAGGAACGTAAGTGATGATCTTGGAGTGTAGGATGCAATTCTTGAATGATTTAAGAGATTTGACTAGTGTATATGCATGTTTTTCCATCATGTTTTACTTTAGCTCAACATCTCTCAATGATTGGCTCAAAAAGGGAATGCGTCGTTTGTGTCCTTCACCATTTTTCTGTAGGAGGACTGCTGCAATAGTAACCTCAGAGGCGAGTTAGAATATGAGAAACTCCTTATTGTAGTCCAGACTGATCAAAACTGGTGATTCTCCTAAAGCATCGTTTATTTGATTAAAATAATTCCTTACTTCTGTTGTCCATTTAATCTCAGCATTCTTTTTTAGCATGTCAGTGATATCCTTCATAGTTTCAGTAAAGTTGGGGATGGACCTTCTCAAAAAAATTATTTTGCCAATAAAATATTAAACCTCCTTTTTATTTCTCAAGAGCTCGATCAGTTTTATAGAAGCCACTCTATCAAGGTATATCTTAACTCCATCTTTGGAGATAATGTGTCCCAACAATTTTCCCTGTGTCATTGGAAAAAAAGATTTTTTTGGATTTAGAGACAAACAAATTTTTCTGCATTTCTTGAAGGTTTGCTTTAGATGATGGAGGTGATCTTCATCATATTTTGAGAATACTTTCATATCTAAATATATAATGATAATTTTTTCTTTTTCACCAATGAATTCTATGTCCATGGCCCTTTGGAATGTCGCCCCAACATTTATAAGGCCAAAGGGCATCTTATCATACATGAATGTTCCCCATGATGTGGTGAAAGCTATATTTTCCCTATCATCCAAGTGCATGGAAATCTGATTATAACCTGAAAATCCTTCCATCATAGACACTCTAGTTCAACAAACTACTTTCTGAAAAATATGATCCATTTTGGGAAAAGCGTAATTGTCCTTTAAAGAGCATTTATTAATGTTTCTGAAGTCAACACACAAATGAATCTCTCCACTTTTCTTTCTGAATGGTACTAGATTACCCACCCACTCTGAATATCTGAGAGGAATAATGATTTTAGCATCAAGCACCTTCGTCGCTTCCTTTTCAATTATAGGGAGTAAAATAGGATTCACATGTATTAGCTTTTTCTTTATTGGCTTAGCATATGGTTTTAGAGGGAGGCTGTGTTGTATGACATCTGTATCATAGGTTTTCAAATATTAGAACTCCCAGGAGAAAACATCCATGTATTCTAAGAAAAGATCTTTATACGTCTTCCTTTGCTACATTGTTAGGGACTACGAAACCTTGATGAACTTTGGTTCCTCGGGGGTACCAATGTTTACTTCGTGAACAACGTCAATAGTTGGTTGTACTGTTGGTTTAACTGTGATCTCATTTTTATCAAACAATTTTTCTAGACGAACCAAACCTTTAGGGATGTAGTTATTGTTTAGTTGAATAATTTTGTGGCCGGCAATCTGTTGTGTTAATTTAGGGGTTGTTCCCTCTTCTCTCTGTAGGATAATGAGCATAATTCTTATGACTGGAATTTATCTTCTTGTGATTCTTTTGCTTCTCGAGTATATCTTTTGAAGCATCATCCCAACATTTGACCTTTTCAACATCTTCTTGAGTTATGAAGCTTGATCCTTTAATGACATGTTCTTGATCATATCCAAGACCAATTTTATCCCTGGGAAATATTTGTAAGTTGAGGAACTTATTAAGTGCTTCAGTACTTTATTTGAACTTCTCACTGATAGTCAGCTAATCTTTTAGCTTCTTTACTTATTCCTTGAGTTCAAGAACTTCTTGTTTTAAGCTCTTGTCCTCTTCCATGCTAGCCATCACTTCTTGTCTTGAATTGTGCAGCTCTTCTTGGAGGGTCTTGAATTCCTCTTCTTTTGACTTCTTCTCTTCTTGATACTTTGACAATTTTTCTTTCAAAGAATTGTTCTTCATCCTTCTCTTTCTCAATTCTTCAATGACACTTATGATTTCTGCCTTTAGGTCCACCTCTCCTTCCACATCTAAATTATCTTCTGAAGCTTCATCTTTACTTGTTTCTTCATATTCATCTTTTGGAATAGTAGGGATTACTTGTGCTATCTCTTTAATTGAATAAAGATTCTCCAATTTGACCGAGAGTTCCTTGGCTGAGATACATGGTCCAATCTTCTTTTTGACAGATTGAGGTAATCCATCCAATATGGCATCTATTAACCTTGAATTATTTTTCTTGGACTCTTTTTGAGATGTAGTCCTTATTCTCTTTGGTGCAATGTAATCAGAGATCACTGCATTCCATACACCACATCCTAATGACTGTAACTAAACTTTCATTCTTATGCTCCTTTGTTCATATTTTTATTCATTAAGTACTAGAGCTCTATTGGAAGCAATCTCCTCTTGTTGATCCATAGTGGTTTTAATTAGGATCTTTGTTCTAGTGGTTTAGACTGGAGTGAAGGATCTCACTATAATAGCAATTGTTGCAATATTTGTCAATACTGAGAGGGAGGGGGGGTTAATCAGTATTGTTAACTTTTTCCATTTTAAACCACTTATTAAACTTAATTAAAACATGGAATCAACAAGATACACAGAACAAAGATTTTTATCATGCAATCCCAATTGGGAAAACCACCAACTCTTTCTATACTGCAAAATTATATTTACAATATTTTTTTCAAGCTACCACTTGCTGGATACAACAATCCCCAATTTTCTCAGCCACAACTGAAGGGTGCTTCAACAACCTGGTTTCTTCCTGCTACAACAAACAAGGATTCTACAAAACCCTGGTTTTCCAGCCACTACTGGAAGGAGGCTACGAACCCCTGGTTTTATCAGTTGCTACTGAAAGGATGCTTCGACACCCTATTTACTAGCTACCACTGGAAGGATACTACAACCCCCTTGCAGGCCTATAGCCTGCCTTAGCACCACCCTACCTCCCTAATATTGTTAAATTAATCTTCCAGATCTTCCTTTAACTCTGTCACTAGTTTTTCATCACTTTGCTAGTCTCTGTCTTCTCATGCTGCTACATAGATCTAGAATTCATACAACTTTAGTTCTTCTCCTTTATACTTTGTCTTCTATTCTACACTTCTTCATCTTGAATGTGCACTCAGCCTGGTCTCTTCCTCTGGTCTCGTTGCTTCATATACTCATCTTTAATACATAGAGGCACTCAGTTTTTTTTACTAAACCTTCAATCTGAACTACCGAGACCTATTCTTTTGTCTTCAAGTGTTTGCTTATATATTATTTATTTCATTTTTGAAAAAGTGTATCTCTTCAATCTGTATCTGTGTCTTTTCACACTCGTGTCTGTTCAAATCCCTGTTATTTTAATCTTTAATTCATAACTCTGCATATTTTTGTTTGATGTCTTCATTTAATCTGTAGCATTTTAGTTCTTTAATTAATAATAATATACTCCTTTTTGTTAGTTATATTTACCTAGTTAAATCTTTGTTTTGTTACAGCTATGTTTTTATTCCTATAGAATTTTTTCCTGTAGGTTACATCTTTTAAATTCCTGTTTTTATGTTCTTGTAGCTTGTCCCTGTAACAATAAACATTCGGATTTTTTCTCTCAATACTATGATTGATATTTTTCATCAGATTATTGTAGGTATATTTTTCTCCAAATTATTACAGTCACTAGTTTGTTTTCTTCATTATGTTGGAAATTAGTTTTTCTGGTAATACTTCATTTATTTATACCATCATAATTTTTCTCAGTTTTGGTAAGTTAATTTCTTACACATTTGACCACCATAGAGTAAACTAAAACAATGAATGGATAAAATCATCACCATAGAACATATTCATGCCATTAGATGAATTTATTAGCACAAGGAGAACATCTAGCAGGCATTTTTCTGAGGCCACTGAGGCAGATTTTCCAAACAACAAAACAGTAAAACAACCTAAATCCTCATTTTGGCATACCTATAATTTTTTTCTTCAGGCACTCTTTAGGAAAACTGAGACCATGGTCAGGTAGACAAGTCAACATGCTACAACATGATACTCTCAGATAATTTTTATCATTAACCTAGAAAATATGGCGGGAAGTTTACAAAGGTCACTTAGGCAGTTTAACCAATAGATTTTACACTTAGACAATTTGTGCCATTTTGAAGGTGGATTTTTTATTTCATCAAAACCATCAACCAATGTTACAAGATGATGTAGAATATATCACTAGGCACAAAAAAACTCATTTCACCTTCAGATTCTTCTTCATTTTCCCTAGGCGGGCATTTTACTGAACTTGGTGCAAAACTGCCTAAAACCCTATTTTGGCCAATCCATAACTTCTTCCTCCGGAATTTTCAATTCAAAGTGACAACTGGGTTAGGTAGAAAAACAACCACCTACAATATGACCATATGGTGCGTTCATTTCATTCAACCAAAAAATTATGGCGGGAATTTCTCTGAGGCCACTTAGGCAGATTTGCTCTTTGGTGTAAAAGCAATTTGAAACCCTGTTTTGGCAGGTTGTTAACTTTATCATTAAACACCTTTTGTGAAAACTAAGACCATGGTCACATAGCCTCTTTGATAAGCTATAGCATTATGGTTCTAGATAATTTTTATCATTCTCCCATGAGGTACGATGGGCATTTTCTCAAGGCCACCTGAACCCATTTTCCAACATTTAGTCATTTTCAGGAATTTCTCCAAAATTTATCCTAAAACCCTATTTTGGTAGATCCATAACTTTTTCTTCAGACATGCTTAAGGAAACCTGAGACCATGGTCAGGTAGACAAATCAACAGACTACAACCTAACCATATGTTGCAAGCATTTACTTTAACCTATGATTTTTGGCAGGCGTTTTCCTGAGACCACTTAGGTAGTTTTACTTTCTCCGGAGCAAAACCCTATTTTGGAAGACCTATAATTTTCTCCTTAGAAGTGATTAAGGCAAACTGAGACCATGAATAGATAGCCACTTCAACAAGCTATAACCTAGTATGATGGTGTAGGCATTTTAGTCAAACCACAAATTACGGTGGGCATTTTCTTAGACCAGTTTTGACTAATATTTCCATACTTAGTCAATTTCTTGATTTTCACCAAAATGCCATATTTCTCCATAATGATGTCAAAATGAAACAATGACTTTTTGATAGCACCAAAAAACCATCAGATGTATTTTAAACTTCATGCCACATCATCATACATGCCATGCCATGTCATCATATCTGCAACATCATCATACAGGCCATGTCATCACTCTCTTAGTTATTCTTTTTCCTTTCACTGAGTTTTCCTTGCCATCATGTCCTTGGTTATTCCTTTGTCATTATTTGTCCTAGTTATTCTTGTTTCAGTTCCAGTTATTTATAATTAAAAAAAAAGACAGTAAAAAAAGAACCTAAGTTGTAAGATCCGGTGTGACAAACTATTCTAGTGGAATATCCATGATAGATTACGGGTCACTAAAGGTATCTTTACCTCTCTAATGCTAGATCCACCGATTCAAACAATCCTTGAATTATATCTACTTGAACCACCAAAATATCTTCTACCAATCTTTGGTTACTTTTCTTATCATTAACATCAATAAATAAAGTGTTCTTGATCCAGGAGGATATTGGTGGCCACCCGCCTATTCCACTTGGACCCCCACCATTGTTTCTTCAGCTTTTCAGTTTCCTTAATTGTAGCACAATTTACTATTTTTGGCAGTTTTCGGGTCTTAAGCTTCTGGAGCCGTTTTGAGGCCCTAAACGGTTTTTTCAGCATCTGATGGTCCGACAAATATGAGTCCGTTCCAGACCTAATATTTTAATTTTTAATGTAGTCCTTGAATAGATCTTTCTAACAATGTATCATGTGCATCAAACGGAGGTAGTATGCCAAAGTTACGACCCCGGGAAATTGATGTACCAAGTTACCCAACGGGGCCCATAGTGTGGTGTTTCACCTCCTAGGGTTAGGTTTTTGGATGTGTAGGGTTTCCCTTGTTTCTCAATAATATATAGGCCTTCGAGCCTCATTGTAACACATAGTTCAGAGGCATGTAGCTTCCACATCTCTTCTCAGAGATAAGCTACCAGCACTCTAGCTAGCTTATTTCCATCTTGTATGTAAACAAGTTTCAGTTCTTTGATTAATGAAATGAAGTGTTATTTCCGCTGCATCTTTTTTTTATGGATATTTGTATATTCTGTTGTGTTCCTGCCTAAATCCGGATCAGTGGTATCAGAGCAATATGCTCTTTCTCGATCCTTCTTTGTTGAGATATTGTAACTTCAAAGAATATTATAATTGTGCTTTATTATTCCAGAGATGTTTCATTCCTCCGTAAAGATCTTATTGTATATCCGGAGATGTTTATTCCTCCGTCAGAATGTGGTAACTTGGGTTATTAGACTTCCCTAGTGGAGGTCGGCCCTTTATGTGTTATGTGGGTCAAAGGGTTATTAGACCACCCTAGAGGGGTCGGCCCAGTCAGTTGTAGTGGGGTATTTAACCCATTGGTTAAATACGAGCCTACGTGTACCTATGTAAAATACATGTCAGTGTAGTGTATAAATAGAGGAGGTGTGTTCCTCATTTGAATCACTCACACACTTGAGGATAGCGCACTTGTGGAGGAGAGGTATGCTATTGTGGAGGAGTAGATCATGTCTCAGGGTTTCATATTTGTATATTGCTGGTCATCTATATTGAGGAAGCTTTGCTGGGTTTTCTACCCCATGAGGGTTTCCCAGGATAAATCTCTGTCTCTTGTGTTTATGTTGTGCTTGTTGTTTCTTCAGTGATCCTGTATATGCTATTATTGTGAAATGGAATGTAATGCTGCTATTTTCTATCTTAGCATATTGAATTTTAACATGGTATCAGAGCTAACCTGAAGGAAGACAAGGTATGGCACTAAAGACACTTGCTTTACTTACGACAATTTGAAGGTTAGGGTTTTACATAGCAAAAACCAGTCATCGTAGAACTTTCGCTATAAATCCATTTTGGAGAAGTTTTCGGATCTGAAATTGTTACAGGACGAAGCTAAAATCTCCAGGTACCTTGTGTCCAAAGGAAAACCTCTAATTCGTTGTACTTTGTGATTTATGATCTGTACAATATAGGGTTTCTGCCTCTTCCAGATCTGAGTCAAAATCAGGTGACCTTGGGAAAAAGGTCATAACTTGGGCTAGGAAGCTCCAAATGAAATTTCGTGAAAAGTGACAGGTAGTACACAGACTTTAATATCTTAGAACACTTTTTCAGAGGCCGAAGTTGAACCAGTGACACGTGGCACGCCGTACACGTTCGCTCTCCTGTATTATCCCATAAACAGGTCACGTTGCGACACTTGGAATAACTCTCTCTCAGAGAATCGAATTGAGGTCATACCTATCAGGATGGAAAGATAACAGGCCGAGCTATCTCAGAAAACGTTTTCATAGGCCGAAGGTCAAACAGTGACACGTGGCACTCCGTACAAGTTCGCTCTCCTGTATTTTCCCAAAACAGGTCACGTTGCGACATTTGGCATAACTCTCTCTCAGAACATCCAATTGAGGTCAGACCTGTCAGGATGGAAAGCTAATAGGTCAGGCTATCTCAGAAAACGTTTTCAGACCCTGTGGATCAAAAATTTCGGAGTTACACCAGAAACAATCAGGTACATATTTCTGTCAAAACAGAATTATGTTTTGGTACCTTCATTCATGGCTTCCGGAATTTAGGGCTTTGAAGAAAGTTGGAATTTTTGTAATCGGAGACCACAGATGGATGCTACTCATCAAAATAGAAATTTAGAGACCAAGATCAAAATTTTTGGTTGGGCAGAAGGCTGGGCTTGATTAGACCCTAGTTCGGGACTTTGATCAGAAAAGTGGAAAATTAGGGCTTCTGTAAAAATGGGAATTTTTGAAATCTGTGACCACGGCTGGAAGCTCCTCAGAAAAATAGAAGTTTAGAGCTTTGGATCAAACCTTTTGATGGGGCAAAAGAGTGGGCTTCATCAAACCCCAGTTCAGGGTCACGTCCAGTGAATCCGAAAGTTTCAAAGGCAAAATTGAGGAGTAAAACTTTGCAGTTTTCAAATTCTGAATATACCAGTTTGATCAGCTCATCAAGGCGCATATTTCTATCCTTTCAGAAGTTTGAATTTTTTGGGTTTCTCTGACAAACCCATATCCATCTCCAGGTCCAGTTCTTGCAAATCAAGTGGATTGGGTTAATCCTAGAAGAAGATGGATTGGTCACCTGCATAAGTGAAGAAGTTCCTGTCTCAGAGGGAGATGAGGATAAGGCCTTACATAAGAAGAATACAAGCGATCTCGACAGGTATGACTCATCGAGGTATGTTTCGATATTTGTCCGTGATTAAGTTTATGGTATGTTTGTCTTCAGGTTATTACAGTTAGTACAATTTTGATTTTAGATTTGTCGTATAACCTTAACAAAATTATGAATGCATGATAGAAGATATTCATTGGTTAGGGTGTTGACACTTATGATTGTACTAATGCATTATGATGTTGTGTGAGGTTGATGTTGTCTGCTAACAAGATACAGGTTCATCACAAAAGACAAATCAGGTTCCATGACCATGAAAACATGAAGACAAAGACTCATCCATAATCTTTGTTCTACTTACGAGGTATGTATGACTTTGTTATATTATGCTTAACCAATGAGACATGCAGGTTCTAGCTCAGGATCTCTAAATCATTGAAGAGATTGTTTAGGTATGTTGTACATAACTAAGTAGGTATACTAATCCAAGTATGTTTCCCATGAATCTTACCTTGTGTTAGGATCCCTTATATAAGCATACTTGGTATGATTGGTTATGCTTATTCATAAAGTTAGTAATCAAGGGATTATGCATATTATGTCTTTTATCTTGATTGATGATATGCAAGACTTCCCTGAAATCTTGAATACTAATGTTTATTAACTATAATCATGACTATACATTCTCAATATTATTTAGAACTATAATGTTTTGATAACATTTAGAACATACTAATGGGTGTATGTTTGTGTATGAGATCATGACGATGACACTTGAACATGCACAGTGGTACATAATGAATAGAAGTTCAAAAGACATACAGAAGATCAAGCGGGAGGCAACCACACAAACATAAAAGATAAGTATTTGAGTTGTTATTTGAAATAGTAAATGATATTGCCTGTAATAGGTTGTATGCATATTTGTATTCCTATAATATATCATGCTAAGTGTAAATATTCATAGAACATTGAACAGTATACTACTAATATGCATATGACTGGTAAGTTGGACAAACATTCCATTGTTGCTTGTCTAGAATAAAACCTCTTTGCTGACATGCTGAGAGTTGTGCACACTCTCGATAGTATGTTCTGGTAGAGATGGAAGGCATCTAGATAGCCACTGTATGCATATAGGATATGGGAAAGTGTTGTGCCAAAGTATTGGTCAAGATAGTTGCATAACTATGTAAATGATATCTGTATGCATAATAGGTTATCATGTCAATATGATTTGATGATTATGAAGTATTACTAATCCTGTGCTTAATTTTGATTTGTAGGAAAAATCATGATGAATGATGAACAAGCGATGGATGTTCAACAAAAGGATTTACAAATCAAACACACTATAGAAAGATTATGGTTAAGAGATTCTCTTAGAAAGAGGAAGAGAATCATGATGAGATGTTTTGACCATTCTCTTAATAATGTAATTAGGATCTATATGGGTTCCCAGGATCAGTAGTCAATTGATGAGCTTAATGATCATCATGGGTGATGTGGATCTCAACCCTTGCTACAAGGTTGAATATGGATTCTATACACATATGACATGGATGCAAGAAGAAACTCACCATAGAGTTCGAATGACTTTGAGGCTCATATTAGTAGACCCATCTGACGAGAGATGGCACAGATAGATATGCAGAAGATCACTCAATGCAGAGTGTGAATAATGGACAATTGATAGCTTCATGACAAAGCTTGGGCCTTACCAAAAGTAAAGCTATTCCTAACCTTTACCTTGAGGTTGTGGATGATGAACCTATCATACCATTATTACATGACGATGATCTCTCTCTAACAAGGAATGAGAAACAGGTCATGAAAATGGCTGCAGAAATGAAAATGAAAGATCTCGGATTAATGCACTACTTCTTAGAAGTATGGCAAGATCCAAAAGGAATATTTTAAATCGAGGTAAGTATGCTGTGAAGTTTCTAAAAAGATTTGATATGTTGGAGTGTAAAGCCATGGCCACTCCCATGGACTCCAACTTGAAGTTATTAGTTAATAACTCATCGGATTTAGTGGACCTAACCCTATATAGACAAATCATTGGGACAATGATGTATTTAACAAATACTAGGCCAGATATATGCTTTGTTGTAAATACCGTAAGTCAGTATCTAGTAGAACCTAGAAAGGTTCACTTAATAGCTACAAAGCATGTAGTGAGGTACCTCAAAAGGTACTTTAGATTTTGGTCTATATAATCTTGGAGGTCATGAACTCCGTTTACATGGTTACTCAAATTCTGATTGGGCACGTAGTGTCTTAGATAGAAAAAGTACCTCAGGTGGATGTTATGGTTTTGGATCTGCCATGATCTCATGGTTCAGCAAGAAACAATCAAGTGTGGCCCTCAGTACTGCTGAAGCTGAATATATAGCTGCCTGTTCTGCTAGCTGTGAAGCAGTATGGCTTCGGAAACTTTTATCTGGAGTGTTTGACTTAGAAATGGACCCCACTGTGATTATGTGTGATAATCAAAGCTGCATCAAGATGACTGAAAATCCTGTGTTTCATGATAAGTCAAAACACATAGAGATCCGTTACTTTTATATTCGAGATATGGTGCAGAAAGGAGCTATCAAGCTAGAGTATATAAGCACTGAGGATCAAATTGCTGATATCCCGACCAAGCCTCTGTCTCGAGTAAAGTTTGAACACTTCCGAGACAAGCTTGGTGTAGTTCAGAAGAACCCTCCTCGAAAGGGGGAGTAGCACAGTATGAGACAGACAAGCCTACCTCATCAATGATGAGGTTACCTATTTTTCTGCACTTACTCACCTAGAATTATTTAGATTTAGGACTCTTATATTCTTTATTTTGATGGTTAGATGTATACATGCTCTTGATGATAGATGTATACATGTTAGATACTTTTGATGATAGATGCATACATGTTTTGATGATGATTATACATGTTGTGGTTATACATGTTTTGATGATGATTATACATGTTGTTGTTATACATGTTTTGATGATGATTATACATGTTGTGGTTATACATGCTTTGATGATGATGATACATGTTGTGGTTATACATGTTATACATGTTGTGGTTATACATGTTTTGATGATGATGATACATGTTGTGGTTATACATGTTCTACATGTTGTGGTTACACATGTTTTGATGATGATGATACATGTTGTGGTTATACATGTTTTGATGATGATGATACATGTTGTGGTTATACATGTTCTACATGTTGTGGTTACACATGTTTTGATGATGATGATACATGTTGTGATTATGCATGCTTTTGATGTTGATGATACATGTTGTGGTGATACATGTTATGATGATGAGGATACATGTTCTTGATGAGCATGTGAAGGGATTGGATCATTCCTGGACTTCAGTCCGAAAGAAGAGCCGTAGACGTATGTCTTCGATAATGAAGGGATTGGATCATTCCTGGACTTCAGTCCGAAAGAAGAGCCGTAGACGTATGTCTTCGATAATGAAGGGATTGGATCATTCCTGGACTTCAGTCCGAAAGAAGAGCCGTAGACGTATGTCTTCGATAATGAAGGGATTGGATCATTCCTGGACTTCAGTCCGAAAGAAGAGCCGTAGACGTATGTCTTCGATAATGAAGGGATTGGATCATTCCTAGACTTCAGTCCGAAAGAAGAGCCGTAGACGTATGTCTTCGACAATGAAGGGATTGGATCATTCCTGGAATTCAGTCTGAAAGAAGAGCCGTAGACGTATGTCTTCGATAATGAAGGGATTGGATCATTCCTGGACTTCAGTCCGAAAGAAGAGCTGTAGACGTATGTCTTCGATAATGAAGGGATTGGATCATTCCTGGACTTCAGTCCGAAAGAAGAGCCGTAGACGTATGTCTTCAATAATGAAGGGATTGGATCATTCCTGGACTTCAGTCCGAAAGAAGAGCCGTAGACGTATGTCTTCGATAATGAAGGGATTGGATCATTCCTGGACTTTAGTCCGAAAGAAGAGTCGTAGACGTATGTCTTCGATGATAAAGGGATTGGATCATTCCTGGACTTCAGTCCGAAAGAAGAGCCGTAGACGTATGTCTTCGAGAATGAAGTCCTTGGTGGACGGTTGAGGATTAAGTCATCCTTGGACGTAGGTCCTAAAAGCACAGTGAAGGATTGGATCATCCTTGGACTTTGGTCCTATAAACTGAGCCGTAGACGTGAGGTCTCCAAGAACATGATAGGACTGGATCGTCCCTGGACTTCGGTTCAAAAGGTACATGATTGGTTTACATCATCCTTTGACGATGCTGATGATCGTGCTTTGACGATGCTGATGATCGTGTGATGACGATGCTGATGATCATGCGATGACGATGCTGATGATCGTGCGATGACGATGCTGATGATCGTGTGATGATGATGCTGATGATCGTGCGATGACGATGCTGATGATTGTGTGATGACGATGCTGATGATCGTGTGATGACGATGCTGATGATCGTGTGATGATGATGCTGATGATCGTGTGACGATGATGATGATGATCGTGCAATGACGATGCTGATGATTGTGTGATGACGATGCTGATGATCGTGTGATGACGATGCTGATGATCGTGTGATGACGATGCTGATGATCGTGTGACGATGATGATGATGACCGTGTGATGACGATGCTGATGATCGTATGACGATGCTGATGACGATGTTGATGTTCCAGTAACTAGTAAAGTTACTGATGATGATGATGTTGAGAAAGCTTCCAGTGATTTATAGATGTATCATGTATGATGTTGATGACTCCTTGCTCGTGCAGATGCTGTTATAATATCCTTCTCGTTAAGGGGGAGTGTTGAGATATTGTAACTTCAAAGAATATTATAATTGTACTTTATTATTCCGGAGATGTTTCATTCCTCCGTAAAGATTTTATTGTATATCCAGAGATGTTTATTCCTCCGTCAGAATGTGGTAACTTGGGTTATTAGACTTCCCTAGTGGAGGTCGGCCCTTTATGTGTTATGTGGGTCAAAGGGTTATTAGACCACCCTAGAGGGGTCGGCCCAGTCAGTTGTAGTAGGGTATTTAACCCATTGGTTAAATATGAGCCTACGTGTACCTATGTAAAATACATGTCAGTGTAGTGTATAAATAGAGGAGGTGTGTTCCTCATTTGACTCACTCACACACTTGAGGATAGCGCACTTGTGGAGGAGAGGTCTGCTATTGTGGAGGAGTAGATCATGTCTCAGGGTTTCATCTTTGTATATTGCTGGTCATCTATATTGAGGAAGCTTTGCTGGGTTTTCTACCCCATGAGGGTTTCCCAGGATAAATCTCTGTCTCTTGTGTTTATGCTGTGCTTGTTGTTTCTTCAGTGATCCTGTATATGCTATTATTGTGAAATGGAATGTAATGCTGCTATTTTCTGTCTTAGCATATTGAATTTTAACATTCTTTGCATGTCCCCAACGAGGGCAGGGTATAAGGAGTTAGGGCTCGATCTGGTTGAACCTTTGCAAGATCATCCTTGCAAACCCCGACGGCTGCCGATGGGGGACGAAAAGAAAGACGAGGGCGCAGAAGATCCTATCAAAATTTTGCTCGAGGAGGCCCTTGAAAAACAAAGGAACGCGATGATGGATAACTTTGCCCAGATCCTTCAACGACTTCCCACTGGCGGCGCATCTACATCTAGCAGCCACTCTAGAGGTGCAACCCCTTTTAAGGTACAAGTAAACTTTGACATTCCCATATTTGATGGCCGAATAGATGCAGATTCCATAGATAGATGGTTGAATCTATTAGAAGGATATTTCTTGGTTTATGACTTTTCCGATCAGGAAAATATTACTTTTTCACTACTCAAAGCCGCCCCCCATTTCAAGCACTGGTGGGAAACCTACTGTGAGAGAAAGGATCAGGAGGAACCCTCTCTGTTCTTGGTCCTACCCACTTGGAAGTCTTTCCGAGACACCATAAAGGAACAGTATTATCCCATGGGGAGCTATGAGGACAAGTACATACAATGGACTATGCTGCGGTATCAAAGAGATCAAGATGTGCATGAGTTGACGAATCTATTCCATACCCTGTACACCAAGTTGGGTATCAAATATTCATAGAAACATTTGGTGCTGAAGTACCGCAGTTGTCTGCAAAGATACATTCAGGAGGAAATGGATTTCCTCGATATCTCCTTGCTTGGTACGACATACCGGTATGCTGCCAAAATTGAGCAAAAATTCAAACAGAAGAAGCGAGACTTTGGATCTGCGAATTAGAAGCAAGCGAAAGGTGCCCCCAAACCACATAACCAAGGACAAAGCCAAGGCATGGAAACTCAAGACAACTTTCCAAAGCCGTCAGCAAAGAGCAACACAGCGAAGCCGAAGAAGGAAGCAGGAAAGTGGTGTGAGTTCCATAAGAGTCCCACTCACAACACAAGTGAGTGTTGGGCCAAGCAGTCACTGGTGGCCGAGATAAAGGCTTCTGAATCAGATGCATACTCTGACACTGAATCATAATCAGAACCCGAGAAGGGGAATGACAGAGGGAAGAATATTATCGACGTAGAGCCCAACGCCACCGTTGCCACCACGAAGATCCAAAAGGAAGAACCAGAAGAGCATCTCTTCCACTCCCAGATGTGGGTACAGGGATCCCCGCTACAGTTCATTATCGACAGTGGGAGCCAAAAGAGCCTCATTTCAGCAGAGGTCGTGAAGTGGTTGGGCTTGCCAACCATAGCACACTCGCAGCCGTACACCATCGGGTGGCTTCACCAATGATGGGATATCCGCGTCAGCCAGCAGTTCCGCCTTCCCTACAACATCAAGCCCTTCACCGATGAGGTATTATGTGACCATGCTCCTCTTGATGTTTGTGATGTATTATTAGGCCAACCATACTTATGGAAGTGACATACTGTGTATGAGTCTCGGCCTCGCACTTTTATTATTTCATTGGGAAATAAGTTGTACAGGATACTAGAGGTACCACCACCTGCCGCTACCTCTTTGGTTACTGCAAAACAATGCAGTAAGCTCATTTCCAAAACTAGGAAATTTGTTTTCTTGATGATCATCCCTTAGGGAAAGAACAAGATCATGGCCATAGCCTCCAAACAGGGCTCCTCTTCCCGACAAGAACAAATGGACAAGGTCGTGGCGGAGTACCGGGACATATTCACCTCACCCACAGGGGTGCCTCTGCAGTGTCAGGTCAAGCACCCCATCGATCTGACCCCAGGTGCACCGCTGCCAAATGGACCAATCTATCGACGGTTTGTTCTGGAGAACGATGAAATCAAGAGGCAGACTCAGGATCTGCTGCAGAAGGGTCACATCCGGCCAAGTTCATCGCCCTGCGGGAGCCCGATCATGTTGGTACAGAATAAGGATGGGACTTGGAGACTCTGTATTGACTATCGGGCACTGAACAAGATCACTGTCCAGAATAGCTACCCGATCCCTCGGATTGATGACCTCCTGGACCAAATTAAATGGGAAATATATTTTAGCAAGATCGTCTTAAAGTCTGGGTATCACCAGGTACCGATCGAACCGACCGATGTGTGGAAGAATGCCTTCAAAGCCAAGGAGGGCCTTTTTGAATGGTTGGTCATGCCTTTCGGGCTGACGAATGCTCCCGCAACCTTCATGAGACTGATGGATGAGATATTGCATCCATTCACCAACTCATTTGTAGTAGTGTACTTGGATGACATCCTGATCTTCAGCCAGACTTGGGAAGAGCACCTCCACCACATCCAACAGGTCCTCCAAACACTGCAGAAGCACAAGTTGTGTGCCAATTTGGACAAGTGCACTTTTGGCATGACCCAGGTTCAGTATCTAGGATACATTATTGATTAGTGGGGGGTGCATGTGGATCTAACCAAGATCCAAGTCATTCGGGATTGGCCAGCCCCAACCACTCTAACTGAGCTTCGCAGCTTTCTGGGTCTTGCTAATTTCTACCGCAGGTTCATGTTGGGATTCTCTCATATCACTTGGCCCTTGAGTCAAGTCACCAGGGGAGGAGAAAAATAAAAATTCTTCTGGTTGGAAACTCAACAGAAGGCGTTCGTAGAGTTGAAACATCGCCTCTGTTGTGCCTATGTGCTCACATTACCAGACTTGCAACAACCATTTGAGATCGAGACAGATGCCTCTGACTATGTTATTGGGGCAGTCCTTACTCAACAACGGCATCCAGTGGAATATCATAGTGAGACACTGTCTAATACAGTCCGCAAATATCCCACTTATGACAAAGAGATGTATTCCATTGTACAGGCTTGCCGACAATGGAAGCATTACATTTTGGGGAAGGAAACGATCATCCACACAGACCACCGACCCCTGCAGTTCATACAGACCCAAGGGAAGTTACAGAAGGATCGCCATCAGAAGTGGTCCACATATCTACAACAGTTTCATTTGAACATCAAGTACAGGAAGGGAAGCACCAATAATGTTGCTTACTACCTTAGTCGACCACCAATCGTGGCAATAACCACCATGCTCAACTCTTGTGGGCACAAGACTTATGATTGGTCACTTCTCTAACAGAGCGATCTAGAATTCAGCCACACATACAAGAGGCTCTTGGAGGGAAGCCAAGTTCCAAATATTCACCTCCAGGATGCACTACTATGTCACATGGGACACCTTTGTGTTCTTTCAAGCGAGCGTGCCAAGATGATTTGGGAAGCGCACTACGGTCAGGTCGCTGGGCATTTTGGGGTCGAGAAAACAGTGGCATTACTGCAGAAGTATTTCTATTGGCCGAACCTTCGACAGGACGTCGGGAAGTACATCTGATCCTGCACTTCCTGCGCCATTGCCAAACCATCCATCAAGAAGCAAGGCCTCTATACTCTATTTCCTACTCCTAGTTGACCTTGGGAATCCATATCCATGGATTACATGTTGGGCCTTCCTTCTACTAAGCACGGCAATGACTGTGTGTTCATGGTCGTCGATAGATTATCAAAGATGGCCATAATGGCAGCCTACAAGAAGAGTATCACAGTAGAAGCCATTGCTAAACTCTTCTTTGAACGAGTGTGGGTACACTTTTGGATCCCATAGTCTATCATCTCATATCAGGACAGCAAGTTCCTTAGTACATTTTGGTCCAGCCTATGGTTAATGCTAGACACCAAGCTCACCAAGTCCACAGCTTTCCATCCCCAAACTGATGGCCAGACAGAGGTCGTCAATAGGATGATTGTCCACATTTTGTGCATGTACAACTCAAAGCATCCACGCACATGGGATGAGAGCCTCCCCTATGTACAACATAGCTATAACCAGGCCCTCCACAGCTCAATCGACCAGAGCCCCTTTCAGGTGGGCTTGGGATTCCAGTCACTATGTCCCATTGACGTAGCCATGCCATTTGCAGCTACTCAAACTAATTCAGCTCATGTCCAGTCTGAAGTTTCCAAGGCGAATAGCTTCATTGAGCGCATTCAGCACATTCACCAACAGGTTCATGACATATTGGATAGAGCCAATTCTAAGTACAAGCAGCGACATGCTCAACATCAAGTGCAACACAACTTCCAGGTTGGTGACAAAGTGGCTACATTTGAAGAAGGAGTGCCTCGCTGGACCCCCACCACAAGCTTCGTCCACTCCGATATGGGCCATACACCATCACCAAGGCTATCAGGGATAATGCCTTTGAGCTCAGTATTCCACCATTCCTTGGTCTGCACCCAGTGTTCAATGTGGACCGCCTTCGACCCTACTTTCCACCTCTATTGGACACATAAGACGTGGCAGAACAACTCACACCAATAGATTTAAACCTAGACTGCATGGAACAAGCCACAACTGATCAGATTATGGACACACAGATAAAGAACACCCGCCAACAGAAGATCCAGCTGTATCGAGCTGTCAAAGCAGGCCAACTCCTTCACCAGGGAAAGTGGCTCACGAGGGACCAAGTTCAGCAGAAGTTTCCTCATCTCATGGAGGGACTCAACGCAATGGGGACCATTACTTCCTAAGGGGGGAGGAATGATCCAGGAGGATGTTGGTGGAAACCTGCCGATTCCACTTGGACCCCCACCATTGTTTCTTCAGCTTTTCAGTTTCCTAAACTTTCGGAGCCGTTTTGAGGCCCTAAACAATGTTTTTTCAGCATCTGATGGTTTGACAAATATGAGTCCATTTTGGACCCAATATTTTCCATTTCTGATGTAGTCCTTGAATATATCTTTCTAATGATGTATCATGTGCATCAAATGGAGGTAGTATGCCAAAGTTACGACCCTGGGAAATTGATGTACCAAGTTACCCAATGGGGCCCATAGTGTGGTGTTTCACCTCCTAGGGTTAGGTTTTTGGATGTATAGGGTTTCCCTTCTTTTTCAATAATATATAGGCCTTCGAGCCTCATTGTAACACAGAGTTCAGAGGCATGTAGCGGCCACATCTCTTCTCAGAAATAAGCTACCAGCACTCTAGCTAGTTTATTTCCATCTTGTATGTAAACAAGTTTCAGTTCTTTGATTAATGAAATGAAGTGTTATTTCTGCTGCATCTTTGTTTTTATGGATATTTGTGTATTCTGTTGCATTCTTGCATAAATCCAAATCAGTTCTCCAATAAATCCCCACAAATCCTAAATGCCTTCAATCCAAGGCTTCAATGACTCCAATGGATGTCTAGAAAGCTTCACCCAAACTAAGGTATGCTTCATAAATTCATCCTTAATATGTAATAAGGAATGTCGAGGCTTCATAGAAAGAAAAGCACTTTGTAAACCAAATTTTCCTTAAATTTGTGGGAGCTTCATCCTTCATTCTAAACAGGAACCCAAGGCAATGATGTGCTTAGGTTCCTCCGTTTGAAATAAAAACCTTGTTTGGTTTATATCAACAATAATGGGTTGATGATGGTGTTGGATCCAGAAAGCTGGAATCTGTTGATATTCAACTCGAAGGGGGAATTGGTCGTCAAGAACATGATATTACCAGGATATCGCATGTCTCAAGAACCAAGAATCGTTAATGGATTTCCCTTCGAAACCAACAACCCGTGGTGGTTTAAAGGGGGGAAAATCAACAAGGATACATGTGGGTCATTTCTTCTGCTATTACCAGTTGGTTCAGATCTTAAGTATGGCGTTTCTGCCAAATTCTTGAAGCCACAATGGGGAACCTACTACGAGGTCATAGTAAGGTATGTTTCTTGCAATGGTCGCTTTTCACAAATCCATTTACATCATCTCCGATTATTGATGGCATTAGAGGGTTTGAAACTTAATTTACCCTTCTACCTGCTTCATAGTTTAAAAAGGATGGCTCATGTTAATTTTTGAGCATTAATTCAACATACTCTAGGATCTTTACTGAGAGAATGTTGTAGATATTTCTCCCTACGGATAGGTATAAACTCTCTTAGGTTAAAGTAGACTTAATAGACTCTAAACTAGGACAAAAAGATAACAAATGCTACCTTGAATTCTTAGATTCAAACAAATGTTTCAAGATCATATTGCTGGAAGAAATGGAAGAGATCTGACTGACCTTTGATTTAATCGCTCGTCCTAGTTGTTTCTCCAATCCTCAAGTCCTCGCGAATGAACCTATTAGAATGAACCAAGGTACAAGCATATACAATCTTCTAGCAACTTGAAATATATGTTAGAATCAAAATCTATAACAAAAACAAATCATATGATCGAAACAAGATGAACACATACAATTTGGGAAACAAGACAAGTTATGTTTTATTGCAAACATGAAGTTACTTACAATGGTTGCTTGATGTCCAAGCCAACTCCTAGCTCCAAGTGCTTTCTCCTCTAGCTATCTCCACAAAGATTCAAGACCATAGGTTTGATGTCTCAAAGAGTCCTCCCCTTTTCTCATGGACGGCCTCCCTCTTAGAGTGTGTAGAAGGATTAACCAACAAGAGAGAAGGATGGATCATGGGAGTGTTTAGTGGATCAGACCCACTAATTTGAGAAGGTGAGCTAGGATTGAATCAGAGATGCCAATCCTAAAAAATCTCTCGAAGATCAAGATCCCACAAGCCATGGAAAAAGGGCTAAAAAAGGACTACCGTGCCCCTGAAGCTGAGCATAACGCGGTAGTAACGCTCAGTAGGGAAAGAGCATAGAAAGGTAGTGGGGACTACCGCGCAGCAGTAGGAGTGCAGAGCGCGGAAGTGTTGGTAGATGAGGTCTCAGTTGGGTTGCTTATTGACATGACAGGTTTGTCTTTATGGGTCATTCATCACTTTTCTCTTCTGGGTGTTTTAAGCAGCAGGGGAAGTGTTGTCACATGTTTTTATTGTGAAGATCCGACACTGTGAAATATGGAGGTATAACAGATGCCCCCTAAAGTGTGAGGTCAGAAGAGACTGATGGACGAAAGACTTTACAAATACTATGTGGAGATAGCATCGAGGAGAGCAACGAGGAGCTAAAACAGAAACAAAATGTCAAATATACCACTGAGGCGGGAATCCCCATGCTTGGAAACAATTGACTCAAAGCATGGCTGCTAACCAATACATTGCAGATCCATGAGTACTGAGATGATATAGACTGCAAACAAATCATGGCTACTATGAACAAGCGTAGATCCATGAAATAGTAATGACACAGCCACGACCAATACAAAAGTGGATCTGTGTGACAATACAGAGGACATCTCCATTGCAACCTGGACACAATCAAAGTACAAAGGTGCGTCTAGGGTCTTCTACTCGATTGCAAATGATATGAATATAGCCATGTGATTACAAGGTGTTGAAGTCGAACATGGTAGAAACCATTTGATTACCAATCAATGATGTGAACCATTAACAAATGCGAGGGAAATCACCAATGATGACGATGATCCCCAAGGTATCTATAGTACATCTCAATGAAATGCAAATGAATGAGTTGATGTCGAGCATCCGAGAGATTGTTCGATCAGAGGCCAATGATGTAAACCTACTGTCGAATGCGAGGAAACCTTCGATTGAGGCATGTAGGTACCAAGGTACTAGTGGTTGATTCCTAAGTCCAATTCCCGGATAGTGATTTGGCTTCGACAGGAATAGACTCGTCGAAGGTGGGCCATAATGGTTCCCACATCATCGACACGAAACCGGTACGAAAGATAGTATGGAACGATGAAACAATAGGACTTGTACTGACATAGCGGAAGTCTGACATAATGGATGACTCTGAACAATGCAACCCTTTGAACATATAATTGCATGAAGCAGGACCTGGCAGCAGGGATTATTAATGGAAGAGGATAGACACTGAACGAGTAGGCTCGTGGCCAGAGAGACAACTCAGGATGATGACAATAACTCAGCAAGACTAGATACCCAAAAAATAGACAAGGGACAGACGCATGCGATGTTCAAAGGTGAGGACTGACAAGCTACCAACAAAATAAACTCGACTTGTTTCCCATTTTCACCCAACATGATGGACGAGTACCTCTTTGTTTTTTTACGAGCTTGAACAGGACAACAGATGCTCGGTATAGCTCATCTCATAGATGAGTCCGATCTCACATGTTTTACGAACCTGAGAAAGGAGGGGTTCGTCCCAAAGTGGGTCCTTCGATGTCAAATTTTAACAAGTCCAAGGAAGGAAAACTCGGTAGTTTTTCACATTTAGAGAACCTGAAAAACTTAAAGAAGGCTCCAAAGCGTACTTTTCATAAATTTAGTCCCTCGATCCCAAAAAAGTGTAAAACAATTCCCGAGAGAACTCTCCCAGTCAAAAATTGACTGAGGTATACCTTTCTCGTAAATAGTCTAGACGGGCTGAAAAAGGGGTAACCTATCACCGAATAGAATACCTTTCAAATAATTTTACAAGTGTGAAAGAGACAATATCACTTGGCAATCTTTTCGAAACGAGGGAGTCTTGAAAAGGGCTTAAAAAGAACTCCAATGGTCTTTTTCGTAATTTTTAATTATTCTGGTCCGAAAAAAGAATAAAATACAACCAAAATAATACTTTCCTCATCGTTTTAATGGGAACGAGTAAAGTTGACTAAGCTAGACACCGTTTACTTGAGTTTGACAAGCATGACCCAGGTGTAAAAAGTGCTTGGAATCATTTTCAAGTTTTAATCCAGAGCACGAAAAAGATAAAGTAGGCTCAAAATGAAGGTCAAATGAATAAATAAACGCCAGTGTGAACATATTCAAAGGAGACCCTGTCAAAAAAGGCTCATGGAACCAGATATTAGTAATGTGAAATGAGTTTTAATTTAACCAGATAAAATCATGAGTAAAAATAAGTGAAAAAGTTATATAAAGAAGAGGTAAATATGGAAAGTTACCATTTCACTTGTGCATTTGCCCAAAGAGGAAATTTCACCCATTGAAGAGCGAAAACTTCAAGAGTCTATATCTAGAGATCCGGAGCACCGTTTCAATAGTCATCTACGCCAGGTAAGAGATTTCAAGCTCCTCTTTCATTTCATAGGTAAAAAACTTGATTTCAGTAGGAGAAAATTAATTTTTGAGCAGGCCCTAAGAGGCTTTTTTCGCCCCTGACAGTACTGCGTGGTCGCTGTATCGAGGAGCGCGGTACTGTGTAACAGTGCCGTGCTGTAGTGCTAAATGGGGGCACAGTAGTGTGGACTACCATGTAGTCATGTTTCCCCCGGGCGTGGTAGTGGCGAGCATTAGGGAAGAAAAATAGGAATTTTCCTCAAATTGTTCCTAAGATCAAGTTATTAATTTGTTAATGAATGCTCCTTGTGACTTTTTGTAGGTGTTTGCAACTTGTTTGGGGAAAAATGGTCAGCTGGAAAGAAAGGGAACATGAAGCGGATGACTTATTTGCTGAAGATGTTCAAGAGACCTTGACTGCACTGCGGGAATGTGGGTTGTTGAAATTATTCAAAACCAAAGGTATTCGCAAGCAAGCAAAACTTCTCACCCACATTATACAAATGTGGGACCCCGACATTCAAGCTTTCCAAGTTGGAGAACATACCCTCGAGATTGAGCTTGAGGACATTTATTTCCTCACAGGTCTCTCAAAGAAAGGGGCTCGGGTGAACTTTATAGGCTTCATGACCTCGAAGGTGAGCACTGATGCTTTGATTGCTCGTTATTGTCGTCAAGGTTCGGGGAAGAAAAGCAGTAAGGTGGTCATTAAGGATATTGTAGAACTTCCTTTAAAAACCATGTTGTTCACCATCACATGTGCAGCAGGGAGTACAAGTCCCCATCAGACATCTCGTACATAAATGAATCTTGCTGTGGATTGTATGGCACCGACACTATTCAACTGGTGTGAAGCATTATTGACCAACCTCAAGGAGCAAGTGAACAAGTGCAGAACTGGAGAGAACTCTCAATTTGGGTATGGGAGCATTTTGGTCACCTTCTTCTTGGAGAGGGTGCCACTGTTGCGTCTGCAGCTGACCATTCCCACCCGTCCACCTACCGAGCCATGGATGGCTTGATGGAGTGAGTATGTAGGATGGCTCGGAGGGACACAGCGTTTGGATTTTGGTGAGGAATTCTTCTCATGGCTCGAGTAACAGATCGTGATGATCAAGGACTACCCCTATGCAAGGGTGGACTTCCGCGAGGACATAGACTTGGAACTACCTGAGGATGAGGATTAGGATAAATCAGGTATGACCTTCATTAATGTATTTTTTAATTTTTTAAATATATGATTTTTAATTGTTTTTTAGAATGTATAAAAAAGATTTTAATATATGTATACGTGCATGTTGCAGATCGTGGACCACAGAGACCTGCAGGCTATTCTCCATTACGCCGAGGCAGTGTCGAGCGCCAGGTTGCTTCAGAGGGAGAAGAAGAAGAGGAAGAAGAGGTAGGAGGGGTTCAAGACATAGAGCGGAACCTACAAGGTTTAACCCACTGGGTTCCATCCATGAGAATGGATGATGTTCCTCTGCATCTTTAGTGGCATACTGTAGGTGTGCCTAGACGTATTGGTCTTCTCCTCCGTAGGGTGTCCAGAGCCATAGTCTGTTACCATCAGCGGCGCGAGGAATCTGAGGAGGATCATGATAGATCTCCTAGGCCTCCTTAGATAGTAGTATTTTACTTTTTTCGGCATGTACACGATACGTAGGCTTTGAGAGCCAAATTTTTGTATGGGGTTGGATCTAAAATTTTGTCTTTTGAACACAAAATTTATGTATTTGAGAAAAACATTTTTATATTCAGTGATATATATACATGGACCTACTTTTATGATTATTTACAATGACTTGTGTGTTCATTTTATGATGTATTTTTTATGTATGGGCTAGATGCCAATCCAAAATGTAATTAGCTAATGAATCAGCTACACAATTGAATTCCCTTGGTATGTGTTGATATGAAATATAATTAAAAGATCGTTCCAAGAGGCGTACCCTTTTAAATAAGCGAAGTAGGATAGGATCGTAGACTGCATAGATACAATTCAGATGGGAAACCACGAGTTGGGAGTCTAGAAAGACCGATAGGGAGTCAATTCCCAGGGAAGCAACCTCTGTCAAGAGTCCAATGATTGCATGGTACTTTGCAATATTGTTGGTTGCGGGACCCAAGCAAGTGGCTCCTAAAGATAATAACTCGCCAGTGGGAGAATAAATTACCCATGCTACGGAAGCAAGGTTTTGGGTATATCGTCCTGCACCGTCGGTGAATCCGTACTAGAAAGACATCTGCGCATAAAAGCACAAGTCAAGGTAAGTATGGATAGATGAGATATGTGCATGCATACAAAAAGGATAAGTGAAAACAAACTAGGTACATTATGTACAAAAAGTATCTCGCGCAGGATGAACCTACGCGTAGAAACGTTTGAGGTATAGCCCGTTGCAGGGTCATGCCAACGGTGTGCCATCACAATCGACAAGTTCATAGGCTCCTTTCTCCAAAACACATTTTACAACGAAGGGGTCGTACCACATAGACTCTAGCTTTCCTTTTCCAAGTTTGTCATGCATTTGGTCGTATGTGAGTACGAGGTCACCTTCGTTGAAAACTCGAGGTTGAATGGATTTGTCATATTGTGCTTTGACGCATTTTTTATGAGCTTCGTTAGCTAAAGCAATGTCTCAGCGAGTTTCATCTAGCTTGGCTAGGTATAGAAACCGTTCCTCTTCGGAAGTGGTATGGGGAAGTAGCTCTATGGCTATCTTAAGTGACGAGATTTCACATTCAATTGGAAAGATGGCTTCCAGGCCATACACCAGTTGGAATGGTGTGAACCCAGTAGCACTTTTCACTGAGGCTCGGTATGCCCATAATGCCGAAAATAGAGCTGAGTGCCAATTGGACTTGTGAGTACCCACAATGAGTTGAATCATACGTTTCAGAACTTTGTTAATGGCTTCGACTTGGCCATTAGCCTGTTGGTAGTATGGGGTTGAGTTTTCATGACGAAAACCCAAGTTGGCGCTCAATTATTCAATCATATGGTTCCTAAAGTGGGAGCCATGATTGGTCACAATGGATTGTGGGACACCAAACCTAGCTATAATGTGGTTGAATATGAATTGTGCTGCTGTATTACCATCTTCAGCATAAGTAGGCATCGCTTCAGCCCATTTTGTGAAATAGTCGACAGCTACTATGACATAGCTATGCCCCCCGGCTGAAGTGGGCTTACAGTGCATGAAATCTATGCCCCATCTGGAAAAGGGGACGATGGCAATAACAGGATGGAGTGGAGCAGGATGCGAGCGTGTCTTACTATGAAAGAATTAACAGGGTGGACATTTCTTAACTGTTTCAATGCAGTCTTTGAAAATCGAGGGCCAGAAATATCCCGCTCGTAGTATTTTCTGGGCCGTAGCCATCCCAGAGAGATGACCACCACATGCTCCAGTGTGGCAGTCATTAAGAACGTGTTTGGCCTCGTCCAAAGTCAAACAACGTCGAAGAATGGTATCAACACAACAATGGTAAAGGGTATCGTTGACTATAAGGTAGTACTTGGCATGGTGTCGGATACGTCGACGTTCATCGCGGTTGAGGTCGGGGAGGAAATGTTGGGTTTGGAGATATAGAAAAATATCCCCGTACTGTGGGTCGGACGTGCTAATGAGGAACAACGATTCATCGGGAAGAGAATCGATGGGATTAGGTTGCTCAGTAGCACGGGGCAGGTTACAAATCAACTCGGCAAAGACCAAAGATTTCTTGGATTTGGCTTTGGAAAATTCCAAGTCAAACTCTTGTAGGATGACAATCCAACGGGAATATTTTCCCCCAAGCACTTGTCATGTGAGGATATAATACATTGGATTGAAATCCGCTATGACAGTGGTCTGGTGAAGTAGAATGTAATGACGAAACCTCTGGACAGCAAAAACTGTTGCCAGAGCCAGCTTTTCAACATGTGAATAGCAAGTTTCGGAGTCGAGAAGACTCTTACTAAGATAGTATACCACATGTTCTATGCCGTTAGTATCTTCTTGGACTAACACCATACCGATGGTGGAAATTGAAGCTGCGAGATAAAGAATGTAATCCCGTGTGTAGTTGGGGGGTTGAATCACAAGATATTTAGTTAAGGCTTCCTTTAGATGATTAAAAAAGCGTTGGGATTCGTCGTCCCACAAGAAGGGGGTATTCTTCTTTAGAAGCCTCATATAGCCTTTTGTTATCTCGGCGAAATTGCAAATAAAACGGCGTAGAAAGTTTGCTTGCCCTTGCAAACTTTGAAGTTCTGGTATGTTCATGGGGGAAGGCTGGGCTAGAATAGCTTCTACCTTCGTAGGGTCCAATCGTATGCCGCTTTTGGAGATTATGAATCCTAAACGTTTTCCGACTTCAACGCAAAAGACGCATTTGTGCGGATTCAAATGAATATTGTAGCGACAACACCTTGCAAAGACGACGCCTAAGTGATCAGGATGATCTTCCCTGGTCTGAGAATGAGCGGGAAGGTAATCAAGATACGGCTCTGCAATATGTTTGATATCGTGAAATGCGTACGACATCGCCCGTTGGAAAGTAGCCCCGGCATTTTTCAGGCTGAAAGGTAGTTTTCAATATGTAAAGATTCCCCATGGGTAGATAAAGGCTGTTTTATGCTGGTACCCTGGGAGTATCTCGATCTGATTATAGCCGGAAAAGCCATCCATAAATGAAAATATGACACTCCCGGCGTAGTTATCGATGATCTGGTCGATGAACGTAGTTGGGTAATTGTCCTTTGGACAAGCTTTGTTCAAGTCATGGTAATCGACACAAACTCTAATCGTCCCCTGTTTCTTGGCTACGGGAATGATATTCGATACCCATTCTATCAGTGGGACAGGATAGATAAAACCAGCACGCAAAAGTTTTTCAACTTCTGCTTTGATAGCAGCTGCCTTGCGGGGGTGGATGGGTCGGAGTTTCTGCTGAACAGGTCGGGTGCCAGGAAAGGTTGGAATCTCGTGGACCACAATAGACGGGTCTATTCCTGGCATTTCTTCATAACTCCAGGAAAAAATGTCACGGAAAGTTTTAAAGTAGGCAATGTAGAACTCCATTTCGGTGGGAGTGCATGTCTTTCCAATATGAATGTTTTCCACGACACCAAGTTTCACTGAAATGTCAATGGGAGTGGTTGCCATAAGGTTGGCCAAGTTTCCTTCAGAAAATAATTCATCGAGCGAAGTGGGAAACTTGGTTTGAACCATTCCAAGTGAAGTGCTGGATTTTGTATCGGGCTCAATCGTCTGGATGGTGGGGAACGAAGATTGATGATGGAAATTTCCCCATGGTGGTTCATCACTGCACATAACCTCCATAATTGATTCGTTAGTGGGAAAAATCAATGTGAGAGAATCGATAAGTGGTGGGGATGAATGAGTCTTAGACGAGAGCTATGCCACTATGTGATGGGTAGAAGAATCGCCCCAATCGGTGGATGACTGGATCACTTCATACGCTGCGAGGTTCCCAGTTAACAACATGGAGTTGCCGTAGTTTTCAATCTCAGTGGGACTCGTTATCACCCAAGATTCATTGAAAGGGGCTACATTCGATGATATCATGTTGACTGGCTGAACGTGGGACCCCAATTCTGGGAAAACTCCAATAAGGGAAGAATCCTTCATAAGACCAATGCCAATGTCTTGGAAACGGTACCGAGGTTGATCCAATAACGGGACGGTGTTGGCAGAGTTTGGATGAGAGTCTGGGATACAGTAATCTAGCTGAGCTATGGTGACAATTTTCCCTTCATGAGGAAATTGCATGATTCAAAAGACAGTAGATGCTATGGCGGTCATGGCGTAAAACCAGTTCCGACCAAGTAGAAGATTGTAATCTAATGGCGCATCCACAACTTCAATGTCTACAGATACTGTTTTTCCCCCGACTTCAACAATAATCGTAGGAATTAGTCCATAAGGTTGAAAACTGTGTCCGTCAAATGCTCTGAGAGTAGTGGGAGATGTCGTGACTTCGGGTGAGCCTAAGGCTCTCCAACAATTCAAAGACATAATCGACATGGAGGCACCCTCATCTAAGACAATGCGATGGATGCTACTTCCATGTATTTTCGTATGAACCTGGAAGGCTAACTGCTGGGAAAGCTGAGGTTTGACATACTCCAACTTAAACATGATGGTGTTTGAAGTATCCGGGTCTACTACCCCCAGTGCTGAAAGAAAGGTTCTGTGCTGCATGGGGTAGTGTTGAACAACCTCGAGCAATGACTTGGCACGTGGTGCTTGAGCTAAATCCTCAACAATGTTGTAATTTTGGGCAGCTCGTGCATTGGGATTAAATGTCGCCTTTTGTATGGTGCCCTTGGGTGGGCGTAGCACTGTGTCTGTAAGCGGTCTCTCAATGTGGAGATGGCCATTAGGGGGAGGGGTAGGAGAGGGATCTTCAATAGGAGACTTGCCTTTAGTTGTCTCTGATTGTTTGTTTGAACTTGGGGGGGGGGATTCATATGTCTTTGAATGAGTGGTTATGTGAATCTCTTCATTACTCGTCATCAGGATTTCACGGTTTGTGGACGTCTCTCCAGAAGGTGGGTTGTTCGGGTTGCCCCCTTGTGGGGTTTCTTGGGCAACCATCTGCTATTGCTGGTGAGGGAAAGGGTCAGTTAACACTGGCAGATGAGAGGATCCTTTAACGAATTTGTTGACTTCATTCTTGTAGGGATAGTCACACATGTAGTGATCGTCTTGACAAATGAGGCAGGGAAACTTAGCCTTCCGTTGTGGTTTCGGGTCATTGTGGGTGGGTTGTGGCTTGGGATTCTCCTGCTGGTTAGAAGTCTTCTTGCAATTTCCATGATTGTTCTTCTTCTTTCCTCCGGATGGTTGTGACGTAGATTGAACTGCGTTCACTTCGGAGGAGACAGCAGGAGAAGTAGAAGCTTTTGGAGCAGCCTGGGGTGGAGCTGGGGGAGCAGGAGTTTGCTGCCCCGTCGATTTGATGGTAGGTTAGGCCTTGACTGAACCGACAATACCATCGATAGGGGGTTCGGTGGCAGGCTTAGTTGGATCATCAGTGACGCGGGTGGCGTGGGGAAGAAGTTCATGTAAAGTGTCGGATTGGGTATATACCAAATCCATGTACTAGGCAGCCGAGATGGCTTGTTCATCCGTGACCGGATCACGCATAGCAATGTCCCTGGATATGGGAGGAAAGAATGAATTTTTGAACCAATCAGCGAGTATCTGATCTGGAATGGGTGCCTTGATTAGCCTATGGCGTCAACGCCACTCATGGATGTGATCCGAAATGTGTGTAGAAGTGGTTTGATGCAACGAGGTTAATAGTTCTGTTCCAGTCTCATACTAGATGGGGAGCTGGAAATGGGTCAGAAACTGCATAGCCAAGGTGTTAAAATCATGAAAGGAGTGTTGTGGCAGCTCGATGTACCATTTTGCTGCCGTGCCGGTAAGTGTGCGCTGGAAGAGCCGTAGCCAAATAGAGTCGTCCATCAATGGGTTGGATGAACACCAAAGATGGAAGGTCATCATGTGGTTCTTGGGGTCTTCCCCGGGCTTGGCATCGAACTTAGGAATGTCTGATAGAAGTTTGGCTGGTATAGGTGGCCAGTGAGGTTCATGCCATATAGGATCGTTGATGAGAGTCGACAAATCAGGTAAATCTAGCGTGTCCAAGAAAGGAGGTTGACGGTTGGGCTGCGGGTATGAGTAGTAACCGTATGACGCAGGGATGCCTGAGGGGCCTTGCATAGCATATTGCTGTGTGTTGTACCCATATATGTTTCCCATAGGGTACTGCTGGAAGTTCTGGGGATAGTAGGCCATCTGGTTAACCGGTTGTGTGTTGGAAGTCATTACTTGACTAGGAATCACAGTGGTAACCAGTTGTTGGATCTCCTACTGGGTGGGGATGGTGGGTATTGTACCCTGGGGTTGCTCTGTCCCAGGAATGGTTCCTGCTTCTTGTTGGGGAATGGTTCCCTAGATTTTTTGGGTCCTAGTAATGCTACCACTACTTTGAGTAAGTGGAGGATTTCCTGTACCAGGGTTAGGGGGTGGCTGCAACAGTGGTGTCCATGGAATATGGGTTCCACCTTGATGAAGAGGTGGGAATTGAAGGGATGGGTTCCATGGATTTGTTGTAGCCAAAGGGTAGGGGAGGATGGAATTCAAGTTGGGGGGAATTTGAGATTGCCCCCCAGCTGGGTTCCATTTTCCAAATAATGAGTACCCCCCGCTCTGTGGGATTTGAGATCCCCAAGAAGGAAGTGTGTCTGACGAGGGATGTTGAAGATGAGGCCGAGTTGGAAAACCGGTATAAGGTTGTCCGCTGCCAGGTGTGTTGCACATACCGAACTGAGCAGATGCTACTGGTTGGGAGGGATGTTGGATGGTGCCGATGGATTTCCCTCCAGCAGATGGGTTGGATGGTCCTATGGGAGGAGGTTGTTGACTAGGAATGGGGTTCCCAACAAAGGGTTGTCCTCCAATAGGTTGGGTTGATGGCCCGATGGGAGGAGGTTGGTGACTAGGAGTGGGTTTCCCAACAAAGCGTTGTCCTCCTGTAAGCTGGGTTGATGGCCCACCCAGAGGGGGTTGGTTGTTGGGATTACTGGTTGCAACAGTTGGTTTTCCACCTCCTAAAATGGTGTAGATAGTGGCTGAAGGTGAACCTCCGGTCAGTATGGATGATCCAGCGGTATGAATTCATGTGCTTCCGGCACTAGCAAGATGAGATAGTGTCGATTGGTCGATGGTTCCGATCAGTGGAGGGGGTCTTCCATACGTTACAAGCGGGGATGGGGAGAAAATCGGTTTATCCCTCGTAGAATGTGCGCTAAACATGATTGACGGTAGTAAATGTGGGGAATTTAATCGATGAGTATTGGGAGTTTCTTCCATAGTGTCTTGAACAACAGGAGGACCATTGGGGACTAGGCCTGAATTTGTGTCCTGTAAAGGATTGAAAGGGTGAGCTGTGTGTTTGGGGTCCGGAGGAAAATGAGGTATAGTAACGTCTGAAGGTCCAAAGCCGTCTGCATAAGAGTGATGAAACTTTGTGCTCGACGAAACGTTGGGAGCTCGGTAGTTGGGAGGAAGGGTAAGAGGGGGATATCTTGAATCCATAGAGAGCATTTTCTCTGTATCACATTTGAACTATGCCAACGCTAAAGGGGAGTTAGCTAGACTAACCATACTAGACTGGATCGAGGCCATGATCTCGTGTCCTGAAGGGAGATTAGGGAGGGATACTGTACGAGGTATGTTGTTGGAAGAACTGGTTTCTTGTGGATGAACACTGGATGGCGCAGTGGTAACAGGAAGAGGTTCTTCCTGGGAAGTGATAAATCCATAGTTAGGTTTGAAAGGTGTATCAGGAAGTTGGGTTTATTCAATAACATCGACATATCTGCCCGGGACTGTAATCAATTCAGATATATCCTGGTCGGATCCTTCGGTGGTGCCAATAGATCCTTCCCTAACATCGTAGAAAGTCTTTGGTGGAAGGGTAGTGCTGACATCGGGGAGGATGATGGCCTCCGGTATAGTATCATGGGAAGTACTAGTTTCAACTGTTGTAGTTTTGTCCACTGTGGCAGACATATCTGGAATAACAGTGGGTGAAGTGACAGTGGGAGTCTCGGGTATATTACTGGCTGCAGAAACTGCAAGAGGTTCTGAGACCGTGCTGTGAGTAACAGTTACAGGCGGAACTGAAGATGTAGTGCATATCGGCGGTGGAACGTTCCCTCGGCCGGCACCATGGCCAGGAGGGGTAGGAATACGTGATGGAGGTGGACCAGAGGTCTGTGGCGGTGGCGGTGGTGGTGGTGGTGGCGGTGGTGGTGGTGGACCTGGTTGTATTACTCAATTAGGTAAATGGACATGAAACTTGGTGATGTTGTGACAACCCAGACCATGCAAGTGAGAATGAATCGAAATGAGCCTTGTATTTGATGAAAACTAGCTATGGGAAAGAGAGAGTTCTTCGATCATAAATGCATGAAACTTTTTCAAAGGACCATTTAAGAACAAAATATTTTTTATCGTTTTGTGTTTCTATGTAAGCCAAACTGAAATAAACACTCTTTTAGATTTCACTGATCTACAACTATAATGCTTCAAAATGAGAATTTATGTGGCAAATTGAATGGTTCACTTCCTAATGCACAATAATGTTTCAATCCAAACAACACAAATGTTCTCCAATGACAAATTCCAATATAGATTTTAATCATGATAATGGAAAAGATTATATTTATAAGAACAATGTGATTATGAAAAATACACAATCCAGTAAGAGAGGACAGTAGTAATAGTTTGGTTATGATGGATGGGTCAAGCCAATGCAATCGATCGGAAGGGGTGACCAAACATGTAAATAATGTCACTAGCTCAACAAAAATAATAGGTAAACAAACCACAAATGATAGTGCAATGGACAGGATGCTAGTAAGCAATAGGAAACACCAATGTGAGGCAGAGAAGATAAAAAAATGACCTATGAAAACCAAACAGGAAAGCAAAAATCAAAAAATTGCAGGGACTACCGCGTGGCTACTAAAGGCTAATATGCGGTACTGGTACACTACCGCACTGGGATGAGCGCTGGGCACATGGTACTACCGCTCTGTAGGGAGTGGTAGGGGCGCGGTACTGATGCTAAGGGTGGAAAATGTTGATGTATATGTAACTTCGGAATGTATTTCATATATGTATGTTGTATGTACTCCTATAGAGATGGTATTATTCCTCTATACGGAAGTGTCGTCATTTATATTGTAAATGTCGTAACTTATACTTGATGGGTTATTAGACCACCCTATTGGGGGTCGGCCATGTGGGTCGAAGGGTTATTAGACCACCCTATTGGGGGTCGGCCCAATCGGCATTATGTTATGTGGTTAAGTTCGAGCCTACATGATTTATGTAAAAGGCAAGTCAAGTCAAGTATAAATAGAGTGCGGGAGGCACTCTATTTCATCACTCACTTCTCACTCATGCACTCAAGGAGGAGTGGCACACTTATGGAGGAGGAGGATCTGCTGCTAGGATATGTCTATCTCTTGGTTGTATCATTGCTCTATCTATCTCTGAGGAAGTTATTGGGGTTTTTCACCTTTATGGTTTTTCCCAAGTAAATCTTTGTGTCTCTTGTGTGCTTGCATTATTGTCTCCATGATTGATATGCTGTAGATATGCTGTACATGTTGTTCTCTCAGTTAAGATCCTAGATCAGATTGAAGTAAATTCTGAAAATTTAAGAGAAAAAAGCGCAACTTTTGAAAAAAATTTGAATTTTCCAGGGGTGTTGCAGACCTAGAGGACTCATTGATCAGAGAGGGAGGAAAGATGTAGAGAGAAGGGGTGAATAGAGGTCAAAGAGACCAAAATTCAGTACTGGTTTGATAAGAAAGAAAAACCACAATAAAAAATGACTGAAAGTGAAGTAAATCAATCAAATGGGGTTCAAACCAGTGGAGTTGCCAGTTTTTGATGTAGATATTTCTCCCTACGGATAGGTAGAAACTCTCTTAGGTTAAAGTAGACTTGACTCACTCTAAACTAAGACAAAAGGATAACAAATGCTACCTTGAATTCCTAGATTCAAACAAATGTTTCAAGATCATATTGTTGGAAGAAATTGAAGAGATCTGACTGACCTTTGATTTAATCCCTCGTCCTAGTTGTTGAGTCCTTGCGAATGAACCTGTTAGAATGAACCAAGGTACAAGCATATACAATCTTCTAGCAACTTGAAATATATGTTAGAATCTAAATCTATAACAGAAACAAATCATATGATTGAAACAAGATCAACACATACAATTTGGGAAACAAGATAAGTTATGTTTTCTTGCAAACTTGAAGTTACTTACAATGGTTGCTTGATGTCCAATCCAACTCCTAGCTCCAAGTGCTTTCTCCTCTAGATATCTCCACTAAGATTCAAGACCATAGGTTTGATGTCTCAAAGAGTCCTCCCCTTTGCTCATGGAAGGCCTCCCTCTTAGAGTGTGTAGAAGGATTAACCAACAAGAGAGAAGGATGGATCTTGGGAGTGTTTAGTGGATCAGACCCACTAATCTAAGAAGGTGAGCTAGGATCGAATCAGAGATGCCAATCCTAAAAAATATCTCAAAGATCAAGATCCCACAAGCCATGGAAAAAGGGCTAAAAAAGGACTACCGCGCCCCTGAAGTTGAGCATAACGCCGTAGTACCGCGCAGTGGGGAAAGAGAATAGCATGGTAGTGGGGACTACCACGCAGCAGTAGGAGTGCAGAGCACGGTAGTGTTGGTAGATGAGGTCTCAGTTGGGTTGATTCCTGACATGACAGGTTTGTCTTTATGGGTCATTCATCACTTTTCTCTTCTGGGTGTTTTAAGCAGTAGGGGAAGGGTCAGCAAATGTTTTTATTGTGAACATGCGACACTGTTAAATATGGAGGTATAATAGAGAATAACATGTACAACATATCAATCACATCAAGCATGTATCAAGCATATCAATCAATCACATAAGACAATGGACACACTGAGTCTCACTGGGGAAAACCATAAAATTGACAAACCCCACAACTTCCTCAGATATAGAAAGAGCAATGATACAACCAAAGTACAAGAGATAGTCTTCTCCTAGCAGCTAAACCTCCTCCTCACTTGTGTGCCACTTTTCGAGTGATGTAGAAGTGAATAATCAGATAATCAAAATAGAGATCTCCCGATCTCTATTTATACATGACTTGTCCTACCCAATAACCTAGCAGAGCCGACTTGTCTAACTAAGTCTAATAACCCATGGTTAAACTAATCAGGGCTGACCCCACACTTGGTGGTCTAATAACCCATCACTGCAAGTTACAACAATTGCGACACTTTTCAATACAAATGACGACACTTCCGTATAGAGGAATAATAACATCTCTATAGGAGTACAATATAAATAGGTGAAATACATTCCGAAGTTACATATACATCAACACTCCCTCTTAACTAGGAAGGTATTTCTCGACACAAATCTGCTAGCACAAGTCTTCTTTCTTTGGGTCATCGTCACTGGATCATCATTATCGAATCATCGTCATCGTCACGGCTACTGCTATCTCAATCAATATCTGATCTACTCGTCATTGGAAGTTCTACAGAGCCAGTCCTTTTTCATACTGGATGTAGGCCCACCACCTGTAGGTCTTCATCATCACTGGCCATACTGTGGAATCCTCAAGACTGATTATGTGCATCAACAAAACCTAGCAAGAGCATCTCAGGACTGATTACGTGCCCAACACAACCTGCAAGATCTCCCAGGGAGCTATTACATGTGACTAAGCAACACCTAGAAAGAGCATTTGTCAGATCTCCCAGGGAGCTATTATATGCCATAGGAAAAACCTAGCAAGAGCATCTGCAAATCTCCCAAGGAGACATTATATGCAACCGCAAAAACCTAGAAAGAGCATCCCAAGACTGATTACGTGCCCAGCACAACCTGCAAGATCTCCTAGGGAGAAATTATATGCCATGGACAAAACCTAGCAAGAGCATTTACCAGATCTCCTAGTGAGTTATTATATGCCATAGGAAAAACCTAGCAAGAGTATCTGTAAATCTCCTAGGGCACTATTATATGTCCATCCAAGCAAAACCTAGCAAGAGCATTTGCTAGACCTCCTAGGGAGCTATTATATGCCATCGGCAAAACCTAGCAAGACTGTCTGCAAATCTCCCAAGGCGCTATTATATGCTTATCTGCACAACCTATCCATGGCCACAAAGTATCAACCCGATACTCTCCATACATCATCTTGATGTACATCACATGATCGTCTTGATCATCGTCATAGCATCATCCTGATGCATATCATCTGGAGCAACATCCTAAAGCTCATCATTGTTCGGGTACATAGGGTACTACCAAAGGACCGAACACCAAGAGCAACCACTTCACACAAACAGATCACAGATCAACACACCGATGTTTTAACGTGGTTTAAACCCTCTTGAGGGAAACACTCCACGGCCCCGGCCAAATAGCTTCTACGGGACAATTTATTATGCAAAGAAAGAAAGTTACAAATGAGCTTCTCATAATCGATCAACTAAGCAATGACCCTCCATGCACTTTAAATAGAGATCATGGACCAATCGGGTGTTAAGCCACGGATCAAGGTTAGGTTTGATCTAAGAGAAGTTGAGCCGTCGGATCACTCTATGTCGGAAACATATCGTGATCGTCGGATTAAGTATTTACAAATGCATACTAATGCATACTAAAGAAACACACTATCCCTAACGGATATATTACACAAGTTGATCTTAACTAACTCCTAAGTGTCTAAATATCCTAACATCCCCCCTTAAGAACAACTTGGGATAGGATGGAAGGATTTACAAAAGTGACACTATTAGGAGAAGGAAGGAGGCATTAGAGCCTATCCCCCCTTAATGACAAGTTCCTGAACTCCTAACATAGATCGAAGTTTAGAAAACTTCGCTTCTGTAAGAGACTTGGTGAAAATGTCTGCAACTTGATCATCTGTAGGGAAAAAGAGCACTTCAAGAACACGATCATGAACAAGATTTCTGATGAAGTGCATATGTAGCTCAATGTGTTTGCTGCGTTGATGTAGAACTGGATCTTTGGCAAGCTTGATGGCACTTTGATTGTCGCACCAAAGTGGAGTAGGATGCTGCTGCTCGAATCCAAACTCTGAAAGGATCTGTCGAAGCCATAAGGCTTCCTGACTGGCATTAACTGCTACTCGATATTCTGCCTCTGCTGAAGAAAGAGCAAGAGCTTGTTGTTTCTTACAAGCCCAAGTAATAGGTCCAGATCCCAGACTGAAAACATAACCTGTAGTAGACTTTCGATCATCAGGATCGCCGACCCAATATGAATTAGTGAAACCAACCAACAAAGGTTTCCCCCCTGTACTGTAATGAATCCCAAACTGAACTGTACCTCGAATATATCGAAGTATTCTTTTAGCTGCTTTCCAGTGACATTCATGAGGTGTCTGCATATAACGGGCAACTCGACCAACGGCAAAGGAAAGGTCAGGACGGGAATGAGTCAAGTATAAAAGACTACCAACAAGCTGACGATACAAGGTGGCATCTACTTCAGGTGAAGTACAAGTGGCAGAAAGTTTGACTCCAGATTGGAAGGGAGAAGGGGCTGGTGTACAATCTTCCATGTGAAAGCGACGAAGAAGGTCACAAGCATACTTAGACTGAGAAAGAAAGATTCCTTCTTTGGTTTGCAGAACTTGGAGACCAAGAAAATAATGCAAATGTCCTAAGTCTGACATTTCAAAAGTTTGTTTAAGACTGGATTTCACATGGGTTATAAGCTTAGGCTCACTACCAGTAAGAATAAGGTCATCAACATATAGAACAAGTATGATGAGATGGTTTCCTACTTTCTTGGTATAGACATTGGGGTCAGAATGTCATCTAGAAAAACCAGTGTCAAGGAGAAAGTTATCCATTTTGGCATACCAAGCTCTAGGAGCTTGCTTAAGGCCATACAAGGATTTCTTAAGGCGGCAGACAAGGCTAGAGTTATTCTGAACATAGCCAGGAGGTTGTTCCATGTAAATTTCCTCCTGTAAATCACCATGTAAGAAGGCAGACTTGACATCCATTTGATGGACTTCCCAGTTGTGTAAGGATGCAAGGGAAAGAACAAGGCGGATGGAGTTCATTTTTGCGACGGGAGCAAAGGTTTCATTGTAGTCAATCCCTTCAACTTGGGAAAAAAATTTGGCAACTAACCTTGCCTTAAGTCTTTCAACACTTCCATCTGATGCATACTTAGTTCTGTAGACCCATTTACATCTGACAAGTTTTCTTCCTTTTGAAAGAGGTACAAGATCCCAAGTATCGTTCGCCATTAAGGAACGATATTCTTCATCCATGGCTGCATCCCAATCTGGATTCCCTGAAGCTTCTGCAAAAGTTTCTGGATCATGATTCTCGGAAACTTGAGCCAAAAGAGAAGAGGCTCGCTGAACCTGAGAACGTGTTCGACGTTGATCTCTAGGATCACCGGCAAGATCACCAGCTGCTTCACATGTTGAATGGACCCATCGAGGAAGCACTTGTGCTGGTGCAACTGGAGGAACATGAGCAGGCGGAGGTGGATTTTCATCCTCACTATCATCATCAGAAACTGGAGTTGGAAACCTGTCAAGGAAGTTGGAAGAAGAAGAAGAAGGAACAAATGCCGAATCAGGCTCGCAGGCCAAAGATGGCACAATCGTCGAGTTAGGCTCGCAGGCCAAGAGATTTTCATCAAATTTAACATCTCTTCTAATGATTATAGCATGAGAATGTGGTTGAAGAAGTCTATAACCTTTTACATCTTCAGAATATCCAACAAATATGCACTTTTCACTTTTAGGCTGCAATGCTTTCCGTTTTTCATCCGGAATGTGAGCCCATGCTTCACTACCAAACACACGGAAGTGACTTACATCAGGTTTAGTTTTACTCCATGCTTCTTCCGGTGTTATACCTTGTAATGCTTTAGTGGGGGTGCGATTAACTATGTAATTTGCACAATTAATGGCTTCAGCCCAAAATTGAAGACTTAGTCCCTTAGATTGGATCATACAATTAGCCATTTCTTTTAAAGTGCGGTTCTTCCGCTCAGCTACACCATTTTGTTGTGGTGTATATGGAACAGTGTGTTGTTGTTGGATGCCTTGTTCAGTGCAGAAAGTAGTGAACTGTTTGTTAACATATTCTCCTCCATTGTCAGATCTTAACTTAATAATTTGATGACCAGATTGTTTTTCAACAAGGGCCTTGTAGGCCAAGAACATGTTAAACACTTCGCTCTTAAGTTTTAGGAAATAAACCCAAGTGCGTCTGGTGTAATCATCAATGAATGTTAAGAAATATTTGAAACCAGAAAAGGAAGCAGATGGAAGAGGACCACACAAGTCACTATGCACAAGCTCCAAGGGAACCGAGGCGTGCCAAGAGGCACGTTTGTCAAAACTGTCCCGATGATGTTTTCCGAGTACACAATCGGAGCAAACACCATCTCTGCAAGATACCATCGGAAGACCTGTCACCATATTTTCTTTACATAGTTGTTGCAATGAGCAATAATTTAAGTGACCAAATCGCTCATGCCAAAGTTTGCTCAAGTTATCACTATGAGCAACAAAAACTGAAGGGAAAGGTGATGACCCAAAGTTGTTAAACTTGTACAACCTGGTAATATCATCAACAATTCCGGTAGCTAGGACCTGTTGAGGATCTTTAAAATCCTTGATTACAACTTGGTGAGGTGTAAAGGTCACAGTTTCACCTTCACCAGAATGAGTGATCTGATAGACTGATAACAAATTGCAGGAAATTCTTGGAACACATAGTACATCACTAAAATGACCATTATCTACTGGAACTGTTCCAGCTCCTACAACACTTAGAGATCTATCATCACCAACAAATATTTGTTTGGTGTTACATTCATGCATAGTAGAAAAGATGGCTTGATCCTTATCCATGTGATAAGATGCTCCAGAATCAATGAGCCATTCATTTGAAGTAGAAGAAGAAGATGCATTGTAAGAATAACCAAAAGCACAAAGTGCATGTCCATGAGAGGAAGATTCTGAAGGCGAATCTAGGCTGATGTGGTGCTTCTTCATTGCTGGTTCCAAGGCTGCCATCTTCTTGAAACACTTAGATTCATCATGATTATCTTTCCCGCAATAGTTGCAATGACGCTCAGTCTTCTTGCCTTTTGGCTTGGATCCTTTGTCATTTTTTAAAGAAGGAGCTGACTGAGAGGGTTTTGGACCCTTGTTTGACTTATTATTGCGAAAATTTTGTTTCTTGGGAGGCTTGGACTTTTCTTTCTGTTGGGACAATAAGGCTTTCCCAGATGTCTCTGCATTGTTGATTATTCCAAGATGAATGAGTTTATCCTGTTCCCTAATCAAGGAATCACAAAAGGATTCAAGACTAGGCTCTTGATAGCTAGCTGCATTCAATGATGCTTTCATGGAGTAAAATGTAGATACAAAAACAGAATAGGCAGGTCAGAGTTTGGAAAGAATATGATAAATGCACTGTTTGTCTTCCCTCTCAATCTTACATTCTGCACATAAGAGCTTAAGAGTTTTGTACTTAGATAAATAATCTTGAATGCATGAAAAGTCACTTGGATTTAAAGAAATCAACTCATTTTCGAGTTGGTGACCTCGAATTTCATTGTGTTTACCAAACACAGTTTCCAACTTGTCCCAAGCAGTATTAGGTTCATCAATTCCAGATATGTGGAATCGCAAATCAGTAGAGATTGACATCCCAATCAATCCACGAGCTTCATCACATCTATTTGCCCATTTTATTTTCTTATCATCATTAGTGGGTTCTTTTTCTTTCCCTGTGGTAATTCTGAAAAGTCCCCTACTTCGTAGAACATCCTCTATACGAGATTTCCATGAGAAATAGTTGGAACTGTTAAGTAGAATATCACAATGGGCGGCCATATTTGTAAATTAATGGCTGTAAAAGCAGAAACCAATAGTTTGGATGTGAAGAGCTCGAAAAAATAGGCGGTTTCAAAAAAAATGGCACTGAAAACTGACTCTGTATGATGAAGTTATGCTTGAACAAAGAAACTGTTGAAGATGTCCCCAATAGTGACGTGGCAGCTAGAGAATGGCCAGCAAAAAAAAGAACCCCCCTATTCCCAAGATGAACCTTTTGCCAATCACTTTACAAAAAAGTTGCTTTAAGTGAATCACTTTTGTAAAATAAGTGATCTCACTTTTACAATGATTTACTTTTAAATAGTGCAACAATAAATAAAAAACTTAAGTGACTCACTTATATTTTTATTTTTTATTATTTAAGTGAGATGCGCTTTTACAATAAAGTAACTTGAAAATAGAATTGTATACACTCACGGGGGGTTTACTTAGTAAACTTGTTACATAGCACGATCGTTCGCATGATATTAAAGAATATCCCTAATTTCACTAAATATTGGAAAATTCCTCCTAAAATTTAATTGTTGAACCCCCCTACCAATATGCCTTTCCAATTAAGAAAACCCCCAGTTTCACCAAATATTGTATGTATCCATTTTTATCAACCCATTTTTAATACCCCCTTTATATCATATTATCAGGTTGTAACAAACAAAATCCCTAACTCCCATTGGGATTGCAAGGGTGACTGATCAATTTGTAGCGTTGGATAGTGGAAGACCCAATGAAATAGTACTCGGAAGGAAAATGCGTAAAAGGAAACACGGTAAAGAGATCAACATAACAAAGAATGTAAAAGGATGATAGTCCTCTAGTTAGTGCGACAATGCTTAGAAAATATGAGAATTGCAGATGTTTCACACCATAGTCTATCAATCTACCAATTTTATATCATGTAAATATAAGTATAGTCATTGAGAGCTCATGTTTTCTATAAGCTTAATAAATTAAATTCCATAAAAATTCAAAATTGAAACCCTTTCGTGGATGGACTCCCCTACTTTCCTATCAAAACAAACATCATTTATGTTTGAACCCAAATGAACATAGAAAATTTTTTCTTACTTTCCAATAACACCATATGATCATGTGCATAGCTTGTATTTGGGTCACTCACAAGATGTAATGAATTTCATCCACTTCCTCTACATTTATTCTTGCAATGAAGCGAATTAACAACATTTAGTTACCTTTTCTTGGGTTATATCTAGTTTTTTAAAAATCTTTATTGGGGAGGGAAAAATCTCAATTGTTAGGTTTCAAGCATGGAATAGTTATAAAGATACACATATGGTGAAATGTATATGATACCATTTCATGGTAACGATAACACATAGGGTATGTAAATAAGGATTAATATTTTCACCTATGTTCATGTCAGTTTCAATAAAATATTAAGACAGATGCCTTGCATATAAGAATTGAAATTACAACTATGAATGTGCCAAATATAACTCAATCTAACAACTATTCCTAACTGGCAATGTGAAAATGTTAAAGAAGAATACAAAAAGTTGAAAGAAATAATCGGTCAAGAAAGATTGATCTCACTTTTCTTGGTTCCAATGAGCCAAGAAAGATTGATCTCACTTTTCTGAGTTGTCATGGAGCAAGGTTTGATTGAATCTCAATACCCACCTAAACCCCAACCGAAAAAATGAAGAGTTAGATCTTTTACTTGAATACCTACAATACAATTGTTCAACTCTGGAACTCCCAATTAGCTACATCTCTTAACTTAAAGATGAAAAAAAATATAACATCAATAACCAAGCCTAAATAATCTATTAAATGAGTATGGATCAAGGCCGGTAATTCAAAGAGACTTCCATCGATATTATCATTGGTGCACTATTATCAGATTTATGCAACACTTAGGATCATAAGCAATATCAAATAAAAATGGAGGGTCCTTAAGTTTTTGGTGGTTATGAATTGATCCCATGATTTGGAAGTATGAATCCATCCCATGATTTGGTGGTTATTCCTCAGCCCACCCATATAAAATAACCCTCAATATTTATATTACTATGTCAAATTAAAAACTCCCCTTGACCCCTTAATATGGGGCAATATATTTTTTAGGTTTTTAAGAGTATTCAAACCCCCAATATGAATGGACGTGATATGATATTTCCTAGCTAGTGAACCCCCCGTGCATACACTTTTTCTTTTAAAAGTAACTTCCTAAGACTTGAACTCAAGACCTATTAAGGAATAAAGCAACTTTGAACCAAGTGAGCTAGATTAAAAGGTATGTAAAATATGGGAATGAGGAAGGGGTTTTTTTTTTTTTTTTTACTCTTCTTGCTCGGTTTGCGTGCTTGCCCTTTTTCCTGCAAAACAGACCACAAAATGAAACAAAAAAAAATTTTCCACACTTGTGGAGTTAGATCTTGTTAGCTTTCCCAGAAAGTCTACGTTTTCTCTCTGTTTCTGATTTGCCGAGATCGCGCAAGGTGCATGGCAAAGAGCATACGCAGCCGAGAAAAACCCTTTCGCTTTCTGTTTCTGATTTGTCGAGATCGCTCAAGGTGCACGACAAAGAGCATACGCAGACGGAAAAGCAACAATCCAAACAAAAAAAAATCTAACAGTAAAAAAAAATGAAATATGATATTTTTTCTTTTCAAAAAACGAAAAATGCGTCACTGTAACATTATACCTTCAGATCTGATGAAATACGCGTTTCTGGAGCAACCGGAAACCGTTTTCGATGAAACGAAAACTATTTTCTAATGGAAACGACGCTCCGAACGCACTGGAACACCTCCCACAGCCCAAAAATGCACATAAATATCAGAACTCGAAACCCTTTCGAGTTTCGGCAACAGCAGTTCAAGATCTAGATCATAACCGGAAGCGGCACTTCATAAAAGATCTGATACCATGATCGGGTACACAGGGTACTACCAAAGAACCAAACACCAAGAGCAACCACTTCACACAAACAGATCACAGATCAACACACCGATGTTTTGACGTGGTTTAAACCCTCTTGAGGGAAACACTCCATGGCCCCGACCAAATAGCTTCTACGGGACAATTTATTATGTAAAGAAAGAAAGTTACAAATGAGCTTCTCATAATCGATCAACTAAGCAATGACCCTCCATGCTTTTTAAATAGAGATCATGGACCAATCGGGTGTTAAGCCACGGATCAAGGTTAGGTTTGATCTAAGAGAAGTTGAGCCGTCGGATCACTCTATGTCGGAAACATATCGTGATCGTCGGATTAAGTATTTACAAATGCATACTAATGCATACTAAAGAAACACACTATCCCTAACGGATATATTACACAAGTTGATCTTAACTAACTCCTAAGTGTCTAAATATCCTAACAATCATACATGATCATCCTAATCATACAATGCATCCACTTGGTGCATATTTGATACATATCATCTAGAGCGACATCCTGAAGCTCATCATCCATGATCATCCTGATCATACAATGCGTCCACCTGATGCATATCTGATACATATCTTCATCCATGATCTACCTGATCATACAATGTATCCACCTGATACATATACAAATACATGATCCAACTGATCATCAACAACATCCAACATGATGAATATACATATACATGATCCAACTGACCATATCCAACATGATGCATATACATATACATGATCCAACTGATCATATCCAACATCCAACATGATGCATATACAAAGCAGTAACTGGAGCATCATCCTGATGCTCATCATCCAACGCTTACATCCAAAGCCATGGGAAGGATCCTCCTCTCACCATGCTTGGAATGGCTCCAACAAATGCGTCCATCACTTCTTCCTCGAAGTGTCATCAATCTGAATAACACCAAGCCTCTCTCTGAAGTATTCAAACTTCACTCTCACTAGTGGTTTCATCAACACATCCGCAATCTGCTCATCCGTCGCAACATACAGGAGCTTCACTACTCCTCTCTGCACCATATCCCTAATATAGTGATATTTGATCTCAATATGCTTCGACCTATCATGGAACACTAGATTCTTAGATAGCTTCACACAAGTCTGGTTGTCACAAAAGATACCAATAGCCTCCAATGGGAGATCAAATAACTCAGACAGTACCTTCCTCAGCCATACTGCCTCACAACTAGCCGAACAAGCTGCAACATACTATGTTTTGGCTGTACTCAGTGCTATGCAGGACTGCTTCCTACTAAACAAGGAGATCACACCTGATTCCATACGGAAGCAGCACCCAGAAGTGTTCTTCCTATCTACAGCACTATCTGCCCAGTCTGAATCAACATAACCCTGTAGGTTAAACTTTTGATTCGCATCATACTTGAGCCCATAATCAATTGTACCCTTCAGGTACCTCAGAATATGCTTTACAACAACCAGGTGAACACCTTTGGGATCTGTCAGGAAATGGCTCAATGTGTTCACCGCAAAGCAAATATCTGTTCTTGTGTTTTCCAGGTACATCAAGAACCCAATCATCTGACGATACACAGTCACATCAACTGGCTCAGATGAAGCTTCACACAGAAGCTTCAGGTTCGATGCCATAGGTGTGGCCATGGCCTTGCAGCCCATCATCCCAAACTTCTTCAAGATCTCTACTGCATACTTTCCTTGTCTAAGGAATATCCCATCTGCACTCTGCCACACCTCCATGCCTAGAAAATAGTACATCATCCCCAAGTCCTTCATCTTGAACTCGGTAGAAAGCTTCCTCTTGGTATCGCAAATCAAACCATCCTCACCTGTTACAAATAGGTCATCCACATACAACAGTAGTATCACAGGATTGCCTTCCTCAACCTTGTAGTAAAGGTTGGAATCTGCTTTACTGTTGGTAAATCCCAAACTGGATAGGAAACTATCCATCCTACCATACCAAGTCCTAGGACCTTGCTTCAAGCCATACAAGGCTTTCTTCAACCTGCACACATATGACTCCCTGTCATGTGTTTCAAACCCAAGTAGCTGCTCCACATACACTTCCTCCTTGACTAGACCATTCAAGAAAGCTGTCTTGACATCCATTTGGTGTGTCTTCCATTTCATCACTGCAGCCAGAGAAAGTATTGATCTAATGGAAGTGTATCTGGCCACAGGAGCAAAAGTCTCTTCATAATCAATCCCTTCTTTCTGGGAGAAGCCGCGAGCTACAAATATCGCTTCGTATTTCTCTATGCTGCCATCTGCAGCATGCTTGATCTTGTATATCTACTTGGAAGTCACCACAGAATTCCCTTCAGGTCTTGGTACTACATCCCAAACATCATTCTTCATGATTGACTGGTATTCTTCGACCATGGAATCCTTCCATTCTTTCTTTTTCATTGCTTCTTCATAATTGGAAGGTTCTTTGCTCATAATGTCACATAGTAAGACAACATAGCTGGTATGAGATCTAGTTCTCTTCCTTGCTCTGTGTTCTTCTTCTGGAATGCCATACCTTTTTGCATCTTGAATGAGCTCTCTAGCCCATGCAGGTTTCCTCTTCCGAGAGTTCTTCTCACGGGGTGGATCTACAGGTATTTGTGGATCTTCAACTTCACGCTCTGCTTCTGGAATTTTTTCATTCATGGTAGTGTCTTGAAATATAGTTTCCTTTGGTTCTTCATGATCTTCAACAGGTGCCTTCCTTGACTTGATGAAAGTTGAGTTTTCATCAAATGTTACATCCCTGCTGACATCAATCTTCTTGAACCCTAGAAAGTATATTCTGTAAGCTTTCGAGCTTTCACTGCAACCCACAAAGATGCCCTTCTTTCCTACAAGATCTAGCTTTGTCCTCTTTTCCTTTGGAATATGAGTGTATACTGGACAACCAAATATTCTGAGATGGTTGACTTCAGGTTTCTTACCAGATAATACATCTTCTGGTGTCTTGTTGTCCAATATCTTGTGAGGTGTTCTGTTCTGCACATATACAGCTGTCCTAGCTGCTTCTTCCCATAGATGCATAGGCAGATCCTAGTCATGTAGCATTGCCCATGGTGCTTCCATGATTGTTCTATTCTTCCTTTCTACAACTCCATTCTATTGTGGATTGTAGGGAGCAGTAAACTCCCTCTTAATCCTTGAATCACTGCATAGCTTCTTGAAATCACCTGAGGTGAATTCTCTGCCATTGTCAGATATGAATGTCTTGATCTTCTTATCAGTTTGATTTTCCATCAAGGCTTTGAATTCCTTGAACTTATCAAACACTTCATCTTTGTTCTTCAAGAAGTAAACCCAAGTTTTCCTAGAGAAATCATCAATGAAAAAGACATAGTATACATACCCACTCAGAGAACTGGATGACATCGAACCACATACATCAGAGTGGATAATTTCCAAGATTCCTTTAGGTTTGCTTTCACTGCTTGGAAATGCCTTCTTAATGTTCTTTCCTTTTTCACATCCTTTTCAAACCCCTTCATGCTTTGTCTTGATTTCAGGAAGGCCCTCTACAAATTTACTTGCAATTGGTAGTGCTCTATAGTGCACATGTGCAAGCCTTCTATGCCAAAGTTCACTTGGCTCCATGGATTCATGTACCATGGCATGTTCAAGTTGTCCCTTTAATTTGTACAATCCTGCCTCTTGCTCTCCAATCACTACTGCATCATCTATGGTCTTACCTTTTGGCCACATGAGTACTTGGCCATCTACAAATGCAACCCTCATGCCTTTGGCATCCAATGCAGATATGGAGAGTAGATTCTTCTTGAGCCTAGGTACATATAGAACCTCTTTCATCTTCAAGGACTTCCCAGAGTTTAGGTTGTAGGAAGCTTCACTGCTTCCTTTGATAGGATATTGGTAGTCATCCCCAAGTTTCACCTTATGGGGTGACTTATGTTCAGATAGATTTACAAAATATTCTTTAAACGCAATCATGTGTTTGGAAGCCCCACTATCAATAAGCCAATCATTACATCCATGAGAGATAGTACCTGTGAGAGAAAAGATTAGAACATATTCATCCTCACTTGATGAGTCATCACTTTCTGCTCTAGCCTTCTTCTTGGGAGGTTCATCATCCTCAGTAGCATGAGCATGATATCTTTTCTTGTTTCCCTTCTTCTTATTGATGTTGAAATCTCTTTTGTTCTTTGGAAAATCTCGGGCAAAGTGTCCCTTCTCATTACACGTTAAGCATCTACCATGGGAGGTATTCTTAGAGTTCTCCCTATGTGTATGGTGAGAAGATTTCCTATGAGATTTCTCCTTCTTGAATTTTCCTTTCTTGGCATGTGCTGTGAGAGCTTGATCTCCATTCCCCAGCTTTTCTTCTCGGGCCACAAGCCTATCTTCTTCTTGAGAGCATTCTCCCCACAGCCTATTGAAGGAGATTAGTTTTCTTCTTGCACGGATTCCTTGGATGAAGGAGTCCCATGACCTAGGTAGGCCATTTAATGTGGTCATGAAAACTTCACCATTTTCCACTACTTCATCCACAGCTTTAAGTTGTTCCTTGATTTGAGAGACCTTAGAGAAATAGGATTGAATGGTCTCTCCATTCTGAAGCTTTACCCCTTTCAATTGATTTCGTAGAGTCATCTTCCGATTTATGTTCTTTCCTTCAAATAGCTTGGTCAGGGAATCAAACATCTCCTTGGGTGTCTTTAGAGATGACACATGTGGTATGAGATGGTCTTTGATAGAATCAACAGTGATTTTCTTTGCCTTGACCAAGTTCTTCTTATGCAAGGCCTTAGACTCTTCTTCCTCTGGGACAGGGACCTCATAACTTATGTAAGTGTCCAATTCATTTTCTTCCAGGATTAACCCAATCCTATACTTCCATGCTTGGAAGTTATCAGCCCCTTCAAGCTTATCCTCAAACTTGGTGTGGTGAGACATTTTAATGAGAAAATCAAATGGAAATAAAATATTTAGGTCTTACCACTTGATTTGCAAAAAATTGGATTTGGTGCCGGATTAGGGTTTGTTAGAGAAACCGTAAAAATTCAAAATGTGAATTTCAACTTTCTGAAAGGATAGAAAGACGTGCCTTGATGAGCGTATCAGCCTGGTATATTCAGAATTTGAAATCTACAAAGATTCACCCTTCAGAAATGCCTTTTAGTCTTCCCAGATTCAGGAGGGAGGACCCTGAATTAGGGTTTGAGTTTCCTGGAGCTTCACCCAACAACAAATCTCGATCCAAAGCTCTAAACTTCGAGTTTTCCAAGGAACTTCCAGCTATGTCCTCAAAATTCAGAAATTCCTATTTGTGTGGAAACCCTAATTTTTAGGCCCAAAAATGAAAGTGCCTAGAATTGAATTCTAATTGGACAGAAAGATTCTCCTTGATGAGTAGAGTCAATCTACCTTGCTGCCTTTCCAAAATCTGTGGAGAGAAACCCAATAAACAAGAAACCCTAGTTTTCGCCACTGCACAATGTCTTCTTCTCAGGTAAGCTCTGATACCATGTTAATTTTTTAGCATTAATTCAACATACTCTATGATATTTACTGAGAGAATAGCATGTACAACATATCAATCATATCAAGCAATCACATAAGACAATGGACACACAGAGTTTCACTGGGGAAAACCATAAAGGTGAAAAACCCCACAACTTCCTCAGAGATAGAAAGAGCAATGATACAACCAAAGTACAAGAGATAGTCTTCTCCTAGCAGCTGAACCTCCTCCTCACTTGTGCTCCACTTTCCGAGTGATGTAGAAGTGAATAATGAGATGATCAAAATAGAGATCTCCCAATCTCTATTTATACATGACCTGTCCTTCCTAATAACCTAGCAGGGCTGACTTGTCTACGTCAGTCTAATAACCCATGGTTAAACTAATCAGGGCCGACCCCACACTTGGTGGTCTAATAACCGATCACTGCAAGTTACGACACTTACGACACTTGTCAACACAAATGACGACACTTCCGCATAGAGGAATAATAACATCTCTATAGGAGTGCAATATACATAGGTGAAATACATTCCAAAGTTACATATACATCAACAACTCATACGGTACAGACTACCATAGGTGATCCGGAGAGAAGCATGTTCCACCATGCTCTCGTTAAAATATTAATTCAACATCAGTTAACTTTTATTGGTAAATCGTGGGATGAATTTTTTACTGAAACAATTTTGGGGAAACACAATATTGTCCCACCCTGCTTCCTAAAACTCGTAGAAAGTGTAAGGGACCTCATAAACTAAAATCGATCATGTTCTTGGGTTCATGTCAAAAAATAATGAATTCCGAGCAGTTAATTCGCCTGTACATGTTAATATGGAATGCACGATTGGAAAAGAATTCAATCATGTGATTTCTAAAGCCCCTATAGTTCCATCCTCATCCGTAAGGTTCCATGTTATACCTGCAAACAAAGATGAAGAATTAGGGGAGGTGAACAGTGTTAAAACCGGTAAATCTAAAGGGTCAAAGCTCAAACTATATCTGTCGATCTCTTCCATTTCCAAATCAAGTTCGAATAGGTTCACTAGGAGTATGGTTACCTCCTTTGTTCTAATAAATGTTCAACAAGTTAAGGAACCTCCATTGATCGAAATATTTCGCGAGGAAGAAGACCATGTATCCATGGATGCATCTCCACAAGAACATAAGATTAAGTTTGATGATCCGGTAGCATCTCTTAGAGATGAGTCCGAAGGAAACCAGTCCCCTTATCAACAACTTAGTCCAGAAATGAAAAGGGAATCCTCATTCACTGATGATTCCTCATCAAACCATACTCTGAAGAATATCAAATGGTATATGGAATTAAGACAACAGATTTATCAGTTGAAAGAAATTTTGAAAAAATCAGAGTCAAATATGATTGTTTTGAGGGATGAAATCCAAAATTTGAGAAATGAATTGTTAACTTGGGTAGACCGGTGGAAAAACTTGAAAATGATAAAGAGAAACTATAAGGCCATGAAGAAATCATTAGTCTCTACAAATGAAAAATTGTTAAAACGAGAAGACAAATACATGATAAAGATTGTGAGACTCAAATGCAGGCTATCTGAAGCAAGAAGAGTTACTAAGCTACATATTTTGACTTAAAATTTCTCTTGTTATAGTTAAAAATGCATTCGATTTTGATAGGTAATAACTAATGTAATTAGCCCACCCACAGAATCAAAGATTCTGTGGGCATTGCTTAAAATTTGTTATTGCTGTTTCATTATTGAATGCGTTATTAATAAGAAATTTAATACACAATTAATTGATTTTGCAGGTGTCTTTACTGGATAATTTTGAGTTTGATGTTATTATTCTCACAAATATTTTACTGCTAGATGATGAAACGGTTTCCCCTTTCGATGATCTAGATGCCAGATTCCAGGTGACTCTCATGTCTTGCGTGGATGCATTTCAATTTCATGGATGAGGTTGGAATCATAAGAATTTTGTCATCAGATGATAGACAGTTCCATTTTAGAGATGATTTAAATGCCAGGTGCATTACTGTAAAGGATTCTAATCAAACAAAACAATTATGAGAATCGTTGGTCTAGTTATTTGACAACTTTTAAAAGATGAGTGTCTATTTTTAGCGATTAGTTGCATAACATACTAAAGACAGTTAAGTAATTTTTTTTAATATATAAACCATGAGAATCACCTGAAGAAGGGATACGAGTACATGGAAGGAGACGATGCATTGGAGTAATAGACCATAAAGTGTGCCACAAGCTTATCAGAACTTTTGTTCTTGTGATTTTGTTCAACACTGATTCTCTGACTGGTATCATATTTTTTATTCAATTTTGTGAATATATATATATATATATATATATATATATATATTTTCCATGGCAATCTTTTTCTCTTGATTCATTTATAGTTGTACTTTGAGATAATTGTATGGATTATGTTGAATGACTCAAATCAAAATTGTATTTTATAGTTTGATTCAAATATTATATATCTGTCATATTATTAAGTTTTCATTAATAATCTAATTGAGTAATATTACGTATATATTAGCTTATTAGTTGATTAAACTGTATTTCTACAGGTCTTCAATTGATCTGTTAAGCATCCTTAAATTCAAATATTCAAATATTGAATGTTAATTGCTTATTGAGAGTTTATGTTTTAAGGTTACTATTAATTTTATTTAATAGTTCTTTTATCATGAAATCATTATTCAATAGAAATTCTTTATCTTATTAAATTTGATTGTTCTACTTTCATAGTTATTTTTAACTTTATGTTACTTATATAGTCAATAGACTGTTAACATAGTTGATAAATTTGCTCTTGGACAAGATAGATTTTTGTAGTTTAGATTAAATTTCAAATTTTGTTTTATTTCTCTAGTTTGATTTAACAGTTGTTAAATAGATTTCATATTATAGTTAGTTATCTTTTTGTCTTTTTAGCATTTTTCAAAATCACTTCTAAAACTTAAACCAGAGACTCCTTAAGAGAGCAAAAGTAGATTAGTATAAACTGTAGATTAAAGAGATCACTTTAATTTAGAAGTTTTCATTAGGATTTAGTTTAACTTTCTGATTAACTTAGGGTACATTTTTCTGAGTTTAACTAGTAGCATTCTCCTTAAGAGAGTGAAACTCAGATGGTAGCAGGACCATAACCTGCAGGAATTAGCCATACCAAACATACTGGGGGCTGCTTTAAGCACCTTGTGTGGGCTAGTTCACCTTAGTTGGCCAGGTCAGAAAACCTGGGAAACAAATGGGGTTCAAAGGAGGGCATGAAAACAATTAATGTCTGAAAAAACAAACTATAATCCTTCAACCAGTTTATATCCTCCATTACACATTGACTCTCAGAACACAACCGTTGCAGGCTTGTCCATTGTTTCACTTACTGAAGTTAGCAGTTCTTCGTTTATTGATACTGTAAGGAATATTTTAGAAATATATCATAACACTTCCTCTTACACTCCTGAAAAAAATATCGAGGCCTTGGAAGAATCACGACGCATACTCACTAGGGCTTATAGTCATCAAATTGGTCTGCTACCTATAGATTATGGGTTACCTTGACAGAATCAACATAATAGTCAGTTAGTCGCAATAGATCAAGAACTATCAGAAGCTAATGTTTTGCAAACAGGTACTTTGAGTCATCATACTAGAAGGAATTCCACAAGAACCACTCGAACACATACCTCACGTAGTTTGATTACCTTAGGCGGTTTTGGTCAGCCACCCTCACCTCTAGAATCCCCACCTAATATCCCAAGGACTTCCAATCACAGTAGTTCTTTATATTCCGAAGAAGATCATATGGTTGGAGCTGCAGAAGGAGGAGGAGGTAATACACATAACCCTATGCCTAACCCACCTCTCCCATGGCTTAGGACAAGTGCAGTAGCAGTTCCTAGTGCACAACACCCATTGCCTAAACATCCGGATAAACTTCTACCAAATTTTAATCCAGATAACAAGGAACCAATCGAGGTTCACGTTGACAAGTTTATATTGGTCATCTAAACTATGAACGTTCAACATGAAGACGTGGTCTCTTGTATTTTTCGTTTGACATTTGAAGGAAGAGCTTCAACCTGGTATTTTTCCTTGGTTCAAGGTTCGATAACAAACTGTGTTGATTTTAACAAGGCTTTACTCGATAAGTTCAGGGAGGATAAAACACCCGTTGCATTGGCTCTTGAATTATCTCGCATCAAAATGGAGAATAAGGAGCGGATTAAAGATTTTAATCAGAGATTTCTAACTTTGAAAAATAAAATACCTATGGCTTCCCAACCGCCCGAAGATATTATTATAGAAAATTATGCTTCGGCATTACCAAAATATTTAGGTATGTTTGTTAAACAAGCCAATAAGGTTACACTGGTTGAAACCTTTGAGGAAGCCATAAAAGTTCTGAAAAATTCTCTGACATATGAACCTGAAAGAAGTGGGAAGGTTGATACTTTTCCATGGAAAAAATAGAAAGATCAAGTCCAGAAAAAGACAGAGCATTTGATGTTGAAAAAATTCATAATGCTATCAGAGCTTTAAAAAATGAAGTGGTAGGGTTAAAGAAAAATTCAGAAGCATCATCTTCAAGAGGATACTTTAGAAATTAGTTTAGACAAAATACTGCTAATAATACACCAAATATTCCTCCTAATGTAGCAGTCAATGAGGAAATATTTAATACTATTCGTGCAGTATTTTCTATGCCTGAATCCTCTTCGAATCAAGGATTTGTTGATCGGGAATAAGAAGAAAATTATGAGAACGAAGATGAACCTCAAGAACGACAACAATTAACTGGACATTTTTGGGACAATTTAGTTTAAAATACTGAGAATAAATCTCCTCCCGTAGGTCAACATGCTTATGAAACTCAAAGCAAAGCATCAATAGGTACTCCTGGAGCATCAAGTTCAAACCCAAACAAAGGAAATAATACTCCTCAGTCTAGTAAACAATCTCATCCTATTCAAAATCTACCAAAGTTAGACCCACAATATGATATAATTGAAGATTTGAAGAAATTACGTGCAAATATCAGTATGTATGATCTGCTTTAGATTTATCCTATGCCCAATGGACCTATTCTAACTCCTTCAATGAGTTCACTTACTCAAATTAATACGGGTGATAATACTAATTCTAAAAGTTATCCAATTGTCAATAATAAAGGAAAATCAGTAGTTGATAAAACCTCATTGATAGGTAAAATTTGAAAGTCCACAACTCCTACTTTTCTTCTCACATTTGAAATTTACAACAGAAATGTGCATAATTGCATGGGCAATTCCAGAGCGTCATCTAATGTAATTCTTTTGTTAGTTTGTTCAAGGCTGAATGCTAAATACACTCCATGTGAAACACCTATTACACAATTGGATCGTTCGAATGTGAAATTTTTAGGAGAAATAAAAGATGTACTAATCAGGATTGCAAGTAACCCGTCAATTTATCAAATTAGAGACATTTTAGTTGCTAACATTCCTGATGCTTACGAGCTATTTTTAAGAAGAGATTGGTCACAAAATCTGAATGGTTTCTTTTCAACAGATTGGTCAAATTTATGGCTGCCCAAAAATGGTAAATCTAATCAGATTAAAATAGGGAGAGAAATGTACTTAAAACATACCGTGATAGAATTGCATGATCCCAATGAACCGGTTTTGTTTTCTGATTCAATCATGGGAAATTACACTTATGAAATTGATTTTGGTAATCTTTAGGATTAAAATTCTCCATTCACGGGTATAGAACAACAATCTGAAATTTCTAATGTTACTTCTATTCATCCTGATTCTACATTTCACAATTCTATAAATAATATGGAAAATCAGAATTATGTATATATTTGTGACAGTAAGGTAGTTGTAAATAATTTACCTTGGACACTCTATTTTGATAGGTCAAAATCTAAAGAAGGAGTTGGAGTTGGCTGCCTTCTTATTGATCCAAAGGGAAACAAAATATGTATAGCATGTAGATTAGAGTTTGATTGTACTAACAACATAGAGGAATATTAAGCTTTGATCCAAGGTTTGAAAAAGGCTCTAGATCTAAACATCAAGGTATTATTGGTCTACGGTGATTTAGAGATTATTATCAGACAGGTACATAAATCGATTCATCGTATTTCAAAACATCTTCAAAATTATCAAAAGGAGGTATGGAACCTTATCTCAAAATTCGAAGCTTTCAATATTAATTCCACTCCTAGATCTAAAAATCAAGAAGTTGATTTGTTAGCTAACGTAGCTTCTAAATTAGTTCCTCCTGAAGATTTTTCGCTTGACACTTTTTCAGTTGAATTGATTTTTAGACCATCTATCCCTAAGAATATTACTAATTGGCATGTCTTTGATGATGATGTGCAGATTCTGAATTTATTGATGAATGAAGGTACTTCTAAGGATTCTTCTATTGATGAAATTACTCATGATGAGGATTTACGTAACTTTTCGGTAATACATCCTCATTGTTAAATAGAGAAAGCGTTGGGCATGGTGAAATCTATCCCTAACTCTATCTTAAGGTTGGAAATTTTTTATGATCTTCAGGATAAATTCAAAGCTGTACCATATTGTAAAACCAACCACTCCTGCTTGAAATATGAAGCTATCAATTTAGGGATAGATTCTAACCCTCAGAACATTAACCTAGGAATAGATTGTACTCCATTGGAAAAATCAGATTTCATAAAACTATTTAAGGAATATAAGGATTTCTTTCCCTGGGGTTACGATGATCTTAAAAATTTTAACCCACAAATCATGCAACACATAATGGGAAACGTTACTAAAATCATGAACAACAACTCTTCTCTTCTGGTAGCCTTTGCCAAATTTTTGGTTCAATTACTAAAATATTCCACAGTAAAAAAATATAACAAATATCTTAACTTCACGCTGCGGATGCAACTCTTTATCAGCACAGTGAAGCAAAACGACTTGGATGTAATTAGAATTTAGAAGGCTCTGATGGGAACAATGGTATTAGGATTCAATTTATAGAAATTAGAAAGACTAAGCCCGAGAAGACAAATTCAATTTAATATTTTGGATGGGTATGGGAGGTTATATTTATATTATTTTAATACTGATCGATGTAATGTTGTTTAGAGAACCATGTTTTGAGCATGAGTGTCCACTCGGATAATTCACTTCTAATGGTTTCTCACTTTGGATGTCACTTCTAGAAAGCCGACTAATTTAGCCACATAGAATTAGACATTTTGCAAGTTGTAGTTTTGTTAAATTTAAATATAAAAGTTTAAAAGTTTATTAATTCATCTTTGTTTTTTTATAGGAAGGGATGGTAAATTGTAAATTTGAGCTTTATTTGTGGAACAATTTTTTAAATGTGTGAAGGTTTAAATATAATTACACTCATACTTGTTTATCTTAGAATTTGGGGTGGACTACAATCTATGTTTATCCTATATTGAAGGAGGATGGGACAAGTGTACTCTCTAGATTGATTTTATGGGCGTCGTTAAAAAATTTAAATAAACAATTATAAAAAATATAAAATATGAAAAATAACTAGTAGTTGATGCATGGATAAATGGGACAAGTGTACTATCTAGATTGATTTTATGGGAATCATTCAAAATTTTAAATAAACAATTATAAAAAAGAAAAATATTTAAAATAACTAGTAATTAATGCATGGATAACTAGTAGCTCATGCATGGATAACAGGTAGTGAAAGACAACCCATTTAAGTAAAAAAGGGAACAAGTAACATATAACTTGTTGATGGCACTTCACTTATGGCCTATCAATATTCACCGGTCACGTGCTAGTAAAAAATAAATCACTTTATTACTATGAGTTAACTTAAATATTCTGTATTATAAATAGTATTTATTGGATATATTTAATGTGATTTCTTTTTTATAATAAATCTATGTTTTAAGCACTAGTTATATGTGGGGATATGAATATCATTATGAGGTTTTAAGAACTAGTTATGGATTTTAGGTCCAAAATTACCAAGGGGAAATCTAGGCATTGCACCCTAAAGAAAACTTCTAGGTATCTCAGGCCAAGAACAATGCTTTGAACCGTGACAAATGGCCTTTTCAAGGTATATTTGCACTTTGGGTCAGGATACCTATGTCGTTAGGATATTTTTTACATTAAGTATGGGTACCAAGACCTTAGACATGGTTAAGAAAGGAAAATTAAGTCTTACACCCTAAAGGTTCAAACTTTTAGGCATCTAAAGGCAATATACAAACCTTAATCCACTACAAAGAGCCTCTTGATGGTATCTTTGGCCCTTGGTGGATAAATGGGTAGTATTGAGAGATTTTGAGTATTGTTATTGATTTTGGGGCCTTGGATGTATTTAGTAGAGTAAACATGGGCCTTAGTCCCTGATGGGAGATTCTAGGCATCGCACTAGGGGATATTCATGTTTGAAGTTTGTTTAAGAAACACCTATTAGGGTGACCCAAATTCAAAAGCAGAAGTCTCAGACATAATCAAAGCTTTCGAGTGGGAGCCAAGTTTTTTTAGATAAGGGACAGTCTAGTAAAAGGGAAGGAGAAATTGCAGTGGATATGGAGCCTAAATTATCCCAAAAGGAATCCAAAATATTAACGGCCAGAACTACAAGAGATAAACCTATTCCAAAACGGGCTAGGAAGTCATCCAGGTATCCTGAAACAAGAAAATTTACCGCCATACAACCTCATACTCGCCCTACCAATAAACTCAGACTTAATATGAGGGCTACCATGGACACATCAATTAATAAGGATGATGTTATGTTTGTAGATGAGGAGTCTGAAGAAGATGATCCTAGGAGCATTTTCCTAGAAGAGACGGTAGCTCATACCCTAAATCAAATGGAATGGGGATTGAAGGCAATTCTAGAATTACATGGATGTGGTAATGTTGAGCAGATTCACTATAAGAAAGATAAAGAGATCAAAGAAATTCTCGCAGATATGCTAAGTTCCAAAGGTCAAGATGAAACAACAATATCTCTTGATGTCAAACAACAACAGTCTCAAATGATTGATGAAGATGAGATTATTAAAAAAATTCTTGTTGAAGAATTTAGAGTGACAAAAACACTTGCGGCACAACAAAGGGAAATAGTTCAACTTCAGGAAAAGATATTGGCCATTGAATGTTGGAATGAAAATTAGAAACAGGCTAGCATTGCTCTGAAACATGAAAATGAGATAGTTGTCAAGGATTATGATGAATTAACTAGCAGGTATAATCAAATATGTGAGCTAGAAAAAAAGTTCGCTGACAAGAAGAAAACATTGCGATTGAAGAATAAAGAACTTCAGAAACGTAATGCTAGGTTGCACAAGAAATCCAAGACAATGAAGAGAAAGCTTTATAGGTGAAGTGTTGAAACATACCCAATCGACATGGGTTGATCCTCACTCTCTCGACATCCAAACCACCACAATCTCTCTGAGCACAGACCCAGACAGGTTTTATACCATCCGGTAACACCTGCAGAGCAGATGAAGCCTCACCCAAGATGTTCAAGGGAGAGCTGACAAAACCACATTTCCCCCGAATGAAGGAGGACCATGGGCATCTACTTATTGACTTAGCGCAACATTATTCAACAAACATATCTATTCAGCTTATGCATTAAACAGAATTGTATCATCATTTAACAGATCTCATTATCAGAAAAATCATTAATGCGCAAATAGATCTAACAATATAACATCAATTGCAGCAAGGAAACATCGCATCATTCACAGATTCATATCGTAGATATATATCACATTCATAACAAGAAACATGAAAAGACATGATGATTCTGCTCAATCTCCATCATGTCATATTAACTTTCGCAACAAAATACAAATACATCAACATAGTTCTTCTATCGCATACACAAGTTCAAAAGACCAAGATCAACATCCGATACTATTCATCCGTATTATTCTATGCTGCTTTCTAATACTTGCAATTCTATATATATTTATAGGCTTGCGCCTTTACATTCATGGTCCACTTAGATAACCACCTATCTAATTTCTAACAAGATCTAAAAAAGAATGACCCTAATCTACATAATGCGGTCCAAAATGACCCAAAAAATACATAAAATAATATAATTCCGACTTGTGTAACATCTTTGACCTTGCGTGGTTTTCCTCCTTGCGCAAAATATTTGAACTTGCGCAGTATCCACAATACTGCACAGCTGACTTATCCAAAATCTACCTTCCAACAGGCTCCCAACATAATCTTATGCCTCACCCTCGAGCCATGTTAGCTTGACATGGTGTATTCGTTGATCTTTAGTATGAAATCCTCGTGCTGCTGACTGATCTCTCTGAATTGCTCCTTGACCATCGTAGTGATCTCCTTAATTTTTGTCAAGTTCTGTGCTAATGGGTGCTCAATCAGCTTATCAACAACTTCCTTTTTTCCTTCCGGCATAGCCTGCAACACCGAACATGCCTTAACAGAAAGCTGTGCGCCAATATCTTGGAACTCATCTAACTACGTATTGCACTTTCGCTGATGCTCTTGTTCCTTTGCCACACATTGTTGTAGCTCCTTCAGCTCTGCAAAATTGGTGACCTGATTGACCAGTGGCATCACTCTTAGCAAGGTCTTCATTGTTTCTAGTTGTCCTTCTGCCTCCTGCAATAGCTTGGTTTGTTGCTCCAATTGCTCATCCTGGACTACGCTGCCCCAAAATTGTGCAGCCTCTGCAGTGACTTTTGTCGCTTCTTGCTCCAACTCTCCTAGCTGGGTTGCCAACTCTTCCATGGCATGTTTCCTCTCTGCTACATGCTCCTGCAGTGTGCTTAGTTGTACCAAAGCCATTAAGTCGGCATTGTCTCGCTGCAGCTGGGAAATGATGGCCCTAAGGCGCTGTGCTCTTTCGAGCGCATCCAACTCCATGGTGGGCTCCAATACATACTGACAAGTGTCAAAAATTGCCTCTTCCAACCGCACATTGTTGTCCCAGAGGTTTTCTTTCTCCACCGTCAAGCGGTCCTGTTCTTTCTTCATCTCCTCAATTGCACTAGCATTCGCCACAATCAGTTACTCTTGCTCCTTCCTCAATTCTACCACCTCTTTCTGCACTTTTGCCTCTTTCTGCTTTAATTCTTCTACCTCTTTTTGGGCCACTGCCACTTCCTCCTACGATCACAAGAACTGACCGCTGATACTTAGATCTCTATCTTCCAACTACTAATTAGCGACACTCTGCAAATTCACCAATGTCTGCATGGAAAACCCATTGATGTTGATGAATACGTTTTGTGACTACTGCAGGGAAGTATTAAGAGCTGCATTGTTGGTCTCAATTCTAGTCGGTGGAATTTGCACATTTCGAACGTGTGTCCCAGTGTTGATTGAGCCAAGGTCCTGCACAGTCGATACCTCTGGTTCCTTATTTATAACTTCATCCAAGAACGAATCAAGTTGAGTTGTTACCTCGTTGAATCCTTCTGTCGCTTGCTTCTTCATTGCTTCAGTTGTTGCTGCTGTTGCGTTTTGTATGGCCTCGATAAGCCAATTCAGCTGCACTACCATCCTTGGGGTTATGCCACTTGTCGTACCCTGTTCGTGTCGCTTCTTCATTCTGGACTCCTCAAATGAGCACTCTTATTCATCATCAATGGGTGTCCGCGATGACTCTTGATCTGAAGGTAGGTCCATCACTTGTACTGGATCAACTGGTGCATCCGCTGGGGGAGCCCTCTCTACTTCCTCCATACTAACCAGTTCTCTCCATTCGGCGGGCCAATAATCAACAATGGAATCTAGCTCTTCATTAGACAACTTACATGATGTCGGCAACCACTGCTTCATTGGGTCACGTCGTGCTTGGACATGAATGGCGTGTGGGCCAATTGCAAACCAGTAAATCTGTTGATATCTCGCTATATGTAAACGACCACTTCCCCGTCTGGACTGCCACCACATCCTCTGTCAACTGGTTTAGCAAAAAGAGCGGTCAGTTCATTTGTACCCCTTGTGCACATAGTTTGGCGCATGCAATGACCCCCGAGTTACCTTGGTTGGGTCGGTTGTTCCGGGCTACTTTACTAGCCCAAATCCTTGCCCCAATGCGCACCACCTGATCATTGATGTTGTCGATGTGGTATGCCTGTTTATCACGATGCAAATCGTAGCGCTTCCTCAACGTAGCCGCGAGCCTCTTATCATTATCTTTCCCTTGGAAATACTGTGAGGAGTCTGGCCCATCCATAAGAAACCTTGTGATGTCTAAAAAAAAGTCGACCATGACTGCGATCGGTCTATCTAGCCATAAAATTCCACCATGGAAACAGGCCAAAAGATGCTTTACGCAGGTGTTTTCCTTATTCAACCACCCAAAATGCGGCATGTGGATCAAACACAACAGTTTTTCCCTATCCAACCCGCGTGCCCAAGCCTTCGGAATAAGGGGTACCGGGTTGCCTCCAACTGCTACCCTCATCTCATCCGGTTCTATCTTAATGTCCCTTAAGGAAATCATATCATGGTCCTCATACTTCATCTGCATCAACGCAGGCACGATATCTGTCATGAAAACCATGCCCTGTGGTATTTCCAACATCCTTACTTGATATCCCTGGTTCTTGGTAGGCTTCCTGGGCAGAACATCAAGCTGACAGGGAGGTATATACCCAGGTATATCCAGAGCAGATACCCCTTCGTGAGCTGGTGATTCCACTATCCCTGAGCTCGATGGACCCGCCTGCACATGGACATCCTCTGGAAGTGATACAGATGATCTGCTTTGTCGCTTGTTCAGCAACGGGGAGCTAGATTGCCGCCCTCCCCTCCTTTTTTTCAGTATGGTCGATGACCCAACCGGCATCCTGGAAACTTCCTCCTTGATGGATACTGGGACGACTGGTGAGTCCCTTTCGCTCGAAATTTCTAACTTTGACGTGTTCACTTGGCATGCCGCACCAGTGCCCCAGAATGCTCAAGGAGTGCTCAACCTTAATGTGTTAGGAACCCATGTCAACCCTTATCTTTATTTTGTTAGTATATTTTTGTTGCACGCATATGCTTTGTAAGTTGTCCCATAGTATTTGTTGATCCATAGTTTGTATTATTGTTGTTCGACACATATGCTTTATAAGTCATCCAGTAGTATTTGTTGATCCATAGTTTGTATTGGCCCATGGTTTGTATTGGCACATGGTATTGACCCATGGTATTGGCGCCTAGAATGTGTATATAAGTTTGTGTTGAGATCAATGCAGGTACCTTGAATTTATTTGTATTGAGCTTGCTCAAAGGAGGTTTCCCCCTCGAAGTGGCCTGTGATCAATAAAATTATTCTGTGATCTCATATATTGTGCATTTTATCAATTATTTGTTGTAGGTTCCTCACATCTAGTATCAGAGCACTTTCTTCGGCTCTCTGGGTGAAATTTCTGCCAATTTTTTTTTTTGCATCTGTTGCAGGTTCGGATCTAGGAATAATCCCTATCCGCTTAACTGTGGGAAGTAATTTGGCATAAGCCCCAAAAATCATTGTGAGGAGTACCACAAGAAACCCGAAGTAGTTGGCCCATTGAGAGGACCTGCCAGTGAAAAGGGCAACGACCCCTACCTGATTGACTAGTTCCTACCCGTGAGGTAAACCAAGAGTTGTCGTTTGTGGCAAAGCGGTTATCAATTTTACCTAAGCCATGGAGTGAGGTGTACTGCCCCAATATGTAAGTTGTCAGACAGCATCGGTGGCCGAGTGAATCCCCTGAACTGTTAGGAGGTCGAGCATACCTGGGATCCATCTCTATTTTCAGCTGAACTGTTGCCGATCACTTCCGCATCATTGCAAATCCATCTGTTGCCGATCACGTCCAGCCATTTTCAGATCCATTCCGAAAGCTGGTTCTAATCCAGCCATTTTAGCTCCATTCTGAAAGACATTTTAGATCTAGCCGTTTTCGATCCATTCTGAGTTGTTTCAGATCCTAGCGTTTCCAATCCCTTCCGAAAACCGTTCTCAAGTAAAACATTCCGTAGAGTATAAAATTTCATTTTTTCTCCATATCTCCCTTATTTTAACTTTGTTTCCCCTGAAACTTCACTTACACCCCTGCAATCCCATTCTGCATATTTCATGCATGAGGACCCTATTCCAAATTCCACTTCCCAACACCAAAAATCCCACATTTGTCTATTTTTAGGGTTTTCCATAACTTCTTTAATTTTCACCCAATCACCTTCAAACTTTGCCACCGTGTTCATTCCCTATTTCCGCTTCTTTGTGCCTCTCTGACAAATTTTCCCATTCTTTCACCCCGCTTCTGAAATCCCCATTTTCTGCTTCCCTGTCTATTCGACAATGTCCAAAACCTATTTAAACCCCAATTACCCACCATATTTTTTCCCAAATCCATATTTTCATTTACTGAAATAGTTTTTGTTTTTGTTTTTCTACCCACTCAAAAAAAAAAAAATTATTGGTTATGGTTGTCACCCGCGCAAGAGAAACAACCATGGAGGAAGCACTTGCAGCTATCCAAACCAAACTCCAGGATCTGGATGAAAATTTTCTTGGCCTTCTTCTTGAGCATTCAGCCATGAATAACAAACGACAGTCCGGGCCTTCCTCAGATAATGGGTTCTCTTCTTCCAACAATTTTCGTGGTCCCAATCTTGATTTTCCCTGTTTCAATGGTACCGATCTGACTGGATGGATCTATCAGGCATAACAATATTTCAGTCTGCATAATACTTTTGATGTCAACAAAGTGCCACTTGCATCCTTTCATTTGGAACAAGAATCCACGGGGGGTTCACTTAGTGAACTTGTTACATAGCACGATCGTTCGCATGATATTAAAGAATATCCCTAATTTCACTAAATATTGGAAAATTCCTCCTAAAATTTAATTGTTGAACCCCCCTACCAATATGCCTTTCCAATTAAGAAAACCCCCAGTTTCACCAAATATTGTATGTATCCATTTTTATCAACCCATTTTTAATACCCCCTTTATATCATATTATCAGGTTGTAACAAACAAAAGCCCTAACTCCCACTGGGATTGCAAGGGTGACTGATCAATTTGTAGCATTGGATAGTGGAAGACCCAACGAAATAGTACTCGGAAGGAAAATGCGTAAAAGGAAACACGGTAAAGAGATCAACATAACAAAGAATGTAAAAGGATGATAGTCCTATAGTTAGTGCGACAATGCTTAGAAAATATGAGAATTGCAGATGTTTCACACCATAGTCTATCAATCTACCAATTTTATATCATGTAAATATAAGTATAGTCATTGAGAGCTCATGTTTTCTATAAGCTTAATAAATTAAATTCCATAAAAATTCAAAATTGAAACGCTTTCGTGGATGGACTCCCCTACTTTCCTATCAAAACAAACATCATTTATGTTTGAACCCAAATGAACATAGAAAAATTTCTCTTACTTTCCAATAACACCATATGATCATGTGCATAGCTTGTATTTGGGTCACTCACAAGATGTAATGAATTTCATCCACTTCCTCTACATTTATTCTTGCAATGAAGCGAATTAACAACATTTAGTTACCTTTTCTTGGGTTATATCTAGTTTTTTAAAAATCTTTATTGGGGAGGGAAAAATCTCAATTGTTAGGTTTCAAGCATGGAATAGTTATAAAGATACACATATGGTGAAATGTATATGATACCATTTCATGGTAACGATAACACATAGGGTATGTAAATAAGGATTAATATTTTCACCTATGTTCATGTCAGTTTCAATAAAATATTAAGACAGATGCCTTGCATATAAGAATTGAAATTACAACTATGAATGTGCCAAATATAACTCAATCTAACAACTATTCCTAACTGGCAATGTGAAAATGTTAAAGAAGAATACAAAAAGTTGAAAGAAATAATCGGTCAAGAAAGATTGATCTCACTTTTTTTGGTTCCAATGAGCCAAGAAAGATTGATCTCACTTTTCTGAGTTGTCATGGAGCAAGGTTTGATTGAATCTCAATACCCACCTAAACCCCAACCGAAAAAATGAAGAGTTAGATCTTTTACTTGAATACCTACAATACAATTGTTCAACTCTGGAACTCCCAATTAGCTACATCTCTTAACTTAAAGATGAAAAAAAATATAACATCAATAACCAAGCCTAAATAATCTATTAAATGAGTATGGATCAAGGCCGGTAATTCAAAGAGACTTCCATCGATATTATCATTAGTGCACTATTATCAGATTTATGCAACACTTAGGATCATAAGCAATATCAAATAAAAATGGAGGGTCCTTAAGTTTTTGGTGGTTATGAATTGATCCCATGATTTGGAAGTATGAATCCATCCCATGATTTGGAGGTTATTCCTCAGCCCACCCATATAAAATAACCCTCAATATTTATATTACTATGTCAAATTAAAAACTCCCCTTGACCCCTTAATATGGGGCAATATATTTTTTAGGTTTTTAAGAGTATTCAAACCCCCAATATGAATGGACGTGATATGATATTTCCTAGCTAGTGAACCCCCCGTGCAAGAATCTCTTCAATGGTACCGTTGGTACATCAAGGCTCATAAAGAGCCAAAATGGCCATGTTTTTTCCATCTCCTTTTGCAACAATTTGGTCCTAGTGCTTTTGATGACTTCATTGGATTACTCACTAGACTTCGCCAAATTGGCACGGTGAGAGTGTATCAAACAGAATTTGAAAAACTAGCTAATCACACAAAAGGATTGTCTAATGAATTCTACAAGAGTTATTTTATCAGTGGTCTTAAGGATGAAATCTGCTCAGAGGTCAAAATGTTTTATCCCAACACCATCATGGAAGCCTTGGGGTTATCTAAGTTGGCATAAGACAATATTGCATCCCAACAACGCTCCAAACCCAATTTTGTGTTTGTTGTGGAGCCTGATCTTCAAATTCAGAGATATTATTATTCAGTCGTGTCTATACCCCAGGTTTGGTTATGATCCTGACACGATCCCCAAGGGGTCCGAAGGGCCAGTGCCCCCGAGAAAGGGGGTTTGGGGGCGTAGCCCCCGAAGGAAAATTTTGGGCTGTTTCGCCAACAGATTTCAGGTCCATGGTTTTGGGTAACCCGTGGTATTTTCCCATTGTATTTCCCCTATAAAAGAAAGACATTGTAATATGGCTAGGGTTGATGTATTAGGTATTATGCATTGTAAAGATCTCTGAGATCAAGAAGAGAGACTGTGAGACAGTAAAGAGGAAGTGCATCGGTTGTGCTGCAGATTGTATCCCTTCACCTTGCTGGATGGTATAATATAACGACTGGCAAATTCAATGTGGACGTAGCCCAAGTTGGGTGAACCATGATATATCTGTGTCTCTCTTGTAATGTGTATGTGTGATTATATTTTCATTTTTGTTTATTGTTATTGCTCTGCGATCCTGTTTTTCTAACATTTTGTACCCTTCAAGAATTTGGGTTCTCAACGACCTCCCATTCCGCCTGCTCCTCACACCACTCCTATCAAGCATTTTTCTGAAGTAGAGATGTGAGCATGTAGAGAAAAAGGGATTTGTTATAATTGTGATGAGAAATTCACTCGGGGACATAGATGTGTTGAGAAAATTCTCTATCTCTTGGATGTGCATTCTCCACCCGCCTTTAAAATTGGTGACGAAGCTCCAGATACAGTAGATGATTCAGTCGACATGCATGAGCCGCCTATTGACCCTCTGTCTCAAGACGACCACCCAGAGATATCTCTCCATGCTTTAGACGGATTCACCAACCCCCAAACAATGTGGGTCACGGGTTACTTCAAGAAGATCACTCTTACAATACTCATTGATTCTGCTAGAACTCATAATTTCATTGACCATCGGATCGCCAAACAGGATGATAGTTTTTTCTATCCTTGCTCCAACTTTGAAGTCATGATTTCCAGTGGGGGCACCTTACCTTGCAAGGGGAAGTGTCATAATGTGCATTTTTCTCTAGAAGATAATAACCTGCGCTCTGACATGTTTTCCTTGTCCTTCAGCGGATGTGATGTGGTTTTGGGCGTTCAATGGTTACGCACACTTGGCCCCATATTATGGGATTTTGCTGAACTTTGGATGCAATTTTCAGTCAATGGGAAACAACACAAATTTACAGGCTTACAACCAGGGTCTCTCTGTATCATCAGTTGACATCGCCTGGAAAAGATCCTTAAGAAGAATTCACATGGTGTCATCGCTCAGCTCCATTCCCTTCAGATGCACCCATCAACGGTCTCCTTGGATAGATATGCAGGTTTCCTTGCTGAACTAGTGGGATTTCCACCTTCAAGAGACATTTCCAGTATACGAATTTAGCCGCATCTACATCTGAGAAGGACATGAAGGCTATTTTACATGCAGTACAGAAGTGGAAGCCATCCCTATTAGGGAATTATTTCTGCATACAAACGGATCACGAGAGTTTGAAATTTTCCTGGAACAACGAGTCTCCTCCCCAACACACCTGAAATGGGTTAGCCAAATCATGGGTTATACCTATGCGCTCAGTTACACAAAGGGTAAGGACAATCTAGTGGAGGATGCTCCTTCTTGCATAATTCATGACCCAGCTTCTCTTTCAACTATTTCTATGCTTGTTCCAAATTGGTTGCAATCTGTTCAACAGGGTTATGTCTTCTATGAACTCCATGATTTTCCATCAGTAGGACACTCAGGGTTCCTCAACACATATGACCAGGAAAAATGTAACTTCTTTTGGCCGGGACTGCAAGTGACAATTCAACTAATGGTGGCTGACTGTTATACTTGCCAGGTCAACACAAGTGACACGACACTCCTTCCTGGATTGCTTGAACCCTTTCCCATCCCCACACAGATTTGGATAATTATTTCTATGGACTTTATTGAGGCACTCCAATGGTACGATATCATATCTAAAATGACACCATATGAAGCAATCTATGGACAGGCACCGCTAGTTCTTCTTTCAAACACCCTCAATAGTTCCCCAGTTCAAGCAATTGACTCGGTTCTTCGAAAACAAGACCAAATTATTCTAATTTTATAGGACCATCTTCACATTGAAAGAATTTGAATGAAACAACACGCCGATCAACACCATTCTGAGCACACTTTTCAAGTAGGTGATATGGTTCTTCTTCATCTACAACCTTCCAAGAAATCCTCCCTGAAAGTCAATAGGCGTCAGCATTTCTCTCAATCTATCACAGAGATATTAATTCAGTGGCACGAAATACACCCCGATGATGCTACAGGGGAGCCCCTCCTTCAGATTCCGCATCAATTTCCACATCTAAAGCTTTGAGGACAAAGCTTTTTCTAAGGGAGAGGGGATGTTAGGAACCCATGTCAGCCCTTCTCTTTATTTTGTTAGTATATTGTTGTTGGACGCATATGCTTTGTAAGTCATCCCATAGTATTTGTTGATCCATAGTTTGTATTATTGTTGTTGGACGCATATGCTTTGTAAGTTGTCCCATAGTATTTTTTGATCCATAGTTTGTATTGGCCCATGGTTTGTATTGGCACATGGTATTGACCCATGGTTTTGGCGCCTAGAATTAGTATATAATTTTGTGTTGAGATCAATGAAGGTAGCGTGAATTTATTTGTATTGAGCTTGCTCAAAAAAGGTTTCCCCCTCGAAGTGGCCTTTGATCAATAAAAATATCCTGCGATCTCATATATTGTGCATTTTATTAATTATTTGTTGCAGGCTCATCACATACTGCAACTCTACTTTGCAACTCTAGCAAACCTTCAACAATTCGACTCGCTACTACTCAGTTCAATTCATTCCTTGCACAATGGTGATTTTCGAATGCACTTGACCCCCTCTTATAGCACCATTTCAATCCATCCATCATCATGGCCAAATCAACCCAATCATCATGACCAAATCATGCATTAACTGCATGAATCCACCATCGATCCTCTCAATCCAATGGTCCGATCCGCCATAAATACGCATTGTTTCAACAAGCGTCGTCATCTAACTGCATTTATTGTTGATATGACTGTGTCGTGGCCCTGTGGTTGTTGCGGCATGGCTCCCTAACTGCGATTCAACTTAGCCTACTTGTGCATCCATTCCCTGCTGGTGCTCCATTCTTCTACCTAGCAGCCTATCTATTTTGTTTCTTTTCTTGCGCAATGCCTTAAGCATCGCGCAGCTCTGCATCTGTGCTATAGGGCTTCAGCTTGCTACCATCACTAGCTTTGGTAGCATCGCATATCTAACTATTGCAGCTGTACTGCACCTCCTATAGTAATGAAATTAATGAAATATGGACCTAGCCAATACATCTGCAATTTACCTGGATGCTTAATGAACTTCATGTCATACAACAACACCAAGTCTCCTTGCTGAAATTGTTTGTTTTCGATATGTCGATTATGCCAAGATTTTTGTCGATCCTTCTCCACATGATGGTGAAAACCTACGACAAAACGGTCTTCCTCAAGCTGTACCAGCTGCTCCATCCATTCTTCTAATGATGCTTCATCATTCATGCATGTCACTGTCGATATGCACAAACTCGAAATAATGTATTCCATAGGCATGATTGCCTCTTCCCCATACACCAATTTGAACGGTGTCTATCCCGTCAATCTTTTACAAGTGGTGCGATATGCCCACAAGATAACTAGAATCTTCAAATCCCAATCATCATGGTTCGCGTTACACATCCTTGTAAGCACAATGCTCCAACACTTTTTTGAATGCCTCCACTGTGCCATTTGTTTGCAGATGATATGGGGCACTCTTCTTTTGTTGTATCTGAAGTTCTTATGTCAATGCGCTAATTGTGCGATTGATGAAGTGACTGCCTTGGTCACTCATCAATATATTTGGTCATCCAAACCGAGTAACAATATTGTCAAACAAGAATCGTACTACTCTCGCAGTGGTGCAATCTATAACAGGTGTGGCCTCCGCCCACCTTGTTAAATAATCTGTCGTTGTAATTATGTATTGTGCGCCATTCCTCTTTCCAGGTGGGTTGATTGGTCCCACGTAATCCATGGCCCATTTATCAAATGGCTGCAAGGTCACTTGAGGTACTAGCGACATCTCATCCCTCTTGACAGTTTTCCAGTTATTTACAGATGTCGCAAGTTGGCGCATAATCCGTCGCATCATTGTGAAGAGTGGGCCACCAAAGTCCTGCACGAAGCACCTTCCTAGCAGTGGCACGACCTCTATAGTGTCCACCAGAAGCTCCTGCATGTGCCTCTGCCAATATCTTCCCTTATTCATGAGGTAAGACACATCGCCTCAAGACCTCATCCGATCCTAGTTTATAAAGTTGTCTAGTGATCAACTGGAAATCTGCGGCCTTAACCACCAACTGCTTCTTTTGACTTGTGGTAAAATCCTCTGGTGCAGTTCTGTCATGTCCCCTTCCATCTATCCAATGCAAGCGAGGGAACATGACTACAACATGGGGTGTCTAATTCGTCCCCAAGCCATAATGATAAAAATTTTCCATTTAAAATAAGACGCACAATTCATTTACATAGCGGAATTAAACATATTAACACATAGCTAGAATGGAATGCATCAGCATACCATTCACAAACAGGTGATGAATTATAATGCGAGGAAGAAAGCACGATCTCATGGTATACACAGATTACATGTTAGCCATAATAAGATATGCATTCATCATCCAAATACCAGTCATTATTTAATACATTACAGAACATAGAATTAACACAACTCATTTAATAAACACATAGGAATAACCATAATAACATACAAGTAGAAGGAGATGCATCGGCCTATTTCTTCCAAGCAGAATGATGAAACGGTCATACAATAATCCATCCCATTCTCATGCTATGCATAGGCATCATGCCAACTAACTTAAGATAATCATTTCATCCAAGTAACATGAGTAATTTAACATATAGGACTAACACATTGTTGAACACATAATGCAAATAAATTAATCCATAGAGAATACTTATCTTGAAATGAAAATGTCCAAACGATTGGCTACGTGAGAGAAAGGTTCCACCCAGCCATAGATCTTTGTCCATCCTATATTATTTCAGCTGAGAGATCACCCCCGAGCTGGGCTGTGTATCCACTAAGGAGGAACTAGACAGGCTCACTCACAACCATGGATTCACTCAAACGATCATGCTAAGCCAACAAACAACTGGGTTTATCAAGCATGCAATAAGGAAATGATGAGGATGCTAAGCCCATGAGCTCAACCACAGAGATACAGACATCTCAAGATCAATTCAAGCAATCCCATCCTCTGTTCAAACCTCCACACTTGGATTTCTCACCATTCTGGCAACAAATAACTCAATCCCGTCGCTAGGTTTATAAGCTATCGAAACTAGGTTTTCCAATGGATTTCAGGGTAGCTAAGGCTCCCAAATTCACCCCAAGGTTCATGCCTATGGATCCCCCATTGGATTTCACTATCAAATACCAATTCTGGGTGTTTATGGATCTTCAAAACATGGGTTCTTTCCAAGTTGCGATTTCTGGTTTTTCTCTCTACTGGCAATTCGTTTTTTCTTTGGATGGAAAAATGATGCTGGGTGATCAACAATGGAATGGGAATGAGATTGGAAGGATTACCAAGAGGTAGAGTGACTTGTGGGTCAAGCAAAACAGAGCCCATACCCTGCCATACGAATTTCTGGGCTACCCATGCTCCATTTAAGCCATTGATTGAATTCCTCAACAACTTCCTTACAACAGAAATAAATGTCAGCAAGGTAATTCAAATGTGTTCTCAAAGTGATATATGGCAGCCTATGGTTCAATCCCACAGCCCCCTCACCACTCCCTAGTGGATACACATGGACCCTTCTCATTCGTTGCCTCCATAGCCAGTTTTGGTATTTTATTGCATGATGTTTATTTACATCATTTTTACAATGTTCCATGGCTAAATAGCACATGGGAAACATAATGTCTAATACTTGTCTAAGATGGCTTCAAAATGGGGTATTACAATCCCCTCCCCCTTAGAATAACACCGTCCTCGGTGTTCCAAAACTTAGGAATACATATACAATTTATACATGTCCAAAATTCCAAAAACTTTGCAGGTGTGCCCTACATTTTATCCTTTACTTTGAACTTCCAGGACCAAGTCCTTTGACTTCCACAAGCTTCTCCTGCTGATTCTGATCTTTCAGCTCATCCACAATTTTGAAAAATTTATGGCTGCTACCCTCTTGATGTTCCCTTGCTGGGTAGTTGCGAAGGCAATGATGTCCTCCACATTTCCAACATTTCACTGGATGCTTCATCTTTACCTGCTCAATTTCCTTTGAGTTTTCATGCCTGGAACATTTCTTAATGGACCGATTGGACGAATGTCTCATTATTGATCCACTTTATTTTCCCTTACTGATTGCTCTCATAATTATTTTTACCTCTCTTTGTAGACCAATAGAGTTCTGCAAAACCTTGTGGTTCATCTCATTCTGCCTCTTCTGTATCTTGAGCATCTCTCCAAGATTTTCTTGGGTCTTCTAAATTGTTTGAAGAAGACTTTCAGCCAATTCCAACAACCTATGGTCTACTGCCATGGTCATTGTGCACAGCTGGTTCTCACTTGGCTTACAAGCAGCACTTGCTCGTAACAACTGCAACCAATTGATTTAATTTTCACCTGTGAAATTCATCATTACAAATCTTGTTAGGCCAAGCATAACCTAAACATTAAAAATCAGTCAATTGTTTTTCCCCAATTGACATGGAGGTCCCATGCTCTATTCATGAGACTTTCACACTTTCCATGCTTTTCCAGCATACACATGAATTCTTTCGTGTTCATACATTCACGTTAAATTAACTACTTCAGCATTCACAATTTATTTCAAGCAAATAAACACATTCTACTTTTAGCCATACATGCATTCAACAATTTTATGTTTTTATAAATGCATCAATAAAAAGGAAAGAGAGAGCAGTAAGATTTTTCTGCTCTTAGCCTTGTTCCATTGTGGAACCCACACCACCACTTTGGTTTTCATGATCCTAGCCTCTTTCACTTCAATGTGAATGCTTGACCTACCCTTCTTGGCTATTACACTTAGTGTCTATGGTCTATTTCAGACCTCTCAACCATGGAGTCCCTCCACATGTTTTGTCTACAGTTCTTGGCTGCTAGGACCCACACAGTCCCACTAGCTCCATCTTTCATTTATGTGCAAGCTAAGCCCTTCTAAGGCAGTCACATGTCCACATGCATCCTTAAGATGCTTTCATAGTCATTGCTTCCAACAATACCTGCATTGGATGTCTTCACTTTATTCCATAGGGTCCTTCCTTGCTTTACAAGCCTTGGAATCGCCTATGGACTTGGATATTTGGCTAGTGCGCAGGCTGCCCCTCAACATCAAATAATCTTGTATGTTTGGCCAGCACGCAGGCTGCTCCAAATCATCAAACAACCTTGTATGTTTGGCCAGCACGCAGGCTGCTCCAAATCATCAAATAATCTCGTATGTTTGGCCAGCATGCAGGCTGCTCCAAATCATCAAATAATTAAAGCCCAACCAGTCACTCTCTATATTTACCAAGCAATTTATAGTTCTTTCAGGATCCTTGCTTCCTGTAATGGCCAATGTTTCCAACAAAGAAACAATAGTGCATCAGCTTAACTGTTACAAGACTTATACCTGAAATCTTCATTATTCCAAACAAGAAATAAATGAAATTGAATACTTATCTGTATTGTGCATTTCCTCTCTGGTCCACAGGGTCCTGCTTTTACTTTATAAGCCTTGGGATCCTCCTGCGGACTGGGATGTTTGGCTAGCATGCAGGATACTCCAAAACATCAAATAATTACTGTCCAACTAGTACACCTTCACGCCGACTTGGAAGGACACTTCACTACGACCATTTCTAGGTCAAGGCTCTACTATGGAGCCATAGGCATATCACAACCCTTTCATCAACACCTTCACAACCCTTCATCAAAATTCCCACAACCTCCACAACATCCTTTTATACACATTAACCCTTCCACCACAACCCCTCACAACAGCCTTTTACTTTGCCTCTTTAGTGTGTATTACCAAATTGCATCTGTTTAAGCTTGACAACACAAGTAGTATAGGAAAACTTGTCGGCATTGTTATTCTAAAATTGTAACCATAAGCATAGCATTCACTATCAAGTATTGAAACATCAGGAATGCATCCATTCCCTTAGTGTGTAATCAATATTGGCATCCCTAACATAACTCATCATCAGAAAGGCGTGCACTCCTCACTGATGGGAGCTATGCAAGTCCTAATCATACTTCAAGTGGTCTGAATAATGTACATAAATAGAATACGTTCTGCATAGTAATTCTAACAATTAGAATTGCATACATATAGATACATACATATATATATATATATATATATATATATATATATATATATATATCAGACAAGGTTTATAGAACACTTATCCATTTTGTAGATGTAATTTTCTCTTTACTAATGAGGAATGGGGGCTCCTTCTCTGAGTTGATAGTCCCTCGGTTTGCCATCCCAACTTCTTTTGATGTTACATACTTTTCATATGTCTTACTGTCATAATCTTTATCATCTCACTCATATTGTTTATCAATCATGCAGTGCAGATGAGACATTAACAATGTCTAATGGCGTTTCACCCGAAACCCATTTCCAGATCATGGAATCCCTTCCCATGAAGTTTGGCTTCTGTAGGCCCTCTCTCTTGGTCTTACTACAATGTGTCTTCCTGACACACTTATTAAATACCCAAATAGTCAGCAACATTTAACAATGCAATTCAAATCTGATTGTTTCATAACAGATCAATGGCACTAATAATTAAATTCAATATGAATTTGCAACTCTGTCTACTACATAAATTGATTTTCTTAGCCATGAGGCTATCCTCATATTGCTTGGCTCTTGTAAGTGGCATCATTCTGTCCATTATGGAGTTATGTTTTCTGCCATACATGGACATCCACCTACAACATGTCCTTCTGACACAATTTTTCATAAGCCAAACAATCATTAGTAATTATAAGCAAAATTTCAAATCTGAAAATTTACAAATCTGAGATTTACGATTCTTCTTTCTAATAGAGCTTAGATTTATCAACCATGAGATTCCTTCTCATAAGCTCTAAATCGAATTTTCAAATCTGCTCCCTACAGAAATTAGATTTGTAACCATGATATTATTTTCATAAACTTAAATGAGAATATTTTCAGATTTGTCTCGTGCATAAGTTAAATTTCACACCCATGAGAATCTTCTCATAACCTTTGGCTTTTGCACATGGTAGACTCTAGCCTTCATCATGGACTTACCCACATTGCCATGCCTATAACAATCTACCTAAAATCTGAAACTTCAATCAGCCAACACTTTGTAAGTCTCCATGCATATAATATTTCATTGCTGCAACAATCACTGAAGCATTTCCAAAATTATAACATTCCATAATTCAAACACTTCCAGCTGTTAACATATCAATATAACAAACTCATTTACTTCACATAAATCATTATCATACTAAAATTGCAAGGTACAGTCACATCATTTATGCAATCAACTTAAAGCTTTTAAATGCTCATTAATTCATAGCCGTATCATTTATACAACTCTGGCCTTCCAACAGAGCACTCTGGAAACCTATCAATCATGACTACCTTCATGCAATTCTTCCCCTGCATTCATAACAACTCATGAAATGATATCAAAATTATCATTATTTCATCATTTCATCTACTGCTCAATTATAATGGGAATTATACATATATCACAATCATGCATGCACACAATACATCTCCTCAGGTGTAGCTACCCACAGGCATGCAAATTCACAACATTTACTCAAGTTTTTCATATGCATTCACTCAATGCTTAACTACAAGATTTATAAAATCTCTCAATGCACATCCATTCAATGCTACCTTGGATTGTTTCATGAGTACTATGCATTCAAGCATATTATGACTTAATCATGATTATCTCATATAACATGCATTACCATAATCAGGACCACCGATCCTCACTTGCTTTAGTTGTTAAACTCACAATCGACATACTCAAATGGCATGAAATACTTTCATATGAATGCATTGAGATTCTAAGCAAGTATAGGGTATAAGGATCATTGCCTTCACTTACCCACACCTCACCATGCTTGGTAGGCTAACATTCCCATTCAGGCACTCAATACCACATGCAAACCAAATCAACATAGTTCAAACATAGCCGAGGGGATCTTACCAAATCCTCTTTCAACATTTATGCAATTATGCATCAATAACCATTACCTGCATGGTTTTCATTAACATCACTTGATGTTACCTGATCGGTTGGCCTCTTACCAAGGCTACACGGTCCTTTTGCTAACCTCATGATCACAGATTTGTTGCACCATCCTTTCTTCATAAGGTTGTTTGCTTCATGCGACAACTTCCTTAACATATTTAGCCATGGTTCTGTTGTCTTTGGTCCTACAACCAAAACCAATCACCAATAGTGATTATCAACCACAATATTTACCATTAGTGGTTCACTGCATATGTAAAATCTCACTACTTTTACCAATATGTAATGTCACATGCATGCAAAACATATACTCATGCACTGTGCAATGTTTATTAATATGCCAATCAATGCATATTCCTGCCACTCATCTAATCTCTTGCATTTTCAACATTCTCATGCCATAATTTTATGCACATAAAGCTTATAAAATATAAATGCAGTTAGCAAGACAGGGGTTAAGGAATTCCCTTTCCGATCCCTCATCTTTACATGAAATTCCTCTTTCACATCGTAGCTGGTTCGATTTCATGGCATGCTACTTCCAGGCATGCAATTCTAGAATTTGCCCATATTGACAATATGTCAAAAGCAGTCACTGGCACCTTTCAGTTCAAATTATCTATGATGTCTGATGCCCCCATTCGAATTCTGCCTATGCACCATTGTTCCCTGCCGGATATGCTTTCCAATGCTTGTCCACTTGCTCCATTCCGACATCGGGTGTGGGAACTACATTATTTCAAAAAGGACAACTTTCACCCCAATTCTACACATTTTTACACAATTGTATTTTGGTCCCGAATTCCAACTTCAGCCACCTGTGGAAGAAACTCTATGATGAATCAAGAAAACTTTTCTACTGGGAGAAGTTAGTCCATATAACAAGGAATGCTCAGCAACTTGCGGATCTCTGTTCCGATGCACCATTCATCTTCTATTAATTTCTGGGTTTTATTACTTCTCACTTTTCACGTTTTTCCAAAATTCCAAATTTTGGGCCAAAAATGGCTATTTCCCAAACGGTGCATTTTTGGAAAATCCTTGTCTAACGGAATATGTCTGGTTGACTGAGAATATGAAATACTGAGTTCAGTAATTTTCTTGATTCCGAATTATAGGGTCACTTTCAACCACTGCAATCTTTTCAAAATTCCCAAAACGTGACCCGGAATAGTGCTTTTTGGCCTTCTTGCACACCCCGACACCACATCCTTTGGATTTTGGCTCCAAAAATCCAAACTTAACACCGTGCCTGCTCCATGACTGCCCCATATCAATTTCATCCCAATCCGACCTTCTGTCAAGCATCAGGACACCGATTTGTGACAGCCATTAATCTCAAATTTATGCCCAATTGGAGCATAATGGGATCGAGATATTCACTAGTTTGTTTATGGCCTTCATCAATGGCCTCAAAATGCCACTGACCTCATCCAATTCTGACCTTGCATGCTCTTTCTATTCAAAATTCAAATTCCGGGCTCTATATATATATATATATATATTATATTTTTGACACACACAGGCCGCAACCCGCATCCCACATCCTGCAATCCAACATTGCGGGTTCGGGGGGGGTCAAGCTGCGGTCACGGGGATGTAACCATCCTGCAATCCGACATTGCGGGTTCGGGGGCGGGTCAAGCTGCAGTCACGGGGATGTAACCATCCCGCAACCCACATCCCCAAATTGCGAAAACACCTGCATTTTCCTGCAACTTGTGGGGTCCGTATCTCCTTCATCCCTTGGCCAAATGAGGCGATCCCGGTACCGTTGGAAAGCTCTTGGGGAGATCTATGCACCTGTGTAATCTTATTCCTCATATGAGAAGTCTGACCCTATCATTTTCCCCAATCAAAATTCCACCCCCAACTTCCCAATACTGTGTTAAAACGTCCTGTTACATGCCTGTAAATTCAAAGTCTAGCCCAAGCAGCCCCAATGCTGCAAGCTGGGCTCTGATACCACTCTATCACGTCCCCTTCCATCTATCCAATGCAAGGGAGGGAACATGATTGCAACATGGGGTGTCTAATTCGTCCCCAAGCGATAATGATAAAAATTTTCCATTTAAAATAAGATGCACAATTTATTTACACAGCGGAATTAAACATATTAACACACAGCTAGAATGGAATGCATCAGCATACCATTCACAAACAGGTGATGAATTATAATGTGAGAAAGCAAGCACGCTCTCATGGTATACACAGATTACATGTTAGCCATAATAAGATATGCATTCATCATCCAAATACCAGTCATTATTTAATACATTAAAGAACATAGAATTAACACAACTCATTTAATAAACACAGAGGAATAACCATAATAACATACAGCAGAAGGAGATGCATCGGCCTATTTCTTCTAGGCAGAATGATGAAACGGTCATACAATAATCCATCCCATTCTCATGCTATGCACAGGCATCATGCCAACTAACTTAAGATAATCATTTCATCCAAGTAACATGAGTAATTTAACATACAGGATTAACACATTGTTGAACACATGATGCAAATAAATTAATCCACAGAGAATACTTATCTTGAAATGAAAACGTCCAAACGACTGGCTACGTGAGAGAAACGTTCCACCCAACCATAGATCTTTGTCCAGCCTATATTCTTTCAGCTGAGAGATCACCCCCGAGTTGGGTTGTGTATCCACTAAGGAGGAACTAGACAGGCTCACTCACAGCCATGGATTCACTCAAACGATCATGCTAAGCCAGCAAACAACTGGGTTTATGAAGCATGCAATAAGGAAATGATGAGGATGCTAAGCCCGTGAGCTCAACCACAGAGATACAGACATCTCAAGCTCAATTCAAGCAATCCCATCCTCTGTTCAAACCTCCACACTTGGATTTCTCACCATTCTGGCAACAAATAACTCAATCCCATCACTGGGTTTCTGGGCTATCAAAACTAGGTTTTCCAATGGATTTTAGGGTAGCTAATGCTCCCAAATTCGCCCCAAGGTTCATATGTATGGATCCCCCATTGGATTTCACTATCAAATACCAATTCTAGGCCTTTATGGCTCTTCAAAATGTGGGTTCTTTCGAAGTTGAGATTTTTGGTTTGTCTCTCTGCTGGCAATTCATTTTTTTTTGGATGGAAAAATGATGCTAGGTGATCAACAATGGAATGGGAATGAGATTGGAAGGATTACCAAGAGGTAGAGTGACTTGTGGGTCAAGCAAAACAGAGCCCATACCCTGCCATACAAATTTCTGGGCTACCCATGCTCCATTGAAGCCATGGACTGAATTCCTCAACAACTTCCTTACAATAGAAATAAATGTAAGCAAGGTAAGTCAAATGGGTTCTCAAGGTGATATATGGCAGCTTATGGTTCAATCTCATAGCCCCCTCACCACTCCCTAGTGGATACACATGGCCCCTTCTCATTCGTTGCCTCCATAGCCAATTTTTGTATTTTATTGCATGATGTTTATTTACATCATTTTTACAATGTTCCATGGCTAAATAGCACATGGGAAACATAATGTCTAATACTTGTCTTTAAATAAAATTTGAGCTTCCACTAGCGGGGCCTTGGCCTTGTGTTCCACGCTAAGAAAACATACATCACATGTATACAACATTTACATTAAAAGATAACATATCCTAAGGGTCAAAATGGGGAATTATAGGTTTCTGTCGCCAAAACCTGAATTATTTCTTCATAATAGTCATCAGCCACCACAACTCTGAAAAGTTGCGCATTTGGCAATCCATCCTCAATGTTTGTTGGCTCCTCACCTGTCTCAATTCGCGATAAGTGTTCGGTCACTGCATTCAGTCGACCCGGTTTTACAATTACCTCAAAATCAAATTCCTGAAGGAGAAGTAACTAGTGGCATATCTTCCCCCCCAACACAGGCTTATTAAACAGGTATTTCAGAGAGGAATTTTCTATGAACATTTTGAAATGACCCCACAATAGGTCATTCCTAAACTTATGTAGCACATATACTATCGCTAAGCCTTCCTGCTCTGTTGTCATATAATTTTTCTCCGCAGATGACAACTTCCGACTTGTAAAAGCAATCGGGTGGTCAAGATCTCCTTCACCTGGTTGTGCAAGCACTACTCCTAGTGCAATCAACGATGCATCCACATGGACATGGAATTCCTTATTCCAATCAAGAAATACCAGTATCGGTACAGAAGCCATCTTAGCCTTCAATGTCTCAAAACTTACTTGACATTCTGGACTCCATAAGAATACCACATCCTTTTTCAACAACCTCTCCATAGGAGCCGTGATCGCAACATAACCATGGATAATATTGCGGTAGTACCCCGTGTTCCCCACCATCACTCTTAATTGCTTTACATTTGTAGGCGGTGGAAAGCCCAAAATCAACGCAATTTTAGCCAGGTCAACCAACAATCCTTGCTTGCAAACAATGTGACCCAACAACATCCCAAACGACGCACAGAAAATACACTTCTTCAAGTTCAGTGCGATCTGATGCCGACTACACCACTCCAGCATTGGTCGTAAGTTCGCCAGATGGTCCCTAATCAAGCCATAAACTGTCCAGTCATCCATATAGACTTGCAGAAACTTCTGAATAAAATATTTGAATGCAGCGATGACAACCCAGGAAAATATCATAGGTGGTTTCTTCATCCCAAATGGCATCACAATATACTAGAAAAAACCCCATTCAGTCACAAACGTTGTCTTGTGGCGATCCTCTTTTGCAATCCTGATCTGGTGGTAGCCAGAAAAGCCATCCGTGAAGGAATACATTTCTTTCTCGCCCACTCCTTCTAGCACCTCATTAGTGAATGGTGTCGGAAATGGATCATGCATACACGCATCATTCAACTTCTGCAAGTCGACAGAAATCTAAACCTCATCCGTCTTCTTATCTTGAACCACCATGGGACTGACCATTCTGATTCTTTGACCAGCTCAATTATTCCAACATCCAACATTCTGTCAATTTTAGCTTTGACCCTTTCCTTGTGTCACGGATTCAGTCGATACGGTCGGTGCCTTACTGGTTTCGCATCTGGCTTCAGTGGAATCTTCATCTCTCCTAAATCCCCCAATATTCCCTTCATCTCGAAAAAATTCGTAGGGAACAAATCTTGGAATTCATGCAACTGGTCTCTGATCTTTGCCATCATTTCTTCATCCCAGTATTCCCCAATATTCGCAAACTTTGGGTTCTCCTCCGTCCTAATGTTGACCTTCATAAGATTGAATGACTGACCGATTGGATCTATCGGTACGTCAGGTGCTGTGACATCCCGACTCCCTTCTGTTTCTGGATTATTAATATTCCGCGGGTCATCACCCTCCTCTGTCCCTCCAGTAATATTATAGAATTCCATCATCGACTGCATCTGACAATGCGCATGCGGGTCCACTGGGTATGCAACTAGAACCACCTTCATAACCACATCACGGATGATCTGCAGGGCATTATGAACATCTAGATTGGCATCCGCGAAACTAAAGGTGTGAGTGAAAAAAACCGTCAACTCTTCCCAAGTGGTGATCTCTCTACGCAACTCAGCTGAGGCATACCACGATTGTGGCATTTCATCCAAAGTGTGGATAAATGCATGAACCGATTCATCCTTTGGTCGCAAAACCCACAAAGTCTGATATTCAATCAGATGATCACTAGGGTCATTCTACCCATCATACCTTCCAGTGGGGTATATTTCTGCGTCGCCAAAGAAAACCATAATCAATCTTCGAAACTGCGACCATCCAGTGATCGAATTCTTACAGGTCTCCCACCAACGTGCTAGGGAAGCCTTCAATGCCTCCTCCAACACAAACAACCATTGTGGTTCTGACACCTTACCTTCAAATGCCACTATAAACTCAGACAACTCGGGCAACCCTTCATATACTGGTAACTCAACAGTCTCAGTCGCGATCCGGCACAGTGACTGCGTGATCAAACCACACTTTCTGAATGACACCTCATGCATGCGATTCTACCAATTTTCTAAAGCATCATCGGAGTCGGAAGATGCAAAGCTAGAGTTGCGCCAACCAAGTTTGCCATCGGCAGTCGGATGGATGTAGTCTTCTGAAATGTTATATGTGTGATTCCATCCTCTTACCACTTCATCCTTTACTGGTTCAACATACCTTCTCCATTCAGTCGGATCCAACGAAGCTATGACTCTAAGGCTTGATTTTCAAAGGTCATTATCTGCTTCTTAAAATTAATTACTGCCATACTGTCATTGGCCCATCCAATCCCCAACAATGCGGGATAATATCCTCCACCATCGACAACTTCAATAACATCAAAATCAACATAGGTTTTCATCCCCTCAATTTCCACAACAAGGCACAAATCTTCTCCCAATTGGTGTTACTTTGGCCTGATTAGGCAGTCGTAGATATAGGGGAGACCAACTCAACATTGGGCTCCCCATCTTCTTCCACGCCTATCTTGTTAGAATATTGACATCTAATCCTAGATCTAGAATGACTGATTCTACCTCGTAGTCCCCAATCTGGATAATCATGCGCATCTCTTTTCCTGTCTTCTTCCTCTGTAAAGAGTTCACTGTGGACTCTTTCCGTCCCTTAGCCGGTCGATGCAACAGACTCTCAATCTCAGCCAGAGTAGCAGGATCTCTTACCGGTGACAAGCAACTCTCAAATAAGTTCTGCAAAGTAACATACTATCGCGATGGCCCTTTGGCCGAAGTTGAGTCAAAAGAAGAGGGCATGTCATAAGTAGTTAACTTACCGAGATTTATTCCTATCGCATCATGTGCTTCAAAGAATATATCTTGCTCGACATCAATATCACACTGCACCTTCTTCTTTCCATCTAGCCAGATTAGTGGATGTGAACCATCTTCTCCTGTTGTCACACCTCCTCGAGTAATAACATCAACATAAACATCTTGTGTCCTTGGCTCTGCCGAAATCGTCGCGACAGTTGATCCTTGATTCTAGTTCGGCGATGGATTTGCAGGCTGATTCACATTCTGATTTGCATTTTGATTCTGATTCTGACATTGATTCTTGTTCTACAACAGATGTTTATTCTACAATTGGTTCTGATTCTGAGGCTGGTTCTGCAACTAGTTTTGATTCTGCAACTGCGGAACATTTACTGCCTGCCATCTTGTGATCAACTGTGGACAATTCTCAACAGTGTGATCAATAGAAAAACAATATGTACACTATGCTTGCAACTATGGACAATCTCTCTAGTAGTGTCCCAATACTCCACAATTATAACATTGCATAGGTCCATGACCCCATCCTCCTCCTCGACCAAAGCCTCCACCTCGTCCTCCTCGGAATCCTCCTTGTTGTTGGTATTGCGGTTGATTAAACTTTTTCTAGACATACTGAACTGGTTGAACATATTGCATTGGTTGAGCATACTGTGGCTGTTGTAGATCCATCCGCATCTTATTATACTACAGTTACGGCACAAACTGCTAGTGCGGTTGTGGATGCAGTACAAATTGCATCTGCGCTTGAGGTGGCGGACCACCTATGGCTACAACTGCGGTTGCTGTACAACGCGATGATCTTCTCCCTTTACCTAGTATGAGTCATACGTTATTTCCTGGAGTAGGTCATATGCGCGGAAATCCTTATCCTCATGCCTGTCAGACCGATAGAATGTACAGTATAAATTTGTCGGCTTTGTGACCATCTTTTGCATGTATCCACACTCTTCATGTCGATGTCTATAAACTTGACAAATGTAGCAGAATGGCATACCTCCACCATTCAATGGGTTCGGCGCTCCTGATAATAGGTAGTTTCAGAAATCTGGGCAGTTATCCTTGTTATGTCCCTCTGCACGACATCGAGTACACCAAAATTCTTTGTGATGCTCTTTACCCTTCTTGAGATCTTGCAACTAAAGTGTCAGATTCTCCAGCTACGTCTGGATTTGAGTCATGCTAGTTGCATTCTCACCAACAGGTGAAGCTTCTAACTTCATCGCAATCTCCAGAGCCTCACTCTTTGTCACAGTTTTCTGCTGCATCAACAGAATTTTGATATGAGTTAGTAATGTCGTGATGAACCATTCCTTATGATGAATGTCACTCATTTCAAAGCTAACTCTTTCCATTAGCATTTTAAACCTTTTATCAAAATCCCAAACAATTTCAATTGGATACTGCTTGAGCTCCTTTAGTTCTGTAATGTATTGTGCTTTAGACTTTGGTTTTATGAACTCTTCAATTAATCCTTTTCTAACTTCAGCCAATGTCTTCTCTAGACTCCCCGTAGGAACTTGTACAAATTTCATGAACCAATACAGTGCATGTCCTCGAAGAGTCGTCACCAATTGACCTTTTTTGACATCGTCATCCGTAGTTTGTTTAACAATCCACACAGCTTCACATAAGAACCAATCTTTCCCTGGATCCTCAATTTCATTTCCATGGAACACATGTAACTTCACATCATCTCTTGCCATCCGATACCCTCTTCCTACATTCGCTGATCTGCTACTATTTGAGTATTGTTGACATGTTAGACACGGCGGTGTCGAGCTAGTGTTTCTTCCTGGTTGTGATGTAGTGCACGGAGGTGTGGGTACGATGTTGTCGGGGGTTGTTCTTGCCTCTGCCTCGGACGTAGTCTGGTCATCCTTGTCGGCACTGTAGGGTCGCTTCGTCCCTTGTGTTCTTCCTTCGTGGTCTTGCATTTCGATCACAACAGAACCTTCTCTTGTCTTCTTCCTCTTCTCTTGTTGAAATCTTGCTCCTCCCCTCATAAGACCACTCTCTTGCTCAGATTCCCTCACAGTCTCATTGTAACTTTCACCCATCTACCACATATCATTCCATCCCCCCCCCCCATATCTTCATAGTATCCACAACCTCCGCACACCAGGGCTCTACTAGTCGAGGTGCATCTTTAGTATGCCCTTTTCACAGATGAGCATCTTAATGGACAATTGCAAAGACAACAGGAACCTACCTCTTGGTCCGTTGAAAAATTCTCTTTTAGCTTCACTATAAGATTTTGTTGCATCAATTGCAAACTAGGTGATATAGCTCTCCAATATGCTATCAAGCCAGACTTCAACAGCCCGTGATTCTCTATTGTCTACCTCTTGCAACTCCTGAATCAATTCCGCGGTATAGGACATTGGCTCACCGCCTTGGAAATTTGTCTTGCGGAAATTCAATTGCGCTAACCACTCATACAAGATGATTGGGAATCCAGATAAGAAATACTCATGTGGATCGTCATGTATGTACCTTTCCATCCACCTATCCGTAATCAATCCAAAGTTCTGATTCTCTTTCTCAACAAACCCTCGTAACTTTTGGTCGAACCAATCTTGAACTTCCGGTCTCGTCGGATGGCAGAACATATCCTCCCTTCTCTTCGTGCTAGGGTCCCGGCAACAGAACCATGTGTTGACACATACGCATTCAATAGGGGTTCCTCACCCTATCGACATCCAAACCACCACAATCTCCCTAAGTACCGTCCCAGACAGGTTTTATCCCATCCGGCAACACCTCCAGAGTAGATGAAGTCTCACCCGAGATGTTCAAGGGAGAGATGACGGAACCACGTTTCCTCCGAATGAAGGAGGACCATGGGAATCTACTTATTGACCTAACACAACATTAATCAACAGACATATCTATTCAGCTTATGCATTAAACAAAATTGCATCATAATTTAACAGATCTCATTATCAGAAAAACCATTAATGTGCAAATAGATCTAACAATATAACATCAATTGCAGCCAGGAAACATCGCATCATTCATAGATTCATATCGCAAATATATATCACATTCATAACAGGAAACAAGAAAAGACACAATGATTTTGCTCAAGATATGTCATGTCATATTAACTTTCGCAACAAAATACAGATACATTAACACAGTTCTTTTGTCACATACACATGTTCAAAAGACCAAGATCAACATCCGATACTATTCATCTATATTCTTCTATGTTGCTTTCTAATACTTGCAATTCTATATCTATTTATAGGCTTGCGCCTTTACATTCATGGTCCACTTAGACAACTTCCTAACTAATTTCTAACAAGATCTACAAAATAATGACCCTAATCCGCACAATGCGGTCCAAAATGACCCAAAAAATACATAAAATAATATAATTCTGACCTTACGTAGTATCTGCGATACTGCGTAGATGACTTATTAAAAACCCACCTGCCAACATGAAGGAAGCCGAGAAATTGAATATACTCTTGAATTCATAAAGTGCTAAGCAGTATGTTCCCAGTACGCTACAGAATATTGTTTAGTTCCAGTATCATTATGTATATTCCTCCATATGCGGTTTTGATGGCATTCACAAAGCATTTTCACAAATTGACAGGTTTCTTGCATCATCGGCTGAACGAATCATAGATTTTAGTCAAATATGTTGATAACAAAGTATTGAGACCTATACTTTGTAACTAGATTTCCTTTAAATTAGGATCAATATAATTTTGGTTTATATTTAGTATTATCGTTCCATAATTTTTTGATCTGATTATTATGTAATGTAATTATAGAAGAAACTTTGAAACTCAGTAGAGAGGGTTTTGCTAGAGGGGATCGAGAATGAGATTGGTATTTTGGTAACAAGGAAGTTGTGCCTCTCAAGGGATTATGTCCAAATATTCCTAATTTGATGGATGAAACTTATGTAATGTAATTCAGACTTTATCATTATCTGAATATGATATGAAGCCTTTAGTCTAAAGCTTTTCATTTCTTGAATTATAGATTCTTCCGCAATAAATTTTCTATTTTTGATGCCTGTAATTTATGAATGACATATTGTGTATTAAAATTTTATTTTGAATGTTATTCTGGAATCGTATGAAGTGTTAATGGAAAATAAGCAGTAAACAATTTGTATGCTATATATTTTCATTTATTTCATTTTTTTGGTTTACTTATGTTTTTGTTGAATTCATCCATCGAAAACTAGGCCCTTTAACGCTTTAATACCCCTTCAATTTTGATGTCATCATTTATCTTTAAATTCCTGAATGTGGGATTTACTCATCTTAGCTTTAATATTAACCTTGCAACTTTCCAAATACCTTGAGGTGCCAAGCTTTACAATTTGGTAGTTGATTGTAAACTTTAGGACTAACAGGCCCATTACTAGACTTGCAGTCCATTACCAAAATCACTAATTGACAACAGATGAAGATCAAGAAACATGATAAATACAAAAGTTCTAACAATCCAAAACATAACCCATTGATCTATCACATCAACCTTGTTATGAAATATTAGCCATAACCACTCATTACTTCAAATTTTGTGTGTTTGGCTAGTTATAACGTGTGTTCTTTTTCTCTTAAGCATAGACAATTATGGTGAACCACAAGTTTTGTGGCCATATACACCTGGGAATGCAAGATTGGTTTTAACTAATCCTCTATGTGTTTTATAATTTCCTTTTACCTTCTATAAGACTTCTTGAAGAATTATCTAAATTGTAGTAGTCCCTCTATATATTCTCCAGGACGTCCATTAAAACTACTCGAATTGTAGTAATATGTACATATTTCCTATAGGACTTCTAGTAGAATTAATAGAACTCCAGTAATCTCTTCGTATATTCTACTAGAATTCCAGTAGAATTACCAGAAGTGCAGAGAAGTCCACAAGCTACCGAAAATATGTAAGATAAACCCTTTTTAGCATAACATGTAATGATATATTTCTTCATGTTATTTCGTCGAACACATCATGAGAATCCTAGCATTACCTCTTAGACACACTTTAGCAAACACATTGTTGCACCGAGAGAAACGAGGTGCTCTATAGCCCAGTATGGGGGAAATGTTGTAGCGTTTGTGATGTAACGTTTGTTACTAACAAAATAATTAAAAAATAACTAAAACAATTCATGTCGGCTCATAAAATAAAAAATTATGGAAAGTATTTTAAAAAAATCCATGTTGGTTCATAAAATAAAATATTATGAAAGGTAATTAAAAAATAGATGTTCGTTTATAAAATAAAAACTTAAAACTTAAACACGGATCTAACAATCAAGAGAGATCAAATTTCTTGATTTTAAATTTTAAAAAAGAAATACACCTCAAGAAATTGGATCCCTCTCGGTGCTTGATATATACGGGTTTAAGATGGATTTATGCTGGTATGTATGCTCACAATTCCTCTTTGACATATTTTGTCAAACACTTAGAATGCAAAAGAGTAAGGTTCATTTGACACATTTCATCAAACACCTTATATCCAAAGAATGGAAGTGCAATTCCAGCTATATAGATATGTATGACTTCTTGAAACAATTAAAAACAGGATTGAGACATCAAATGACATCCAAGCAAGGATGCCAAATTCTTTTTGCTAGCAAAAGGGATCAAATGAATTGACTACCAAAATGTGACTTGGTCAACCATTAGAGGAAATTTGAGGTCTAAAATGGGCCTTATAAGAAAATGAGTCATCATATAAAAAAAGGAGCCAACCATAATTTATTGATGAGTTGGAATTCAAGAACCAATAGAATTTCAATAAAATGAGTCAACCATAATGGTTGAATTGAAATATTTGTCATAAAAAAACCTACTTTTTGTGTTCTTATTTTCAACATATATCCCTTTGTTTTTACTCAAATTTCAAGTGGGAGCACTCGTTGGATGCTTAATTAAATTCCACATCCAATAAGTATGCACACTGCATACTTTTGACAGACCCCTCTGCCCCAAAAACAATAAATACTTGAAAAACATCATCATCACGTTTTTTCAGGTATTTATTGTTTTTGGGGCAGCGGGGTCCGTCAAAAGTATGCAATGTGGGTACGCATTGGATGCGGAATTTAATTACGCATCCAACAAGTACCCCTGCTCGAAATTTGAGTAGAAACACAGGGAGATATGTTGAAAATATGAACCAAAAAAAGTAGTTTTTTTTCTCTCTTCCTCCAAAATTAATAAATATATATATTTGTTAAACTATTATTTCATTATTTTAACTATTATTTTATTATTTTCCTTAGGAGGTCCATTTTAGACCTCAAATTTCCTCTAATGATGATGTTCCAACGGGAATGTTTTAAACCTTATTTAACCATATGTATTCGAGAAATTTTAACAAACATCTTGTGTGCAATTTTTTTAAGTTTCTTTGATGTCTTTTTAACAAAAAATTTAGGTACAAAGTATCTAAGTCTCATTGAGACATTTCAACAAATCTTGTGTGTGAAAACTTGGAAGCAATAAACTTTCAATGGAAAAACATGTTTCCAACATAATAATATCTCTTTAAGAATTTTAATAGCAAAGAATCTACCAATCGATGGCATTCCAAAGTCAACATCATTAATTAAAAGCATTAATACCTTCTCATTTGCACTCAACAATTAAGGCATAATTTGGGAATTTTCCATTCATTGTTCTTAAGCAAAATTTAACTTCACAAAATTGTGTACTCAAAGCAATGACATGTACAAGATGTTAGTTTTTCATCATTTAATTCAATAGATCTAGTATCTTAACTGAAATAATAACATGTACAGCATATCAAGCATAAGAGACAAGAGATAAGAGACACAAAACATTTCACCGGGGAGAACCAAGAAGGTGAAAAACCCTGCAACTTCCTTAGAGATAGAATAAGAATCAATACAAGGATCACAATAATCAAACCCAAGAGATAGATATCTTCAGCAGCATGCTCCTCCTCCACTTGTGCACACTCCTCCTCTCTCTCACTAATGCGAAGTGAGTGAATAATAGAATGTGTCAAATGAGAGAGTCACACTCTCTATTTATACTCTTACTTTCACTTGAACTTTACTCAACTAGGTTGGCCTCAACTTAACCACTTAACCTAATGCTGAAAGGGCCGACCCCACTAGGGTGGTCTAATAACCCTTTGATTCACATGACTCATAGAAGGCCGACCCCAACAAGGTGGTATAATAACCCATCAATCATAAGCTATGACACTTAGAATATAACTTGCGACACTTGCAAGTACACATGATGACACTTCCAATCAGAGGAATAATACGTCTCGGTTGGTAATACATAAAGGAACAAATGTAATACATACAATATACAAGTGAATATATTCCGAAGTTACATATACATCAACACTCCCTCTTAACTAGGAAGGTATTCTCTTGACACAAGTCATCAATACATATAGGCACAAGTCTTCAATTATGGAGTTGGATCATCATCACTGGATCACAGAGCATCATCTACATCACTGCTGCTGTACTTGACATCTCGATCACTGGGCTATCTGATAATTCTTCTTGTCATAGGAAGTTCTACAGAGCCAGCACTTTCTCATACTGGATGTAGGCCCACCACCTGTAGGTCTTCATCAACACTGGCCATTTTGTGGAATCCTCAAGACTTATTATGTGCGCCACAATGCCTCGAAAGAGTATCCCAGGATCCTTTATGTGCCGAAGCACGACCGGCAATATCTCCTAGGTCAAATTACATGTGACTCTCACCACAGTGCCTCGAAAGAGTATCCCAACATCCTTTATGTGCCGAAGCACGACCGAAAAGATCTCCCAGGTCTACTTACATGTGGTCAACACAAAGCCTTGAAAGAGCATCCCAGGACTGATTAAGAAGGTACTGCTCAACCTATCGGATCTCCTAGGTCTAGTTACATGTGGTCATGGCAAAGCCTCGAAAGAGCATCCCAGGACTGATTACGAGCGTACTACTCAACCTATCGGATCTCCCAGGTCTAGGTACATGCCATGGGACAAAGCCTCGAAAGAGCATCCCAGGATTGATTACGAGCGTACTACTCAACCTATTGGATCTTCCAGGTCAAGTTACATTTCCTCCCAGAGAAATTCCTTGAAAGAGTATCCAAGGATCCTTTATGTGCCGTAGCACGACCAGCAAGATCTCCTAGGTCAACTTACATGCTCATCTCCACAACCTGTCCATGGCCACAGAGTATCAACCTGATACTCACCATACATCATCCTGATGTACATGATCATCCTGATCATCATCACTACATCGTCCTGATGCATATCGTCATACATGATCCAATTGATCATACAAAGCATCCACCTTTATGCATATATATATACATGATCTAATTGATCATACAAAGCATCCAACTAATGCATATCAATATACATGATCCAACTGATCATGTAAAGCATCCAACTGATGCATACACAAAGTAGGAACTGGAGCATCGTCCAGATGCTCATCACACAAGGATTACATCCACAGCCATGGAAGGATCCTCCTATCACCATGCTTGGAATGGCTCCTGCAAATCTGTCCCATCACTTCTTCCTCAAAAAGTCTTCAATCTGAAGAACACCAAGCCTCTCTCTGAAGTACTTAAACTTCACTCTAGCTAGTGGTTTCGTCAACACATCTACAACCTGCTCATCCATCGCAACATATAACAGCTTCACTTCTCCTCTCTGCACCATATCCATGATATAGTGATATTTAATCTCAATGTGCTTCGACCTGTCATGGAACACTGGGTTCTCAGACAACTTCACACAACTTTGGCTGTCACTGAATATACAGGTAGCATCCAACGAGAGATCAAATAACTCAGACGGTATCTTCCTAAGCCGTACTCCCTCACAACTAGCCGAACAAGATGCGACATACTCTGCTTCAGCTGTACTTAGTGCTACGCAGGACTGCTTCCTGCTAAACCAATAGATCACACCCGATCCCATACTGGAGCAACACCCCGAAGTTCTCTTCCTATCTGCAGCACTGCCAGCACAATCTGAACAACATAACCCTCTAGGTTAAACTTTTGATTCGCGTCATACTTGAGCCCATAATCAACTATACCCTTCAAGTACCTCAGAATATGCTTTACAGCAACCAGGTGAACACCTCTCGGATCCGTCAGGAACGTGCTCAATGTGTTCACCGCAAAGAAAATATCTAGTCTTGTGTTCGTCAGGTACATCAAGGACCCAATCATCTGACGATACACCGTGACATCAACCAAATTAGATGAAGCATCACACAGAAGCTTCAGGTTCGATGCCATAGATGTGGCCATGGCCTTGTAGTCCATCATCCTGAACCACTTCAAGATCTCTACTGCATACTTCCCTTGTCCAAGGAAGATCCCATGTGCACTCTGCCACACCTCCATGCCTAGAAAGTAGTGCATCATCCCCAAGTCCTTCATCTCGAACTAGGCAGCAAGCTTCCTCTTCGTGTCGGCAATCAATCTATCCTCACCTGTAATAAATAGGTCATCCACATACAAAAGTAGTATCACAGGATTGCCTTCCTCAAACGTGTAGTAAAGGTTGGAATCCGCTTTACTTGAACTTCATCGTTGGAACAAATGTTGTTGTCCTTTTTTTGTAGGTGATTGTACACGATCTTTCCTACAAGTCAAATTCAATTGCATGATTAGAAACTTCTCATAGTTTTTCAAAAAACACATTCTTATGCGTAAAGACATATGTCATACAGTCATGCAATTATCTTAGCCAATGCTTCAATACAACATTTATCCATATCCTGTAACTTTCTAGATGCCTTCCATCTCTACCAGAACATTGTTAAGAGTGTGCACACCTCCCAACATGTCAGCAAGGAGGTTTCATTCTACATAAGTTGCTATGGAATGTTGTACAGTACCATAGGCCACTTACCCATTACTTGCATAATAGTAGTATCTTGTTCATTAATGCAACTTTTCTAAAATGCAAAATGTACATCCTAAATCTAGGAACATAAGTATGTACATGAATGAACAACATCATTTAAGTAATAAGAAATGATAATTCAAATACTTATCTTTGTTTAGTTGTAGGGTGGACTCCCTCTTGATCTTTGCTTCTTGGAGTGCTCCCTCTTGATCTTTAATTCCTTGCAAGAACTATTGGAGTGTGCTCCCTCTTGATCTTTTCTTCCTGGATTACCTGTCCTTGAACTTATATCCATCCTGGACCACTATGCATGCTTAAGTGTACACTAGTGTCATGATAGTGTCATCCTCAATATCTCATACATAATCATACATCCATTAGTATAATCTCAATACTATCAAAACATTATGATCCTAAATAATCTTAACATGTATGGTCATGATCATTTCACACACAGGTAATTTGTCACAAGCATTAGTATTCAAGGTTTCAGGGAAGACTTATTTTACTCATGCATATTCTTATTTGACCATAGGACTCTTCTGGTTAGTCATATCATCAATCAAAGTAAGAAACATAATATGCATAAAACCTTGATTACTTCTAACTTCAAGAATAGTCATTATCATTCATACAAAAGTATAAGATCCTAACACAAGGTAGGATTCTAACTTGATATAGGAAAAACATACCTAGTTATCATGTTTGCTAGTTATGTCTAACATACCCAAACAATATCTTCGTGTTCTCTTCAATGACTTGTGCTTAGTAACTTGCATATCTCATAAGTTAACCATTGTAGAACCGAATTATACATACCTCATAAGTAGAGCTTCTATGTGATTCATGACTATGAATGAGTCTTTTGTCTTCATGTCACCATGGTCATATGTTCTTGATCTAGAACTTTATTTGTCTTTCTTGATGTACCTTTCATGTTAGCGGACAACATCAAGCTCATACAATACCACGGTGTATTAGTAAAATCATAAGTGTCATAACCCTAACCAATGAATGTCTTCTACCATTCACATGCATTCATACTTTTACTAGGGCGATAAGACAAGTCTAACATTAATCAAGATTGTACTAACCTCAATAATATGAAGACAAACATATCATAAACTTAATCATGAACATATTTCAAAACATACCTGTATGAGTCATACCTGTCGAGATTGCTTGTAGTCTTCTTAGCCTTATCTCCCTCTAGAACTGGAACTTCTTCACTTATGCAGGTGTCCAATTCATTCTCTTCTAGGATTAACCCAATCCACTTTGATTTGTTGAAACTGGATTTGGAGCTTGATTAGGGTTTGTCAGAGAAACCCTAAAAATTAAAACTTTGAATTTCAAACCTCTGATTGGATGAAACGATGTGCCTTACTGAGCTGATCAAGTTGCTATACTTCAATTTTGAAATCTCCAAAATTTGACCCCTCAAAATTGCCTTTGAAACTTCTGGATCTTCTAGATAGGATCCAGAACTAGGGTTTGATCAAGCCTGGTATTCTACCCAACCAAGAGGTTTGATCATGTGCTCTAAACTTTGATTTTTTGGAGGAGCATCCAGCCGTGGTCATAGATTTCAAAAATTCCCACTTTTGCAGAAGCCCTAATTTTCCACCTTTCTGATCAAAATCCCGAGCTAGGGTTTGATCAAGCCCAGCCTTCTGCACAACCAAAAAAATCGATCTAGGTATCTAAATTTAGGTTTTGATGAGGAGAATCCAGCCATGGTCTCTGATTCCAAGAATTACAACTTTCTATGAAACCCTAAATTCCCGTAGTAGTGATAAGCCAAGGATGATGGTGCTCAGAATCCAATTCTGTTTTCACAGAAATATGTACCTAATTGTTTCTGGTGTAACGCAAAAATTACGACTCCACATGGTGTGAAACTTCAGCATGTGGTATCCTGACCTGTCATATTTCCAACCCCACAAGTCTGACCTCAATTGAATTCTTTGAGAGAGAGTTATGCCAAGTGTCGCAACGTGACCTGTTTATGGGATAAAACAGGAGAGCAAACTTGTACAGCGTGCCACGTGTCACTGGTTCAAATTCGGCCTCTGAAACTTCTTCCTGTGAAAGTATAGTCTGTGCCCTACTTGTCACTTTTTACAAAATTTCATTTGGAGCTTCTTAACCCAAGTTGTGACCTTTTTCCCTAGTTCACCTGTTTATGACTGAGACCTGGAAGAGACAGAAACCCTAGATTGTAAAGGTCCTAAAATGGAAAGTACAACGAATTAAATGTTGTGGTTAGGACACAAGGTACATGGGGATGTTATCTACGAACTGTAGAAGTTTCAGAACCTGAACTATCTCCAAACTAGATTTATAGTGAAAGTTCCACAATGACCGTTTTTTGCTATATCAAGCCCTAGCTTCCAATTTGTTGCAAGTGCAACAAGTCTCATAAATGCCATACCATCCCTTCTATTAACACCTATATATTTTTCTATAATATGAAGTTGAATGGAAGAAGTGGTGGGTCAAAATGTACCTGGTATGGAAAACTGAGATATCCTCCATGCTCCAGTGATAAATGCTAATGGGAAGGACTAAATGATCTAAGGAAAAGTCAGAGGTGCGAAGAATGAGAAAATGTTGAAGTATAGGTATGAATAAACAAGAAGCATATTTTATAGCCTATAGCCCGCTGGTCAAACATGTGAAACTAAACACCAAACCAATCTACGTCGTAGATTAGGCACGGGAATCCAATCCACGGCCTTACATGGAATACCACATATAGCTAAGTTGCGAGGGAGATAAGGGAAAGGCAAATGCGATGAACCATCTCCGCCGGCCAGGTGTCAGCAGCAGGTGTTGTCGCAAGGAGGCATACCAAAAGGCGATGGGTGAAAATAGGCAAATGCGATGGCACAGGTTGATAAAAGAATCCACGGTTCGGAAGGCTGTAGGGATATGCATCAACAGCCCTTGCAGCAAAAGCAGCGCACCTAGTAGGAGAGGGATGAATGCGATGATATTTTCTCGCCTGTGAGGTGTCAGTTTCAGAAGCCATCGCATAAAAGAGGAAAAGCATGGTAGGGACCATTTGGGTGCATGCGAGGCCATATTCTGGAGAAAGGTGGCCAAGAAGAATGGTGTGGATGGAAAAGTAAGCTAGATCCGACGGCCAGGAGGACTCGGTAAGAAAATCAAGAGATAAAGGGGCTATCAATCTAACGGTAGTAGGGAGACACGTGAGAAAACCAATGACGGAGATCAAAGGATAGCAATTGAAGGTGAGCTGAGTTTATGTGGGCACGGTTATATATATAAGAAACAACCGCGAGGGTTGACATTTGTTCTTGAAGATTGTAGAAGTCAGGTGGTCCCTTGGCGTGTGGCAGACGGCGAAGGTGACAGAACTTCCAGAAACCTACTCAGAGCTTTTAAACCAACAGGTAGGGCCTTGTAACCATCCTCTCTCTTGAAAGTTTACTTTTTAAAGTCATAAAATGGAAGAGGAACAGGCTTCTACCAGCCATAAAGCTAGGGTGGCCCTGGAAGACAGGGACGCCGATGTATTCGACCCACACCTTCGGCTCTTAGTCCCAGAGATTAAAACAAAGTTAGACGCTTTGCATGAGCAGGGTTTGGACATACACGGAGCCTTTAGGTCATCTTTTTTTTACTTCTTCCTGGACCAAGTACCCTCTTTCCCCGAGTTTGTAACATGGTGCTCCGTGAATTATTCCAAATCCACAAAGTTAATCATGGATGCCTCCAGGTCTAAAGTGGTCTGTGTTTTAGATGCGTCAGTCGTAAGAAATTCATTTTTTATTCCTGAGCCGCAATACCAAGAGTCAGAAATCTTTTCAGAAGAGTCGGTGGTTGCCTTATTCCGCCAAATATCCCCAGAAAGCCATTGGACTTTCCTAGCCACATGCCTAAAACCCCAATCCGAAGTTGACGAAAAGCCGTACGCCTTGGATGTCAACCTTTTTGATGACGATTCCCAGTTGGTTTTCCCTCTGTTGGCTCAATTCTTAGGTTTAGATGATGATCAATGGGTGACCAAGGTCGAGCTTAGTCTACTCTTTAGAATTAGTATTTGTTTAGCGATGTCCAATATAGGACTCATCCCACCTCTTAAGGTTGATGATTTTTTGGCTAACAGAATACATGTACAGTTGGAGAATTTCCCAAATACTAGAATTTTCAGATACCAAACGCAACTCATGAAGATGCTCATGTACAGCAACGCAGAAAGCCCCCATTTTCGCCCTTTGCTTGAGACCGATGCTTTGTTAGACAATGTAATTGAGTATTTCAACTATGTTTTTCCTTCTATATATAAAGTCATTTTTGGGGAGGAGCTGCCAAGAGTATTACCCGAAATGAAGTCCATGATGCAGTTGAAAGATGAAACAGTTGTTGGGGACTGGTTCCTTTCGGAAGATGCTATAGTCATCAGGTTGTATGGCTTTGTGAAGGAACCCTACATCTTGCCATCCTTTCTGACACTTAGAATTTTTGCCATAGAATTTATCAGGCAGAAACTGAGCTTGGAAGAAGCACTATTCCTGCAGCACAAAAAGGGCACAGATATAAAATACCCCTGGAAAGTTGGCCCTTTTATTGTGGAAAATAAGAAAGCTTTGTCGGAGATAGAGGAAATGATAAGAATCCTGGGGTTCAAAAAATACATAGCTGTTGAATACGATCCCCTACATATTATTTCTAAAAGAAGAAAGGAGTGTAACATGAGCGCCTTCGAACACAAGGATCCCGAAAGGGCACTCAAGGGGCGGAACCTGCTGCAATGGAATCCCGTAGCAGGAGAAACACCCAGTGTACAGGAAAGGGACTCCATGATGTCAGATGTTGTGAATAATAAAGAACAGCTGGCGGACACCGGAGAAGTGGGCTGGAAGAGAGATCTGGAGGAAATAAAGGATATGGACACTAAGATGGGAAGCGAAGACAAGCAACCCAGAATGATAAATCCAGCTGAGGTGTTTGATGGGAATATTCAGGTCGAGTCATTAATTTCCCTAGAAGAGGAAGAATTGGCTGATGAGACTCTTCTAGAAGAATTGATAGTTTGGATAGATGATGAGAAGACCAATAATGAGGGGTCCACAGTCCCTGATGTTCAGATAAAAGAATATAAATTTCAGGATTTTCAGGAGGGAGAAAGCAGCAGTAGATTCTGGTCTAAGGCTGATTTGTATGAGCAGTATAAACAAACTAGGCAGGCCTCAGCCCAGAAGTTGTTTGATCTGATTCCAAGAGCCAACAATCTATCCAAAGCTAGGGCTTCCCTAGTAGCCAGTAGAGATGAGAAGAACAACACCTTAAATCTGGTCATATCAACAGATGCCGAAGTAAAGGAAATGAAGCTTAGGTGGGATACTATACCCGTACTTGACAAAATCCATTTTCACCAACAGATTGGTGATCTCATCCATGTTGATCTTGTGAAAGAGGCACTAAAGGGTGATAATTTGGAAGTGGCTGTAAAGAAATTGGTGAATCAACTGAAGCAGGAAAAGAGAGAAAATCGAGCCCTGCAACAACTTGTAAATAGATTACAAACTGAACTTGTTGGGGTTGACGGGGGAGGAAAAGCCACGAAACAGCTGCTGGTTGATAAAGAAAAGTTAATTTCAAATTTGCAGAAAAAGGCTAAAGTCCCTAACATCCAGCTGATCCAAGCCCCCGAGGAGACCAGATTTGAGATACAAAAAGAGGATTTAACTAAGGAACTAGATGATTGCAAAGCAGAGATATTGAAGATGGCTGGAGAAAAGGACAATTGGAAACGGGAGAAAACAAGAATAGAGAAGCAGATTGAAGACTTAAGAAGTAACTTGTCCAGTCTGGACATGCGGCCTACCAATGTGAAACAAGGTCGTGAAGAAGATAGTACTAATGATCTGGAGTAGGATATGTCACATGTTAGCCTGAAAGATAATGAAATAAGGGAGTTAAAGAAGAGGACGTGGAAACTAGAAGATGAAAATAAGAAGTAGGAGGAGGAGATAAACAACCTCCGGGAAGAGCAGAAAAAATCAATCGAACAGAATAAAAAACTCACTCGCCAAGTAGCAGGACAGGCTGTTATGCAAGGGTGTAGACATTTGGTATGGGATAAGATATATAAAGAGGATGACAGTTTTTGGCCCTACTTAGAATTCATAAGAGTCAAGGAAAAAATGATCAGTGATGCTTGGGCGGCATGTGTAGCCGCGAGAGAATATTTGACCCAAAGACCCAAAGAAACAAGATTAAGTGTTGCAGCCTTTTTGAATGACTTGTCAGAAGAAGATAGGGTCCGGCTAAACATTGGCAACCGGATCGTGACAATCGCCACAGCTCAAAGATTTTTGAGGAAGTATGCTCAGGTGGAAAGCATGGAGACCAAAGCAGAAGACATGAGGAAGGAAGTGGTGGACTTCAGAATTTCATTTGATAAGTTGAACAAAATGGGACTGTCGTCTTTTTGGGATGACAATTTAGAGCTGCTCCCCAAGAAACCTACAAAAAGAATATCTCGGCTAGGAGAATGGATCATTCGAAATTCAAACACATGGAGCAGTTGCTCATAGGTAAAACGTTGATGGAGAAGATCCAAGATGACTTTGAAATCCTGAACAGGTTAATTGCCATTGGCGAAAGGCTTCCACCGGCCTCATACTCTGACCATATTGAAATCCGGGTGATGGTGAAGGAAATGACAGATTGCGATCTCCCTCCAGCTGAACGATGGGCTATTGTGCATGCATATGAAAATATGAGATGCGCTCTCCGTCAGCTGTAGTACCTGTTTAATTTTTTTATAAGTTGTCAAATACTTGTTTGAACGGTCCGAAAGACACATAAGACATTTCTAATTTTTTAATATAATGTGCAATATTCTTTGAGGCGGCTAATTGAACGGCTAGCCGGAACTTTTATTTTTACTATGTCTATTTTTACTTTAAGGATAATTCCACTATGTGATGGTAGCTGCAATTGTAAGAAATGGTTAGACCAGCTATACCTGTTTCTGTTTTAAAAGAGTTGTGACGAACAAACTTTGATGAGGTGTCATTATGTTGCAAAACATTTTGGTTTAGAGGAGTCGAGCCTAGAGCTAAAAGAGATCTATAAATGTGTTTGTAATCGAAGGCACAAGGGTTGAAAATCTTATGTTGAAGGCTTTTGGTAATTTGAGAATTAGTCTGTAAGACATTTCTGAGCTGTTTTAATAAAGTTTGCAGAGCTGAAGCCTGCGTTTTGACAGGGATTCCTATGTAATTGGTCTGGTAGTCTGTATTTTCTCTTTTCCCATGTGCAATTGTGTCTTCTTTCTTTCGTAACTCCATTTTTGTGTTATTTCCTTCATGTTTGGAAAAAGGGTAATGATTAAGTGGAATTCATAGAGATTTTTCTCTGCTTAGTTCTTTCCAACTATTTCACCAACATATTCTGCTAAAGTTGATGTAGGATTCATCTTGGTATGCCTTACATTGATGGAGTGTTTCTTTTCTCTTCTATTCCACAAAATAAAAATCTCTTTGACTACTAGCTGCTTGGTACCTTGCCCCTGTAAATGCGTTTGCAGAATCTTTGTGAATGATGTTTCATAGTTTGTAAAAGGTGACTCCATTTCCCAAACTAAAGCCCATACGTTTTCAACCAAACCACACATGAATCATTTTATTTCCAAAATAGAAAACTGATCTTTTGTATAATTGTTGTAATTGAATATCTTGGTCGTGAATGCTGGTGTTTCTTTTTCATTATTGAAAATCTTGATTATTCCAGTCTTTTCATGAGATTTTAGAGAGAGCCCTCTCTGTCTATGTTGGGTCAGTAGCACAAGGCAAAGATTGGTTAGTGGTTACCCAGAATTACCCTCTTTCAACCTTGGGGGTCAATTTCGGTGTTAACACCTTCCTTCAGGCTAGCTCTGATACCATGTTAGTTTTTGATCATTTAATTCAATAGATCTAGTATCTTAACTGAAAGAATAACATGTACAACATATCAAGCATAAGAGACAAGAGACACAAAACATTTCACCGGGGAAAACCAAGAAGGTGAAAACCCCGTAAATTCCTCAAAGATAGAATAAACATCAATACAAGAATCAAAATGATCAAACCCAAGAGATAGATCTCTTCAACAGCATGCTCCTCCTCCACTTGTGTGCACTCCTCTGCTCTCTCACTAATGCAAAGTGAGTCAATAATATAATGTGTCAAATGAGAGAGTCACACTCTCTATTTATACTCTTACTTTCACTTGACCTTTACTCGACTAGGTCAACCTTAACTTAACCACTTAACCTAATGCTGACAGCGCCGACCCCACTAGGGTGGTCTAATAACCCTTTGACCCACATGAATCATACAGGGCTGACCCCAACAAGGTGGTCTAATAACCCATCAATTATAAGTTATGACACTTACAATATAACTTGCGACACTTGCAAGTACACATGACGACACTTCCAATCAGAGTAATAATACATTTCTGTAGGTAATACATAAAGGTACAAATGTAATACATACAATATACAAGTAAATATCTTTCGAAGTTACATATACATCAACAGTATAGCATGTAGTTCCTCTAACTGAAATTCATATACTGTTATTCAATTTCAGCACATATATTAAACTTGATTCACAAGCAAACATTTGTTGAGATATTGTAACTTCAAAGAATATTATTCCGGAGATGTTTCATTCCTCCGTGAAGATCTTATTGTATATCTGGAGATGTTTATTCCTCCGTCAGAATGTGGTAACTCGGGTTATTAGACTTCCCTAGTGGGGGTCGGCCCTGTATGTGTCATGTGAGTCAAAGGGTTATTAGACCACCCTAGAGGGGTCGGCCCAGTCAGTTGTAGTGGGGTATTTAACCCATTGGTTAAATACGAGCCTACGTGTACTTGTGTAAAAGATATGTCAGAGTAGTGTATAGATAGAGGAGGTGTGTTCCTCATTTGACACACTCACTTGAGGATAGCTCACTTGTGGAGGAGAGGTCTGCTATTGTGGAGGAGGAGATCATGTCTCAGGGTTTCATCTTTGTATATTGCTGGTCATCTATATTGAGGAAGCTTTGCTGGGTTTTCTACCCCATGAGGGTTTCCCAGGATAAATCTCTGTCTCTTGTGTTTATGCTATGCTTGTTGTTTCTTCAGTGATCCTGTATATGCTATTATTGTGAAATGGAATGTAATGCTGCTATTTTCTATCTTAGCATATTAAATCTTAACAACATTCCCTTCAATATTTATCATTAGAAAATGACCAAATATATTTGAGAGTTCAATACTTATCTACAATATTTAATAATTGGAACCATCGACTACTTGTGAATCCCACTCCACCCACCCATAGGTAACTTCATTCTTAGTCTTTCAATGAAGATACCACCCTCTAAATGGAACCAAGAACTCAGCAAGAGTACACTCATGTTTTCACTGGAATTTTAATTGGGCACTCACCCCACCCACACAACCAATAGGAATTAAATTCATATTCCTACTTTAAGAGAACCTGGCTCCAACCAGTTCAATAAAAAAATGTAATTTCCTTCCTCAAATCAATTCCTATCTAACAAATGGCCATTCCCTTCACAAACAATCCCTCATACTACCATGGTCCAAGATCTAGAATTTCACTAAGGAAGTAATATACTATGAATGAGTTCAGTGGTTAATTTTGGCTCACGAGTAAGACACCCAACCTCTACCAACTTATAAGCAGAAAAAATGGGATTTTTTTGTTGTGATAGGTTATAGTGTCCCTAGATCTGACAAATATTCTTTATATATAGCTATAAGGTTATTGTTGATGCACTTTGAAAGTACAAAGTGGGAGAGACTACAACAAATCCTAAACAAGGGAATGCCACAACAATAAAAAAATATCAAAATACATTATCAAATCATTGGATTAAAGTTCACAGCATATTATCATCCATCATTCTTCCAATTTCACTATGTGTATGTGAATGATTTTTTTTATCCTTGAACAATGATTAGCATAGAAGAGGTTCTAAATTTCTTTAATTGGACATGGATCATTACGATAATTCTTGGATGTAATCTCTGTATTATTTTTAGTGACTTTCCCTTGAATCCCCAAGCCATCCATCAAATCCTACAGTCTTTATAAGCCCAAGAATATTTTCAAATTGTGGAATAGCATTCTTCGTAGGCACATGATATAACATACCATGAATATTTTCCGATCCTACTACCACTATAACAATGTAGTCATTGTCAAATTTACCATCAATTAAACTTGTTGTAATGTGCTCAGCAAATGCACTAGGATCCATTGTAATCCAACAGAAAGAGAAGCATAAAATTTTTCATAAGCCAATGATGTTTTGTCCCACAATGTGAAAAAATTCAAAATAATGCCTCCAAACAATTATGCATGATCAATCTTCCTTCTTCTCTTAAATGATTCCGCTGAATCAATTAGGATTTGATAAGCTATTTCATCATCCATGGATTTTACAATTGAAAGAGGAGAAAGTGATGGTCCTACACATGCATATCACCTCATCAAAATTGAATTATTAAAATTATTCCTAACTAGATGCCAATGATCTCACTACTATGATGTGCACGGTTGATTCCAACTTAGAGGGGTCCTAGTACCACATTGTAATTAAGTCATCATCTAGTTGTTTCCACCCATTGCTAGATACTCCCTAAAAAATCTAGTCTATGCCCTAGTGCAATCCGTCTAGTATCGCCTCGACACTCCTCCTAAACTATGCTTTGGGGGTAGGGTTGAGTACATTGACCTTACAACGTTGCCTCTGAAAATCGGCTAGGGGCATCAAAGCCACATCTACACAGACATGTGAAGATTCAACAGTACCATGATAATAAGAAAAACTAGCTACCATCTATGCTAGTGTTTTAAACACATCTATAATTGTAATGCATCGTCCATACCATCGAGACACTAGGCCTAGCCAAAAGGTCATGCTAGCTCTAGGTTGCCTCTGAACTCCATCCCTACATATGGGTGTTCCTTGATGACTATCAAGCATTTTCACTATGTGAAGTATATTTGACTGAGGATGTTTTCCATGAGATTGCCTCCCCCTACATCATCATCTTGCCCCATCGACGCATCCTGGGATCCATCGGCCAACCATCTCATACTACAATGTGAGGTATCAATGTGAACACCCTCTTGAGGAAGAGTGCACAAATGAAAGTTTCAAACCCTAAATCATCACCATGGCAACTACAATTGTTCAATTGTTTCCAAGCCATTGGTGAGCTCTATGCACTCACCCTATATGAAAAAGGGCTTGGCATCCTGGTGTGGTCCTATACTTACTCAATGATCCTTTTTACTAGAAACAATGTCGATCTCATCAAGTTGTTCTCAATGAACTTGAGCAACCCATGTCGTGCAAGGATATCTCACATTAGATGATCATTGTAGATGTCTTGACTGATGTTTTCAATATCCCTCTCTCTCAAGTTCACCCTCATCCTGCATTCCATTATTAGTAAAGGTTGAATCAGTAGTTAAATTAAAATTTGCATGAGGTTGGAAACTTTGTCATCAAAAGTTGCAACCTAGCATGCACCTACTCAAGATAAATCAACGACCTGGGTCACTAGTTTTCTCCTACTAGGTGTGACCTTAAGTCAATATTCTTCCGCCAACAGTTGCGACCTAGTTACAAAACTATTGCGGGAAAGAATAACAGTTGCGACCTTAAGTCAATAGATCTATTATCTTAACTGACAGAATAACATGTACAACATATCAAGCATAACAGACAAGAGACAAGAGACACAAAACATTTCACCGAGGAAAACCAAGAAGGGGAAAAAACCCTCAACTTCCTCAGAGATAGAATAAGCATCAATACAAGGATCACGATGATCAAACCCAAGAGATAGATATCATCAGCAGCGTGCTCCTCCTCCACCTGTGTGCACTCCTCCTCTATCTCACTAATGCGAAGTGAGTGAATAATAGAATGTGTCTAACGAGAGAGTCACACTCTCTATCTATACTCTTACTTTCACTTGACCTTTACTCAAATAGGTTGGCCTCAAATTAACCACTTAACCTAATGCGGTCAGGGCTGACCCCACTAGGGTGATCTAATAACCCTTTAACACACATGACTCATACAAGGCCGACCCCAACAAGGTGGTCTAATAACCCATCAATTATAAGCTACGACACTTACAATATAACTTGCGACACTTGCAAGTACACATGATGACACTTCCAATAAGAGGAATAATACATCTCTGTTGGTAATACATAAAGGTAAAAATGTAATACATACAATATACAAGTGAATATCTTCCGAAGTTACATATACATCAACACTCCCTCTTAACTAGGAAGGTATTCTCTTGAAACAAGTCATCAATACATATAGGCACAAGTATTCAATTATGGAGCTGGATCGTCATCACTGGATCATGGAGCATCATCATCATCACTGCTGATGTACTCGACATCTCGATCACTGGGATATCTCATAATTCTTCTTTTCATAGGAAGTTCTGCAGAGCTAGCCCTTTCTCATGTTGGATTTAGGCCCACCACCTGTAGGTCTTCATCAACACTGGCCATACTGTGGAATCCTCAGGACTTATTACATGCGTCACAATGCCTCGAAAGAGTAACCCAGGATCCTTTATGTGCTGAAGCACAACCGAAAAGATCTCCCAGGTCAAATTACATGTGACTCCCACCACAATGCCTTGAAAGAGTATCCCGAGATCCTTTATGTGCTGAAGCACGACCAGCAAGATCTCCCAGGTCTACTTACATGTGGTTACCACAAAGCCTCAAAAGAGAATCCCAAGCCTGATTATGAGCGTACTGCTCAACCTATTGGATCTCCCAGGTCTAGTTACATGTGGTCATGGAAAAGCCTTGAAAGAGCATCGCAGGGCTAATTATAAGCGTACTGATCAACCTATCGGATCTCCTAGGTCTAGTTACATGCCATAGGATAAAGCCTCGAAAGAGCATCCCAGGACTGATTACGAGCGTACTACTCAACCTATCGGATCTCCCAGGTCTAGGTACATGCCATGGGACAAAGGCTCGAAAGAGCATCCCAGGACTGATTACGAGCGTACTGCTCAACCTATTGGATCTACTAGGTCAAGTTACATGTCCTCCCAGAGAAATGCCTCAAAATAGTATCCCAGGATCCTTTATGTGTCACAGCACGACCGACAAGATCTCCTAGGTCAACTGACATGCTCATCTGCACAACCTGTCCATGGCCACAGAGTGTCAACCTGATACTCACCATACATCATCCTAATGTACATGATCATCTTGATCATCATCACTGCATCATCCTAATCCATATCATCATACATGATCCAACTGATCATACAAAGCATCCACCTTATGCATATACATATACATGATCCAATTGATCATACAAAGCATCCAACTAATGCATATCAATATACATGATCCAATTGATCATACAAAGCATCCAACTGATGCATATACAAAGCAGGAACTGGAGCATCATCCTAATGCTCATCACACAATGCTTACATCCACAACCATGGAAGGATCCTCCTATCATCATGCTTGGAATGGCTCCCGCAAATGTGTCCCATCACTTCTTCCTCGAAGTGTCTTCAATCTGAAGAACACCAAGCCTCTCTCTGAAGTACTTAAACTTCACTCTAGCTAGTGGTTTCGTCAACACATCTGCAAGCTGCTCATCCGTCGCAACATACAGGAGTTTCACTTCTCCTCTCTGCGCCATATCCCTGATATAGTGATATTTGATCTCAATGTGCTTCGACCTGTCATGGAACACCAGGTTGTCAGACAAATTCACACAACTCTGGTTGTCACAGAATATACAGGTAGCATCCAATGGGAGATCAAATAACTCAAACAGTATCTTCCTAAGCCATACTGCCTCACAACTAGCCGAACAAGATGTGACATACTTTGCTTCGGTTGTACTCAGTGCTACGAAGGACTGCTTCCTGCTAAACCAAGAGATCACACCTGATCCCCTATTGAAGCAGCACCTCGAAGTTCTCTTCCTATGTGCAGCATTTCCAGCCCAATCTGAATCAACATAACCCTCCAGATTAAACTTTTGATTCGCATCATACTTGAGCCCATAATCAACTGTACCCCTCAGGTACCTCAAAATATGCTTTACAGCAACTAGGTGAACACCTCTCGGATCCATCAGGAACTGGCTCAATGTGTTCACCGCAAAGCAAATATCCGGTCTTGTGTTCGTCAAGTACATCAAGGACCCAATCATCTGACGATACACCGTGAAATCAACCGGATCAGATGAAGCATCACACATAATCTTGAGGTTTGATGCCATAGGTGTGGCCATGGACTTGTAGTCCATCATACTGAACCACTTCATGATCTCTACTTCATACTTCCCTTGTCTAAGGAAGATCCCATGTACACTCTACCACTCCTCCATTCCTAGAAAGTAGTGCATCATCCCCAAGTCCTTCATCTCGAACTCGGAAACAAGCTTCCTCTTCGTGTCGGCAATGAATCTATCCTCACTTGTAACAAACAGGACATCCACATACAAAAGAAGTATCACAGGATATCCTTCCTCAAACTTGTAGTAAAGGTCGGAATCCGCTTTACTTGAACTTTGTTGCCGGAACAAATGTTGTTGTCCTTCTTTTGTAGGTGATTGTACATGATCTTTCGTACAAGTCAAATTCAATTGCATGATTAGAAACTTCTCATAGTTTTTCAAAAAACACATTCTTATGCATAAAGACATATGTCATACAGTCATGCAATTATCTTAGCCAATGCTTCAATACAACATTTATCCATATCCTGTAACTTTCTAGATGCCTTCCATCTCTACTAGAACATTGTTAAGAGTGTGCACACCTCCCAACATGTCAGCAACGAGGTTTAATTCTAGATAAGTAGCAATGGAATGTTGTACAGTACCATAGGCAACTTACCCATTACTTGCATATTAGTAGTATCTTGTTCATTAATGCAACTTTTTTAAAATGCAAAATGTACATCCTAAATCTAGGAACATAAGTATGTACATGAATGAAAAACATCATTTAAGTAATAAGAAATGATAATTCAAATACTTATCTTTGTTTAGTTGTAGGGTGGACTCCCTCTTGATCTTTGCTTCTTGGAGTGCTCCCTCTTGATCTTTACTTCCTTGCAGGAACTATTAGAGTGTGCTCCCTCTTGATCTTTGCTTAAATCCAAATTGGTCGTTAGATTGTACAGTCATAAAATGGAAATTACAGCGAATTAGATGGTGTGCTTCGGACACAAGGTACATGGGGATGTTATATAGGACCTGTAGAAGTTTCAGAACCTGAACCTTCTCCAAAATGGATTTATAGCGAAAGTTCCATGATGACTGGTTTTTGCTATATCAAGTCCTAGCTCCCAATTTGTCGCAAGTGCAACAAGTCTCATAAATTCCATACCATGCCTTCCTTCAGGATAACTCTGATTCCATATTATTTTTTCATCATTTAATTCAATAGAGCTAGTATCCTAACTGAAAGAATAACATGTACAACATATGAAGCATAAGAGACAAGAGACACAAAACATTTCACTCGGGAAAACCAAGAAGGTGAAAAACCCTACAACTTCCTCAAAGATAGAATAAACATCAATACAAGGATCACAATGATCAAACCCAAGAGATAGATATCTTCAGCAGCATGCTCCTCCTCCACTTGTGCGCACTCCTCCTCTATCTCACTAATGCGATGTGAGTGAATAATAGAATGTATCAAATGAGAGAGTCACACTCTCTATTTATACTTTTACTTTCACTTGACCTTTACTACACTAAGGTCAACCTCAACTAAACCACTTAACCTAATGCTGACAGGGCCGACCCCACTAGGGTGGTCTGATAACCCTTTGACCCACATGACTCATATAGGGCCGACCCCAGCAAAGTAGTCTAATAACCCATCAATTATAAGTGACGACACTTACAATATAACTTGCGACACTTGCAAGTACACATGATGACACTTCCAATCCGAGGAATAATACATCTCTGTTGGTAATACATAAAGGTACAAATGTAATACATAAAATATACAAGTGAATATCTTCCGAAGTTACATATACATCAACACAACATAGCATGTAGTTCCTCTAACTGAATTTCATATACTGATATTCAATTTCAACACATAAATTAAACTTGATTCACAAGCAAACATTCCCTTCAATATTTATCATTAGAAAATGACCAAATATATTTTAGAGTTCAATACTTATCTACAATATTTAAGAATTGGAGCAATTGACTACTTGTGAATCCCACTCCACCCATCCATAGGTAACTTCATTCTTAGTCTTTCAATGCAGATACCACCCTCTAGATGGAACCAAGAATTCAGCAAGAGTACACTCATGTTTTCACTGGAATTTTAACTAGGCACGCACCCCACCCACACAGCCAATAGGAATTAAATTCATATTCACAATCAATCCCTCATACTACCATGGTCCAAGATCTAGAATTTCACTAAGGAAGTAATATACTATGCATGAGTTCAGTGGTTAATTTTGGGACACGGGTAAGACACCCAACCTCTACCAACTTATAAGCAGAAAAAATGGGATGTTTTTGTTGTGATAGGTTATAGTTTCCCTAGATCTGACAAATATTCTTTATATATAACTATAAGGTTATCGTTGATGCACTTTGAAAGTACAAAGTGGAAGAGACTACAACAAATCCTAAACAAGGGAATGCCACAACAATAAAAAAAATCTCAAAATACATTATCAAATCATTGGCTTAAAGTTCACAGCGTATTATCATCCATCATTCTTCCAATTTCACTATGTGTATGTGAATGATTTTTTTTATCCCTGAACATTGATTAGCATAGAAGAGGTTCTAAATTTCTTTAATTGGACATGAAGCATTACGATAATTCTTGGATGTAATCTCTGTATTATTTTTAGTGACTTTCACTTGAATCCCAAATCCATCCATCAGATCCAACAGTCTTTATAAGCCCAAGAATATTTTCAAATTGTTGGATAGAATTCTTCGTAGGAACATGATATAACATACCATGAATATTTTACGATCCTACTACCACTATAATAATGTAGCCATTGTCAAATTTACCATTAAATAATCTTGTTGTAATGTGCTCAATAAATGCACTAGGATCCATTGTAATTCAACAAAAAGAGAAGCATAAAAGTTTTCATAAGCCAATGATGTTTTGTCCCACAATGTGAAAAAATTCAAAATAATGCCTCCAAACAATTATGAATGATCAATCTTCCTTCTTCTCTTAAATGATTCCGCTGAATCAATTAGGATTTGATAAGCTATTTCATCATCCATGGATTTTACAATTGAAAGAGGAGAAAGTGATGGTCCTACACATGCATATCACCTCATCAAAATTGAATTATTAAAATTATTCCTAACTAGATGCCAATGATCTCACTACTATGATGTGCACGATCGATTCCAACTTAGGGGGGTCCTAGTATCACATTGTAATTAACTCATCATCTCGGTGTTTCCACCCACATACTCCCTAAAAAATCTAGTCTATGCCTTAGTGCAATCCCTCTAGGATTTCCTCAACACTCCTCATACACTATGCTTCGGGGGTAGGGTTGAGTACATTGACCTTACAACATTGCCTCTGAAAATCGGCTAGGGGCATCAAAGCCACATCTACACAGACATATGAAGAGTCAACAGTACCATGATAATAATAAAAACTAGCTACTATCTATGCTAGTGTTGTAAACACATCTATAATTGTAATGCATCGTGCATACCATCGGGACACCAGTCCTAGCCAAAAGGTCATGCTAGCTCTAGGTTGCCTCTGAACTCCATCCCTACATATGGGTGTTCCTTGATGACTATCAAGCGTTGTCACTCTGTGAAGAATATTTGACTGAGGATGTTTTCCATGATATTGCCTCCCCCTACATCATCATCTTGCCCCATCGACGCATCCTGGGATCCATCAGCTGACCATCTTAGACTACAATGTGAGGTAGCAATGTGAACACCCTCTTGAGGAAGAGTGCACAAATGAAAGTTGCAAACCCTAAATCATCACCATGGAGACTACAATTGTTCAATTTTTTCCAAGCCATTGGTGATCTGTATGCACTCACCCTATATGAAAAAGGCCTTGGCATCACGGTCCTAGACTTACTGAATGATCCTTTTTACTAGAAACAATGTCGATCTCATCAAGTTGTTCTCAATGAACTTGAGCAAGCCATGTCATGCAAGGATATCTCACATTGGATGATCATTGCAGATGTCTTGATTGATGTTTTCAATATCCCTCTCTCTCCAGTTCACCCTCATCCTGCATTCCATTATTAGTAAAGGCTGAATCAGTAGTTAAATTAAAATTTGCGTGAGGTTGGAAACTTTGTCATGAAAAGTTGAAACCTAGCATGCACCTACTCAAGAGGAATCAATGACGTGGGTCACTAGTTTTCTCCTACTAGGTGCGACCTTAAGTCAATATTCTTCCTCCAACAGTTGCAACCTAGTTACAAAACTATCGCGGGAAACCTCGTGAACTAGGATATTGATTTCCCTTCAAAAGTTGTGATCCGGCCCTAAAACCATCAAGGGGATCATCAAGCTCGTGATATTGGTTTCGACAGGGTGGGGCCCTTTTGCGTGGGCGCCTTGGAATTATTCATGTAGATGTAGCATGTTCCGAGAACTTTCGGGGCACTGAACCGCATTAAAAATAACTACAAGAAATTATCTATTATATTAAATATACTCAAATATATAATATTTATAGTATAAAGATTAAAGTTAACGCATTTCTCTCTTCTTGTTTAGATCCCACACATTCAAAAATTGTTCCACAAATAAAGTTCATAATTACCATCTCTTCTGGATAAACAAAGATGAATTAATTCATCTTTAAAATTTATATCTAAACCAGCATATATCCATGTTAAACCTGGATCTATTTTAAGCACAAAGAGGGATCCAATTTCTTGAAGTGTAATTTTTTTATCTTAATGTTTTTACACATTAAGAAAAAATTTACCCCTCATGAAATTGGATCCCTCTTGGTGCTTAAGAGATATGGGTTTGAGATGGGTATATGCTAATTTTTATTTTTATATTATGATCCAACATGACAATTTTTAATTACTTTTTATTTTTGATAATTTAACAAAACCAACAACTTACAAAGTGTCTAAAGTAATAAAAATATAGTGAGAAACAAAAGTAAACAAACAGGCTTCCTATATGCCACATCCAAACTAAGAAACCTTTACAAGTGAATTATACAAGTGGACCCTCATGCTCAATATGTGGTTTTCTATAACAACATTACATCAACCATTTTTAAATAACCAGCATAGATATGTCTTAAACACAGATCTATTAAGCACCGAGAGAGATCCAATTTCTTGAGGTGTATTTTGTTTTGTTTTATCTTAAATTTTTTACACGTTAAGAAAAAAATTACCCCTCTAGAAATTGGATCCCTCTCTTTTAAGTTTTAATTACTTTTTTATTTTTCATATGACGTTACAACATCTCCCCTTCCGGCCAAACTCAATGAATTAATTAACTTTTATAATTTTTATTTAAAATAGTTCGAGAAGTAAAGCTAAGATTTACCATCTCTTCCGGACAAACAGAGACGAATTAATCAACTTTTATAATTTATAACTAAATTTGGCAAGAGTGCAACTTTCAAATTGTCCAAAATAATGAAGTTGCCTTTTCTATATGTCAAAAAGGCTAAAATGGTTGGCTTGTTGGGCTTTCTATGCTCAAAACGTGGTTCTCAAAGACACAACATTACATGAATTAGTTTTAAAATAATATAAATGGAGAGATATAGTACCTATCCAAAATATTAAACTTAATTTGTTTTACTGGGCTGAGTCTTTCTAAATTCTATAAATTGAACCCTAATGGTGTTGTGTCTCACCATTGCTTTCTAATTTCTGGTTATCGTCGAACTCGTTTTGTCCGAAAAGGTTCAGTGCGCAGATAAAGAGTGGTAGCCGCAGCAAGATATTTGTTATATTTTGTGACAGAGGAATATTTTAGCAATGGAACCAGAAATCTGGCAAAGGCTCCCAGAAGAGTTGCTGTTCATGATTTTAGCGAGGCTGCCCATTAGGGTTCTTGGCAAAATGAGGTCTGTCTCTAAACAGTGGAATTCTCTTCTGTCTTCGCGTGATGCCCTCAAAATAATTGGTCCAAATTGGTCGTTGCATTCCACCCCTGGGTTTCTAATTCAGATCTATCGCAACGGGATAAATAAAGATGATGTGGAATACTGGGTTATAGAAGGACTTGGTTCAGACATATACAAAGTTCCTTTGACCAATCACGTTGTTCTGGATACTTGCAAGAGCATCTTTTGTTGTCATACAAAATGGGACAAGTTGGATCTTTACATAGGCATTCCTGGTGCCATGAATTGGAGACAACTCCCTCGTCCTCCTATACCTCGTTTCTATTTCACTGGATTGGCGTTCGATTGGGTTTGCACCCTGCTGCTCGGCCATTTCGGCCATTTTTATTTAGTGAAAGAATTGAGATGTGTATTTATGATTCAGAATCCAATGCGTGGACTGCAGTTTCCATGATGGTCCCCTACCATATTCTGCCTTGTGGAAAGGCTGTTTTTTCTAAAGGAAAGTTTTATTGGACGGCCTTAATTAATGAAGGCGCGCCCTCCCACACCCACATCGTAGCGTTCAATACTGCTGACGGACTCCCACACCCACATCGTAGCGTTCAATACTGCTGACGGACTCTGGACAGAAATCCGACTGCCCGTGAGGGATGCCAACTGATTTTTCGTGAAAAGTTTGGCGTATACGATGGGCAAGTAGTGTTAGTAGACCGGAAGGAAGTTGAATGTGTTCGCATGTGGAAGTTGAATGAAGCAGAAAAATTTGAAATATGGTTTGAGGTACGTGAGAGTACTTTGACAAAAGGCCTCTTTCGATCACCACCTTTAGTAGTGGTGAACAACAGCGACTTGATAATGGTAATTGATTGGAAAATGGAAATGTGGATCTTCAACTCTAAGGGCAAATTGATCGTCACGAAAATGACATTACCATTTGCAAGGTCGCAACGATTCGGAATGTGGCAACGAGCAGTTCAAGGATCTGGGTCAGCCTTCGAATCCAACAATTTGTGGTGGCCTTAGTACTTAATCATTCATTTCAGATAAAGTGGGTTGTTATTAGTTATGAGTTATTTGTTACTTGTTCTCTTCTCCATGCTTAGTTGTAATTATCTATCTATTTTTCTCCATGCTTCAATGCATGAGCTACCAGTTATCTATGCATCAGTTACCAGTTATTTTTTAGATTTTTTTTTTAATAATTTTTTTTTTTGAATTATCTCATCTCCCTTCAATCTATAAAATGCATAGATAATAGTCCACCCCAAATTATAAGATATAAACAGTTATAAGTATAAATATTTTTTCTTTTCATCATAAAAATCTTTCATTAAATGTAATTTTTGTTTTCATCATAAAATTCTTCCATTGAATATAAATAATTTTTTTTTTATCATAAAAATATTTCATTTATATGAGATTTATTCCAAGTATTGTGATACAGATTATAGGAAAATCCTAACCACCTTTTGAATCGGATTTATGTCTTAAACGTTTTGAATTGGATTTATGTTTTGAATTTCCAAACGGGGTTGTAAGGATTATATCATCTTTTGAATTGGATAAATATGTTTTGAGCATCCATGGTGTTGTAAGGGGTTTATCTTCTGCATATTTAGGGTCCATATGATAAATATTCTCACCAACTTACTGTGAAGAATCAAGAATTAAACACAACTTAAAACAACTCAATGCAAGTTGCCCTTAATTACAAGTTGTGTAGTGGCATGCACGACGTAGTTGTGTCACGGCATGCATGTCAATCTATGCTGTGGGTTAAATTATAGATCAATCTTAAAAGAGGGATGAAATTTCTCAAAATTATAGATCAATCTTAAAAGAGGGATGAGCATCTTAATGGACAATTGCAAAGACAGCAAGAACCTACCTCTTGGTCCACTGAAAAATTCTCTTTCAGCTTCACAATAAGATTTTTTTGTATCAACCGCAAATTGGGTGATATAGCTCTCCAATATGCTGTCAAGCCCGACTTCAACAACCCGTGATTCTCTGTTGTCTACCTCTTGCAACTCCTGAATCAATTATGTGGTCCAGGACGTCGGTTCATCGCCTTGGAAATTTTTCTTGCGAAAATTCAATTGCTTTAACCACTCATACAAGATGATCGGGAATCGAAAGAAGAAATACTCATGTCGACCGTCGTGTATGTACCTTGCCAACCACCTATCCGTCATCAATCCAGGGTTCTGATTCTCTTTCTCAACAAACTCTCGTAACTTTTGGTCGAACCAATCTTGAACTTCCGGTTTCGTCGGATGGCACAACATGTTCTCCCTTCTCTTCACGCTAGGGTCCCGACAACGGAACCATGTGTTGAAACATACCCAGTTGACAGGGGTTCCTCACTCTATCGACATCCAAACCACCACAATCTCCCTGAGTACCATCCCAGACAGGTTTTATCTCATCCGGCAACACCTGCAGAGTAGATGAAGTCTCACCCAAGATGTTCAAGGGAGAGCTGACGGAACCACATTTCCACCGAATGAAGGAGGACCATGGGAATCTACTTATCGACTTAGCGCAGCATTATTCAACAGACATATCTATTCAGCTTATGCATTAAACAAAATTGCATCATAATTTAACAGATCTCATTATCAGCAAAACCATTAATGTGCAAATAGATCTAACAATATAACATCAATTGCAGCAAGGAAACATTGCATCATTTATAGATTCATATCGCCGATATATATCACATTCATAACAGGAAACAGGAAAATACACAATGATTCTGCTCAAGATATGTCATGTCGTATTAACTTTCACAACAAAATACAGATACATCAACATAGTTCTCTTGTCGCATACACATGTTCAAAAGACCAAGATTAGCATTCGATACTATTCATCTGTATTCTTCTATGTTGCTTTCTAATACTTGCAATTCTATATCTATGTATAGGCTTGCGCCTTTACATTCATGGTCCACTTAGACAACCGCTTAACTAATTTCTAACAAGATCTACAAAAGAATGACCCTAATCCGCACAATGCGGTCCAAAATGACCCAAAAAATACATAAAATAATATAATTCCGACTTGCGCGCAGTTTTCCTCCTTGCGCAACATCTTTGACCTTACGCAATATCCGCGATACTGCATAGATGACCTATCAAAAACCCTCCTACCAACATGAAGGAAGCCGAGAAATTGAATATACTCTTGAATTCATAAAGTGCTAAGCATTATGTTCCTAATATGCTAAAGAATATTGTTTAGTTCCAGTATCATTTTGTATATTCCTCCATATCTGGTTTTGATGGAATTCACAAAGCATTTTGCACAAATTGATAGGTTTCTTGCATCATCGGCTGGGCGAATCATAGATTTTAGTCAAATATGTTGATGTAACAAAGTATTGAGACCTATACTTTGTAACTAGATTTCCTTTAAATTAGGATCAATATAATTTTGGTTTATATTTAGTATTATCGATCCATAATTTTTGGATCTGATTGTTATGTAATGTAATTAGAGAAGAAACTTTGAAACTCAGTAGAGAGGGTTTTCCTAGAGGGGATCAAGAATAAGACTAGTATTTTTGTAACAGGGAAGTTGTGCCTCTCAAGGGATTATGTCCAAATCTTCCTAATTTTATGGATGAAACTTGTAACAGGGAAGTTGTGCCAGACTTTATTAGTATCTGAATATGATATGAAGCCTTTAGTTTAAAGCTTTTCATTTCTTGAATTATATATTCTTCGGCAATAAATTTTCTATTGTTGATGCCTGTAATTTCTGAATGACATATTCTGTATTACAATTTTATTTTGAATGTTATTCTGGAATCGTATGATGTGTTAATGGAAAATAAGCAGTAAACAATTTGTATGCTATATATTTTCATTTTTTTGGTTTACTTATGTTTTTGTTGAACTCATCCATCGAAAACTAGGCCCTTTAAAGCTTTAATACCCCTTCAATTTTGATGTCGTCATTTATCTTTAAATTCTTGAATGTAGGATTTACTCATCTTAGCTTTAATATTAACCTTGCAACTTTCCAAATACCTTGAGGTGCCTAAGCTTTACAATTTGGTACTTGATTGTAAACTTTAGGACTAACAGGCCCATTACTAGACTTGCAGTCCATTACCAAAATCACTAATTGACAACATATGAAGATCAAGAAACATTATAAATACAAAAGTTCTAACAATCCAAAACATAACCCATTGATCTATGACATCAACCTTGTTATGAAATATTAGCCATAACCACTCATTACTTCAAATTTTGTGTGTTTGGCTAGTTATAACGTGTGTTCTTTTTCTCTTAAGCATAGACAATTATGGTGACCCACAAGTTTTGTGGCCATATACACCTTGGAATCCAAGATTGGTTTTAACTAATCCTCTATGTGTTTTATAATTTCCTTTTATCTTCTATAAGACTTCTTGTAGAATTATCTAAATTGTAGTAGTCCCTCTGTATATTCTCCAGGACTTCCATTAAAACTACTAGAATTGCAGTAATTTGTCCATATTTCCTATAGTACTTCTAGTAGAATTACCAGAACTCCAGTAATCTCTTTGTATATTCTACTAGAATTCCAGTAGAATTACCGGAAGTGCAGAGAAGTCCACAAGCTACCGAAAATATGTAAGATGAACTCTTTTTAGCATAACATGTAATGATATATTTCTTCATGTTATTTCGTCGAACACATCATGAGCATCCTAGCATTACCTCTTAGACACACTTTAGCAAACACATTGTTGCACCGAGAGAAATGAGGTGCTCTACAACCCAGTATGGGGGAAATGTTGTAATGTTTGTTACTAACAAAATAAAATAAAAAATTAGGGAAAGTATTTTAAAAAAATCCATGCTGGTTCATAAAATAAAATATTATGAAAAGTAATTAAAAAATAGATGTTTGTTTATAAAATAGAAACTTAAAACTTAAACTCGGATCTATCAATCAAGAGAGATCAAATTTCTTGATTTTAAATTTAGAAAAAGAAATACACCTCAAGAAATTGGATCCCTCTCGGTGCTTGATAGATAAGGTTTTAAGATGGATTTATGCTGGTATGTATGCTCACAATTCCTCTTTGACATATTTTGTCAAACACTTAGAATGCAAAAGTTTAAGGTTCCTTTGACACATTTTATCAAACACCTTATATCCAAAGAATGGAAGTTCAATTCCAGTTATATAGCTATGTATGACTTCTTGAAACAATTAAAAACATGATTGAGACATCAAATGACACAAAAGCAAGGATTCCAAATTCTTTTCACTAGCAAAAGGGATCAAATGAATTGTCTACCAGAATGTGACTTGGTCAACATGATGTTCCAGCGGGAATGTTTTAAACCTTATTTAACCATATCTATTCGAGAAATTTTAACAAACATCTTGTGTGCAATTTTTTTAAGTTTCTTTGATGCCTTTTTAACAAACATTTTAGGTGCAAAATATCTAAGTCTCATTGAGACATTTCATCAAAAATTGTGTGTGAAAACTTGGAAGCAATAAACTTTCAATGGAAAAACATGTTTCAAACATAATAATATCTCTTTAAGAATTTTAGTAGCAGAGAATCTGTCAATCGATGGCATTCCAAAGTCAACATCATTAATTAAAAGCATTAATATCTTCTCATTTGCACTCAACAATTAAGGCATAATTTGGGAATTTTCCATTCATTGTTCTTAAGCAGAATTTAACTTCACAAAATTGTGTACTCAAAGCAATGACATGTACAACATGTTAGTTTTTCATCATTCAAATCAATAGATCTAGTATCTTAACTGAAAGAATAACATGTACAACATATCAAGCATAACAGACAAGAGACAAGAGACACAAAACATTTCACCGAGGAAAACCAAGAAGGGGAAAAACACCGCAACTTCCTCAGAGATAGAATAAGCATCAATACAAGGATCACAATGATCAAACCTAAGAGATAGATATCTTCAGCAGCGTGCTCCTCCTTGAATTGTGTGCACTCCTCCTCTCTCTCACTAATGCGAAGTGAGTGAATAATAGAATGTGTCAAATGAGAGAGTCACACTCTCTATCTATACTCTTAATTTCACTTGACCTTTACTCAACTAGGTTGGCCTCAACTTAACCACTTAACCTAATGCTGACAGGGCCAACCCCACTAGGGTGATCTAATAACCCTTTGACCCACATGACTCATACAAGGCCGACCCCAACAAGGTGGTCTAATAACCCATCAATTATAAGCTACGACACTTACAATATAACTTGGGACACTTGCAAGTACACATGATGACACTTCCAATCAGAGGAATAATACATCTATGTTGGTAATACATAAAGGTACAAATGTAATACATACAATATACAAGTGAATATCTTCTGAAGTTACATATACATCAACACTCCCTCTTAACTAGGAAGGTATTCTCTTGAAACAAGTCATCAATACATATAGGCACAAGTATTCAATTATGGAGCTGGATTGTCATCACTGGATCATGGAGCATCATCATCATCACTGCTGATGTACTCGACATCTCGATCACTGGGATATCTCATAATTCTTCTTGTCATAGGAAGTTCTACAGAGCTATCCCTTTCTCATGTTGGATGTAGGCCCACCACCTGTAGGTCTTCATCAAAACTTGCCATACTGTGGAATCCTCAGGACTTATTACATGCATCACAATGCCTCGAAAGAGTAACCCAGGATCCTTTATGTGCTGAAGCACGACCGAAAATATCTCCCAGGTCAAATTACATGTGACTCCCACCACAATGCCTTGAAAGAGTATCCCAGGATCCTTTATGTGCCGAAGCACAACCAGCAAGATCTCCCAGGTCTACTTACATGTGGTTACCACAAACCCTTGAAAGAGCATCCCAAGCCTGATTATGAGCGTACTGCTCAACCTATTGGATCTCCCAGGTCTAGTTACATGTGGTCATGGAAAAGCCTTGAAAGAGCATCCTAGGGCTAATTACAAGCGTACTGATCAACCTATTGGATCTCCTAGGTCTAGTCACATGCCATAGGACAAAGCCTCTAAAGAGCATCCCAGGACTGATTACGAGTGTACTGCTCAACCTATTGGATCTCCCAGGTCAAGTTACATGTCCTCCCAGAGCAATGCCTCAAAAGAGTATCCCAGGATCCTTTATGTGCCACAGCATGACCGACAAGATCTCCCAAGTCAACTGACATGCTCATCTGCACAACCTATCCATGGCCACAGAGTGTCAACCTGATACTCACCATACATCATCCTGATGTACATGATCATCTTGATCATCATCACTGCATCGTCCTAATCCATATCATCATACATGATCCAACTGATCATACAAAGCATCCACCTTATGCATATACATATACATGATCCAATTGATCATACAAAGCATCCAACTAATGCATATCAATATACATGATCCAATTGATCATACAAAGCATCCAACTGATGCATATACAAAGCAGGAACTGGAGCATCATCCTGATGCTCATCACACAACGCTTACATCCACAACCATGGAAGGATCCTCCTATCATCATGCTTGGAATGGCTCCGGCAAATGTGTCCCATCACTTCTTCCTCGAAGTGTCTTCAATCTGAAGAACACCAAGCCTCTCTTTGAAGTACTTAAACTTCACTCTAGCTAGTGGTTTCGTGAACACATCTGCAAGCTGCTCATCCATCGCAACATACAGGAGCTTCACTTCTCCTCTCTGCGCCATATCCTTGATATAGTGATATTTGATCTCAATGTGCTTCAACCTGTTGTGGAACACCAGGTTGTCAGACAACTTCACACAACTCTGGTTGTCACAGAATATACATGTAGCATCCAACGGGAGATCAAATAACTCCAACAGTATCTTCCTAAGCCATACTGCCTCACAACTAGCCGAACAAGCTGTGACATACTTTGCTTTGGTTGTACTCAGTGCTACGTAGCACTGCTTCCTGCTAAACCAAGAGATCACACCTGATCCCCTATTGAAGCAGCACCTCGAAGTTCTCTTCCTATCTGCAGCACTGCCAGCCCAATCTGAATCAACATAACCCTCCAGATTAAACGTTTGATTCGCATCATACTTGAGCCCATAATCAACTGTACCCCTCAGGTACCTCAAAATATGCTTTACAACAACTAGGTGAACACCTCTTGGATCCATCAGGAACTGGCTCAATGTGTTCACCGCAAAGAAAATATCCGGTCTTGTGTTCGTCAAGTACATCAAGGACCCAATCATCTGACGATACACCGTGAAATCAATCGGATCAGATGAAGCATCACACATAAGCTTGAGGTTCGATGCCATAGGTGTGGCCATGGACTTATAGTCCATCATACTGAACCACTTCATGATCACTACTTCATACTTCCCTTGTCTAAGGAAGATCCCATGTACACTCTGCCACACCTCCATACCTAGAAAGTAGTGCATCATCCCCAAGTCGTTCATCTCGAACTCGGCAACAAGCTTCCTCTTCGTGTCGGCAATGAATCTATCCTCACTTGTAACAAACAGGTCATCCACATACAAAAGTAGTATCACAGGATATCCTTCCTCAAACTTGTAGTAAAGGTTGGAATCCGCTTTACTTGAACTTTGTTGCCGGAACAAATGTTGTTGTCCTTCTTTTGTAGGTGATTGTACATGATCTTTCCTACAAGTCAAATTCAATTGCATGATTAGAAACTTCTCATAGTTTTTCAAAAAACACATTCTTATGCATAAAGACATATGTCATACAGTCATGCAATTATCTTAGCCAATGCTTCAATACAAAATTTATCCATATCCTGTAACTTTCTAGATGCCTTCCATCTCTACGAGAACATTGTTAAGAGTGTGCACACCTCCCAACATGTCAGCAATGAGGTTTCATTCTAGATAAGTAGCAATGGAATGTTGTACAGTACCATAGGTCACTTACCCATTACTTGCATATTAGTAGTATCTTGTTCATTAATGTAACTTTTTTAAAATGCACAATGTACATCCTAAATCTAGGAACATAAGTATGTACATGAATGAAAAACATCATTTAAGTAATAATAAATGATAATTCAAATACTTATCTTTGTTTAGTTGTAGGGTGGACTCCCTCTTGATCTTTGCTTCTTGGAGTGCTCCCTCTTGATCTTTACTTCCTTGCAGGAACTATTAGAGTGTGCTCCCTCTTGATCTTTGCTTCCTGGATTACCTGTCCTTGAACTTATATCCATCCTGGACCACTATGCATGCTTAAGTGTGCACTAGTCTCATGATAGTGTCATCCTCAAGATCTCATACATAATCATACATCCATGAGTATAATATCAATAATATCAAGACATTACGATCCTAAATAATCTCAACATGTATGGTCATGATCATTTCACACACAGGTAATTTGTCACAAGCATTAGTATTCAAGGTTTTAGGGAAGACTTCTTTTACTCATGCATATTCTTATTTGACCATAGGACTCTTCTGGTTAGTCATATCATCAATCAAAGTAAGAAACATAATATGCATAAACCCTTGATTACTTCTAACTTCAAGAATAATCATTATCATTCATACAAAAGTATAAGATCCTAATGCAAGGTAGGATTCAAACTTGATATAGGAAAAACATACCTGGTTATCATGTTTTCTAGTTATTTCAAACATACCCAAACAATGTCTTCATGTTCTCTTCAATGTCTTGTGCTTAGTAATCTGCATATCTCATAAGTTAACCATTGTAGAACCGAATTATACATACCTCATAAGTAGAGCTTCTATGTGATTCATGACTATGAATGAGTCTTTTGTCTTCATGTCACCATGGTCATATGTTCTTGATCTAGAACTTGATTTGTCTTACTTGATGTACCTTTCATGTTAGCGGACAACATCAACCTCATACAACACCACAGTGCATTAGTACAATCATAAGTGTCATAACCCTAGCCAATGAATGTCTTTTATCATTCACATGCATTCATACTTTTACTAGGGCAATAAGACAAGTCTAACATTCATCAAGATTGTACTAACCTCAATAATATGAAGACAAACATATCATAAACTTAATCATGAACATATTTCAAAACATACCTATATGAGTCATACCTGTCAAGATTGCTTGTAGTCTTCTTAGCCTTATCTCCCTCTGGAACTGGAACTTCTTCACTTATGCAGGTGTCCAATTCATTCTCTTCTAGGATTAACCCAATCCACTTTGATTTGTTGAAACTGGATCTGGAGCTAGATTAGGGTTTGTCAGCGAAACCCTAAAAATTCAAACTTTGAATTTCAAACTTCCGATTGGATGAAAAGATGTGCCTACCTGAGTTGATGAAGCTGGTATACTTCAATTTTGAAATCTCCAAAATTTGATCCCTCAAAATTGCCTTTGAAACTTCTGGATCTTCTGGACAGGATCCCGAACTAGGGTTTGATCAAGCCCGATCTTCTACCCAAACAAGAGGTTCGATATTGTGCTCTAGATTTCGATTTTTCTGGGGAGCATCCAGCCATGGTCACAGATTTAAAAAATTCCCACTTTTGCAGAAGCCCTAATTTTCCACCTTTTCGATCAAAATCTCGAGCTAGGGTTTGATCAAGCCCGACCTTCTACCCAACCAAAAATTTTGATCTAGGTCTCTAAATTTCGGTTTTGATGACGAGAATCCAGTCGTGGTCTCTCATTTCAAGAATTACAACTTTCTCTGAAAACCTAAATTCCCGTAGCGGTGATAAGCCAAGGATGAAGGTGCTCAGAATAAAATTTTGTTTTGACATAAATATGTACATGATTGTTTATGGTGTAACTCCGAAATTATGAATCCACGGGATCTGAAACTTCGGCCTATGGTATCTTGACCTGTCATCTTTCCAACCTCACAAGTGTGACCTCAATTGGATTCTCTAAGAGAGAGTTAGGCCAAGTTTTTCAACGTGACCTGTTTATGGGATAAAACAAGAGAGCGAACTTGTACGGCATGGCATGTGTCACTGGTTCAACTTCGACCTCTAAAACTTCCTCCTGTGAAAGTACAGTCCGTGCCCTACATGTCACATTTTACAAAATTTCATTTGGAGCTTCTTAGCCCAAGTTGCGACCTTTTTTCCCAGGTTACCTTTTTACGATTGAGACCTGGAAGAGACAAAAACCCTAGATTGTACAGTCATAAAATGGAAAGTACAGCGAATTAGATGGTGTGCTTCGGACACAAGGTACATCGGGATGTTATATAGGACTTGTAGAAGTTTTAGAACCCGAACCTTCTCCAAAATGGATTTATAGCGAAAGTTCCATGATGACTGGTTTTTGCTATATCAAGCCCTAGCTTCCAATTTGTCACAAGTGCAACAAGTCTCATAAATTCCGTACCATGCCTTCCTTCAGGATAACTCTGATACCATGTTATTTTTTCATCATTTAATTCAATAGATCTAGTATCCTAACTGAAAGAATAAAATGTACAACATATCAAGCATAAGAGACAAGAGACACAAAACATTTCACTGGGGAAAACCAAGAAGGTGAAAAACCCCGCAACTTCCTCAGAGATAGAATAAACATCAATACAAGGATCACAATGATCAAACCCAAGAGATAGATATCTTTAGCAGCATGCTCCTCCTCCACTTGTGCGCACTCCTCCTCTCTCTCTCACTAATGCGATGTGAGTGAATAATAGAATGTGTCAAATGAGAGAGTCACACTCTCTATTTACACTTTTACTTTCACTTGACCTTTACTCAACTAGGTCAGCCTCAACTAAACCACTTAACCTAATGCTGATAGGGCCGACCCCACTAGGGTGGTCTAATAACCCTTTGACCCACATGACTCATACAGGGCTGACCCCAGCAAGGTCGTCTAATAACCCATCAATTATAAGTGACGACACTTACAATATAACTTGCGACACTTGCAAGTACACATGATGACACTTCCAATCAGAGGAATAATACATCTCTGTTGGTAATACATAAAGGTACAAATGTAATACATAAAATATACAAGTGAATATCTTCCGAAGTTACATGTACATCAACACAACATAGCATGTAGTTCCTCTAACTGAATTTCATATACTGTTATTCAATTTCAACACATAAATTAAACTTGATTCACAAGCAAACATTCCCTTCAATATTTATCATTAGAAAATGACCAAATATATTTTAGAGTTCAATACTTATCTACAATATTTAAGAATTGGAGCAATTGACTACTTGTGAATCCCACTCCACCCATCCATAGGTAACTTCATTCTTAGTCTTTCAATGCAGATACCACCCTCTAGATGGAACCAAGAATTCAACAAGAGTACACTCATGTTTTCATTGGAATTTTAACTAGGCACTCACCCCACCCACACATCCAATAGGAATTAAATTCATATTCCTACTTTAACAAAACCTGGCTCCAACCAGTTCAATAACACAATGTAATTTCCTTCCGCAAATCAATTCCCATGGAACAAACATGGCCATTCCCTTCACAATCAATCCCTCATACTACCATGGTACAAGATCTAGAATTTCAATAAGGAAGTATTATACTATGCATGTGTTCAGTGGTTAATTTTGGGACACGGGTAAGACACCCAACCTCTACCAACTTATAAGCAGAAAAAATGGGATGTTTTTGTTGTGATAGGTTATAGTTTCCCTAGATCTGACAAATATTCTATATATATAACTATAAGGTTATTGTTGATGCACTTTGAAAGTACAAAGTGGAAGAGACTACAACAAATCCTAAACAAGGGAATGCCACAACAATAAAAAAATCTCAAAATACATTATCAAATCATTGGCTTAAATTTCACAGCATATTATCATCCATCATTCTTCCAATTTCACTATGTGTATGTGAATGATTTTTTTTATCCCTGAACATTGATTAGCATAGAAGAGGTTCTAAATTTCTTTAATTGGACATGGAGCATTATGATAATTCTTGGATGTAATCTCTGTATTATTTTTAGTGACTTTCACTTGAATCCCAAATCCATCCATCAAATCCAATAGTCTTTATAAGCCCAAGAATATTTTCAAATTGTTGGATAGCATTCTTCGTAGGCAAATGATATAACATACCATGAATATTTTTACGATCCTACTACCACTATAACAATGTAGCCATTGTCAAATTTACGATCAAATAATCTTGTTGTAATGTGCTCAATAAATGCACTAGGATCCATTGTAATTCAACAGAAAGAGAAGCATAAAATTTTTCATAAGCCAATGATGTTTTGTCCCACAATGTGAAAAAATTCAAAATAATGCCTCCAAACAATTATGCATGATCAATCTTCCTTCGTCTCTTAAATGATTCTGCTGAATCAATTAGGATTTGATAAGCTATTTCATCATCCATGGATTTTACAATTGAAAGAGGAGAAAGTGATGGTCCTACACATGCATATCACCTCATCAAAATTGAATTATTAAAATTACTCCTAACTAGATGCCAATGATCTCACTACTATGATGTGCACGATCGATTCCAACTTAGGGGGGTCCTAGTAGCACATTGTAATTAACTCGTCATCTCGGTGTTTCCACCCACATACTCCCTAAAAAATCTAGTCTATGCCCTAGTGCAATCCCTCTAGGATCGCCTCGACACTCCTCATACACTATGCTTTGCGGGTAGGGTTGAGTACATTGACCTTACAACATTGCCTCTGAAAATCGGCTAGGGGCATCAAAGCCACATCTACACAGACATATGAAGAGTCAACAGTACCATGATAATAATAAAAACTAGCTACCATCTATGCTAGTGTTGTAAACACATCTATAATTGTAATGCATCGTGCATACCATCGGGACACCAGGCATAGCCAAAAGGTCATGCTAGCTCTAGGTTGCCTCTGAACTCCATCCCTACATATGGGTGTTCCTTGATGACTATCAAGCATTGTAACTCTGTGAAGAATATTTGAGTGAGGATGTTTTCCATGATATTGCCTCCCCCTTCATCATCATCTTGCCCCATCGACGCATCCTGGGATCCATCAGCTGACCATCTTAGACTACAATGTGAGGTAGCAATGTGAACACCCTCTTGAGGAAGAGTGCACAAATGAAAGTTGCAAACCCTAAATCATCACCATGGCGACTACAATTGTTCAATTTTTTCCAAGCCATTGGTGACCTATATGCACTCACCCTATATGAAAAAGGCCTTGGCATCACGGTCCTAGACTTACTCAATGATCCTTTTTACTAGAAACAATGTCGATCTCATCAAGTTGTTCTCAATGAACTTGAGCAAGCCATGTCGTGCAAGGATATCTCACATTGGATGATCATTGCAAATGTCTTGATTGATGTTTTCAATATCCCTCTCTCTCCAGTTCACCCTCATCCTGCATTCCATTATTAGTAAAGGCTGAATCAGTAGTTAAATTAAAATTTAAGTGAGGTTGGAAACTTTGTCATGAAAAGTTGAAACCTAGCGTGCACCTACTCAAGAGGAATCAATGAACTGGGTCACTAGTTTTCTCCTACTAGGTGCGACCTTAAGTCAATATTCTTCCTCCAATAGTTGCAACCTAGTTACAAAACTATTGCGGGAAACCACGTGAACTAGGATATTGATTTCCCTTCAAAAGTTGTCATCCGGCCCTAAAACCATCAAGGGGATCATCAAGATCCTGATATTGGTTTCGACAGGGTGGGGCCCCTTTACGTGGGCGCCTTGGAATTATTCATGTAGATGTAGCATGTTCCGAGAACTTTCAGGGCACTGAACCACATTAAAAATAGCTACAAGAAATTATCTATTATATTAAATATACTCAAATATATATTATTTATAGTATAAAGATTAAAGTTAACTCATTTCTCTCTTCTTGTTTAGATCCCACACATTCAAAAATTGTTCCACAAATAAAGTTCATAACTACCATCTCTTCTGGAGAAACAAAGATGAATTAATTAATCTTTAAAATTTATATCTAAACCAGCATATATCCATGTTAAACCTGGATCTATTTTAAGCACAAAGAGGGATCCAATTTCTTGAAGTGTAATTTTTTTATCTTAATGTTTTTACACATTAAGAAAAAATTTACCCCTCATGAAATTGGATCCCTCTTGGTGCTTAAGAGATATGGGTTTAAGATGGGTATATGCTAATTTTTATTTTTATATTGTGATCCAACATGACAATTTTTAATTACATTTTATTTTTGATAATTTAACAAAACCAACAACTTACTAGTGTCTAAAGTAATAAAAATATATTGACAAACAAAAGTAAACAAACAGGCTTCCTATATGCCACATCCAAACTGAGAAACCTTTACAAGTGAATTGGTTTTCTATAACAACATTACATCAACCATTTTTAAATAACCAGCATAGATCTATCTTAAACACAGATCTATTAAGCACCGAGAGGGATCCAATTTCTTGAGGTGTATTTTGTTTTGTTTTATCTTAAATTTTTTACACGTTAAGAAAAAAATTACCCCTCGAAAAATTGGATCCCTCTCTTTTAATTTTTAATTACTTTTTTATTTTTTATATGACGTTACAACATCTCCCCTTCCGACCAAACTCAATGAATTAATTAACTTTTATAATTTTTATTTAAAATAGTTCGAGAAGTAAAGCTAAGATTTACCATCTCTTCCGGACAAACACAGATGAATTAATCAACGTTTATAATTTATAACGAAATTTGGCAAGAGTGCAACTTTCAAATTGTCCAAAATAATGAAGTTGCCTTTTCTATATGGCGAAAACGCTAAAATGGTTGGCTTGCTGGGCTTTCTATACTCAAAACGTGGTTCTCAAAGACACAACATTACATGAATTAGTTTTAAAATAATATAAATGGAGAGATACAGTACCTATCCAAAATATTAAACTTAATTTGTTTTATCGGGCTTAGTCTTTCTATTTTCGATAAATTGAACCCTAATGGTGTTGCGTCTCACCATTGCTTTCTAATTTCTGGTTATCGTCGAACTCGTTTTGTCCGAAAAGGTTCAGTGCGCAGATAAAGAGTGGCGGCCGCAGCGAGATATTTGTTATATTTTGTGACAGAGGAATATCTGGCAAAGGCTCCCAGAAGAGTTGCTGTTCATGATTTTAGCGAGGCTGCCCATTAGGGTTCTTGGCAAAATGAGGTCTGTCTCTAAACAGTGGAATTTTCTTCTGTCTTCGCGTGATGCCCTCAAAATAATTGGTCCAAATTGGTCGTTGCATTCCACCCTTGGTTCTAATTCAGATCTATCGCAACGGGATAAATAAAGATGATGTGGAATACTGGGTTATAGAAGGACTTGGTTCAGACATATACAAAGTTCCTTTGACCAATCACGTTGTTCTGGATACTTGCAAGAGCATCTTTTGTTGTCATACAAAATGGGACAAGTTGGATCTTTACATAGGCATTCCTGGTGCCATGAATTGGAGACAACTCCCTCGTCCTCCTATACCTCGTTTCTATTTCACTGGATTGGCGTTTCGGCCATTTCGGCCATTTTTATTTATGATTCAGAATCCAATGCGTGGACTGCAGTTTCCATGATGGTCCCCTACTATATTCTGCCTTGTGGAAAGGCTGTTTTTTCTAAAGGAAAGTTTTATTGGACGGCCTTAATTAATGAAGGCGCGCCCTCCCACACCCACATCGTAGCGTTCAATACTGCTGACGGACTCGGGACAGAAATCCGACTGCCCGAGGGATGCCAACTGATTTTTCGTGAAAAGTTTGGCGTATACGATGGGCAAGTAGTGTTAGTAGACGGGAAGGAAGTTGAATGTGTTCGCATGTGGAAGTTGAATGAAGCAGAAAAATTTGAAATATGGTTTGAGGTACGTGAGAGTACTTTGACAAAAGGCCTCTTTCGATCACCACCTTTAGTAGTGGTGAACAACAGCGACTTGATAATGGTAATTGATCGTCACGAAAATGACATTATCATTTGCAAGGTCGCAACGATTCGGAATGTGGCAACGAGCAGTTCAAGGATCTGGGTACCATCAATTTGGACAGTACACTTATCTCATCTCCCTTCAATCTATAAAATGCATAGATAATACTCCATCCCAAATTCTAAGATATAAACAGTTATAAGTATAAATTCTTCCATTAAATATAAATAATTTTTTCTTTTTATGAGAAAAATATTTCTTTTATATCAGATTTATTCCGAGTATTGTGATACATATTATAAGAAAATCTTAGCCACCTTTTCAATTGGATTTATGTTTTAAACCTTTTGAATTGGATTTATGTTTTGAATTTCCAAACGGGGTTGTAAGGGTTATATCATCTTTTGAATTGGATAAATATGTTTTGAGAATCCATGGTGTTGTAAGGGGCTTATATTCTGCATATTTACGCTCTATATGATAAATATTCTCAGCAACTTAATGTGAAGAATCAAGAATTAAAACAACCTAAAACAACTCAGTGCAGATTGCCCTTAATTACAAGTTGTGTAATGGTATGCATGACGTAGTTGTGTCAAGGCATGTATGTCAATCTATGTTGTGGGTTAAATTATAGATCAATCTTAAAAGAGGAATGAAATTTCTCAAAATAGTAATCTTTTATCAATATTTACACTTTTTTTTTCAGCGGAAAAATTATCTTTTTGCTATTCGGAAGGAATCAAGGAAAGTTTGAAATACAATAGGGCTCAACAAGAGCATCATGTCACTTACAAGAATTGAACTTGAGTGGGGAGGACAAAAAAATTTAATAACCCTTTATCAAAAGAGTTTCCTCAATATTTACAGTGATAAAAGAGTTTGCAAACACTTTATCAAATTTGTAACAAATTTCAGTTCTTCATTAAATGCTATGATATCTAGGAAGACATAGGTGCGTAACTTGCTTTCCGAAAGGAAATATGGAGCAGGACTTGCCTCGTGAACAGTCAGTCTATCTAGAAATATTGACCCACCTGTAGGGCCTATCCTACTAAAGGGTCTTATAATAGGGTCTTTAGAGCCGCATTCGTTAGGGTATTCTCTCTATTATATATGAGCTTATCCTTCCTGTTTGGTGAGGGTACTGGATGGATATATTTGTTATTTTATTGGACTCCTCCACAGGAATACTGCCTCCAGTATCTTATCAATTTATTGTTTCACTTGCTCTTTGTAATGTGGGTTCATCCGGTATGATCTTTTCTTAATATGTTGGGCTTCCCTCTTCAGCTCAATCTTCATTTCACTCACAGTTACACATTTCTCAGTTACGCCATATCTGCACAACTTCTTTGAACTTTCCATTGGGGGTGGGCTCCTCTGTTTTACATGCGTAAATGCTTTATTTTACAAATATCTTTTTAATATGTCGAATCTTTTAAATTATAAAATAAATTGAGAATATTTTATCATTCAGATTTCGTTCGCGTGCGGAAGTTGAATGAAGCAGGAAGATATGAAATATGGCGTGAGCTACGAGCGACTGCGGGCGTTCCAATATATTCTTTGGTGAATATCAGCAGCAATGGGTTGATGATGGTAATTGATTGGAAAAGGAATATGTCGATATTCAACTCGAAGGGGGAATTGGTAGTTCAGAACATGAGATTACCACGATATCGCATGTCTCAAGAAGAAACAATGGTAAATGGCTTTGTCTTCGAATTCGAATCCAAAGGTAATCTCAAATTTAGTTGTTAATGGTTATTTATCTCTGTTATTTGTTTTACAAGCTTAGTTGTAATTACATCTTGTTGTTTATGTCTCAACTATCTATCAAATAGTACATGATGAGAGTCTCAAAAAACAAAAAAAACAAAGAGCAAAGACTAACCGAGGCAAACCTTATCTCATAGATATTTAAGTAGCCATTCGCAACTCTACAACCGTCCAGGAATTCTTCCCAAAATAAGAAACCTTCATCACCAACGAAAGATTGTTTAGATAAGATATCAGCCTCCGAGTTATGCTGACGATATATATCATCAAAAGTGATATTTCTGAACATGCTCATCAAAGATTTGATCCGATCACACCAATGATTAAGCATTGCCACCTCGAGAGAATACTGCCCACCAGCCCATTTTATGGTAATTCGTGAGTCACCGAAAACTTGCAAATCAGCAATGCCAAAGATATTGACCACTTTAAGGATGCACCAAAGTGCTAAGAGTTCCGCTTTCATAGTTAAACCTCAGAGTGAAGAAATGTACTTCATTAATATAAATAACACCATCTGCTGCACATAAACCATCCTTCGATGCTCCGTCAAAGAAAGCAACAATTTTCTTTAAATTACACACTCTTTGGATCTTGTGAGTGGTAATTTCAGTACAATTCTCCTTCACCAAGTTAAGAACCAGTGCACAAGTTTTGTAAACATTTGGAACCACTTCTTCAAAAATAGCTAGGTTACAGGCCTTCAAGAAAGCCCAGGAAATTATAGCAGGGAGTTCTAGAAAATTTTTGCAATTCCTATTCCAATTCAGGAAACATTTTTCAAAAAGATCCACTTGCCATAATACATCAATCTTCAAATCCAAGAGGATCCTACTCCATATATTCCTAGAAAACGCACGGTCCACAAAAATATGACATATGGAATCTAAACCTGCCCGACAAAGAAAACAAATGCTTGGGCCAATCCATCCTCTGACTAAGAGATTACCCCATGTTTGAAGGAAGTATGATAAAGCTAGCCACATGAAACATTTGAATTTTAAGGACAATCACCACCTCCAAATCTTTCTATACCACCAGTGTTTAGGATAAATGCATTTAAGCTTGATAATGACATTGTATGTAGAATTGGCAGTAATTTTCCCCACAGAAGTATTACCATTCCAAAAGAGAGTGTCTTTACAACTTGAAAGATGACAACCCACACAATTGAGGCTATGTATATACCTATTCCACTCCATGGTTGAATTACCCATGAATCCCATATCAATTGCATTAAATCAGTATGACTTTGGATCAAAACTCCGCTGAGATTTTTGAATTTGGTTTAAAGAGTACATACCGCATACCTTGAGGTGCACAAGGATGTCATTTGACAAAGTAAATTTCTTTTCCAAACCCAGGATTGGGTCTGTACCCACAGAAATGGAGGTACCATCGCCAACCCTCCACACCAGATCCTTTTCCATCCAGCAAGTATTTAGCTTGACTCCAAGCCCAATGGCCTACCAATAACCATCATTGCGGGAGCCTCTTGTCTATCACTAATTGTTATGCATGCGACAGTACACTTGTCCCATCCTCCTTCAATCTAGGAAAAACATAAATAGTAATCCACCCCAAATTCTAGGATATAAACACCTATCGGTGTAGTTACCAACTCATAATATATTTTTAAGGAGTACTCTATTTATTATAAGTATTGGACTTTACGGTAGTTTTGGTCGAAATCCAGTAATTGTATTTTTTATTTTTAATCCAAATTTGGAAGTGTTTAAATTGTGTTTTTGACTTCATAAATAGATTCATCACCCTCAAATAAGACGGTAATCTATCGAAAAAGGTTAAAAACATAGAAATATTATGTATCCCTACTTGTTATCCATGCATAAGCCATATTTCTCTTTTTATAATAGTAAATTTTGAATTTTGAACAAGACCATGAAATCAATTTGGATAGTACACTTTCCCATCCTCCTTCAATCTAGGAAAACCATAAATAGTAATCCACCCCAAATTCTAAAATATAAACACCTATTGGTGTAATTACCAACTCATAATATATTTTTAAGGAGTAGAAATCTTTTTGCAAAATCAAAATTTGGAAGTGTTTAAATTGTGTGTTTGACTTCATAAATAAGATAGAGGGTGCTCGAACGAAGTTGGTTCCACTTTTTAGTGCCACTATAGAAATAAAAAACGCACCTCCGAAACGGAAATCCATAACACATATGCGTTATTGTGGCTAGGTTCGGACAAACCCAAGACGAAAACCGAGGCTAAGCTTAGTTAGCCCATATCGCATATGCGATAAATCAGACTTGCATTTTTTAATAGTTACAAATTGCAAGTGCGATATATCCCACTTGCATTATATTGCAAATGCGATATATCCCACTTGCATTATAACGAAACTGCGATTTGGATCATGTGGATCATCTTAAATTTTATTTTCTTTCACAATGATCATCTTAAATTTTATTTTGCAGTGGGCATGGTAATATCAGTGCTCTATCTAAACTTAGTAACCCACCTTTCTTCTACATCCATATGGCTCCTCAACTCATCCTACTCTCAGATCACTATAACTAGCCTTTTTGTAAGAGAGTCCCATCATGACAACTTTACATGGTCACCCTATGTTCCTCGATGATATGTGACTATAAAATTGGATTTATTAGTAAAATGTATAATGTTCTCTAGTTAAATTGTCCTTCCCCTCGTACCTCAGGAAAGTCCCTCCGGGTCGTTTATTAATAAAAGGGTTTCGTATAATAAATTAACTCTTTTATAATGCTTAGGAGGGGATTCTCATCGCAGGTAAGAAAATAATTATTCTATTATTACTCAAATTAAGATATGCCAGCTCTAGTCAGTAAGGAGCAGGTTATAAAATATAGAGTTAATTACTTATAAAGCAGGCTCTATTAGCAAGTATAAGCATTACCAATGTTGTATTCAGGAAGTAGTACTAAGCTACACGTCATATCAATAAATGGAAAGAGCTGAGCGGGAATCATGATCTATAATGGGATATGTACTCCCAATTCCTCTAATTCCTCTAGAAGGATTGAATCCCTCCATATCTCTTCCATATTTCAAAGTTGTAGTCGAACTAGGGTTCGATTCATATGGTCTTCTTATTTCACCATCATTTGTGTTTATTGTTTTTTTTCTCCGTTTGTTTGAATGATTAGAGTTTCGTTTATTGTACTAATTTTTTTGTCTCTATGCATATAATTTTACTTGCAAAGGTGTAGTTAGAGAGATTCAATTGATTTATGAGAGAGGGGACCATATACAAACTTTGTTTGTTCTCTAGATGTGAATACTAGAGATGATTTGAAACATTAATTTTCTTGTCTTATATCCATTTTTATTTGAGATGTTATCCTTCTGTATAAGGCACTGTGGATCTCTTCTACAACTAATGTCACATGTACAATTTGTGCACTAAATTGATTTCTTGTTTCGATATCTTCTCCTCGAATTTTTTTTCTTCCTTTGATGTCTTCTATCATACCCTTCTCCATATAACTCCCTCATTGCTTATCCAACCACACCATGTCACCCATCCATGCACCCACTATATCAACTAAAGTTATTAAAATGGAGGATAATATCTCTTATTATAGATCATAAAAATAAGCAACCCACTTCCTCTCTTCTACCATTACCTTTTCTCCCTTCAAAACTATTTGCCCCTATCCTACAAAAATATAAAATTTAACATTTGAAAAAAACTATTCTCTATCTTTATCTCATTACTCACGTGATCTCTTTATGAAAATATATTTGATGACTACAAATATGGTAATTCAATTACAAATAAACTCCATGGAGATAAAATAACACATTTTGGTAATGATGTTTTGTAATCAATACTTATAATGAGCATTACTAATTTATAATACACATGCTAAGGTATTTTGAGTTCTTTTCTTTGATGAAACTTTATTTTGATTAATTATGTATTCTACACAAGCATACGATAATTAACATGAAGGAGAAGAGCATTCATCGAATTACTCTATATCTAGTATAATTTTATATGAGGATGTTCATTGTTTGGTAAACCATTGGAAGATAAAAGGGGCTCCATAAATTTATATAATATAAATACCATTAATAGCAAAGGAGAAATTGTGACACAAAATCCTAGAGGGTTAGCTCAAGTGGTTGAGTGTTGTAATCGCAAGCAAAATAAATCCCTAGGTGGCTATGCAGGGCCTCACTTGATGTCCAGGCTCAAATGGTGCAAACATGATTATCACTCCCCTAAGGAAAGACATAGCTCGTGAAAATGTTATAATTATCACTCCCTAGTAGGCTTGCAAGGAGTGACAAAGTTGTAATTGTCCCTCCCTAGTCAAGGAGAAAGGGTTGAAAATACTTATACATTGGCAAAAATCAAGGTCTGAATGATGGGATTTCGACATGCTAATTAAGGATTTGTAGAATTCACTGTGCCCTTGTCTCCCTCGTCCTTGGTCCAATGAAATCCCCAATCATTTATTCATTCATATATAGAGGATTAATAGTCCAAGGAAATCCCCAATCATTTATTCGTTCATATAAAAAGGATTAATAGAGTTAAAAAACATAGCTATGATATATCGCAAGTGCGATATATCCTACTTTCGATATATCACACTCGCGATATATCGCAAGTGCGATTTGTAATGCAAAAAAAGAAATATATATAAAATAGAGTGATTGCGGCCTCATTTTCTTTCATATATATCTTAAACGATTAATAGAGTTACAAAACGCACTTGCGATATATCGCAGGTGCGATTTATAATGCAAAACAAAAAAACAAAAAAATTTAAAACAAAGTGGTCGCGTGGCCTCATTTTCATTCATATTGTATATTTAGTATTAATAGAGTTAAATAACGCACTTGCGATATATCGCAAGTGCGATTTGCAATGCAAAAAAAAAAAAAAAACACAGTGCCCGCGTCCTTGGTCCCAAATTCATATATATTTAGGATTAAAAAACTCAATTTCATTTATAAAGTTAAAAAACGCACTTGCGATATATCACATGTGTGATTTGTAATGCAAAAAATATATATATAAATCACAGTGCCCACAGCCTCATTTTCCCAATTTAAACAGTGAAGGACCGGCGATATCGGGAAGGCGAAAAAACGCACCTATCGATTTGCATTTGAGAGAAGGAGGAGGCAAGCCATTTCACAATTTGGATAAAATGGAAGGTGGGTGGCAAGAAATTTACTAGTTTGTTAATTCGTTTTGAATTTTTCGTTATTGTGTTTGTTAATTTAAACTAGTTTTTGTTTTTTTAAAACCAATTTAATAAAATTTGTTACATGTATTAAAAAACAAACAATGAAATTGATTAATTAAATTTTGAAATTGAATTGTTTTGTTCTTAACAGAGAGCAGAAACCCAGACACAAACCCAAACCCAAACCAAAATCAAGACACAAACCCAAACCCAATCCAAAATCCAGACACAAACCCACCAATGGAGGAGGAACACGACTGTAATTCTGATATTTTGGCTCGTTTGGGTTCACTGAGATGCCTTAGCTCACTCTTTAGGGGGGGGGGGCACTTAAGACAATCTTTAGCGGAGGCCTTATACTCCATAACAAATACAATTGCCAATGCCCAGGGATCACTGTACAACATTAGATCGTACAAAGATTCCTAGAGGAAATACTATTCCACTGGGTTGAGCTACAAAGATGTCAAAAAATTAAAACTAACCAATGACCAATTGTTTTCCTTATTCCGGGACCCTAACACTAGATTGGTTCCACCCACCAGTCAACCTAACATTTCCATAGACTGGTGCATGGAACCAAATATTAAATCCAATTGGATGGATCTCTGGTACATGGTCTTCGATGAAGAACCTCACGGGAATAGAGACATCCCGTTTTATTTCCTTAGGAAGTTGTATGCAGAATTTATCCTGGGGAAACATGTTAACTATTTTGACATTTTAGAGTTCCAGGTTGTAGGTCATGGGATGCCCCAAGATAGGGAAGGGGCTAGGACCGATCCTAACTGTGTGCGATGCCCTCCATGCACACCAAACCCCCCTGGGTTATATCCTCCAGCCGGTCCAAATCTTGATGATACACAGGAGTCCTTATTAGATTTGGCTGATACATTGCCTCGGCATGGGAGTGCCATCCAAGGCAACGTAGGCCAAGGGGTTGGTACTTTTGAGGCTGGCCCATCTGGGGTTGGACCATCTCACAGTCAGGATCCACCTTTTAGGTCCCCAGACCAAATCAGAGCTACACATCACACCGGTGACATCAAGTCTTAAGAGCATCAGGTTATTCCACACCCTTGCACGTGGTGTCGAAGCATATGCTATGGGCCTACTTCATAGTTTTGGGGCGATAGATTACTCCGATATTTAAGTAACATTCATTCTTTACATAGTATATAAATTTTGTTTTATATCACAGTTTTGAATTGTTTCGTAATTTATTTCTATTTAAATAATTATCTGACAATTTACGTGAACAAATATACAGCTGGTGTCCAATGCCACCCCAGATTCATGTAATCCGGCCGTTGATGCTGATGCCATTGATGCACCGGTCAATGCTGCATATGATTTTGGTGCTTCACCATTAGCTATAAGAACTTTATTTTTAATTTGTCATCGAGTAATTTACATATTTATAATTTAGATACTGCAACATTAAATACATCTTAAACTCGATACAATATGTTTTATGCAGGGTGGGCACGATGAGTTTGTGGAATCCCAAGTCAGTCCCTCCCATGTAGAGGAAGATTCGTAGACTCAGGTATTCTTTTTATTACATCCTTTTAATTATATGCTTTTAATGATTTGAAACATGTGGGCGCTCGCACGAAGTTGGTTCCACTTTTTATTGCCACTATAGAAATAAAAAACGCACCTCCGAAACGGAAATCCATAACGCATATGCGTTATTGTGGCTAGGTTCGAACAAACCCGAGACAAAAACCGAGGCTAAGATTAGTTAGCCCATATCGCATATGCGATAAATCGGACATGCATTTTTTAATAGTTACAAATCGCAAGTGCGATATATCCCACTTGCGTTTTAACGAAACTGCAATTTTGATAATGTGGATCATCTTAAATTTTATTTTCTTTCACAATGATCATCTTAAATTTTATTTTGTAGTGGGCATGGTAGTATCAATGCTCTATCTAAACTCAGTAACCCACCTTTCTTCTACATCCATATGGCTCCTCAACTCATCCTACTCTCTGATCACTATAACTAGCCTTTTTGTAAGAGAGTCCCATCATGACAACTTTACATGGTCACCCTATGTTCCTCGATGATATGTGACTATAAAATTGGATTTATTAGTAAAATGTATAATGTTCTCGAGTTAAATTGTCCTCCCCCCAGTACCTCAGAAAAGTCCCTCCGGGTCGTTTATTAATAAAAGGGTTTTGTATAATAAACTAACTCTTTTATAATGCTTAGGAGGGGATTCTCATCGCATGTAAGAAAATGATTCTATTATTACTCAGATTAAGATATGCCAGCTCTTGTCAGTAAGGATCAGGTTATAAAATATAGAGTTAATTACTTATAAAACAGGTTTTGTTAGCAAGTATAAGCATTACCAATGCTGTATTCAGAAAGTAGTACTAAGCTGCATGTCATATCAATAAATGGAAGAGTTGAGCGGGAATCATGATCTGTAATGGTATATGTACTCCCTATTCCTTTCATTCCTCTAGAATGATTGAATCCCTCTATATCTCTTCCATATTTCAAAGTTGTAGTCGAACTAGGGTTCGATTCATATGGTCTTCTTATTTCACCATCATTTTTATTTATTGTTTTTTTTTTCCGTTTGTTTGAATGATTAGAGTTTCATTTATTGTACTAATTTTTTTGTCTCTATGCATATAATTTTACTTGTAAAGGCGTAGTTAGAGAGATTCAATTGATTTATGAGAGAGGGGACCATATACAAACTTTGTTTGTTCTCTAGATGTGAATACTAGAGATGATCTGAAACATTAATTTTCTTGTCTTATATCCATTTTTATTTGAGATGTTATCCTTCTATATAAGGCATCGTGGATCTCTTCTACAACTAATGTCACATGTACAATTTGTGCACTAAATTGATTTCTTGTTTCGATATCTTCTCCTCTAATTTTTTTTCTTCCTTTGATGTCTTCTATCATACCCTTCTCCATATAACTCCCTCGTTGCTTATCCAACCACACCATGTCATCCATCCATGCACCCACTATATCAACTAAAGTTATTAAAATGGAGGCTAATATCTCTTATTATAGATCATAAAAATAAGCAACCCACTTTCTCTCTTCTACCATTACCTTTTCTCCCTTCAAACCTATTTTCCCCTATCCTACAAAGATATAAAATTAGACATTTGAAAAAAACTATTCTCTATCTTTATATCATTACTCACATGATCTCTTTATGAAAATATATTTGATGACTACAAATATGGTAATTCAATTACAAATAAACTCCATGGAGATAAAATAACACATTTTGGTAATGATGTTTTGCAATCAATACTTATAATGAGCATTACTAATTTATAATACACATCCTAAGGTATTTTGAGTTCTTTTCTTCGATGAAACTTTATTTTGATTAATTATGTATTCTACACCAGCATATGATAATTAACATGAAGGAGGAGAGCATTCCTCGAATTACTCTATATCTAGTATAATTTTATATGAGGAGTTTGATTGTTTGGTAAACCATTGGAAGATAAAAGGGGCTCCATAAATTTATATAATATAAATACCATTAATAGCAAAGGAGAAATTGTGACACAAAATCACAGAGGGTTAGCTCAAGTGGTTGAGTGTTGTAATCACAAGCAAAATAAATCCCTAGGTGGCTATGCAGGGCCTCACTTGATGTCCAGGCTCAAATGGTGCAAACATGATTATCGCTCCCCTAAGGCAAGACATAGCTCGTGAAAATGTTGTAATTATCACTCCCTAGTAGGCTTGCAAGGAGTGACAAAGCAGTAATTGTCCCTCCCTAGTCAAGGAGAAAGGAATGAAAATCCTTATACATTGGAAAAAATGAAGGTCCAAATGATGGGATTTCGACATGCTAATTAAGGATTTGTAGAATTCAATGTGCCCTTGTCTCCCTCGTCCTTGGCCAATGAAATCCCCAATCATTTATTCATTCATACATAGAGGATTAATAGTCCAAGGAAATCGCCAATCATTTATTCATTCATATAAAAAGGATTAATAGAGTTAAAAAACGTAGCTGTGATATATCGCAAGTGCAATATATCTTACTTTCGATATATCGCAAGTGCGATTTGCAATGCAAAAAAAAATAAAACACAGTGCCCGCGCCCTCGGTCCCAAATTCATATATATTTAGGATTTATAAACGCAATTTCATTTATAAAGTTAAAAAACGCACTTGCGATATATCGCATGTGCGATTTGTAATGCATATATATATATATATATATATATATAAATCACAGTGCCCGCAGCCTCATTTTCCCAATTTACACAGTGAAGGACCAGCGATATTGGCAAGGTGAAAAAGCTCACCTGTCGATTTGTATTTGAGAGAAGGAGGAGGCAAGCCATTTCATAATTCGACAAAAATGGAAGGTGGGTGGCAAGAAATTTACTAGTTTGTTATTTCGTTTTGAATTTTTCGATATTGTGTTTGTTAATTTAAACTAGTTTTTGTTTTTTTTTTTAAACCAATTTAATAAAATTTGTTACATGTATTAAAAAAAAAACAATGAAATTGATTAATTAAATTTTGAAATTGAACTGTTTTTTTCTTAACAGAGAGCAGAAAACCAAACACAAACCCAAACCCAAACCAAAATCAAGACACAAACCCAAACCCAAACCAAAATCTAGACACAAACCCACCAATGGAGGAGGAACACGACCGTAATTCTGAGATTTTGGCTCGTTTGGGTTCACTGAGATGCCTTAGCTCACTCTTTAGGCGGGGGGGCACTTAAGACAATCTTTAGCGGAGGCCTTAGACTCCATAACAAATACAATTTCCAATGCCCAGGGATCACTGTACAACATTAGCTCGTACAAACATTCCTAGAGGCAATACTATTCCACTGGGTTGAGCTACAAAGATGTCAAAAAATTAAAAATAACCAAAGACCAATTGTTTCCTTATTCCGGGACCTCAGCACCGGATTGGTTCCACCCACCAGTCGACCTCACATTTCCATAGACTGGTGTGTGGAACAAAATATTAAATCCAATTGGATGGATCGCTGGTACATGGTCTTCGATGAAGACCCTCACGGGAATAGAGATATCCCATTTTATTTTTCTTAGGAAGCTGTATGCAGAATTTATCCTAGGGAAACATGTTAACTATTTTGACATTTTAGAGTTCCATGGTGTGGTTCATGGGATGCCTCAAGATAGGGAAGGGGCTAGGACTGATCCTAACCGTGTGCGATGCCCTCCACGCACACCAAACCCCCCTCAGTTATATCCTCTAGCCGGTCCAGTTCTTGATGATAGGCAGGAGTCGTTATTAGATTTGGCTGATACATTGCTTCGGCATGGGACTGCCCTCCAAGGCAATGCAGGCCAAGGGGTTTGCACTTCCAAGGTTAGCCCATCTGGGGTTGGACCATCTCACAGTTAGGATCCACCTTTTAGGTCCGCAGACCAAATCAGAGCTACACATCGCATCGGTGACGCGGAGTCTTCAGAGCATCGGTTTATTCCACAACCTTGCACATCATGTCGAAGCATATGCTATGGGCCTGCTTCAGAGTTTCGGGGCGATGGATTACTCCGATATGTAAGTAACATTCATTCTTTACATAGTATATAAATTTTGTTTTATATCACAGTTTTCAATTGTTTAGTAATTTATTTCTATTTGAATAATTATCTGACAATTTACGTGAACAAATATACAGTTGGTGTCCAATGACACCCCATATTCATGTAATCTTGCCGTTGATGTTGATTCCATTGATGCAGTGGTCAATGCTGCATATGATTTTGGTGCTTCACCATTAGCTGTAAGAACTTTATTTTTAATTTGTCATCGAGTAATTTACATATTTATAATTTAGATACTGCAACATTAAATACGTCTTAAACTCGATACAATATGTTTTATGTAGGGTGGGCACGATGATTTTGTGGAATCCCAGGTCAGTCCCTCCCATGTAAAGGAAGATTCCCAGACTCAGGTATTCTTTTCATTACATGCTTTTAATTATATGCTTTTATTGATTTGAAACATGTATATGCGTTTAATTATTTAAAGGAATTTTCTAATTGTATCTGTATGTTTTGTTACGTAGCCTGGTTATGGTCAGGTTTTTTTTTTACCATCTAGTAGGGCCAATGTTTATTATTCCACCCATCGGTGACCCTCTTCCTCCCCCCCAAGTATGTGTACATGTCTCGCTTTCTTTGAAAACTCCATTTTCCGTCCATGTAGTATATATATGTAGTCTTGTTAGATCTTTGTATTTCCTGACATTGACATATATATGTTACATTATGTAAGCATCTAGTGATGCAATGGTGCTTGAAGAGAACCCAATCGATGTTGTTGGTGACCCACCTATTCGCCCCCCACAGGTACGTGTATGTGGAGCTCTTTCTTTGAAAAGGTCATTGTACGTCCATACATAGTACATATATATACAGTCTCATTTTCTTTGTATTTGATGACATTGGTCCATATGTTACTTTATGCAGGCATCTAGTGATGCAGTGGTGCTTGAAGAGCACCAAATCAACGTTGTTGGTGACCCACCTCTCCCCCCCCCAGGTATGTGTGTACATGTCTCTCTTTCTTTGAAAGGTCCTTGTACGTCCATACATATTATATACAGTCTCATTTTCTTTGTATTTGCTGACATTGGTCCATATGTTACTTTATGTAGGCATCTAGTGATGCAATTGTGCCTGAAGAGCACCCAACCGAGGTTGTTGGTGACCCACCTCTGCCCCCCCCAGGTATGTGTATGTATCGCGTTCTTTGAAAGATTCATTGTCCATCCATGTAGTATATATGTCTTGTTTTCTTTGTATTTGCTGACATTGACCTACAATGTTACTTTATGCAGGCATCTACTGAGCTAGTGGTGCCTGAAGAGCACCCAATTGGGGCCACTGATGACCCTGCACGCCCCCCCACCCAAGTACATGCAGTTTCAGTGCCGAGTTCTTACACACACATGGTCAGTAAAAATGTTATATTTTCTTGGAATTTGAACAAATGTACATCATGTGGTATTTATTTTTATAGCTTGGTAAACTAACTTGTAACAAATTTTGGTTTGTGTGCAGTCTCCGATATTGAGAATGCGTACACATGTGGATCATTGGGGAACGCCATCGAGCAACTGCAAAAGAAAAATAGACTTCTCATTAGCCACTGACATTGGCAGTGAAAAGGGGGATAAATAGAAATCATGTATAGGGGGGGTACATATAGAATCCATGTATAGGGGGAATACATACATGTACCGTTTTGTTTGTATGTACACACAAATGTACAGTATGATCCACAATTTTGTATTATGGCCATGTGGCATGCCATTTTTGAAAACATTATACATGTACATCTATAATATAAAGCAACGTTTAGGTTTACCTATATATGGTTGACTTGATATGGGATGGAGACATGTTTATTATATGCCTTGCAGATATATGCTTGAATATGTTTTTAGGTTTATGGATTTGTGTTTGTTGGATAAGAGTTGGCATTGCAAATAATGAATCTAATGTGTTCGGTATAGAAAGGAAGGCTCTAGATGCCTTACTGTATGATGATGTGAATGTTGTTTCTTATAGTGACAAGCCCAATCTAGAAGTTTAATTTCTAATGAACAAAGAATCATACTACAACTTGTTTATCTTTACAATCATACTACAACTAACCCATCCTTACTATTGATGATCCATTCCTAGTCCCACTCAACTCTATCACTCATTTTTACTCACAACTATTAAATCAAATACCAAGTAGCCACTCTAGTCCTTAGAAATGGAATCCAAAAGAACCTCATCTCTTAGACCTTTTTTAACCGTGCTTACAACTTCCTACTACCCCACAGGATTCACCTTATCAACTAGGTTGGGTCCAATAATATTATGGCGTATCACTTCACCTTATCAACAGGATACAACCATTGTCTTCTAATAAACAAATATATTATGGCATATCACTTCACATTTTCATTCAAATTTTTATTTGAGGCTTCTTGAGGAAATATTTAGAGCGGTCATCATCATTTGTATGGGTGTTGTTGTGCCTTGTCCTTTTCGCTCTCATGCTGGGAATATTGTTGCTGTCATAACAGTCATTTTGTAGACCCTAATTTTAGTTCTGATATATGCTATGTACTTGTGCTGTTCTCTTTAATAAAAGATTATAGTCTTCTACTTCATTTTCAGATTCTGATTGTATTGTGAAGAGGCAAGAATGCAATAAAAATACCAATTTATCTTTGAGTTTGGTATGGTCGGCTGGAATATGATTTTGTGGCACTATTATAACTACAATTGATTGTTGTTTCAAGCATATTCTTTTGTTTAATATTGTCTCTCATTAAGTCTTTCAATCTTCAAAGTGTTTTGACTCCATTTAGCCCAAGGATAGGCACTAATCTACTTGAATTCACCACAATAATAACCATTGTACATCATAACCTGTTGGACTGGTAAATCTGTTTGTTGAAGAAGATTATAAGGGTAATTTAGCAAGCATACATAGGGAAATCCATTTAGCAATCATACATAAAGAAATACATAGCTTTTCAATCTTCAAAGTGTTTCGACTCCATTTAGCCCAAGGACAGGCACTAGTCTACTTGAATTCATCACAAATAATATCCATTGTACATCATAACCTATTGGATTGCTAAATCTGTTTGTTGAAGATTATAAGGGTAATTTAGCAATCATACATAAAGAAATCCCCCTTGTGTTGGAGGAGAGCTGACTTAAAGTGAAGGGAAATCTTGCTAAGTTGACATTGGGTAGGGTTTCTAATAAGTTTCCCTAAGTTTCCATTCTTGCATGGACTTGGGTATTTATAATTACAGGCTTAGAAGGTAACAAAATGGCGTTGTTTCTGGGAATAAAGTCCCTTTCCCAAATTTGGTAGACATAGCTATAATGATGTGATAAGTTGGTATGAATGTATGAATGTATTATTTTAAGTTTTTCCCGAATTCTGGAACTTCATTGCTATGAATGTATTAATTATTATTATTTTTAGATTTCATATTACCATTTCATTTTCATGATTTGGGAGGAAATCAATATGGCATCATTCCTATAAAAGATGCATCATAGAGTATATGCCCCTTTAAATTTTTCAGGCATTGCTGGGTATCCAAATAAGGCCCCTCAAAAATGGACCAAACATGTTCAAAATTTTCATGGGGACATTCATTTTGTGGCACATCATGTTGCATCTTTTAAACATTAGATTTCTAAACTTAAAATAGAACATGAATATGGTATGATGAGATTGCTTTTGCATAGCTTAGAAGGAGATGTAGAGACTTGTTTAGAGATTTTGGTAAAGGAAAAACATCATCTTTTGCATGTTTGTTCCAAGCATTTTGCAAGGAATGGGATCCTAGCTATGAGAAAGAAGAAAGGGTTGAAGATCTAGTTGAATCTTTCCTAGATAAAGAGAAAATCATTTGATACCTAATGCTTGAATGTGAGAGAAAATCATTTGATACCTAATGCTTGACCATGTTTATAGTAAAATAATTTTATCCTATGGAATTTGGTTATCATTTTAGATAAAAATCAAAATTGGAACATCGTTTGGAAAAAAAACATCTAAAATTAGCCCATGGGTTAAACTTCACCCCTAAGGTTTTTCCTAGGGCATATATAGAACAAAAACACATTCCTTGTAATCATTGTCTTCCCCTAGTTCTATGTCTACAACCTCATGTTTCACATTTGCTTTAACCGCAGATAATCATGGATGGTCTACATAACCTACATCGTTGGAGGAAAGCGAGGATGTTTTATAGCTAAATTGATAGGAAATTATAAGGAACATGAACATACTCTACAATCCCATACACACTACTGGTATCCAACGGCATGCAATCCTGCCGCTCCATTTGTTATTTTGCTCCCGGACAGAAAGTCACCAAGTGTCCCTAAATGGCATTTTCATGCGACTTGCAACTCGGCATAACTCAGCAACCGGAGGTCGTATCGACAAACCATTAGTTCCATTGCTCTCCTGGCATGCGATTACCTCTAGGTAACCTCTCCTTCGTGTTTCCATGGCCCAATGACTTCATTGTGCATTCATTTCATAAACTAGGGTTTTGCTCAGTTTCCATCAATGCAATCTCGCATTGTTGGGTCAACTCCACAAAACATGTTGCAGCATTAAGAAAACACTATGTGTCTAGAGATCATAGGCTATCTTATTCTTGTACCAAGGTATAATCCAACAAGAATATGACTAAGCTACACTTACAAATTACAAACCAACTAGGGTTTCTTGAACTAGACACCGCATAATAAAACTAAGGTTCACAAATTGAGACATGGAACTAAAAAATAGGGTTTTATGAACTCTCACATGCATACATGACTAAGATGTAGAAACACATGTACATGAATTATATGCACATACATGAATCAAAATGCCATATACCTAGGCTATGCACATACATGAAACAAAATGCCATATAACTAGGCTATGCACATACATGAAACAAAATGAATAGGGTTGAACATGGATCACAAGTGGAATTACACATGCATGCATGACTAAGATGTAGAAACACATGTACATGAATTATATGCTCATACATGAAACAAAATGCCATATACCTAGGCTATGCACATACATGAAACAAAATGCCATATAACTAGGATATGCACATACATGAAACAAAATGAATAGGGGTGGACATGGATCACAAGTGGAATTTGACATGCATGCATGACTAAGACGTAGAAACACATGTACATGAATTATATGCACATACATGAAACAAAATGCCATATACCTAGGCTATGCACATACATGAACCAAAATGCCATATAACTAGGCTATGCACATACATAAAACAAAATGAATAGGGTTGAACATGGATCACAAGTGGAATTTCACATGCATGCATGACTAAGATGTAGAAACACATGTACATGAATTATATGCACATACATGAAACAAAATGGCATATACCTAGGCTATGCACATACATGAAACAAAATGCCATATACATGAATTTCACATGCATGCATGACTAAGATGTAGAAACAAAATGAGGTATTGAAAGACGTTAGAAGAGAACTATCATACTTGTTGATAATTGCTAGTTTTAAGGTTTATTGGTCGTATGTAAAAATTGGCATAAATATTCATAAACTTGACATACAAGAAAACTTTTGGCATATGAAGATGATGAAGATAAACTTGACTTGAGAGCATGTTATTTTCCGAATTGTATTTAGTGGTGTCTAAAGACACCGGTTGTTCTCGGCGCCTCCAATGTGCCATAAATAGTGTTTGTATCCTAGGCACAAGAAAAGCTAAACATTAGTACTCTCGTAAGAAAATAAGGAAAATGTGCAAACATTATTTATAGATAACTCACCTGATCACAGATGCACACCATTCGACTATAGATGAACCGTCTCAAAGGTGAGCACCTGTAAACTTCATCTCTTCCCTTCGAAGGGTAGTTTTTATGCATGCACCTACACCATCGTGCTCTCATTTTCCATGACCTGTTTCAAGTAGTTCCATGTATGTGGCACCTTGTATTTTATGTGCAACAAACACAACCATTGAAATACATGTGCATTCTTGAACTGTCCAGCACAACCATCTGACCAAATCAAATGACGATAAAATTATATATCCATAGCTATCACATGATCATAGAACAACTGAAAGCAATGCTGCATGTAATGGATGTAATGGGTCCGATCGGCAATGATGTAAAAGTGACTCTCTTTCAATATTACACATTTCTCTTCATTGCCATCTGGCCCATGTCGATAAGTTATATGGACCATTATGCTCATCTACTCTGAGTGATAGTATTGAGTTTGTATTTCATTTTGTGGTTGTAGGGTGTAATTTTCTGCAAAGTCAACCATTGATAGTTATGTTCCAAGAGAGAAGGTGTCCTGGCATATTCTAAATTGCTCATCTTTCCACCGTGCCATATCGACATGCTGAATGTACTGTTGGATCTTTCCACAGAACTCTGGAATAAAATCACATACTTGCACCTGGTGGAAAAAAATAAACAATGTTATAAAACAACATAAAAATATTTACATCAATATTAAAATATACATCAATATTTAAAACAATGTTATAAAACAACATATAAACAATGTACACTCAGTTAAATGAAAATTTTTCGTGTAGATTGTCACCTGTGAAGTCACCAATTTAATCTTCTTGCTTTCTTTCCCATCACGTAGCTGATATGTCTCATACTGAAAGTTCTGCTTCTAGACAATTGCATTACCAAATGCTTGATATTCACTCTCATGGATGCAATCGGACCATAAAGATAGCCCACCACAATTGTTGCAAGAACCCTCTACACATTGTTTTAAGTAATGTGTCTGCCCATCTTGCCTCGGACACATTATGCTATGGATGAAATCTCTAGATGACATTGGCAGTACTGTACTTGAGCATTCCTGCACATGGTTAGGGTGCAAAAAACGACGTATATGTGCAAATGTATGATAATATAGATCAAACTCTATGTGGTATATGCAAAAACAAGTGTTCTGGATTCTATTTATTCTAACATACCAAGGCTTGCATTTTTCAAAATATCTTTGCCCGAGCCTTAGCTTTACGTGGGCAACTTTAAACATCTCGAACAGCTGATTTTGTGTCATGTCAAGGTAAAGTTTAACATGCCCTTCATTGTCCATGGAACCCCTACAACGTTTTAACACATCCTTTGTGTTAGAAGAAGGCCTAGTGTTATCGTGCCAAAAAGTGTGCACTAGTCCCTTCACTGCTTCGACCAACTTCATGTCTTTGCGGGGAAACCTACCGCTAAATGCCCATAATGTATCCATTTGTCCCTCTACATCAAGTTTTTCTCTTCTTACTGAATATTTTTAAGAGTCTTTAGATGTAAAGGGACAATTTCTGATGTGCATTTAAGTAAACGACGTTGTCTTGTGGATCTAGATACGATTGATTCAGCCAATATGCGGCAAGCCACATTACAGTCTTTTGAACGAGTTTTTTTACCAATTGATGTGAATGCAGCAGCAAGAGATTTAACAATGTGATTACTTGATTCGGTATTCTTCAATGTTCTTATGCCTAACGTTTTTCTAACATTTGCCATACTTCTAGATTTAATCAAAGCTAAAAACAATGGACATTTACCGACTTCATATTTTGGTTCAAAATATTGTTTCATTATTTGAGAACAATGACGAATGATTGTGCGTTTAGCCACCTTACCTTCCATGGAAGTCAATTCGCTCTCGTCCACTTGTATGTGTTTAGGAGTTCTCTTTCATTTTGATGCGAGATTTCTTTTCGTTTGAAATGCTTGAGAGACGTTTACATCCACTGCAGGATGACAACTTCGATTAGGAGATTGAACCACCTGGCATGGTTGTTGCAGAGTATCGTCAAGAACATAATGATTGAGCTCTACAGAGGGTTGTCCGGTTAATAATGGAACAAAATTTTCATCTTGGTTATAACCAGCTGCATTAAAGTTGCAATATCTTCCTCAGCCTCTTCGCCAGGTATCTGTTCAACAGGAATGGGAAGTATTTGCTCATCCAATGAATGTTGACGATTTCTTGAATGTTCCCTCTTCTTTTCTTTCTTAATTTCAGCTTTTTCGGGTTTAAGCATCTTCCTCATTGACTTCCAAACTCTATTACGTTGATTCCCCATTGAAATCCACCAAAAAGTGTACAAAACCTATGGATCTGTGTAATAAATGATTAAATTGCGGGTTGAACAGTACGCTCTGCACGGGTTTTAGAAGAATTATGTCTTTTCCTGTACAGTAAAAATGGCCCACGGCATGCAACCCAAGATTATTTATTAAACAAATATTGCATATGCGATATAACGCATCTTCATTTTAACGCATATGCGTTATATCACATATGCGATATGAACTATATGCTTTTTACGCTTTTTATGCTTTTATGAACTATATGCATATGCTTTGTTAAAAACGTGATCACTAAATCGCATATGCGATATATGGCATATGCGATTTAGTGCATATCAACTATTGAAACCTCATTTAACCATGAACCATGAAAACATCATTTAATCACTAGAAGATTGGATTTATCCTTGGACCATGGTACAGTGTCTTTCGAACTATGTTTTGTCTGGAAATATTTGTAGTGGTTCCTATATGACCATGGTCAACGCCTCGAGAATAATCTTCAATACATAAAATAGTCTAATGGCACATATATCCCATATTAAGGCTAAATATCCCCTTTAAAGGGCATGTGTAGTGGTTTAAGACTTGTTTCTGTTACACTTTTGTCCCATTACCATGGTTAAGACCCTGAGACCCATCCTTAGTGCATAAAACCTCATAATGACACCCATATCCCACTAAATGCCAAATATTCCATCTATAGTGCATGTATGTTGATTTAGAGACTCATTGGACCATCTTTTCTTCCATGACTATGGTCAATGTCCAGTGGCCCATCCCTACCATCCAAAACCCTATAATGTCACCTTTATCCCATTATAATACAATTTATACTCCAAATATTCCATCCAGGCGATCTATGGAGTGACTCATGCCCCAACATTACATTTATTAAAAGCTAAAAGAGGTGTGGGGAGAATCAAAGGAGGGAGACGAAGTTGTAGAGGGAATCATGGGAGGGAGGGGGAGAGTCAGAGAGAGAGAGAGAGAGAATTATGGATGGAGGGACGGTTAGAGGGTTAGAGAGTGGGATAATAACAATGAGAGAGTAGGGATTTAGGGAAATGAATGATGGTCAAGGATGGTTACACCGAGGGATAGAGATGAGAGATTGTGTGTGTGTGTGTGTGAGAGAGAGAGAGAGAGAGAGGGAGAGATCATGGATATTAAGAAAAGGAGAGAAAGATGGAGAGATGAAGGAGGTATGAAGGCTTGAAGGTGGAGAGAGGAGGTAGGGGGAGAAAGTGAGGGATGGATTGAGTGATAGGATGGAACACATGGAGGGAGGGAGGGAGGGGGGAAGAGAGAAAGAGTTTTGGCGGGAGGGAGGGGCAATAAAGGAATTGTTTTAGAGGGTGTGTGGATGTGTGTGAGAGAGAAGGGGGTGGAGAAAGAGAGAAGGAATTATGGGGGGAGAGAGAAATGGGTGGAGAGAGGAGGTAGGGGGAGAAAGTGAGGTATGGAGTGAGTGAGAGGATCAATCATCAAGATTTCGAGTTAAATTATTTGTTGAAAACTTTCTAGTTAAATGATTTATTGTTTTTGAATCAATAGTGTAATGTGATTAAACTATTAAAGATCATATAGAAACAAATCACATTAAAATGTCATGTGTACACCCACATTTCATCCCAAATTCAAAATATTTGTTACAATACCAACCTTCCTAACATTTTAATTCATCAAAACTATGGTGATTTATGAATGTTTCTCTTAAAAGTTTCGAGCACAGAAATATAATTCTAAAGAAAACCAAGTGACTCCTTACCTTTTTAAAGGTTTGATAGATCAAAATTGGTCTCAATGGAAGTTAATAACAACCATAATCATGATCAACTCAAGTAGAGCATTATTAAGTTATATAATAAATTTGTCATTAAATAAAAAACCCTACTTGAAGTCATTTAACTACACTAATATAAAAGAAAGTTTGATTAACAAAATAAGTGCAAAGATATGTTGGTTCTCATCAATAACATCAATCAATAGATGCATAGTGAACTATAGGTCGAAGCCACAAACTTCAACTATCTTATTGTAGTAAGGTGAAGTTCTATACTAGGAGACTACACAATAGTCAAGATGGAATTCTTGAGATATATTTGAATCGATTTTTCTTCGGTGCATATTAAATCTCATACCTAGGATATGATACAAGGAAAATTATTAAAAGGACGAGGATGAAATCCCTAACCCTTGAAAATGGATTGAAAACCAAATTATACTCTCCACGATATCCCAATTACTTCATCAATAACAATCCACCATTTGGCTTCTTAGATGTCCCGTTCATTTTGATGTGAGTTTATACTTTATACCATACTCCCCATACTACCTAATATATCAAATATAACTTAGTTGAGAATAGAGATGTAGTGTTTCCGAACCCATTTGTCATGTTCAACAATGTTATATTAACCATGATGGGATGCTATCTTACATTTCAAAAGAATAATCTTTATGCCACTCTTTTATCTAATAATCTTTATTCTCTATTTACTCTTTTGTACTAAACCAAAACACATATCCGTTATATCGCATATGCGATATGAATCGCATATGCGATTAGAACAAGTCTAAATTGCATATCCGTTATAACGCATATGCATTAATTTAAAATTTAAAAACTGGGTGGGAACAAGGCTTGGGATGATGTTCGGAAATAGCTTCGGACTGCCGAACCTATTGGCTACAACAAAAAAACTAGGGCCATTGCCTGTATTTTTGAACTCTATCAATATGCTCAGTTTTAATGGCGTGTTTTGCTATAAAAAACTCAATATTTTTTTAAGAAAATATAGAATATTGTACAGTACAATCTGACGATTCTGAATATGTAATTTTTTCATAAAAATGTATGTTTTATTTATTTATTATTAATTTTCTAAATAACACACGTTAGTTTTCAAAAATACATACATCGATTCGTTTTTATATAACTCGTGATTGCCTTCACCATTTCCCAAGAAAACTATATGGTGCACTAGAGGAGACTGAGCTCTACAATCTCATATATAGAAATCAATGAGTTCATTAAATTTTTCCCCTAAAGTGTTTCCCCCACACATAACGTTTTAATTTCAAGTTTTTCTAACTTCAATAATTAATAATAATAATAATAAATTCATGAATTTTTTTGAAAAAAATAGTGTTGCACTAGACCCATATGTCCTTTATATGTCTGCAATATTTTATCCAAAATGGACATCATTTACCTCAATAAGTGCTGCACCCACACAAACATATATGTTATGATGTGTTGAAAATTTGAAAACCCAATTTAACGGAAACTAATTTTATAATCATTTACACAAATGTTTTATAGATAAATGTTATATATTATGAAAGTTGATTCAATTACCTATATTTTGTCTTTTTACTTCATCTTCAAATCCATTACGGAAGTACCCCTAATTGTCACCTAAATTGAGAGGTTCCAGGTTTTTTCAGTATTATGTGTCATCTAAAGTGTCTTTAAAGGAGTCCATCATTATGCATCATCCCATGTATATGCGTTTAATTATTTAAAGAAATTTTCTAATTGTATCTATATGCTTTGTTACGTAGCCTGGTTATGGTCAGGTTATTTTCACCGTCTAGTAGGGCCAATGTTTAGTATTCCACCCACCGATGACCCTCTTCCTCCCCCCCAGGTACGTGTACATGTCTCGCTTTCTTTGAAAAAGCCATTTTCCGTCCATGTAGTATATATATGTAGTCTTGTTAGATCTTTGTATTTGCCGACATTGACATATATATGTTACCTTATGTAGGCATCTATTGATGCAATGGTGCTTGAAGAGCACCCAGTCGATGTTGTTCGTGACCCACCTATCCCCCCCACTGCAGGTACGTGTATGTGGAGCTCTTTCTTTGAAAAGGTCATTGTACGTCCATACATAGTACATATATATATAGTCTCATTTTCTTTGTATTTGCTGACATTGGTCCATATGTTACTTTATGCAGGCATCTAGTGATGCAGTGGTGCTTGAAGAGCACCAAATCGACGTTGTTGGTGACCCACCTCTCCCCCCCCCAGGTACGTGTGTGCATGTCTCTCTTTCTTTGAAAAGGTCCTTGTACGTCCATACATATTATATACAGTCTCATTTTCTTTGTATTTGCTGACATTGGTCCATATGTTACTTTATGCAGGCATCTAGTGATGCAATGGTGCCTATAGAGCACCCAACTGAGGTTGTTGGTGACCCACCTCTGCTCCCCCCCAGGTACGTGTATGTCTTGCTTTCTTCGAAAGAGTCATTGTCCGTACATGTAGTATATATGTCTTGTTTTCTTTGTACTTGATGACATTGACATGTATGTTACTTTATGCAGGTATCTACTGAGCTAGTGGTTCCTGAAGAGCACCCAATTGGGGCCACTGATGACCCTGCATGCCCCCCCACCCAACTACATGCAGTTTCAGTGCCGAGGACTTACACACACATGGTAAGTAAAAATGTTATATTTGCTTGGAATTTGAACAAATGTACATCATGTGGTATTTATTTTTATAGCTTGGTAAACTAACTTTTAGCCTCCTGGTATGCAATTACCTCTAGGTAGCCTCCTCTCCGTGTTTCCATGGCCCAGTGTCTTCATTGTGCATTCATTTTGTAAACTAGGGTTTTGCTCAGTTTTCATCAATGCGATCTCGCATTGTTGGGTCAACTCTACAAAAAAATCAACCTTGACAGTGTTGGAAGCGGTCCCACATCGGCATTGCCCATACACACTACTAAGAGCCAACGATATGCAATCTTGTCGCTTCATTTGTTATTTTGCTCCCGGACCGAAAGTCACCAAGTGTCCCTGAACGACATTTTCATGCGACTTGCAACTCGACGTAAATCGGCAACCGGAGGTCGGATCGACGAACCATCGATTCCGTTGCTCTCCTGGCATGCGATTACCTCTAGGTAGCCTCTCCTCCATGTTTCCATGGCCCAGTGACCTCACTTTGCATTCATTTCGTAAACTAGGGTTTTGCTCAGTTTCCATCAATGCAATCTCGTATTGTTGGGTCAACTCCGCAAAACATGTTGTAGCATTAAGAAAACACTATGTGTCTAGAGATCACAAGCTATATTATTCTTGTACCAATGTATAATCCAAAAAGAATATGCCTAAGATACACTTACAAATTACAAACCAAATAGGGTTTCATGAACTAGACACCACATAATAAAACTAGGGTTCACAAGCTGAGACATGGAACTAAAAAATAGGGTTTTATGAACTCTCTAGGTTTAGATCATGTACCTAGGCTATGCACATACATGAAACAAAATGCCATATACCTAGGCTATGCACATACATGAAACAAAATGCCATATAACTAGGCTATGCACATACATGAAACAAAATGAATAGGGTTGAACATGGATCACAAGTGGAATTTCACATGCATGCATGACTAAGATGTAGAAACACATGTACATCATTTATATGCACATACATGAAACGAAATGCCATATACCTAGGCTATGCACATACATGAAACAAAATGCCATATACATGAATTTCACATGCATGCATGACTAAGATGTAGAAACAAAATGAGGTATTGAAAGAAGTTAGAAGAGAACTATCATACTTGTTGATAATTGCTAGTTTTAAGGTTTATTGGTCATATGTAAAAATTGGCATAAATATTCATAAACTTGACATACAAGAGAACTTTTGGCATATGAAGATGATGAAGATAAACTTGACTTGAGAGCATGTTATTTTCCGATTTGTATTTGTTGATGTATATTTAACTTCAGAATGTATTTCACATATATGTATATTGTATTCTTATAGAGATGGTATTATTCTTCTATACGGAAGTGTCGTCATTTATATTGTAAATGTCATAACTTATACTTGATGGGTTATTAGACCACCTTGTTGGGGCCGGCCCTGTATAAGTCATGTGGGTCAAAGGGTTATTAGACCACCCTATTGGGGGTCAGCCCAGTCAGCATTATGTTATGTGGTTAAGTTCGAGCCTACATGATTTATGTAAAAGGCAAGTCAAGTCAAGTATAAATAGAGTGCGGGAGGCACTCTATTTCATCACTCACTTCTCACTCATGCACTCAAGGAGGAGTGGTGCACTTATGGAGGAGGAGGATCTACTGCTAGGATATGTCTATCTCTTATGTTTGGGTTGTATCATTGCTCTATCTATCTCTAAGGAAGTTATTGGGGTTTTTCACCTTTATGGTTTTTCCCAAGTAAATCTTTGTGTCTCTTGTGTGCTTGCATTATTGTCTCCATGATTGATATGCTGTAGATATGCTGTACATGTTGTTCTCTTAGTTAAGATCCTAGATCAGATTGAAGTGAATTCTGAAAAATTTAACATGGTATCAGAGCTAGCCTGAAAGAAGGCATGATATGGCACTTGTTGCACTTACGATGCTAGGGCTTGATATAACAAAAACCAGTCATCGTAGCACGTTCGCTATAAATCCATTTTGGCGAAGTTTTCAGATCTGAAATATTTACAGGTCGAATATTAAATCCCCTTGTACCTTGTGTCCAAAGGAAAACCTCTGATTCGTTGTACTTTGTGATTTATGATTTGTACAATATAGGGTTTTGTCCTCTTCCAGATCTGAGTCAAAATCAGGTGACCTTGGGAAAAAGGTCATAACTTGGGATAGGAAGATCCAAATGCAATTTCATAAAAAGTGACAGGTAGTACACAGATTGTACTATCTCAGGAAAATGTTTTAGAGGCCGAAGTGGAACGCGTGACACATGGCACGCCTTACAATTTCGCTCTCCTGTATTATCCCATAAACAGGTCACGTTGCGACAATTGGCATAACTCTCTCTGAGAGAATCCAATTGAGGTCAGACCTATCAGGATGGAAAGATAATAGGTCGGGATATCTCAGGAAGTTTTTTCAGAGGCCGAAGTTGACACAGTGACACGTGGCATGCCGTACAAGTTTTCTCTCCTATATTATCCCATAAATAGGTCACGTTGCGACACTTGGCATAACTCTCTCTCAGAGAATTCAATTGAGGTCAGACCTATCAGGATGGAAAGATAACAAGTTGGGCTATCTCAAGAAACGTTTTCAGATCCTATGGATCAAAAAGTTCAGAGTTACACCAAAAACAATCAAGTACATATTTATGTCAAAACATAATTATTTTTGAGTACCTTCATTCATGGCTTCCAGAATTTAGGGCTTCGGAGAAAGTTGGAATTTCTGTAATCGGAGACCACGGCTGGATGCTACTCATCAAAATAGAAATTTAGAGACCAAGATCAGAATTTTTGGTTGGGAAGAAGTCCGGGCTTGATCAAACCCTAGTTCGGGACCTTGATCAGAAAAGTGGAAAATTAGGGCTTCTGTAAAAATGGGAATTTTTGAAATCTGTGACCACGGCTGGAAGCTCCTCAGAAAAATAGAATCTTAGAGCTTTGGATAAAACCTTTTGATTGAGAATAAGAGTGGGCTTCATCAAACCCCAGTTCAAGGTCATGTCCAGTGAATCCGGAAGTTTCAAAGGAAAAATTGAGGAGTGAAACTTTGCAGTTTTCAAATTCTGAATATACCAGCTTGATCGGTTCATCAAGGCGCATATTTCTATCCTTTCGAAAGTTTGAAATTCAAAGTTTGAATTTTTGGGGTTTCTCTGACAAACCCATATCCAGCTCCAGGTCCAGTTCTTGCAAATCAAGTGGATTGGGTTAATCCTAGAAGAAGATGGATTGGTCACCTGCATAAGTGAAGAAGTTCTTGTTTCAGAGGGAGATGAGGCTAAGGCCTTACATAAGAATATTACAAGCGATCTCAACAGGTATGACTCATCGAGGTATGTTTCGATATTTGTTTATGATTAAGTGTATGGTATGTTTGTCTTCATGTTATTACGGTTAGTACAATCTTGATTTTAGATTTGTCGTATCACCTTAACAAAATTATGAATGCATGATAGAAGATATTCATTGGTTAGGGTGTTGACACTTATGATTGTACTAATGCATTATGGTGTTGTATGAGGTTTATGTTGTCTGCTAACATAAAAGGTACACCAAGAAAGACAAATCATGTTCTACTTCAAGAACATATGATCATGGTGACATGAAGACAAGGATTCATCCATTGTCATGGATCACATAGAAGATCTACTTTCGAGGTATGTATAACTTGTTTCTACAATGGTTAACTTATGAGACATGCAGGTTACTAGCACAAGTCACTGAAGAGAACCAGAAGACATTATGCGGGTATATTAGACATAACTAGCTAGCATGCTAATCCAGGTATGTTTTTCCTATATCAAGCTAGAATCCTACCTTGTGTTAGGATCTTATACTATTGTGTTGTTGATAATGATTATTCATGAAGTCATAGGTTGAATAATCATAGTGGTATGCATATTATGTTTCGCACCATAATTGATGATATGACTAACCAGAAGAATCATGAAGGTATAGTTTTGAATAATCACGGGTTTTATGCATATTATATCTCTTCTCTTGATTGATGATTTAACTAACCAGAAGAGTCCTATGATTAAATAAGAATATGTATGAATAAAAGAAGACTTTGTTGAAACCTTGAATACTAATGTTTATTATCTGTGTTTAAATTGATCTTGACTATACATGCTTGAGATTATTGTGTCTTGATAATATTAAGATTATACTAATGAATTATGTATGAGACCTAGAGGATAACACAATGATGATACTAACAAGCATGCATAGGGATCGAGAATGTATATAAGTTCAAGGACAGGTAATCCAGGAAGCAAAGATCAAGAGGGAGCACACTACAGTAGTTTCTACAAGGATGCAGATATTCAGAGGGAGTTGACGACTTCTGACAATCCACATCAGAATGGAGCTGCAAAGATTCAGAGGGAGTCCACCCAACAAACAAACAAAGATAAGTATTTGAATTGTCATTAATTGCATATTTTATTGTTTAAATAATACTGTTCAGTAATGTATATACTGATGTTCCTAGAATTAGGTTGTGTATTATGCATATTAGAATAGTTGCATGGATGAACAGTATACTACTAATATGCATGGGTAAGTAGCCTATGGCACTGTACAACATTCCATTGCTACTTATCTAGAATGAAACCTCTTTGCTGACATGTTGGGAGTTGTGCACACTCTTAACAATGCTCTGGTAGAGATTGGAAGGCATCTAGAAAGTTATGGAATATGGATAAATGTTGTATTGAAGCATTGGCTAAGATAATTGCATGACTGTATGGCATATTTCTTTATGTGTACGAATTTGTTCTAAAATCTATGAGATGTTTTCTAATCATGCAATTTAACTTGTTGTGTAGGAAAGATTGTATGCCATCACCTACAAAAGAAGAACTACAACATTTGTTCAGCAACAAAATTATCTTTTGAAGATATTGAAGTTCCCAGGATATGGGAAGAATGCCATGATCCGTCGATCATGAAGAACGATGTTTGGGATGCGGTCCCAAGAGCTGAAGGGAAGTCTGTTGTGACTTCCATATGGATCTATCAGATCAAGCATGTTGCAGATGGCAGCATTGAGAAATATAAAAGTGATGAAATAGAAGATGCACCCGATGGATTTCAAGACAGCATGGTGTAGTCATATTTGTGTGCAGAACTTGGTATGGTAGGATAGATAGCTTTCTATCCAGTTTTGGGCTTTACCAAGAATAAAGCGGATTCCAACATTTTCTACAAAGTTGAGGAAGGCAATCCAGTGATACTACTTTTGTATGCGGATAACCTGTTTGGTATAGGTGAAGATAGATTGATTGCCGACACGCAGCGGAAGCTTGCTGCCGAGTTCAAGATGAAGAACTTGGGGATGATGCACTATTTGTTTTTGGCATGGAGGTGTGGCAGAGTGCAGATGGAATCTTTTTTGGACAAGGGAAGTATGCAGTAGAGATCCTGAAGAGGTTCGGGATGATGGATTGCAAGGCCATGGAAACACCTATGACATCGAATCTGAAGCTTCTTTGTGATGCTTCATCTGAGCTGGTTGATGTCTCTATGCATCATCAGATGATTGTGTCCTTGATGTACCTGACAAACACAAGACCAGATATTTGCTTTGCGGTGAACACATTGAGCCAATTCCTGACGGATCCAAGGAGTGTTCACCTGATTGATGTAAAGCATGTTCTGAGGTACCTGAAGGGTACAGTGGATTATGGGCTCAAGTATGATGCGAATCAAAAGTTAAACTTGCAGGGTTATGTTGATTCAGATTGGGCTGGAAATGATGCAAATAGGAAGAGCACATCTGGATGCTGCTTCAGTATGGGATCAGGTGTGATCTCTTGGTTTAGCAAGAAGCAGTCCTGCGTAGCACTGAGTACAGCTGAGGTAGAGTATGTTGCAGTCTGTTCAGCTAGTTGTGAGGCAGTATGGCTACAGAAGCTACTGTCTGAGTTATTTTATCTCCCGTTGGATGCTACTGGTATCTTCTGTGATAACCAGAGTTGTGTGAAGCTGTCCGAGAACCCATTGTTTCATGACAGGTCGAAACACATAGAGATCAAATATCACTATATCAGGGATATGGTGCAGAGAGGAGCTGTGAAGCTCCTGTATGTTGCGACGGATGAGCAGATTGCAGATGTGTTGACGAAGCCACTAGCCTCGGTGAAGTTCGAGTACTTCAAAGAGAGGCTTGGCGTTCTTCAGATCGAGGACACTTCGAGGAAGAAGTGATGGACACATTTACTGAAGCCATTCCAAGCATGATGGAAGGAGTATCCTTCACATGGCTGTGGATGTAAGCGTTGGATGATGAACATCAGGATGATGTTCTGGTTTCTGCTTTGTATGGTCAGTTGGATCATTTATATGTATATGTATGTACACATCATGTTGGATGTTGGATATGATTAGTTGGATCATTTATATGTATATGTATGTACGCATCATGTTGGATGCTGGATATGATCAGTTGGATCATTTATATGTATGTATGCATCATGTTGGATGCTCGGACCATGTATCTGTATATGTATCAGGTGGATACATTGTATGATCAGGTGGATCATGTATGGTGATATGTATCATGTAGTTGTATTTGTATCAGGTGGATACATTGTATGATCAGGTGGATCATGTATGATGATATGTATCAGGTAGATACTTGGTATGCATTAGGTAGATGCATTATATGATCAGGATGATCATGGATGACGAGCTTCAGGATGTTGCTCCAGATGACATGCAGTAGGATGTTGCAGTGATGATGATCAGGATGATCATGTGTACATCAGGATGATGTATGGTGAGTATCAGGTTGATACTCTATGGCCGTGGATCATGTTGTGCAGATGAGCATAAAATTCATTGCCCTAGGAGATTTCCAGATAGTCTTTCGAGGTTTTTCCTATGGCATGTAATTCGGTGCTTTGGGATATCTGGCAAATGCTCTTTCGAGGTTTTGCTCTGGGAGGACACATAATTCATTTCCCTGGGAGATCTGCAGATAGTATTACGAGGTTTTTCCTATGGCATGTAATTTGTTTCCCTGGGATATCTGGAAGATGCTCTTTCGAGGTTTTGTCCTATGGCATATAATTCATGTCCCTGGGAGATCCGATAGGTTGGGCTGTGTGCCCGTAATCAGTCCTGGGATGCTCTTGCGAGGTTTTTCCATGACCACATGTAATTCGTGCCCAGGGAGATCCTATAGGTAGAGTTGTGTGCTTGTAATAGCCTGGGATGCTCTTGCGAGGTTTTGTGGTGACCACATGTAATTCGTGCCCTGGGAGATCCTATAGGTAGAGCTGCATGCTCGTAACAGCCTGGGATGCTCTTGTGAGGTTTTTCGGTGAGGTCACATATAATATGGCCCTGGGAGATCCTATAGGTAGAGTCGTGTGCTCGTAACAGCCTGGGATGCTCTTTCGAGGTTTTGTGACACACATAATAAGTCCTGAGGATTCCACAGTATGGCCAGTGATGACGAAGACCTACAGGTGGTGGGCTTACATCCAATATGAAAAAGGACTGGCTTTGTATAATTTCCTATGACGAGTAGATTCAGAGATTGATTGAGATAGCAGCAGCAGTGACGATGATGATGACCCGATGACGATTATCCAGTGACGATGATCCAAAGAAGATGACTTGTGCTAGAAGACCTGTGTCAAGAAATACCTTCCTAGTTAAGAGGGAGTGTTGATGTATATGTAACTTCAAAATGTATTTCACATATATGTATATTGTATTCCTATAGAGATGGTATTATTCCTCTATACGGAAGTGTCATCATTTATATTGTAAATGTCGTAACTTATACTTGATGGGTTATTAGACCACCTTGTTGGGGTCGGCCCTGCATAAGTCATGTGGGTCAAAGGGTTATTAGACCACCCTATTGGGGGTCGGCCATGTGGGTCGAAGGGTTATTAGACCACCCTATTGGGGGTCGGCCCAGTCAGCATTATGTTATGTGGTTAAGTTCGAGCCTACATGATTTATGTAAAAGGCAAGTCAAGTCAAGTATAAATAGAGTGTGGGAGGCACTCTATTTCATCACTCACTTCTCACTCATGCACTCAAGGAGGAGTGGCGCACTTATGGAGGAGGAGGATCTGCTGCTAGGATATGTCTATCTCTTATGTTTGGGTTGTATCATTGCTCTATCTATCTCTGAGGAAGTTATTGGGGTTTTTCACCTTTATGGTTTTCCCCAAGTAAATCTTTGTGTCTCTTGTGTGCTTGCATTATTGTCTCCATGATTGATATGCTGTAGATATGCTGTACATGTTGTTCTCTCAGTTAAGATCATAGATCATATTGAAGTGAATTCTGAAAAATTTAACAGTATTTGGTGGTGTCTAAAGACACTAGTTGTTCTTGGTGCCTCCAATGTGCCATAAATAGTGTTTGTATCCTAGGCACATGAAAGGCTAAATAACTCAATAAGAAGATAAGGAAAATGTGCAAACAATATGTATAGATAACTCACCTGAGGTTGTAGGATCGTGTTTATAACTTGTCCAGTAAATTAAGGGTTAAATTTAATGCACCTGACAATCTAGCCACACTGGACAATCCAGTAACACTTGACAATGCGCTCACTTGAGTAGGCCATTTGGATCATATTTGCTGCCGATGGTGTCCATCAATCTCTCATGCTCTAAATGAGGTAGCAAGTACTGTACATGTGACTTTTTTTTTTTCGAAATTTTGCGCAGCTTGACGTTTATACCAACTACCAGGTTGGTGAAGTGGTATACAATAGCTCCTGGTTTATAATCCTAATATACATACCCACCCTTCCTTTTTTGTTGTGCTTCTAGTGTCAGGTACTCCCCTTTTATAACCATCAAGCCAGTTGGGTTTTCAATATTTTCATTATCTGTAACAGGTTCGAGAAGGGTTTGTTTCCCCTCTAAGCAATGTGCCAACCAATAATTAAAACCCCATTCATTATTTTTTGGGGCAACCACTGCATATATATGACTTGTGAAAGGAAATAAAAAAGGTTAAAAATACATAAATATTAAAAAAAGTCATGCATGTAACATAAATAAAATTTCTTTCAATGTAAGGGCTTGTAGTGATTTAGGTACTACTAATTTAATTTTTTGTACCTACTTGTATGAGATCCGACATGTGATCATAGACTATAGAAATATATGTCTGATCATCTTCCAAATGGTCTATTTCATTAACCCCCTTGAAATCAGTGCCAAGTGTCACTCGATCCCATGTATCAATTGTATCTGTATACTCACAATCATCCCATTCATCTATGCTACAGGAACTGCAAAAGCAAGCCTTCAATCTTGTCCAAATTTGTAGGGCCGAGTTGTCTGAGCTTCTAATTGAATGAAAACCTTGAGGTCCATGCACTATGTTCACCTGATGTGTTTGGGATCGGTCCACATCTGTCACCTCCCAGAATGTTCTCCGCACTAGGTGTTTCCTTGTTGCTTGTTCTCCCATCACAAGTGGACACCATTCGACTATAGATGAAGCGTCTCGAAGGTGAGCACACATAGACTTCATCTCTTCCCTTCGAAGGGCAGTTTTTATGCATGCACCAACACCATCGTGCTCTCCTTTGCCATGACCTGTTTCAAAGTAGTTCCATGTATGTGGCACCTTGTATTTTATGTGCAACAAACACAACCATTGAAATACACGTGAATTCTTGAACTGTCCAGCACAACCATCTGACCAAATCAAATGACGATAAAATGGTATATCCATAGCTATCACATGATCATAGAACAACTGAAAGCAATGTTGCACGTAATGGATGTCATGCGTCCGGTCGTCACTGATGTAAAAGTGACTCTCTTTCAATATCACACGTTTCTCTTCCTTGCTACCTGGCCCATGTCAATAAGTGATATGGACCATTATGCTCACCTGCTCTGAGTGATAGTATTGACTTTGTATTTCATTTTGTGGTTGTAGGGTGTAATTTTCCGCAAATTCAACCACTGATAGTATTGTTCCAAGAGGGAAGGTGTCCCGGCATATTCTAAATTGCTAATCTTGCCACCGTGCCATATCGACATGCTGAATGTACTGTTGGATCTTTCCACGGAACTCTGGAATAAAATCACATACTTGCACCTGGTGGAAAAAAATAAACAATGTTATAAAACAACATAAAAATATTTACATGAATATTAAAATATACATCAATATTTAAAACAATGTTATAAAACAACATATAAACAATGTGCACTCAGTTAAATGAACATTTTTCGTGTAGATTGTCACCCGTGAAGTCACCAATTTAATCTTCTTGCCTTCTTTCCCATCACGTAGCTGATATGTCTCATACTAAAAGTTCTACTTCTCGATAATTGCATTACAAAATGCTTGATATTCTCACTCATGAATGCAATCGTACCATAAAGATAGCCCACCACAATTGTTGCAAGAACCCTCTACACATTGTTTTAAGTAATGTGTCTGCCCATCTTGCCTCGGACACATTACGCTATGGATGAAATATCTAGATGACATTGGCAGTACTGTACTTGAGCATTCTTGCACATGGTTAGGGTGCAAAAAACGACGTATATGTGGAAATGTATGATAATATAGATCAAACTCTATGTGGTATCTACAACAACAAGTGTTCCGGATTCTATTTATTCTAACATAACAAGGCTTGCATTTTTCAAAAGATCTTTTCCCGAGCCTTAGCTCTACGTTGGAAAATTTAAACATCTCGAATAGTTGATTTTGTGTCATGTCAAGGTAATGTTTAACATGCCCTTCATTGTTCATTGAACCCCTACAGCATTTGAACACATCCTTTGTGTTAGAAGAAGGCCTAGTGTTATCGTGCCAAAACGTGTGCACTAGTCCCTTCACTGCTTTGACCAACTTCATGTCTTTGCGGGGCAACCTACCGCTAAATGCCCATAATGTATCTATTTGTCCCTCTACATCAAGTTTGTCTCTTCTTACTGAATATTTTTTAAGTGTCTTTGGATGTAAAGGGACAATTTCTGATGTGCATTTAAGAAAACGACATTGTCTTGTGGATCTAGATATAATTGATTCAACCAATATGCGGCGAGCCACATTACATTCTTTTGAACGATTTTTTTACCAATTGATGTGAATGCAGCAGCAAGAGATTTAACAATGTGATTACTCGATTCGGTATTCTTCAATGTTCGTACGCCTAACATTTTTCTAACATTTTCCATACTTCTAGATTTAATCAAAGCTAAAAACAATTGACATTTACCGGCTTCAAATTTTGGTTCAAAATATTGTTTCATTATTTGAGAACAATGAAGAATGATTGTGCATTTAGCCACCTTACCTTCCATGGAAGTCAATTCACTCTCGTCCACTTGTATGCATTTAGGAGTTCTCTTTCGTTTTGATGCGAGATTTCTTGTCGTTTGAAATGGTGGGGAGATGTTTACATCCACTGAAGGCTGACAACTTCGATTAGGAGATTGAACCACCTGGCATGGTTTTTGCAGAGTCTCGTCAGGAACATAATGATTGAGCTCTACAAAGGGTTGTCCGGTTAATAATGGAGCAAAATTTTCATCTTGGTTATAACCAACTTGCATTAAAGTTGCAATATCTTCCTCAACCTCTTCTCTAGGTATCTGTTCAGCGAGAATGGGAAGTATTTTCTCATCCAATGAATGCCGATGATTTCGTCAATGTTCCCTCTTCTTTTCTTTTTTAATTTCATCTTCTTCGGATGTAAGCATCTTCCTTGTTGACTTCCAAACTCTATTATATGGATTCCCCATTGAAATCCACCAAAAATTGTACAAAACCTATGGATCTGTGTAATAAATGATTAAATTGTAGGTTGAATAGTACGCTCTACACGGGTTTCAGAAGAATTATGTATTTTCCTGTACAGTAAAAATGGCCCACGACACGCAACCCAAGATTATTTATTAAACAAATATTGCATATGCGATATAATGCATCTGCATTTTAGTGCATAGGCATTATATCGCATATGCGATATGAACTATATCGTTTTTATGCTTTTTATGCTTTTTATGCTTTTGTGAACTATATGCATATGCTTTGTTAAAAACGTGATCACTAAATCGCATATGCGATTTAGTGCATATCAACTATTCAAACCTCATTTAACCATGAACCATGAAAACATCATTTAATCCCTAGAAAATTGGATTTATCCTTGGACCATGGTACAGTGTCTTCAGAACTATGTTTTGTCTGGAAATATTCGTAATGGTTCTTATATGACCATGGTCAACGCCTCGAGAACAATCTTCAATGCATAAAATAGTCTAATGGAACATATATTCCATATTAAGGCTAAATATCCCCTTTAAAGGGTATGTATAGTGGTTTAAGACTTGTTTCTATTACACTTTTGTCCCATTACCATGGTTAAGACCCTGAGACCCATCCTTAGTGCATAAAACCTCATAATGACACCCATATCCCACTAAAGGCCAAATATTCCATCTATAGTGCATGTGTGTTGATTTAGAGACTCATTGGACCATCTTTTCTTCCATGACTATGTTCAATGTCCAGATGCCCATCCCTACCATCCAAAACCCTATAATGTCACCCTTATCCCCTTATAATACAATTTAGACGCCAAAGATTCCATCCAAACGATCTATGGAGTGGCTCATGCCCCAACATTACATTTATTAAAAGCTAAAAGAGGTGTGGGGAGAGTCAAAGGAGGGAGAGGAAGTTGTAGAGGGAATCATGGGAGGGAGGGGGAGAGTCAGAGAGAGAGAGAGAGGGGGAGAGTCAGAGAGAGAGGGAGATAGAGAGAGGGAGAGAGAGAGAGAGAGAGAATTATGGATGGAGGGATGGTTAGAGGGTGAGAGAGTGGGATAATAAAAATGAGAGAGTAGGGATTTAGGGAAATGAAGGATGGTCAAGGATGGTTACACCGAGGTATAGAGATCCGAGATTGTGTGTGTGTGTGTGTGTAAGAGAGAGAGAGAGAGAGAGAGAGGGAGAGAGATCATGGATATTAAGGAAAGGAGAGAAAGATGGAGAGTTGAAGGAGGGATGAGGGATTGAAGGTGGAGAGAGGAGGTAGGGGAGAAATTGAGGGATGGAGTGAGTGATAGGATGGAACACATGGAGGGAGGGAGGGAGGAGGGAAGAGGGAAAGAGTTTTGGCGGGAGGGAGGGGCAACAAAGGAATTGTTTTAGAGGGTGTGTGGATGTGTGTGAGAGAGAAGGGGGTGGAGAAAGAGAGAAGGAATTATGAGGGGAGAGAGAAGGGGGTCGAGAGAGGAGGTAGGGGAAGAAAGTGAGGTATGGAGTGAGTGAGAGGTTCAATCATCAAGATTTCTAGTTAAATTATTTGTTGAAAAATTTCTAGTTAAATGATTTGTTGTTTTTTAATCACTAGTGTAATGTGATTAAACTATTAAAGATCATTTAGAAACAAATCACATTAAAATGTCATGTGTACACCCACATTTCATCCCAAATTGAAAATATTTGTTACAATACCAACCTTCCTAACATTTTAACTCATCAAAACTATGGTGATTTATGAATGTTTCTCTTAAAAGTTTCGAGCACATAAATATAATTCTAAAGAAAACCAAGTGACTCATTACCTTTTTAAAGGTTTGATAGATCAAAATTGGTCTCAATGGATGTTAATAGAAACCATAATCATCATCAACTCAAGTAGAGCATTATTAAGTTATATAATAAATTTGTCATTAAATAAAAAACCCTACTTGAAGTCATTTAACTACACTAATATCAAAGAAAGTTTGATTAACAAAATAAGTGCAAAGATATGTTGGTTCTCATCAATAACATCAATCAATAGATGCATAGTGAACTATAGGTCAAAGCCACAAACTTCAACTATCTTAGTGTAGTAAGGTGAAGTTATATACTAGGAGACTACACAATAGTGAAGATGGAATTCTCGAGATATATTTGAATCGATTTTTCTTCGGTGCATATTAAATCTCATAACTAGGATATGATACAAGGAAAATTATTAAAATGGCGAGGATGAAATCCCTAACCCTTGAAAATGGATTGAAAACCAAATTATACTCATCACGATATCCCAATTACTTCATGAATAACAATCCACCATTTGGCTTCTTAGGTGTCCCATTCACTTTTATGTGATTTTAAACTTTATACCATACTACCCCATACTACCTAATATATCAAATATAACTTAGTTGAAAATAGAGATGTATTGTTTCCGAACCCATTTGTCATGTTAAACAATGTTATATTAACCATGATGGGATGCTATCTTACATTTCAAAAGAATAATCTTTTATGCCACTCTTTTATCTAATAATCTTTATTCTCTATTTACTCTTTTGTACTAAACCAAAACGCATATCCGTTATATCGCATATGCGATTAGAACAAGTCTAAACCGCATATCCGTTATAACGCATATGCGTTAATTTAAAATTTAAAAACTGGGCGGAAACAAGGCTTGGGATGATGTTCAGAAATAGCTTCGGACTGCCGAACCTATTGTCTAGAACAAAAAAACCAGGGCCATTGCCTGTATTTTTGAACTCTATCAATATGCTCAGTTTCAATGGCATGTTTTGCTATGAAAAACTCAATATTTTTTTTATGAAAATATAGAATATTGTAGAGTACGATCTGACGATTCTGAATATGTATTTTTTTCATAATGTATGTTTTATTTATGTATTATTTATTTTCTAAATGATACACGTTAGTTTTCGAAAATACATACATCGATTCATTTTTATATAACTTTTGATTTCCTTCACCATTTCCCAAGAAAACTATATGATGCACTAGAGGAGACTGAGCTCTACAATCTCATATATAGAAATCAATGATTTCATTAAATTTTGCCCCTAAAGTGTTGCACCCGCACATAACGTTTTAATTTCAAGGTTTTCTAACTTCAATAATTAATAATAAAAAAAATAATTCATGAATTTTTTTGAAAAAATAGTGTTGCACTAGAACCATATGTCCTTTATATGTCTACAAGATTTTATCCAAAATGGACATCATTTACCTCAATAAGTGCTACACCCGCACAAACATATATGTTATTATGTGCTGAAAATTTGAAAACCCAATTTAACGGAAACTAATTTTATAATTATTTACAGAAATTTTTTATAGATAAATGTTATATATTATGAAAGCTGATTCAATTACCTATCTTTTGTCTTTTTACTTCATCTTCAAATCCATTACGGAAGTACCCCTAATTGTCACCTAAAGTCAGATGTTCCAGGTTTTTTCAGTATTATGTGGCATCTAAAGTGTCTTTGAAGGAGTCCATGATTGTGCATTAGCCCTAGAAAATGTTAAAAAAAATTTGAAAATCTAGAATATTTAGCCTAACCTATTTTTAATGTTTATATAAACTATGTAACCTACATAATCACTAGTCCAACTATAAACTTATTTTTATTATTTGGAAAAAACAAATTAAAATTATTTTTACATACGTGTTCCTTTACACAAGAATTAATTAATTTAATAATTTAATTTATAAATTAAAAATTAAAATAAAAAGAAATTTGAACAAAGGACTCAAAAATTATCATAAAATGAATGTAAAGAAAATAAAGAGTTTTTATCAAAGGACTTTGGAATATAGTGTTCTTAAGTAATCCTTGGATACTCATATTTTGTTTAAAGAATGCTATTAATATTGTGGAAACTTTATTTGAATAAAAATTGAAGAACATCTTTAAATAACATGGAGATTTCAAATTCATCCAATAAACTAATAATTGAAAAAGCATACACAGAAGTAATACAATTGACACTTGGTCACATTTGTTATACATGATTGTCATATTTTTTGGTATCCCTTTGAGTGGTATCTCTTTCTCTCTTATTAATATTCAAATAAATTGGTGGTAATACTTCTCCAAACAAAAGTGGCCCCATCCTATGTAACCAAGAAAAACAAAAACCCAGAAGGATCCACCCAATAACACCAAAGATATTCCAATAGGTCATGGCCATATATATATTTTGAAATAATATAATGTCTCTTATATATGTCTTCTATTTTTTATAATAAGAAAAAGATTAATTGCCATATATATATATATATATTTTGTTACATTAGTACAAATATTGTATCGCAAACATATGAGTTTCAAAGCAATATCATGTAAATGTCTAGAAAACCTTTAACCTTTAACATTTTTGTGCAGTATTAATGGGTTAATGTGAGTTTAAGATATTGTTTTTGTATTTATCATTTATCAAACATTTTAGATTTTGTGCAATGTGTGTCCATGTAAAGGGTCTTCGCACAATGTTGAGGGACTTTTTAGATGCAATTATAGATGTAAAAAACTTCCCCAAGTTTTTCAAAACCAAAAATATGTACTTGTTTAATTCATTTAGCAATGTGCAAGCTCGAGCCTGCCACAGTGAAGGCCACACAAGATAGGAAAAGGAAATGTGTATGCATTTTTGTCTAACTAAAATGCGTATGTCAGTTCTAAAACATATTATATTTCCCAAATCATCTCGCATTCATCATTTCCTACATTGCAGTGCAAATAATAGACTTTCGGGCATCCAATTGGTCAAATCACAAACATGATTAAGGAACATAGAAGCACCATCTTCCACCCAGCGCATCCATCTCCTCCATCATAGGTAATTTCATCAAAACCATTCCTTCTAAAATATCTAATTTCATTTATTTGTTTTCCCATAATTATTATAGATGGAAACATAAAAAGTAGGATCATAAAATAAAAAATAAAACCAAATAATTTATTTTTTTTAAATCCATGTTGGTTTATAAAAAAATAAAAAAATCATATATCAATCTTAAATACGGATCTATCAATCAATTGCACCTCAAGAAATTAGATCCCTTTCGGTGCATCCAGGTTTGAGATGGATCTATGCTGGTTTATATAATAATCCATGTATATTTCCTGTACGTTATTGTTTTAATATATATTTTTTTTGCTCCGATTTTAGCCAAGGCGTGGAAGGACAACGCAACTTACAACTGCCCAATTCTGGAGGAGACTCCGTCAACAACTGACTGAGCAGGTTTCTCTGTTGTCTCCTGTCTATGTTTTTGCCTCACTAGATATGCACAGTCTGCAGAATGTCGCTAAGGCCATGAACTCTTTGAATTTTCACTTGGTTATCCCCTCAGTAGACAGAGGTTTTTTGTACTGTAATATTTTGATTTCCATCAACTCTCTAGATAGACATGGATGGCACCTCTGAGCAAGACCATCGTGCACTGTAATCAATTTTGTACTTCTATTAAATTAATATAATCTGCAGCTTTTAAAAAAATATATATTTATTTTTTGAAATATTTAGCTTTAAAAATAGGTAAATGTTGAATACATCAATAATCATTTTTATATTTTTTGTATTTCCTTTACATTATTAAATCATTCTAAGTAGTTTCATTAAATATTTTTAATTTATAAATATTGTTATTTAATAAATTGATACATCTATAAAATAACATGTATGAATATGTACACATATGATCTTAATTTTTTTTCATAGTAAATTTTATATTTATATTATAAATATATGAAAGTGTCTCAAGACCCAAGAGACATAGCTCATGTAAATACAATTCACAAGAGAAATAACATGCCCAAGCCCAAATAAGGAACCACGGAAATTCTCTAGCACATCTAACAAAACATCACCCAAGTAAATATATAAGAAAATAGTATCCAAATTATAGATGGCCATAGACTAGCCTATCATAGTCACAACAAGCCCAGAAACGGGTACTACAACCCCTGGGAAAACCCAAGAGTAAAAAAATATAAAAGGTCTAATGCCAATGAGGACAAAAAATATAATAACAGATCTGCTCGATCCATGATAATTGTCGAAAATAAAGTGTCACGTCCCCTCCCATCATCCTGACCTACAGAGCGAACATGACCACAACATGGGGTGTCTAATTCTTCCCCAATGCCATATGAAGACATTTACAATTAAAAATAAAATTCCTATTTAAAATATACAGCAGAATTAAAACATAATAACACACATGCAGAAGGGAATGCATCATCCTACTCCTCCCAAGCAGAATAATCAAACAATCCTACAAGAATCAATCCCCTTCTCATGCTATGCATTAGCTTCATGCCAACTAACTTAAGATAATCATTTCACTCAAGTAACATGAATAATTAAACATTCATAACAGAGCATATACTAATAATAATTTAACCACATAGAACACTTATCTTTATGATGAAGCTGTCCAAACAACTGGCTATGTGAGAGCAACGTGCCACCCAACCATAGGTCCCTGTCCAACCTATATTCTTTTAGTTGAGAGATCACCCCCAAGCTGGGTTGTGTATCCACTAAGGAGGAACTAAATAGGCTCACTCACAACCATGGTTTCACACAAACAGTCATGCTAAGCAAACAAACAATTGGGTTTATCAAGCATGCAAGAGACAAAGGAGGAGGATGCTAATAAGCATCTCAAACTAAACTCAAACAATCATGGCACCCACAATACCTACCACACCCAAGACAAGGCAGGTCCCCGTTTCTGCTACACAGTCCCTTAGGTGCCCCTTCCCTCTAGTGCTATTCAGGGTGGGCATAGAAAGTTCCAAGATACTAAATCCTTGAGATTCTATCCTTCACTGGGTTTATCAAGCAGTTCCCACCTCTGTTCTCTCTTCTTCTCTATTATTCACACTTGTATTTTCTCAATTCCTATCACCAAATAACTCTGTCCCGTAATTGGATTTTCAGGCTATAAAATTAGGGTTTTCCTATTGATTTATGTGCATCTAACACTCTCAAAATTGACCCAAGGTTCAGGTCTATGGATCCCCCATTGGATTTCACTTTCCAGACAAGTTTCTGGGCATTTTTGGCACTTCAAAATGTGGCTTAATTCAGAGTTGCGATTTCTGGTTTTTCTCACTATTGGGCATGTGCAATAGTTGAAAATTGATGCTCGCATGTTCAACAATGGAATGGGAATGAGGAATAATGAGTTCCCATGAGGTAGAGTGACTGGTGGGTCAAGCAAATATAGCCCATACCTGCCATATGAATTTCTGGGCTACCCATGCTCCATTGAAGCCATGGCCTAATTTCTTCAACTACTTCCTTACAACAGAATTAAATGTCAGCAAGGAAAATCAAATGGGTTTCTCAAGATGAAATTTGGCAGGATATGGTTCAACCCCACAATCCCCCTCACCACTCCCTAGTGGATACACATGGCCCCCTCTTATTAGTTTCTTCCATATCCAGTTTTTGGTATTTATTGCAATATTAAAATTTACATCATTTTACAATGTTCCATGGCTTAATAGCACATGGATAACATAATATCTAATACTTTCCTTTCTAAATAAATTCCGAGCATACACTAGCGGGGGCCTTTTCCTTGAGCTCCACACTAGGAAAACATACATAGCATGTATACAATATTTACATTAAAAGCCAATATATCCCAAGGGTCAAAATGGGAGTATTACATAAAGAAAGTAAATCCAACACAAGTTTGAGACAAATAACAAAAAAATCCGACTAAGGATCGACATGAGATCAATAGGTAACCTCGGATCCAACAAAAATTCATATCCTGCAATACAGAGAATTAGAAACATAGGATCCAAATACGTAGAGTGGAGATGGACGATCAATAGAGAAGTTGATTACATGATGTAATAAATATACAAGTGGATCATCGCCTCAGACACCATGATATCCCCAGTGTAGGAATGACACCTTATATATCGTTCCCTTTCCAACAATGCCTCCTTCGATAAGCCATCCACTTCCATATTATATTCATGATAACAATGCTAAAAATACATATCCCTGAACTCAAAAATCAGTGTCCTGAACTTTTTCCAACCAAAAGCTCAGCTTATTTACTTGAATGGCAGATAAATTGTTAGCCCAATCAATTATGGTTTTTGAGTCCCAAACCAGTTGGAGGGATTCAATGTTTTTATATCTCACAACAAATAAAAGCATCCACATGGTCAATAGTTTCGGTGGAGAGTTGGTTCGAGAAAATATTATTTCAATATTAATAAGGCACCAACACCACCCTAACAAAAATGTGATTGTGAAGCTCCATCAAAATAAACTCTGGAAAATAACCTCTAGAAATAACCTCTGGAAATAACCTCATATAAAGTAATTTTCAAATTTTGGAAAATAAGATTAATATATTATAAATATTGGGGAATATAGAATATAAATAATTTATAGTATTAGGGGTATAAACAAGAATATTTAGTAAAAATATGCGATATCTAATAAAAATATGGTTTTGCAAATGAAAAAATGTATATTCTTTAATATTCAACTAATGCAAGCACTATGGCATAATTTTAGTGAATTATACTTTCTAGATTTAACTATTTAAATATTCAATAAACAAAATAAAATGGATTTTACTATATTTTTAATTTTCCGATTCATAAAATATAGAAATAAAGCTTCTTCAAATAAAGATTTAAATCATTAAAAATAGAATTTACTTCCAAAATTGAAAAAAAAATAACTCCACTTTTTATTCCCGTAAAATATTAAAATAGTCACAAATTATTTATAATAATCCAGTTATATTATAGAAATAAACCTTCTTCAAATAAAGATTTAAATCATTAAAATAGAATTTACTTCCAAAATTGAAAAAAAAAATAGCTCCACTTTTTATTCCCGTAAAATATTAAAATAGTTACACATTATTTATAATAATCCAGTTATATTAAAATAGTTACAAATTATTTATAATAATCCATTTATATTTCCTACACGTTATTGTTTTAATATTTATTTTTTATAAATAATAAGCTCTAAAAATAGGTAAAAGTTGAATACATCAATAGTCATTTTTAAATTTTTTGTATTCCCTTTACATTATTTTGATCATTCTAAGTAGTTTTTAAATATTTTTAATTTATAAATATTGTTATTTAATAAATTGATACTTATATAAAATAACATGTATGAATATGTACAAAGAAGATCTTAATTTTTTTTTCATAGTAAAAAGTTTATATTTATATTATAAATATATGAAAGTGTCTCAATACCCAAGAGAAACAACACAGGTAAATACAATTCACAAGAGAAACAACATGCCCAAGCCGAAGTAAGGAACCACATAAATTCTCTATTACATCTACCAAACAGACCACCCAAGAAAATAGATAAGAAAACAATATCCAAAGTATAGATGGCCATAGACCGGCCTATCATAGTCACAACAAACCCAAAAACAGGTACTACAACCCCTAGGAAACCCCAACAGCCACAAAATCTAAAAATTCTAATGCTTACGAGGACAAAAAATATAACAATAGACCTGGTCAATCCATGATAATTGTCAGAAATAAATAAAGTAAAGCCAAGACAATTTCGAGGACAAATAACAAACAAATCCCACTAGGGATCGACATAAGATCAACAAGTAACCTCGGATCCAACCAAACTCATGTCTTGCAATGTAGATAATTAGAAACATAGGATCCAAATACGTAGAGTGGAGATGGACGATAAACAAAGAAGTTGATACAAGATGTAAAAATCTACAAGTGGATGATCTACTCAGACACCATGATATCCCCGGTGTAGGAATGACATCTTATATATCCTTCCCTTTCCAACAATGCCTCCTTCGATAAGCCATCCAATTCTTGATTATATTCATGATAACAATGCCGAATAGAAATATCCCTGAACTCAAAAATCAGTGTCCTGAACTTTGCCAAACCGAAAGCTCAACTTATTTACCTGAATGACACATAAATTGTTAGCCTAACCAATTATGTTTTTGAGTCCCCAACCACTAGGAGGGGATTCAATGTTTTTGTCTCACAACAAATAGAAGCATCCACATGGCCAATAAATTTCGATTGAGAGTTAGTTCATGCCCCACAGTTTCCAGCTCAATCTACAACTAAAAGATTGTTTCAATATTACTAAGGCACCAACACCACCCTAATAAAAATGTGATTGTGAAGCTCCATTGAAATAACCTCTTACCCACTCGTATGGAAAAATATGGAGGAACCATTCGGTGAACTAATAACCGATATTTAGTCTTGATGGTCTTACGAAACTCCCTGTAAGTTTCCCTAACACGACAACCAACCAATGTTGTCGACTAACTCTTGCCATCAAAAATACTATCATTGCAGGATTTCCACAACCCCCAATAAATGAAACTAGGGAGCTCTCCCTAGGGGGGAATAAATTTTCAACCAAGTATAATAATAGGTCGGTAAATATGTCCCAAATCAATGACTAGCAAGATTAAAATTACAAATGACACAATTCCACTCTTCACAAGAGAAGGATCATAAATAAAAAGATGATCCACATATTCACCTCACAACCACACAAAGTGCAAACAATTTGACCTATAATAGGTCGGGAAATATGTCCCTGAACCAATGACCAACAATATTAGAATTACAAATGACACAATTCCACGCTTCACAAGAGAAGGAGCATAAAATAAAAAGATGTTCCACATATTTCCCCTCACATCCACACCAAACTGCAACAATTTGGTCCCATAATACCCTTCTTCCACAAGTTATCCCAAATTAGAATGAGGTTTTCCCATATCCAATTGGAAATAAATAGATTAATTTTGAGAGGAGTCGGTCAATTTCGGCATTGATAATACCTCCAGTGATAAATGAAGAGAGATCAACTAACTAGGAATCATATGCCAGTATTCACCAAAATCATGCCATTTTTGGTATTCCAAGACTAGCATAACTCATCCTCCCCATCGGCAAGAGTAATGCAAGCCCTTTGAAGGCCCCTAGTATATTCTAGCCATTCTATTCCAAGGGAACCCAAGTAGGCCCAATTGTTCACCAATAAAGACAATAGGTACCAATAATAGACACATACCTAGGGCAATAAACTGATCCAAAGTAGACACACCAATAACCCTAAGCACCAATAAGATATCCTCTGATAGATTGTAATTTGAAGGGAAACCAATAATAGGGCCAACCCCCACCCTGATCGAGGCATCATTTCCAAGCCTCTATGCCAACTAATTACCAAGTATATGAAAAGAGTATAGAAGACAACTACACATGTTTTTATATCCCCTTGACCGATTTGTAAGCCATCCTAGTCCATTGAATAATACAAATATTTTTAAAATATTTACCAGCTATAACACTGCTCTAGAGATTATCATTAAAAAGAGCCCACCACAGACTCTTAGCAGTCGAAGCCTGGGAAAAAAAAAAGGAAATTTTTTAACCCCCACTTACCCAAATGCTTAAGCCTAGATAAAGAGCCCAATTGACCAAATGATATTTGGATTTAACAGTCGACCCAGACCAAAGAAATTTAAAAAATCTACCACTGATACCCAGTAAAATGGACTTCAGAATCTTGCATAATGAAAACCAATAAACCAAATGATTTACAGGACCGATTTCACGAGAGTTAATTTCCCCCTAGAGATAGACACTGCACACACCAATGATTTATCCTTTTGTCGAATCTCTTCAATAACCACTGCCAATATCCTACAAAGGAGTTGTAACACATATTTCATTAAATTCGGAATTAAACAGTGGATCTAGAATTCCAAAATAATTAAAAAAACTCAATTTTAGTGATGTCCTTGTAATAAAATTTTTCCAATTTTAATGAAATGTGTGTTTTGTTAGGTTTAATGAAAAAACCCAAATACTTTGTCCCCATTATTCAAGGGGGGGACACCCGAAAAGGAAGTTCTTGCCGAATATGATGTAGAATCTCATAATCCAAATCATGTTCTAGGAAAACAGCCTTAGACTCACTAATAATCAAACCACTCACTTGACATAAAGTGTCCAAGATGTACTTGTATATCAACAATTCTTACACCTTTACAGACACAAAAAGCATAACATCATCCGTAAATAAAAAAGTGAGTGATCCGTACAAGAGCTGAAATCTTAATCCCATAAATATGTCCTATCTACTTATGATCTTCAATCTACCTACTCATCCCCTCAATAATTAATAGAAAGAGTAAAGGGGTTAAGGGGAATCCCTAACAATGCCTCTAGACCCCTTAAGAAATTTAGTGATCCCACCATTGAAAATAACATCACAATTAGCAATGAACCTTCTGAACTTATGCGGCAAGATCAAGAGAGGAATGATACAGAAGCAGTAAGAAAACCCTATGCGCTCCTTGCTCCCGTTAATTCCCTTTCCGACGGTTGGAAAAAGGAAGATGTGTATCGGACTTAGAGGGTTGATCTACAATCGACAACCAGTGTTCTCGAATGGCTCCACTCGAAGGGGAAGGATCCCCCTCCACATATTTGGATTGCCTGGGTAGTTCACAAATACCAACTGCACACCAACAAGATCAGGGTATCGCAATTGATAAAACAATGGAGACTATTAGAAAAAAGACTTGGGAGGGATGTTTACCCTATTTTGCTGAAAACCCACCTCCGCAGATCACATCTGAAAAACTGTGAGACCAAGTCTAGCAATGGAAGGAGAAACCCCTCATTGGGAAATTCATTGGAATCCGGCCCAAGGATAAATATATGATCCGATAAGACCACCTGGAACCCCAAAGGACATTATGATCTGCACCTGGGAGCAAAATGGTTTTTCACCATTGTCTTTTTCAACCAGGAAGATGAAGATTGCTTTCTAATGGGGGGACCATATTTTTTTTACTCTACAGGTTTATTCCTTCTCCCTTCGAAAGAGAGGTTTAATCCTGATACAGAGGATTTGAGTATTTCCCCTGTCTAGATCTGACTTTACTCGCTCCCCTGCAAGTACTCAGAACATAGAATTATGGAGGCCATTGGGAATACCCTTGGGAAGTTTTTGAAAGTTTCAAAGAAGACAAGGATTCAAAGATACACTACTAATGCTCGAATCTGTGTCTATATGAACCTTTCCAAAGATCTCCCAGAGGTAATCAATTTGACTTGGGAAGATGAAGAATGGGTCCAACCTCTTGATTATGAACAACTCCCATTCTGATGCTGGTAGTGCCATGAGTATGGGCATTTGAGCAGAGATTTCCTTACCCTTACATCCACTGTGACCTCGACGTTAGAGAAAAAATAAAAGGAAAGGATAGCAAGGGTTTTACTTAGGTTCAGAACCGCAAGAAACAAAACAGAAAGATACCACACCCACCTCAAGAAAAGCAGAACACAGATAAGAGGAATTGGAACGGGAATAGGTTTGCGACCCTGAGTAACATGGAGATCAAGGAGGAAGATCCTAAAAAGGATAAAAATCCTTGTGAGGATGGAAACCAATCCACAATCAGGATTGAAAATGTGCAGATGGAGGAGGTAGCGGAAGCCAAGGAGGAATAAAAAATGGAGGAGATATAGGATATGGATCTAGGAGATTTGGATCTGGATCAGATAGAGAAGGAATGCAGTAAAAAAGGGCAAGGATATAATTTAGAAGGAAGCTAGAACTTCTACAGCAGGCTATCCTTAAAACCAAAGCCTCCCCACACCTGGGTATTGATAAAGATCCAATGAAGGGAAGCAAAGGAAAACAACCCAAGGAAGCGGAGAAACAGGGGCGAAAGAAGAATCAGTAGAGAATTACAGAGATTAGGACCGGGATGGTTGAATCAGGTCAATACCCGATGATAAGGGAAACCTTCTTAGAAGTAAAAAAGATTATCTAATGAAGATAATAACCTAGAATATCCGCAGGGTAAACAATCCAAGAAAAATGAAGACCCTATGGAATAAAATAAGGAAAAGCCAGAGGCATTATTTCTGCAAGAAACCAATTGCAGATCAGATACTATGCAGGTGTTAGGAGGAAACAATTGGTGGGGAATTCAGGTGACAACTATTAATGCTTGGGGATCAGCGGGAGGAATTGCTATCGTATGGAACCCTGCGACAATTTCTCTCAACAACTTCTGAGCAACTAGGTTCTCTATTAGTGCCTACTTCAAGTTTTATAATTCTGGGGAAACCAACCAACCAACCAACCAATGAAACACGTTCCCCCCACCTTGAAATTCCAGTTAGAAAGTAGATGTCTTCCAGTTCCAAAGTGAGAATTTGAACCCCAACTTGAAATTGGATATAATTAGGGTCCCACATCCTCGCTACCTATTCCAACAATGGGACCTGGACTCTCATTCCTAGATTCAAAAATAATTTTGATAACCCACACTCCTGGATGGCAAATATTGTGTTTGAATCATTAGCAGCTTGCATATCCTCCATCATGCTACCTTTTTTCTCCACTCCAACTTTTTGATGGCTAAAACCTGCATTAAAACCATAAAATAGTATATTAGAACACACATATATATATGAAAAATCCCAAGAAAAATGGCTCATTTTTATTTTTTTGGGGTCGCTTTATGTGTGTCACACCCCGCTTTTGTACACAGTGTGAAAATGACGCAGTTCACCTTTTTAGGAACTGGGACACTTGTTGTTGTAGTCCTTGAAAAGGGAAACTACAACACTTTGTGTTTGTTTTTACCCTAGAAAAATGCTCCAAAAAACAACCTAAACTAGCATGAAAATAGGAATTTCGAACATAAAAATGAAGGGGAGTTAGAGATAGTTTACTTGGAGCTAATGTAATTGAAGATCATTTCCTTATGTGTCTGGAATATCCACTACAAAAATCAACCAAAATGGGTTTTTTTCTCTTGGAAAAAGGCTAAAACACAACGGTAAAAATACATTACTTTCACCCATTTTTATTAACTCGAAATATAATATTTTATTATTTTATTTCATTCTTTTTATTCTTTTAGCCATTTTTGTGAAAATCTCATTAATATTTTGATTTAAATATGTTTTTTAACTTCAATTGTGTATATCACAGGTCAAAATTGATGACATAAGATATGATTGAGCTTAGTCTTTTCTCTTTCTCGTGCTCATAAATACATGAGAATAAGTTATCGAGTATACTTTTATCACTTTTTCGGGCTCGTTAAATTCTTATGAAAAAATAACCCCATGGAGTTTTCTTTAATCTCTTTTGAGACTCTCTAGATAAGAAAAGAATGCCAAGCGAATTTGTTTCCTACATGCTTGTGAAAGTATTTGAAAGGTCCTCTATCTGGTGATAGTTTACCTTTTTTTTCAGACCATTTAGACTATTTAAGAAAAATGAATACCTTGGTCAACCATTTACTAAGAGAGTTATTCTAGGCATTATTTTATACTTTTTTGAGCTTAGGGTACTAAATTTATGAAAAATTCCATCTTGGAGTCTTCTTTAAGTTCCTTTTAGACTCTCAAAACATGGAAAACCATCGAGTTTTCCTTCTTTGTACTTGTAAAACTACACAGCGAAGGACCCTTTTGGGACCAAACCCCTCCTTTCTCAAGTTTGTAAAAAATGTGAGATTGGACTCATTCATGATGAGTTAAATCAAGTGTTTGTTACCCTCTTCCTGGTCATTAAAAATAAAAAAGGAAATCATCAATCATGATGGGGAAAATAATGGAAGGGGAATGTATTTGAGTCTGTATTTATGGAAACTTATCGTCACGCTTGAACATGGAAATTATTTGCATCTCATTCAAATAGTTGGGTAATTAGCTTGTCTTTGAGTCATACCAATTCCATGAATCATTTTACTCCTTTAGGTCATCTAAAGAATGCCTTCGTCTATTAGAGATAGTGGTATATTGGGATGTCGTCCATGATTCAGATGCCTTGCATGGAGATACATCAACAATATAGGCATTGGGATGGAGTAGAGGGTGATATGCACTCTATTCAGTGGCATGAATCCAACAGTGGATGCATGCATACCTTCCAGGGTGTTTTTCCTCATGCATACATGATTTTTGCATGTACATTTGTTAATTAAAAATGCATACAAAAGTGATTTTTTGGATGCACTCATATTGGGTTGGGTTTTTGGTAAACCTAATTGATCACTGAGATGATATAAGGAGGAAGAAGGTCACCAGTAAAGGTTACTGAATAGGCTTATCAAAGAGATATCAGCTAGAGTCAGGAGGGCACATAGTGCATGCAAAGGGCGACCTTCTGAGAGAGAAAGAAGAGCTTTTCCAGTAGGAAGAGTGAGGGGATTGAGCTAGATCAGGCCTCACTTGATCATATGCACTTGCCTAAAAGATACAGTGAGCTAAGAGAGCACAACTGAGATATTTACATAATGTTCATAGAGAGGATGACTTGCAGTTGTGGAGGGGCACACTTCCTCAGAAGAGAAGCTCATTGTGCATCTAGTTGACAGATTGAGTAGCTAAGACTTTCAGAGTAGGTCTTCCTTAGTGATTGAGGAAGGACTGTGACGTTCAGAGCTCAGATCTATTGATATCTAATTCAGTATGAATTTTCAGTAGTTGGAGAGAGGGCCCACTTATGCATGTAGAACTACAGGCGTGCATCTGAATTTTGAGTAGAGCAGGCTACCATTCCAGATAGGGTAGATCAGGGAAGTGGAGTACAGAGGGAGATAGTACATCCTGAGATGAGAAGAGTCAGATATTCAAAAGTTTTAGATCAAATTTGATAGAAGGGGGGCGCATTGCTCAAGAGAAGTAGTTGCAACTACTACAAATATGGGGTTATTCTAACATGTCAGGTTTGGTTATTTATTTATGAAGAATTGTATGTACTAAATCTATTCTTACTTTGCTCTAGGCTCGAGAAAGAAGAAATCCTCATAGAAATTTGGTTTTCCCCGTTTGGGGTTTCTAGGGTATATCGTGATTTTATATGTGATTGTTGTGTATTTTTATTATGGAATTGTTAAGAGATCTATAGTGTTTGTATGTTAAGTCATTATTGTATTTCTGATTTATAAAGACTCAGACCTCTTGAGATATCAGGGAATCTAGAGGGAGTGGTGATCTATGGATAAATTAGCATGGTATCAGAGCCTTGATAAGGGCCAGGGAGAAGCAATCACACTCAGATCTGCGAGTATTATACTAGATCTGGGTGGTGACTCAAGTTGATTTTCAGATAAGTAGAGAGGGATACCAGATCTATCGGATCTAAAGTGTAGGGTCTTGATTTGTGACATTAGAGGTTATATCTAACAAATCTAAGAAGTTGGAGACTAGAACTAAGATAGATCTAGTAGATCAGTGAATATAGCAAACATATCTACTAGATTTGAAGAGTAGTACTCAGATCTGTATTTCTATAGGTCATATTTATTAGATATATGACTTGCATGGATAGATCTAAGATAGATCTATCAGATCTAGGTGAGTAGGTTCCATATCTGTGCATATATATATAAGATCTGAAGAGTAGTGTTCGGATCTGTGTGACCAGAGTCCAGATCTAAAGAGCATATTTCATAATTGTGAGTGCAGACATCAGATCTATGAGGATAGATACCAGATCTATCATATCTATGAGGGAAGAGACCAGATCTATGATAACATATATCATAGATCTATGAGGATAGATACCAGATCTATCATATCTATGAGGGAAGAGACTAGATCTATGATAACATATATCAAATCTGGGAGAGCGAATCCTAGATCTAGTAACGTGAGGGTTAACTTGTGCACTAAGGCACAAATATATAGGTTGGATATGATTCAAATATTTTGAATCAACACTGTTATCATATTTACAGAGTCATGGATTTAGGAATTTCTACAGTTATTCATCTATCCATATGATGGGAATACGAGAACTGTTCCGTAGTATTTCAGAAACAGACTCAGATTCCTATGAGAGGATAGCAATGAGGAGATTTCATTCGATCATCTTCCAGCCATTGTCAGAAGGTTTACTAAGGATGCCAGGATGGATGCATGTACTAGAGAAGATAGATTTACCCTTTGCATCTGCTATTGAAGATGAGGGGGGAATATAATTTGACCTTTCAATGTGCAATATCTAGGGTGGGGAGGTGTTGGAGAGTGGGGAACTAGGGACTATACCAACAATCATCATGTTGAATAGAGCATGAAGTGGGAAAGTCTTGGTTTTTGGAAAAAAAATCATTATTAAAGGTAAGGGGATATTGTAAGGATGGTAAATATGGATGAATATTATCATATTTGGATTCATAGAGAAAGGAAAGGTGCATATACTTACAAATATCCTCATTCCATACAATGGTATTGAATAAGAGATGAGAGAGTTGAGGTTTTGTGGATGACTTGAAGTGATATTTTTAGTTATGTTTAGTGAGTGTGTGGGTTTTTTTGCTAGCATAATATGAGGTGAAAATAACAAAATTAACTTGGGAACTAATTACACAATGAGGAGGTTGCATACTTCATCTTGTCTAGTGTTCATATGAGTTTTTTTAGATGTGAACTTGGGAAATCTTCTTGTCAAATTCATTGTTGTCCATGCATGGGTATTGTTGTGCGAATATGACAAAAACAAAAAGGCATGGTCTCATCTCAAATCTTGTGAATGAAAAGACTCATTTACAATTCACCATACCTCTATAGAAATGATCCCCACTTGCAATGGAAACTGGTAGCTTGAATGAATCCACTAGATTCCAAGACCACTGAAGATGTTTGATAGATTCCAAGGGTGATTTTGTGTCCAATAGATCAAAGAGTGTCCAAAATATCAATGACTGTGAGCCAATGAGCAACTTGTGAGAGCTTGAAACCCGTAGAAGAAGTGAAACCCGTGTTTTTGGTGGAATTCCCGGGAAACAGAGAACTCTATTTTTTTTTAACTAGTAACAAGGCCGCACATGCCTGTTAAAAGGTGCGCATGCGTGTTTTTCGTGCGTACACGTGAGGAGTGCGCACGCGCCCAAACCCGCGCACGTGCCCCTACATAACATTTAAACCATTTATTCCCCAACGTTTACACCATTTAATGCCAAACCTTCCCCCACTTCGAAAATATTTGCATAAATTGGACTCGGTGATGAAGTTTGAAGGGTGGGTCTTAATTGTTTTTGGAAGGGCTTACTCTTTGACACATTTGATAATTTATGGTTGTCTATGTGCCTTGACCAAATTGACATTGTAAGGTGAGGATGTGCATGCATAATAATCCTTATTTATTACTATGCGAAGAGGATTTAAATGGAAGAGGATGTAAATACATGTTATTTTTATACATATTTTGATGGCGAGTGTCGAAGAGAAACATGGTGATAAATGACAATTCCTAAGCCAAAAATTGTTTTTTAAAATTTTATTAATAAGCATTGTGGTACTTTGGTCCAAATGTTTTTTCTAACTCATTGTTTCCCCATATTGTGTTCCTACTGCCACCTCTCTATATCAATGCATAAAATCAACCTCTACTTGGTTTGTGGTTATAGTTGCATGCCATTGAGTGTTTTTTAGAGTTTTCATGAGTCTGTGACATTCATGCAATAAATGAAGTCTTGTAGAGGAGGATTCATCAAAGAGGCAATTTGAATTTCATTTTGACAAAAAAAATATTTTGTAAAGATCAAATGCCATGAATGCATCCTCAACCTACCATTAAAGACCATGGATATGTTGAAAAGCATTGAACATCATCGAAGAATGAAAACCAGTTCCTCGAGATCTTTTGAAACATATTGAGCTCAATTGAATTCCACCTGGGCCTTAATTGAAAATTCTAGACCTCACACATCGTCAATAACACATAGAATCCATGACACTATCCCTCTACAAGTAGCCTCCTCCTCCTCCTCCTCCTCCTCCTAATCATCTTCATCATCATCAGCATCATCATCATCCTCCTCGTCATCATCATCCTCATCATCGTCATCATCCTCGTCATCATCATCATCACCATCATCATCATCATCGTTATGACCCACTTCCTCATCATCCTCCTCCTCCTCCTCCTCATCATCTTGGTCATCATCTTCATCATCATCTTCATCATCAACATCGTCATCATCGACATCATCATCATCCATCATATTCTTCATCATATTCATCATCTTCATCATCATCATCATCTTCTTCATCATCATCATTGATAATGATGATGATGATGATGATGATGATGATGAAAAACCCCGCAACTTCCTTAGAGATAGAATAAACATCAATACAAGGATCACAATGATCAAACCCAAGAGATAGATATCTTCAGTAGCATGCTCCTCCTCCACTTGTGTGCACTCCTCCTCTCTCTCACTAATGCAAAGTGAGTGAATAATATAATGTGTCAAATGAGAGAGTCACACTCTCTATTTATACTCTTACTTTCACTTGACCTTTACTCAACTAGGTTAGCCTCAACTTAACCACTTAACCTAATGCTGACAGCGCCGACCCCACTAGGGTGGTCTAATAACCTTTTGACCCACATGAATCATATAGGGCCGACCCCAAAAAAGGTGGTCTAATATCCCATCAATTATAAGTTACGACACTTACGATATAACTTGCGACACTTGCAAGTACACATGACAACAACACTTCCAATCAGAGTAATAATACATTTCTGCTGGTAATACATAAAGGTACAAATGTAATACATACAATATACAAGTGAATATCTTCCAAAGTTACATATACATTAACACAACATACCATGTAGTTCCTCTAACTGAATTTCATATACTGTTATTCAATTTCAGCACATTAATTAAACTTGATTCACAAGCAAACATTCCCTTCAATATTTATCATTAGAAAATGACCAAATATATTTTAGAGTTCAATACTTATCTACAATATTTAATAATTGGAGCAATTGACTACTTGTGAATCCCACTCCACCCACCCATAGGTAACTTCATTCCTAGTCTTTCAATGGAGATACCACCCTCTAGATGGAACCAAGAACTCAGCAAGAGTACACTCATGTTTTCACTAGAATTTTAACTGGGCACTCACCCCACCCACACAGCCAATAGGAATTAAATTCATATTCCTACTTTAACAGAACCTGGCTCCAACCAGTTCAATAACACAATGTAATTTCCTTCCTCAAATCAATTCCTATGTAACAAACATGGCCATTTGTTGGCCCGGTTTTGCAACCAGGCTTAGTGCTATGGGCACCTGCTAACTAGTAGCAACAGTTTCAAATAAAAGCAAATAACAAAGTAACTAAACAAGACTATTCATGGATCTATGCAAAATATATTAAGCAAATAATGAAAATAATTTAAAATCAAGAACAAGACAATGTAAAATAATTTTTAGGGAACTGACTTTGTTCAGAGCATGATGACTTGGTTGACTTGGCAGCATAGGGAACTGACTTGTAGGTGTGGGGATCATGATCTTTAGGGACAGAATGGTATACATTGACTCTGGGGGGGAGGACGAGATGATAGGTGTTGTCGAGGGATTTTCAAGGTGACATATTGCAGAATACTCTGAACAAAGGCGACCAAAATGGGGAAGCTGCCATATGAGTAGATGAGATATGTCGTGGCGCCAAGAGGCACCATTGATTCCTTCTTCGTAGTTTTAATGAGCTCCAAGAAGGGATAAAAGTGTGCTCTGAAATGGTACGTTCCTGTGGATTTTGTGAGCCCAGGACGGTTTGTGCTCATGGTTTCTTTCATGTTTAGAGAGTCTGAAAGTGGTAAGTGGACTCTATTGGTGTTCTTTTTCGTAATTTAGTCTCCAAGGCCCGAAAAAGCATAAAATGATGCAAATGGAGAACTCTTCTAGCCGATGTGACTAGAGTATTCCTTTTTCGTAATCAGTCTACAAGGTCCGGAAAAGGGGTAAACTTATACCAGGTAGACGCCCTTTCAGATACGTTTAACGAGCATGAAAGGAAGCAAGGTTGCTTGGCAATCTTTTCATTGTTTTAAGAGTCAGAAAAGAGCTTAACAGAAACTCCCTAAGTGCCTTTTTCGTAAAAGGGATTGTTCGGCCCGAAAAAGGGGTAAAACTATACCGAACAAAGAGGGATTGATGAGATCGAGTAAAAGGTCTCAAGCATCATCATGGGTGAGGAAAATTGGATCCGGTGATAGAAATATTGTCGAAAAGGGGCCACGGCCAATGTGGCACGCAAACTGAGGTGATGAGTGGCATTTTGAAAAAATGCCCGACAAATATGGGCGTGAGAGCGAGAAATGATCTCAATCATCATCATGAGCACAGAAAACTGTATCCGGCGATATAAGACTTGTCAAAAACGGAGAACGGCCGATGTGGCACGCAAACCGAGGCGACGAGGGGGCATGGAAAAAATGCCCGAAAAATTGGGGCGTGAGAGCGAGAAATGATCTCAAGCATCATCACGGGCATGGAAATATGAATCCTGCGGTGCAAATGGTGTGAAAAACGGAGGTCTTAAGGACTCCGGAATGGTCAAAGGATATAACTAGGTTAAAAAATGGCTACAAATGAAGGTGACCCCACGAAGCCAAGGATGTAGTGGTGGGGAGAAATGATGACCCACGGGGGCAAAATACTAGGTGTATTGAATCAAATCATATATACAAGTGACATGTGACCTCAAAAAATGGTTGAGATCACGCATGTGAAAAAGTGAGCAGGGTTAATGACTTGCCCCCATGCCATGTGCATGGGGTTTGTGATTGTGGATCACATATGTGTTGGTTTGAACGATGGGTTCATTGATGTTCTGAGATAGATGTGATGGGGTAGGGTCAAAATGATTGATCATGCCCCTTATCGCAGGGTCGAGGTAATCTATTATGCCCCCTAACTTAGAGGTGTCAATGTGGTGCAGATGTTGTCTCAGAGATGTATCAATAGGGCATTGAGCAACTGTTGGCGGTGGAGTGTACCATGAGGCTGTGGGCCGTGGTGGAATACTGAAGTGATGATATGATGATGGGGGATTCCCCTTGTGGGGTGGATGCCCCCAGTATCTCCGACGAGAATCACAATGATGATGAGTAGGCAAGGTTTTGGGCCTGCCCCCATGTTGTGGACATGTGGTTTCCTCGTCGATTTGAAAGGGTTGAACATGTTTGTCAAAGGGATCGATGGAAGGGGCCGACCAGACAGAGGGGTATTTAGTGGAAATCGTGTAAATGGTGTTAATTTCTTCTGAGGAGGAAGATGGTGCGGGATGAATTTCCTCAATGAGAAGAGGGGATATTTGTAGGTCGACGTTATTCAACTCGTACAGTGCTGCTCTGTAATCTGGGAGATCGGCGCAGTGATGTGAATAATGGCCATAGATTCCGCATATTGCATAAGAATTGTTTGTGCGCAATGATTTATCATGAAGCTTGGGGGTTGGATTAAGTTCGACAACCGGGATGTTGGGGTCATCGTCAAGAATTTTCATGTGTTCCTGTAATGCAGGTAATTGCGTACATTGATGAGTTGGATGGCCTAACTCATCACACAACGAGCATTTAGGAGGAGCACGAAACACGGGGGGAGGTTTAATTGCTTTAGGAGGAGGTACCGCGGTGTATGGTTGTGGGCCTCTGCCCCCAGTGGGATTGATAAGAGGAGGGGGATTCGTAAATGACGAAGGTGTAGTGAGACCAGGAGGTGGTTGAGTAGTAGTGACGATGGGTTGCACCGGTTGTAGGACGACGTTTGGTGTCGGTGGGGGAAAGGAAGGCGAAATATACCACATGGGTAATCCCAAGGTTAACTCAGGGAGACTAAGGGTAGCCATAACCGGAGCGCTTACTACGCCCGAGGGAGGGAATAGAAAGGGGATTGTGTGGATGGGTGTAACACCAATGTGACTAGGGACCAATGGTGGTTTTGGTAACAAGGAAGGTTGATTGTTGGGTGCTTGTGTATTGTGGGAAAGAGTACAGAGATCAGATATGGTGGTCGCGGTTGGTGGGGGTGGAATAGATTGGAAGGTTGAGGTCATTCGCGTATCTGAGTAAAGTCCAGGTCCCACAGAGGAAACAAACGAGGTGGTTGCACTAGAAACGAGTTTTTCAACCATGGGGAGAACATTCTTAGGTGCAGTGGGGGCGTATTGGTTTCGACGCATTTGGAGATTCATGTCGGACGATGACATCATGAGGAGATGATGACTAAATGAATCCATCGGTTGGTTTGTGTTTGCATCATATGTGATTTTTTGTTGTGGTGCTGTGGTTCCTTGAGGAGGATCCAACGGATGAGTGTTCGCCACTCCTTGTGTGGGCAAAGGATTCTGCAACACCATGGGTTGTGGTTGAGGAGGTGGCGTTGGTTGTGCCTCGTGCCCTTGGCATTGGGCATCATTAGACCACAGTTGGCGTGCTCGCCCAAAATGGGGGCAAGTGTGTGTATAATGGCCGTATACCCCGCATATGGAACATGGGTGGTTTGTTCGTAAATTGGGGTTCTTACCCTGTTTCGGTGGTCGATCAGGGTTTTGGTTGGCGGGGGTAGCATTGTTGTTGTTTGGAGGATAAGTCTGAGCGATTGGAGGTTGTGGTGCAGCAAGTACTACCTGTGGTGGGAAATAAGCCGTTGGGACTTGTGAGTGAACAGGAGCATGTGTGGCATGCTGATGGTAATACATAGGGGGTGCAACCAGAGGTGGATAGGCTGAAGGTGTGTGACCATAACACTGTGGTGGACATGGGGGTCCATGAGTGTGATGGGGGTGGGCCATGGGAGCATAGGAAGTTGTAGCTCCGGAGTGAGATGTGGCCCGCGAAAGATCGGGGCTGTTATTATTGCGCATAATGGAAAATGGTTGGTTGTGGGACGCAACATGTCCAATGATGCCGTCGGCGGCATGGGATGCCCCCGGTGCGTCAGTCCAAGAGGAATCGTCACGGGGAGCGTCAGGTAAAATGGTATACAGGTAGCCACACTGGGCGTAGATCAGATCAAACTGCTGGGCTTTGAGGATGGCCTCTTCTTCAGACTGGGGTCATTCGGATGCCACATCCTTGGCAATGAGAGGGAGGAGAGATTTTAGAAACCAATCTAAGAAGATACGGTCGTCTCACTTGATTTTGCAGAGGCTTCGGCGTCGACGCCACTCATGAATGTGGTCAGTGATGTGGGTGGTCGTGTTCTGTCTGCAAGACAGTAGGATCTCGACTCCCGCATTATAGCGGACAGGTAACTGAAAGAACTGCAGGAAGGTCGAGGCAAGGGAGGTAAAGGTGGCCTGGGTCCCATGGGGCTGCTCGATATACCACTTAGCGGCAGAGCCAGTGAAGGTGCATTGTAACAGACGAAGGTGGACAGAGTCGTCCACTATGGAGTTGGAGGAACAACATAAATGGAAGGACATAATATGGTTTTGGGGGTCCTCACCTGCCTTGCCCTCAAACTTGGGGATGTCGGAGGGGAGTTTGGTGGGCATGGGAGGCCAAGTGGGGTCATGTCTAATAGGATCATTAGTTAGTCTTTCCAAGTCTGGCAAGTTCAAACTTGCTAGAAATGGTATACTGGCTGAGGGGTGTGGCGTAGTGACTGGGACATAACCAGTAATGTTGGCATTGTGTGGTATTCCAGCCATCCCTAAAGGTATTCTAGGTATTACAGGTATATGACCTCCAATTGTTGTGGATTGGTGAGGGATGGCATTTCTAAGTGCAACATGGGTTACATTTGGGTTAGGAATTGTACTAGAAACTCCTAGGATCTGGGTTGTGTTGATGTATATGTAACTTTGGAATGTATTTCACATGTATATGTATATTGTATTCCTATAGAGATGGTATTATTCCTCTCTAAGGAAGTGTCGTCATTTATATTGTAAGTGTCGTAACTTATACTTGATGGGTTATTAGACCACCTTGTTGGGGTCGGCCCTGTATAAGTCATGTGGGTCGAAGGGTTATTAGACCACCCTATTGGGGGTCGGCCATGTGGGTCAAAGGGTTATTAGACCACCCTATTGGGGGTCGTCCCAGTCAGCATTATATTATGTGGTTAAGTTCGAGCCTACATGAGTTAGGTAAAAAGGCAAGTCAAGTCAAGTATAAATAGAGTGCGGGAGGCACTCTATTTACTCACTCACTTCTCACTCATGCAGTCAAGGAGGAGTGGCGCACTTATGGAGGAGGAGGATCTGCTGCTAGGATATGTCTATCTCTTATGGTTGGTTGTATCATTGCTCTATCTATCTCTGAGGAAGTTATTGGGGTTTTTCACCTTTATGGTTTTCCCCAAGTAAATCTTTGTGTCTCTTGTGTGCTTGCATTATTGTCTCCATGATTGATATGCTGTAGATATGCTGTACATGTTGTTCTCTCAGTTAAGATCCTAGATCATATTGAAGTAAATTCTGAAAAGTTAACATGGTATCAGAGCTAGCCTGAAAGAAGGCATGATATGGCATGTATGACAATTGTTGCACTTACGATGCTAGGGCTTGATATAGTAAAAACCAGTCATCGTAGCACTTTCGCTATAAATCCGTTTTGGAGACGTTTTCGGATCTGAAATTAGTACAGGACAAAGCTTAAATCTCCAGGTACCTTGTGTCCAAAGGACAACCTCTAATTCGTTGTACTTTGTGATTTATTATCTATACAATATAGGGTTTCTGCCTCTTCCAGATCTGAGTCAAAATCAGGTGACCTTGGGAAAAAGGTCATAACTTGGACTAGGAAGCTCCAAATGAAATTTCGTAAAAAGTGACAGGTAGTACACAGACTCTACTATCTCAGAAAAATTTTGCAGAGGCCGAAGATGAACCAGTGACACGTGTCACTCCGTACAAGTGAACTCTCCTGCATTATCCCATAAACAGGTCACGTTGCGACACTTGGAATAACTCTCTCTCAGAGAGTCCAATTGAGGTCAGACCTGTCAGGCTGGAAAGATAATAGGCCAAGCAATCTCAGGAAACGTTTTCAGGGGCCTAAGTTCAAACAGTTACACGTGGCACTCCATACAAGTTCGCTCTCCTGTTTTATCCCAAAACAGGTCACGTTACGACATTTGGCATAACTCTCTCTCAGAGAATCCAATTGAGGTCAGACATGTCAGGATGGAAAGATAACAGGTCAGGCTATCTCAAGAAACGTTTTCAGACCCTGTGAATCGAAAAGTTCGGAGTTACACCAGAAACAATCAGGTACATATTTCTGTCAAAACAGAATTATTTTGAGTACCTTCATTCATGGCTTTCGGAATTTAGGGCTTTGAAGAAAGTTGGAATTTTTGTAATCGAAGACCACGGATGGATGCTACTCATCAAAATAGAAATTTAGAGACCAAGATCAGAATTTTCGGTTGGGCAGAAGGCCGGGCTTGATCAAACCCTAGTTCGGGACTTTGATCAGAAAAGTGGAAAATTAGGGCTTCTGTAAAAATGGGAATTTTTGAAATCTGTGACCATGGCTGGAAGCTCCTCAGAAAAATAGAAGCTTAGAGCTTTGGATCAAACATTTTGATTGGGCAGAAGAGTGGGCTTCATCAAACCCCAGTTCAGCTTCACGTCCAGTGAATCTGGAAGTTTCAAAGGAAAAATTGAGGAGTGAAACTTTGCAGTTTTCAAATTCTGAATATACCAGTTTGATCAGCTCATCAAGGCGCATATTCCTATCCTTTCGGAAGTTTGAAATTCAAAGGTTGAATTTTTGGGGTTTCTCTGACAAACCCATATCCAGCTCCAGATCCAGTTCCTGCAAATCAAGTTGATTGGGCTAATCCTAGAAGAGGATGGATTGGTCACCTGCATAAGTGAAGAAGTTCATGTTTTAGAGGGAGATGAGGCTAAGGCTTTACATAAGGAGATTACAAGCGATCTCGATAGGTATGACTCATCGAGGTATGTTTTGAGATTTGTTCATGATTAAGTTTATGATATGTTTGCCTTCATGTTATTACAGTTAGTACAATTTTGATTTTAGATTTGTCGTATCACCTTAACAAAATTATGAATGCATGATAGAAGATATTCATTGGTTAGGGTGTTGACACTTATGATTGTACTAATACATTATGGTGTTGTATGAGGTTTATGTTGTCTACTAACATGAAAGGTACACCAAGAAAGACAAATCATGTTTCAGTTCAAGAACATATGATCATGATGACATTGTCATGGATCTCATAGAAGATCAATTTACGAGGTATGTATAACTTGGTTTTATAATGGCTAACCTATGAGATATACAGGTTGCTAGCACAAGTCATTGAAGAAGAACAAGAAGACATCATGTGAGTATGTTAGACATAACTAACTAGCATGCTAATCCAGGTATGTTTTTCCTATATCAAGCTAGATTCCTACCTTGGGTTAGGATCTTATACTGTTTTCGATAATGATTATTCATGAAGGTATAGGTTTGAATAATCATGGTTGTATGCATATTATGTTTCTTACCATAATTGATAATATGACTAACCAGAAGAATCATGAAGGTATAGGTTTGAATAATCACAGGTTTTATGCATAATATATCTCTTATCTTAATTAATGATTCAACTAACCCGAAGAGTCATAGGTTTGAGTAATTATAGGTTTAGACATGTTATGCTTCTTATGATTTGACTAACCATAAGAATCCTACATAAACTTTGAATGCTAATGCTTACTATTTCTGTTTGAAATGATCATGACTATACATGCTTGAGATTATTGTGTTTTAATTGTATACGAATGAATGTATGATTTTATATGAGACCACAAGGATAACACAATCATGATACTAATAAGCATGCATAGGGACCAAGGATGAATATGAGTTCAAGAACAGGTAATCTAGGAAGCAGAGATAAAGAGGGAGTACACTCCAATGGTTTATGCAAGGATGCAGATATTCAGAGGGAGTTGACCATCTTTCTACATTCCATAACAGAAAGGTGTAGAAGAAGCTACTTCAGATTAGGAATCCAGCAGCTCCTGTAAGGAAGCAAAGACTCAGAGGGAGTCCACCCAACGAACAAACAAAGATAAGTATTTTAATTATCATTTCTTGCATATGTGTTTGTTTAAATAAAATTGTTCAATGATGTATATGCTCATGTTCCTAGACTTAGGATATGTATTGTGCATATTAGAATAGTTGCATTAATGAACGGTATACTACTAATATACATGGGTAAGTGGCCTATGGCACTGTACAACATTCCATTGCTACTTATCTAGAATGAAACCTCTTTGCTGACATGTTGGGAGTTGTGCACACTCTTAACAATGTTCTGGTAGAGATTGGAAGGCATCTAGAAAGTTACGGGATATGGATAAATGTTGTATTGAAGCATTGGCTAAGATAATTGCATGATTGTATGGCATATTTCTTTATGTGTAAGAATTTGTTCTAAAAATTATGAGATGTTTCTAATCATGCAATTTAACCTATTTTGTAGGAAAGACCGTATATCTTCACCTACAAAAGGACTACAACATTTGTTCAGCAACAGAATTATCTATTGAAGATATTGAAGTTCCCAGGATACGGGAAGAATGCCATGATTCGTCGATCATGAAGAACGATGTTTGGGATGCGGTCCCAAGAGTTGAAGGGAAGTCTATTGTGACTTCCAAATGGAACTATCAGATCAAGCATGTTGCAGATGGCAGCATAGAGAAATATAAAAGTGATGAAATAGAAGATACACCAGATGGATTCAAGACAGCTTCCTTGAATGGTGTAGTTGAAGAAGAAGTGTATGTGGAGCAGCCACTTGGTTCTGAGACATGTGACAGGAAATCATATATGTGCAGAACTTGGTATGGTGAAGATAGATTGATTGCTGACATGCAGTGGAAGCTTACTGCCGAGTTCAAGATGAAGAACTTGGGGATGATGCACTATTTGTTTTTGGCATGGAGGTGTGGCAGAGTGATGGAATCTTCTTTGGACAAGGGAAGTATGCAGTAGAGATCCTGAAGAGGTTCGGGCTGATGGACTGCAAGGCTATGGCCACACCTATGGCATCGAACGTGAAGCACTTGTGTGATGCTTCATCTGATCTGGTTGATGTCACGATGTACTATCAGATGATTGGGTCCTCTATGTACCTGACGAACACGAGACCAGACATTTGCTTTGCTGTGAACACATTGAGCCAGTTCCTGACGGATCCGTGGTGTGTTCACTTGGTTGCTGTAAATCATGTTCTGAGGTACCTGAAGGGTACAGTGGATTATGGGCTCAGGTATGAGGCGAATCAAAAGTTTAACCTATAGGGTTATGTTGATTCAGATTGGGCTGGCAGTGCTGCAGATAGGAAGAGCACATCTGGGTGCTGCTTCAATATGGGATCAGGTGTGATCTCTTGGTTTAGTAGGAAGCAGTCCTGCGTAGCACTGAGTACAGCTGAGGCGGAGTATGTTGCAGCCTGTTCAGCTAGTTGTGAGGCAGTATGGCTGCGGAAGCTACTATCTGATTTATTTGATCTCCCGTTGGATGCTACTGGTATCTTCTGTGATAACCAGAGTTGTGTGAAGCTGTCCGAGAACCCAGTGTTTCATGACAGGTCGAAACACATAGAGATAAAATATCACTATATCAGGGATATGGTGCAGAGAGGAGCCGTGAAGCTCCTATATGTTGCGACGGACGAGTAGATTCCAGATGTGCTGACGAAGCCACTAGCCAGGGTGAAGTTCGAGTACTTCAGAGAGAGGCTTGGCGTGCTTCAGATCAAGGATACTTCGAGGAAGAAGTGATGGACACATTTGCTGAAGCCATTCCAAGCATGTTGGAAGGGGGATCCTTCACATGGCTGTGGATGTAAGCGCTGGATGATGAGCATCAGGATGATGTTCTGGTTTTTTCTTGGATATGATCAGTTGGATCATTTTTATGTATGTATGTACGCATCATGTTGGATGCTCGATATGATCAGTTGGATCATTTTTTTGTATGTATGTATGCATCATGTTGGATGCTGGATATGATCAGTTGGATCATGTGTATGTATTTCGTATATGCATCATGTTGGATGCTTGGACCATGTATCTGTATTTGTATCAGGTGGATACATTGTATGATCAGGTGGATCATGTATGATGATATGTATCATGTATTTGTATCAGGTGGATACATTGTATGATCAGGAGAATCATGTATGATGATATGTATCAGGTAGATACTTGGTATGCATCAGGAAGATGCATTGATGATCAGGTGGATCATGCAGCAGGATGTTGCAGTGATGATCAGGATGATCATGGATGATGGGCTTCAGGATGTTTCTCCAGATGACATGCAGCAGGATGTTGCAGTGATGATTAGGATGATCATGGATGATGGGCTTCAGGATGTTGCTCCATATGAAATGCAGCAGGATGTTGCAGTGATGATCAGGATGATCATGGATGATGAGCTTCAGGATGTTGCTCCAGATGACATGCAGCAGGATGTTGCAGTGATGATCAGGATGATCATGGATGATGATCTTCAGGATGTTGCTCCAGATGACATGCAGCAGGACGTTGCAGTGATGATGATCAGGATGATCATGTGTACATCAGGTTGATGTATGGTGAGTATCAGGATGATACTCTATGGCCGTGGATCAGGTTGTGCAGATGAGCATGTAATTCGGTGCCCTGGGAGATTTGCAGATGGTCTTTCGAGGTTTTGCCTATGGCATGTAATATCGGTGCCCTGGGACATCTGGAAAATGCTCTTTCGAGGTTTTGCTCTGGGAGGACATGTAATTCGGTGCCCTGGGAGATCTACAGATAGTCTTTCAAGGTTTTTCCTATGGCATGTAATAGCGCCCTGGGATATCTGGCAGATGCTCTTGCTAGGTTTTGTCCTATGGCATGTAATAGCGCCCTGGGAGATTTTAGGTCGGAGTTGTGTACCCGTAACATCCTAAGATGCTCTTTCGAGGTTTTTCCATGACCACATGTAATAGCGCCTTGGGAGATTTCAGGTTGGAGTTGTGTACCCGTAACATCCTGAGATGCTCTTGCGAGGTTTTGTGGTGGACCACATGTAATTTGTGCCCTGGGAGATTTTAGGTCGGAGTTGTGTACCCGTAACATCCTGAGATGCTCTTTCGAGGTTTTGTGGTGGGGTCACATGTAATAGTGCCCTGGGAGATCCTACAGGTCGGAGTTGTGTACCCGTAACATTTTGGGATGCTCTTTCGAGGTTTTGTGACGCACGTAATAAGTCCTGAGGATTCCACAGTATGGCCAGTGATGACGAAGACCTGCAGGTGGTGGGCCTACATCCAGTATGAAAAAGGACTGGCTCTGTAGAACTTCCTATGACGAGTAGATTCAGAGATTGATTGAGATAGCAGCAGCAGTGACGATGATGATTACTCGATGATGATTATCCAGTGACGATGATCCAGAGAAGATGACTTGTGCTAGAAGAATAGTGCTGAGAAATACCTTCCTAGTTAAGAGGGAGTGTTGATGTATATGTAACTTCGGAATGTATTTCACATGTATATGTATATTGTATTCCTATAGAGATGGTATTATTCCTCTCTAAGGAAGTGTCGTCATTTATATTGTAAGTGTCGTAACTTATACTTGATGGGTTATTAGACCACCTTGTGGGGGTCGGCCCTGTATAAGTCATGTTGGTCGAAGGGTTATTAGACCACCCTATTGGGGGTCGGCCATGTGGGTCAAAGGGTTATTAGACCACCCTATTGGGGGTCGGCCCAGTTAGCATTATATTATGTGGTTAAGTTCGAGCCTACATGAGTTAGGTAAAAAGGCAAGTCAAGTCAAGTATAAATAGAGTGCGGGAGGCACTCTATTTACTCACTCACTTCTCACTCATGCAGTCAAGGAGGAGTGGCGCACTTATGGAAGAGGAGGATCTGCTGCTAGGATATGTCTATCTCTTATGGTTGGTTGTATCATTGCTCTATCTATCTCTGAGGAAGTTATTGGGGTTTTTCACCTTTATGGTTTTCCCCAAGTAAATCTTTGTGTCTCTTATGTGCTTGCATTATTGTCTCCATGATTGATATGCTGTAGATATGCTGTACATGTTGTTCTCTCAGTTAAGATCCTAGATCATATTGAAGTAAATTCTGAAAAGTTAAGAGGTTGTAGTAATCACAGATGGTGTGATTCCTATGTTGGGTATACCTATGACAGGTGGTGGCCCTGTGTTAGGCATTCCTAAAGGTGTAGTGCTCCCCATATTAGGCATGCCTAGGTGGGTAGTTGTTGCCATGGATGGCACAACAGTAGAAGGGTTAGTGGATGTATATCCTATTGTGCTGGTAAAGAGTGGGTCGTATTGTGTTCCAGCCATAATGGTGGTTGGTGGTAATACAATGTAGTTTTCGGATTCTGCCTCAGAATCAGATGTGAAATGAGGTGCGTCAGAATTGGATGACCGTCTGGTTGACCGACGATGTGTCGAATCAAGGGATAAGGCTCTGTGTCGGTGACGTGGAGAGCCAAGCAGACTGAACTGTGGGGGTTCACCCTGGAGACGACGAGATCACCTAGAATTCTCAATGGTGAGAAAAAGTTGTTTTTAAGTATCAGGTGGTGATATATAAAAAAACTCAAAACCCAAAATGCAACTAAGAGTGCAAGGAGGGGAGTGAAAACAAAAAGGCTCTCAGGCCAAAAAATCAACCTCAAAAAGGCACTTATTATAGCAGCTGTGCTATAATAAGTGGAGGGATATAATAAAAGTGGTCAGAATACCAACATGCAAACGGCTCCTAGAAAAAGAGGTGTAACTAGACCCAAAGGTGGTAAAGATCATGCAAACACCTAATCTAAAAGTATTGTGAAGCAAAAGACGATATTCTCTGCAAGGTGATGAAATCCAAGTCAGACAATATGAATGTTGAATCAATGGCTAGATATCCCCCTACCGGGAGGGACACCGGGTAATCAATCCTAAAGAATGGCTACTAGGATACTCCGTTCATGACGCGTCGAGAAAAGGTAAATATGCCGTTTGGTTCTTTGACCGCAATATCCCAATACATGAATATCCCAAGAACTGCGAATGGTAGCCTTCGGTTACTGAATGGATTTCGGTATTCCACTCAGACTTCCGGAACCATCCTCGCGACTTCAACCCTCCTAGGGGAGAGGCCTTCTCATAAACCGGTTGTGACCGCGCCAAAAAATACTAGGAGATTTTAGGTTTCCCTAAAGGACAACAACTATGTATCAGATGTAATAATTGAGGGGTGTTATTGGAACACCTATTTCCCCAATACTACCTAGCTACAAAGTTCTTTTAGTGTTCCCCAAGTGGGGTTAGAAGTTGGTTGAAATTATGGTTCTTTTTAAGGCTTTGTTCAATTATGTGTTTGAGTGAGTGCACGTGTGGTGTGCTAAACTGAACTTGAAAAAAGTAAATGCTTTACTGAAAATATTCAAAAAACAAAGGATCTTTTGAAATAAAAAGCAAATATTTTATGACATTTTCAATACATGGAAATTAAATGCTTTGCAAAATTAACTCAAAAAACAAAGGGTTTGTTGATATTTAAAAGCAAATAATACAACTTCTAAAAGAAATAAATGGATTTCTTTTCAAAAATTGCTAAGGGAAAAATATTAAAGAAGTAAACAGCAAATTTTTTTAATCTAGATAAAATGCAAACTAATCCCTCTTTCACTTTCTGAAAATTTTTAAAAAGACTTTTTTGAATGTGCACTCTAACTAGTAAAAAAGATTAAATGGCTATAATAATTCAGATTTTTGATACTGTAAAATATGGGCCAAAATGGATGAACTTAAGTGATAAATAACACTAAAATAAAATATTAGATAAATTTCTATGAAAAATTTCTTAAATCTAATGGAATATTTGGATTCCTTGATCGAAAACACCCAATTTGAAAAAAAAAAATCGTTCCAAACAGAGTTCGGGAGAGGGAGATATGGTCGTTTGAAAGTTGAGCCGCGCTAGCAGAAAATCACATCGCGGGTTTCGGGCTAAAAGTCGCGATGGGCATCGCGGGTTTCGGCAGAAAAGCCGCGATGGGCCGCGCGGGCTTTGGCAGAAAAGCCGCGATGGGGCGCGCGGCTTTCTGGCGCACAGTCGCGATGGACCGCGCGGAAAAAGGCCGCGAAGCCGCGATGGACCGCGTGGAAACAAGGCGCGAAGCCACGATGGACCGCGCGGAAAAATGCAGAAAAGTCGCGATGGACCGCGCGACTGTCTGACAAAAAGCCGCGAGGCGGAAACCAGACGCGGATGCTGAAAAACGAACCCGAAAATTGAGAATTTCAGGCTGTTAATGGCAATAGATGGGGCCAAAACCTAGAGCAGCAATGGATCGGCTGTCTAGGATGGCAGATCTATAGATCTAAAGGATAAAACTAAATAAAAAACAAAGATTAAAAGGAAAATTTGAGATCTATTGTTCAAACCCAGCGGAGTCGCCAAAAACTGTTGGCCCGGTTTTGCAACCACGCTTAGTGCTATGGGCACCTGCTAACTAGTAGCAGCAGTTTCAAATAAAAGCAAATAACAAACTAACTAAACAAGACTATTCATGGATCTATGCAAAATATATTAAGCAAATAATGAAAATAATTTAAAATCAAGAACAAGACAATGTAAAATAATAAATTTGTATTGAAAGAATGGGGCAAGCAAGTGCTTGCGATAATACCTCCAATGGTGAAGGTTGATGTTGAGCAACTCCCAAGATGAGTAGCTCCAAGCTCCAAGAGGTCTCCTTCTCCAAGGTTGCTTACAATGGCCAAAATGCTCAAGGGAGATTTCGACAGCATGAGGATGAGATAATGGATGGATGGAAAGTGAGGAGCCCCTACCACCTTTTTATATGTTTTGGTGGTGGGGAATACCATTTGTGGTTTTGGGGAAACCAATGGTATTGACCAACATGGTTTAGGTACTTTCCCTCCTTTTTCCTTTTTTGAATATTTTTGAATATTTTTATTCCCTTTTTAATATTTTGGGAATTATAGACCCTTTTTGAGGGTTTTTTATGCTTTTTTGAGGAAAATATTCATTTTTGGGTGGAAAAAGGGGTGTACCAAGGTCTTTTGGTGACCTTTTGATGGTTTTAGAGGCTCTGATGGTGAAAAAGTGGACAAATGGGTCATGTGAATAAGGGAATGAGCTAGTGAGCACTTTTTAGGTGTTAACACCATTCCCTTCATAATCAATCCCTCATACTACCATGGTCCAAGATCTAGAATTTCACTAAGGAATTAATAGACTATGAATGAGTTCAGTGGTTAATTTTGGCTCACGGGTAAGACACCCAACCTCTACCAGCTTATAACCAGAAAAAATGGGATGTTTTTGTTGTGATAGGTAATAGTTTCCCTAGATTTGACAAATATTCTTTATATATAACTATAAGGTTATTGTTGATGCACTTTGAAAGTACAAAGTGGGAGAGACTACAACAAATCCTAAACAAGGTAATGCCACAACAATAAAAAAAATCTCAAAATACATTATCAAATCATTGGCTTAAAGTTCACAACATATTATCATCCATCATTCTTCCAATTTCACTATGTGTATGTGAATGATATTTCTTATCCTTGAACATTGATTAGCATAGAAGAGGTTCTAAATTTCTTTAATTACACATGGAGCATTACGATAATTCTTGGATGTAATATCTGTATTATTTTTAGTGACTTTCACTTGAATCCCCAAGCCATCCATCAAATCCTACAGTCTTTATAAGCCCAAGAATATTTTCAAATTGTGGGATAGCATTCTTCGTAGGCACATGATATAACATACCATGAATATTTTTTGATCCTACTACCACTATAACAATGTAGCCATTGTAAAATTTACCATCAATTAAACTTGTTTTAATGTGCTCAACAAATGCACTAGGATCCATTGTAATTCAACAGAAAGAGAAGAATAAATTTTTTCATAAGCCAATGATGTTTTCTCCCACAATGTGAAAAAATTTAAAATAATGCCACCAAACAATTATGCATGATCAATCTTCCTTCTTCTCTTAAATGATTCCGCTGAATCAATTAGGATTTGATAAGCTATTTCATCATCCATGGATTTTACAATTGAATGAGGAGAAAGTGATGGTCCTACACATGCATATCACCTCATCAAAATTGAATTATTAAAATTATTCCTAACTAGATGCCAATGATCTCACTACTATGATGTGTATGGTCGATTCCAACTTAGAGGGGTCCTAGTAGCACATTGTAATTAACTCATCATCTAGGTGTTTCCACCCATTGCTATATACTCCCTAAAAAATCTAGTCTATGCCCTAGTGCAATCCCTCTAGGATTGCCTCGACACTCCTCCTACACTATGCTTCGGGGGTAGGGTTGAGTACATTGACCTTACAACGTTGCCTCTGAAAATCAGCTAGGGGCATCAAAGCCACATATACACAAACATATGAAGATTCAACAGTACCATGATAATAATAAAAAAATAGCTACCATCTATGCTAGTGTTTTAAACACATCTATAATTGTAATGCATCATCCATACCATCGGGACACCAGGCCTAACCAAAAGGTCATGCTAGCTCTAGGTTGCCTCTGAACTCCATCCCTACATATGGGTGTTCCTTGATGACTATCAAGCGTTTTCACTATGTGAAGAATATTTGACTGAGGATGTTTTCCATGAGATTGCCTCCCCCTGCATCATCATCTTGCCCCATCGACGCATCCTAGGATCGATCAGCGGACCATCTCATACTACAATGTGAGGTAGAAATGTGAACACCCTCTTGAGGAAGAGTGCACAAATGAAATTTTCAAACCCTAAATCATCACCATGGTGACTACAATTGTTCAATTGTTTCCAAGCCATCGGTGAGCTCTATGCACTCAGCCTATATGAAAAAGGCCTTGGCATCATGGTCCTAGAATTACTCAATGATCCCTTTTAGTAGAAACAATGTCGATCTCATCAATTTGTTCTCAATGAACTTGAGCAACCCATGTCGTGCAAGGATATCTCACATTAGATGATCATTGTAGATATCTTGATTGATGTTTTCAATATCCCTCTCTCTCCAGTTCACCCTCATCCTGCATTCCATTATTAGTAAAGGTTGAATCAGTAGTTAAATTAAAATTTGCATGAGGTTGGAAACTTTGTCATCAAAAGTTGCAACCTAGCATGCACCCACTCAAGAGAAATCAATGACCTGGGTCACTAGTTTTCTCCTACTAGGTGCGACCTTAAGTCAATATTCTTCCTCCAACAATTGCGACCTAGTTACAAAACTATCGTGGGAAACCTTGTGAACTAGGATATTGATTTCCCTTCAAAAGTTGTGATCCGGCCCTAAAACCATCAAGGCGATCATCAAGCTCCTGATATTTGTTTTGACAGGGTGGGGCCCCTTTAGGTGGGCGCCTTGGAATTATTCATGTAGATGTAGCATGTTCCTAGAACTTTCGGGGCAGTGAACCACATTAAAAATAACTACAAGAAATTATCTATTATATTAAATATATTCAAATATATATTATTTATAGTATAAAGATTAAAGTTAACTCATTTCTCTCTTCTTTATTAGATCCCATGCATTCAAAAATTGTTCCACAAAAGGCCTCTTTCGATAACCACCTTTAGTAGTGGTGAACAACAACGACTTGATAATGGTAATTGATTGGAAAATGGAAATGTGGATCTTCAACTCCAAGGGAAAATTTATCGTCAGGAAAATGACATTACCATTTGCAAGGTCGCAACGATTCGGAATGTGGCCACGAGCAGTTCTAGGATCTGGGTCAGCCTTCGAATCCAACAATTTGTGGTGGCCTTAGTACTTAATCATTCATTTCAGATAAAGTGGGTTGTTATTAGTTATGAGTTATTTGTTACTTGTTTTGTTCTTCATGCTTAGTTTTAATTATCTATTTTTTTCCATGCTTCATATGCATGAGCTACCAGTTATCTTTTTTGAATATTGAATGAGTACCATCAATTTGGACAATACACTTATCTCATCTCCCTTCAATCTATAAAAAGCATAGATAATAGTCCACCCCAAATTCTAAGATATAAACAGTTATAAGTATAAATATTTTTTCTTTTCATCATAAAAATCTTTCATTAAATGTAATTTTTGTTTTCATCATAAAACTCTTCCATTAAATGTAAATATTTTTTTTTTATCATAAAAATATTTCATTTATATGAGATTTATTCCAAGTATTGTGATACAGATTATAGGAAAATCCTAACCACCTTTTGAATCGGATTTATGTCTTAAACCCTTTGAATTGGATTTATGTCTTAAACCTTTTGAATTGGATTTATGTTTTGAATTTCCAAACGGGGTTGTAAGGATTATATCATCTTTTGAATTGGATTAATATGTTTTGAGCATCCATGGTGTTGTAAGGGGTTTATCTTCTGCATACTTAGGGTCCATATGATAAATATTTTCAGCAACTTACTGTGAAGAATCAAGAATTAAAACAACCTAAAACAACTCAATGCAAGTTGCCCTTAATTACAAGTTGTGTAGTGGCATGCACGACGTAGTTGTGTCATGGCATGCATGTCAATCTATGCTGTGGGTTAAATTATAGATCAATCTTAAAAGAGGGATGAAATTTCTCAAAATTATAGATCAATCTTAAAAGAGGGATGAGCATCTTAATGGACAATTGCAAAGACAGTAAGAACCTACCTCTTGGTCCATTGAAAAATTCTCTTTCAGCTTCACAATAAGATTTTTTTGTATCAACCGCAAACTGGGTGATATAACTCTCCAATATGCTGTCAAGCCCGACTTCAACAACCCGTGATTCTCTGTTGTCTACCTCTTGCAACTCCTGAATCAATTCCATGGTCCAGGACGTTGGCTCATCGCCTTGGAAATTTTTCTTGCGAAAATTCAATTGCGTTAACCGCTCATACAAGATGATCGGGAATCCAAAGAAGAAATAATCATGTGGATCGTCGTGTATGTACCTTTCCAACCACCTATCCGTCATCAATCCAGGGTTCTGATTCTCTTTCTTAACAAACTCTTGTAACTTTTGGTCGAACCAATCTTGAACTTCCGGTCTCATCAGATGGCACAACATGTTCTCCCTTCTCTTCACGCTAGGGTCCCGACAATGGAACCATGTGTTGACACATACCCAGTTGACAGGGGTTCCTCACTCTATCGACATCCAAACCACCATAATATCCCTAAGTACCATCCCAGACAGGTTTTATCTCATCCGGAAACACCTGCAGAGTAGATGAAGTCTCACTCAAGATGTTCAAGGGAGAGCTGATGGAACCACGTTTCCACTGAATGAAGGAGGACCATGGGAATCTACTTATCGACTTAGCGCAGCATTACCCAACAGACATATCTATTCAACTTATGCATTAAACAAAATTGCATCATAATTTAACAGATCTCATTATCAGCAAAACCATTAATGTGCAAATAGATCTAACAATATAACATCAATTGCAGCAAGGAAACATTGCATCATTCACAGATTCATATCGCCGATATATATCACATTCATAACAGGAAAGAGGAAAATACACAATGATTCTACTCAAGATCTATCATGTCGTATTAACTTTCACAACAAAATACAGATACATCAACACAGTTCTCTTGTCGCATACACATGTTCAAAAGACCAAGATCGGCATCCGATACTATTCATCTGTATTCTTCTATGTTGCTTTCTAATACTTGCAATTCTATATCTATGTATAGGCTTGCACCTTTACATTCATGGTCCACTTAGAAAACCGCTTAACTAATTTCTAACAAGATCTACAAAAGAATGACCCTAATCCGCACAATGCGATCCAAAATGACCCAAAAAATACATAAAACAATATAATTCCGACTTGCGCGCAATTTTCCTCCTTGCGCAACATCTTTGACCTTACGCAATATCTGCGATACTGCGTAGATGACCTATCAAAAACCCGCCTGCCAACATGAAGGAAGCCGAGAAATTGAATATACTCTTGAATTCATAAAGTGCTAAGCAGTATGTTCCTAGTATGCTAAAGAATATTGTTTAGTTCCAGTATCATTTTGTATATTCCTCCATATGTGGTTTTGATGGAATTCACAAAGCATTTTCACAAATTGATAGGTTTCTTGCATCATCGGCTAGGCGAATCATAGATTTTAGTCAAATATGTTGATGTAACAAAGTATTGAGACATATACTTTGTAACTAGATTTCCTTTAAATTAGGATCAATATAATTTTGGTTTATATTTAGTATTATCGATCCATAATTTTTGGATCTGATTGTTATGTAATGTAATTAGAGAAGAAACTTTGAAACTCAATAGAGAGGGTTTTGCTAGAGGGGATCGAGAATAAGACTGGTATTTTTGTAACAGGGAAGTTGTGCTAGGGTATTTTTGAAACTCAATAGAGAGGGTTTCTTGCATCTTCCTAATTTTATGGATGAAACTTATGTAATGTAAGCTAGAATTTATTATTATCTGAATATGATATGAAGCCTTTAGTCTAAATCTTTTCATTTCTTGAATTATATATTCTTCCGCAATAAATTTTCTATTGTTGATGCCTGTAATTTCTGAATGACTTATTCTGTATTACAATTTTATTTTGAATGTTATTCTGGAATCGTATGATGTGTTAATGGAAAATAAGCAGTAAACAATTTGTATGCTATATATTTTCATTTTTTCGGTTTACTTATGTTTTTGTTGAACTCATCCATCGAAAACTAGGCCCTTTAAAGCTTTAATACCCCTTCAATTTTGATGTCATCATTTATCTTTAAATTCTTGAATGTAGGATTTACTCATCTTAGCTTTAATATTAACCTTGCAACTTTCCAAATACCTTGAGGTGCCTAAGCTTTACAATTTGGTAGTTGATTGTAAACTTTAGGACTAACAAGCCCATTACTAGACTTGCAGTCCATTACCAAAATGACTAATTGACAACAGATGAAGATCAAGAAACATTATAAATACAAAAGTTCTAACAATCCAAAACATAACCCATTGATCTATCACATCAACCTTGTTATGAGATATTAGCCATAACCACTCATTACTTCAAATTTTGTGTGTTTGGCTAGTTATAACGTGTGTTCTTTTTCTCTTAAGCATAGACAATTATGGTGACCCACAAGTTTTGTGGCCATATACACCTTGGAATGCAAGATTGGTTTTAACTAATCCTCTATGTGTTTTATAATTTCCTTTTATCTTCTATAAGACTTCTTGTAGAATTATCTAAATTGTAGTAGTCCCTCTGTATATTCTCCAGGACTTCCATTAAAACTACTAGAATTGCAGTAATTTGTCCATATTTCCTATAGGACTTCTAGTAGAATTACCAGAACTCTAGTAATCTCTTTGTATATTCTACTAGAATTCCAGTAGAATTACCGGAAGTGCAGAGAATTCCACAAGCTATCGAAAATATGTAAGATGAACCCTTTTTAGCATAACATGTAATGAAATATTTCTTCATGTTATTTCATCGAACACATCATGAGCATCCTAGCATTACCTCTTAGACACACTTTAGCAAACACATTGTTGCACCGAGAGAAACGAGGTGCTCTACAGCCCAGTATGGGGGAAATGTTGTAACGTTTGTGATGTAACGTTTGTTACTAACAAAATAATTAAAAAATAATTAAAACAATTCATGTCGGCTCATAAAATAAAAAAATTAGGGAAAGTATTGAAAAAAAATCCATGTTGGTTCATAAAATAAAATATTATGAAAAGTAATTAAAAAATAGATGTTTGTTTATAAAATAGAAACTTAAAACTTAAACCCGGATCTATCAATCAAGAGAGATCAAATTTCTTGATTTTAAATTTAGAAAAAGAAATACACCTTAATAAATTGGATCCCTCTCAGTGCTTGATAGATAAGGGTTTAAGATGGATTTATGCTGGTATGTATGCTCACAATTCCTCTTTGACATATTTTGTCAAACACTTAGAATGCAAAAGTTTAAGGTTCCTTTGACACATTTTATCAACCACCTTATATCCAAAGAATGGAAGTGCAATTCGAGTTATATAGCTATGTATGACTTCTTTAAACAATTAAAAACGGGATTGAGACATCAAATGACACAAAAGCAAGGATTCCAAATTCTTTTCGCTAGCAAAAGGGATCAAATGAATTGACTACCAGAATGTGACTTGGTCAACATGATGTTCCAGCGGGAATGTTTTAAACCTTATTTAACCATATATATTCGAGAAATTTTAACAAACATCTTGTGTGCAATTTTTTTAAGTTTCTTTGATGCCTTTTTAACAAACATTTTAGGTGCAAAATATCTAAGTCTCATTGAGACATTTCATCAAAAATTGTGTGTGAAAACTTGGAAGCAATAAACTTTCAATGGAAAAACATGTTTCCAACATAATAATATCTCTTTAAGAATTTTAATAGCAGAGAATCTGTCAATCGATGGCATTCCAAAGTCAACATCATTAATTAAAAGCATTAATATCTTCTCATTTGCACTCAAAAATTAAGGCATAATTTGGGAATTTTCCATTCATTGTTCTTAAGCAGAATTTAACTTCACAAAATTGTGTACTCAAAGCAATGACATTTACAACATGTTAGTTTTTCATCATTTAAATCAATAGATCTAGTATCTTAACTGAAAGAATAACATGTACAACATATCAAGCATAACATACAAGACACAAGAGACACAAAACATTTCACCGAGGAAAACCAAGAAGGTGAAAAACCCCGCAACTTCCTCAGAGATAGAATAAGCATCAATAAAAGGATCAGATGATCAAACCCAAGAGATAGATATCTTCAGCAGCATGCTCCTCCTCCACTTGTTCGCACTCCTCCTCTCTCTCAATAATGCGAAGTGAGTGAATAATAGAATGTGTCAAATGAGAGAGTCACACTCTATATCTATACTGTTACTTTCACTTGACCTTTACTCAACTAGGTTGGCCTCAACTTAACCACTTAACCTAATGCTGATAGGGCCTACCCCACTAGGGTGATCTAATAACCCTTTGACCCACATGACTCATACAGGGCCGACCCCAACAAGGTGGTCTAATAATCCATCAATTATAAGCTACGACACTTACAATATAACTTGCGACACTTGCAAGTACACATGACGACGCTTCCAATCAGAGGAATAATACATCTCTGTTGGTAATACATAAAGGTACAAATGTAATACATACAATATACAAGTGAATATCTTCCGAAGTTACATATACATCAACACTCCCTCTTAACTAGGAAGGTATTCTCTTGAAACAAGTCATCAATACATATAGGCACAAGTCTTCAATTATGGAGTTGGATCGTCATCACTAGATCACGGAGCATCATCATCATCACTGCTGATGTACTCGACATCTCAATCACTGGGATATCTCATAATTCTTCTCGTCATAGGAAGTTCTACAGAGCTATCCCTTTCTCATATCGGATCTAGGCTCACCACCTGTAGCTCTTCATCAACACTGGCCATACTTTGGAATCCTCAGGACTTATTACATGCGTCACAATGCCTCGAAAGAGTAACCCAAGATCCTTTATGTGCTGAAGCACGACCGAAAAGATCTCCCAGGTCAAATTACATGTGACTCCCACCACAATGCCTTGAGAGAGTATCCCAAAATCCTTTATGTGCTTAAGCAGGACCAACAAGATCTCCAAGGTCTACCTACATGTGGTTACCACAAATCCTCGAAAGAGCATCCCAAGCCTGATTATGAGCGTACTTCTCAACCTATTGGATCTCCCAGGTCTAGTTACACGTGGTGATGGAAAAGCCTCGAAAGAGCATCCCAGGACTAATTACAAGCGTACTGATCAAAATATCGGATCTCCTAGGTCTAGTTACATCCCATAGGACAAAGCCTCGAAAGAGCATCCCAGGACTGATTACGAGCGTACTGCTCAACCTATTGGATCTCCCAGGTCAAGTTACATGTCCTCCCAGAGCAATGCCTCAAAAGAGTATCCCAGGATCCTTTATGTGCCACAGCACGACCGGCAGGATCTCTTAGGTCAACTAACATGCTCATCTGCACAACCTGTCCATGGTCACAGAGTGTCAACTTGATACTCACCATACATCATCCTGATCTACATGATCATCTTGATCATCATCACTGCATCGTCCTAATCCATATCATCATACATGATCCAACTGATCATACAAAGCATCCACCTTATGCATATACATATACATGATCCAATTGATCATACAAAGCATCCAACTAATGCATATCAATATACATGATCCAATTGATCATACAAAGCATCCAACTGATGCATATACAAAGCAGGAAATGGAGCATCATCCTGATGCTCATCACACAACGCTTACATCCACAACCATGGAAGGATCCTCCTATCATCATGCTTGGAATGGCTCCCGCAAATGTGTCCCATCACTTCTTCCTCGAAGTGTCTTCAATCTGAAGAACACCAAGCCTCTCTCTAAAGTACTTAAACTTCACTCTAGCTAGTGGTTTCGTCATCACATCTGCAAGCTGCTCATCCATCGCAACATACAGGAGCTTCACTTCTCCTCTCTGCACCATATCCATGATATAGTGATATTTGATCTGAATGTGCTTCGACCTGTCATGGAACACCATGTTGTCAGACAACTTCACACAACTCTGGTTGTCACAGAATATACAGGTAGCATCCAACGGGAGATCAAATAACTCAGACAGTATCTTCCTAAGCCATACTGCCTCAGAACTAGCCGAACAAGCTGTGACATACTTTGATTCAGCTGTACTCAGTGCTACGCAGGACTACTTCCTGCTAAACCAAGAGATCACACCTGATCCCCTATTGAAGCAGCACCTCGAAGTTCTCTTCCTATCTGCAGCACTGCCATCCCAATCTGAATCAACATAACCCTCCAGATTAAACTTTTGATTCGCATCATACTTGATCCCATAATCAAATGTACCCCTTAGGTACCTCAAAATATGCTTTACAGCAACCAGGTGAACACCTCTCGGATCCATCAGGAACTGGCTCAATGTGTTCACTACAAAGCAAATATCCAGTCTTGTGTTCGTCAGGAACATCAAGGACCCAATCATCTGACGATACACTGTGAAATCAACCAGATCAGATGAAGCATCACACATAAGCTTGAGGTTCGATGCCATAGGTGTGGCCATGGCCTTGTAGTCCATCATACTGAACCACTTCATGATCTCTACTTCATACTTCCCTTGTCTAAGGAAGATCCCATGTACACTCTGCCACACCTCCATGCCTAGAAAGTAGTGCATCATCCCCAAGTCCTTCATCTCGAACTTGGCAACAAGCTTCCTCTTCGTGTCGGCAATCAATCTATCCTCACTTGTAACAAACAGGTCATCCACATACAAAAGTAGTATCACAGGATATCCTTCCTCAAACTTGTAGTAAAGGTTGGAATCCGCTTTACTTGAACTTTGTTGCCGGAACAAATGTTGTTGTCCTTCTTTTGTAGGTAATTGTACATGATCTTTCCTACAAGTCAAATTCAACTGCATGATTAGAAACTTCTCTTAGTTTTTCAAAAAACACATTCTTATGCATAAAGACATATGTCATACAGTCATGCAATTATCTTAGCCAATGCTTCAATACAACATTTATCCATATCCTGTAACTTTCTAGATTCCTTCCATCTCTACTAGAACATTGTTAAGAGTTTGCACACCTCTCAACATGTCAGTAATGAGGTTTCATTCTAGATAAGTAGCAATGGAATGTTGTACAGTACCATAGGCCACTTACCCATTACTTGTATATTTGTAGTATCTTGTTCATTAATGCAACTTTTTTAAAATGCAAAATGTACATCCTAAATCTAGGAACATAAGTATGTACATGAATGAACAACATCATGTAAGTAATAAGAAATGATAATTCAAATACTTATCTTTGTTTAGTTGTAGGGTGGACTCCCTCTTGATCTTTGCTTCTTGGAGTGCTCCCTCTTGATCTTTACTTCCTTGCAGGAACTATTACATTGTGCTCCCTCTTGATCTTTGCTTCCTGGATTACCTGTCCTTGAACTTCTATCCATCCTGGACCACTATGCATGCTTAAGTGTGCACTAGTGTCATGATAGTGTCATCCTCAAGATCTCATACATAATCATACATCCATGAGTATAATATCAATACTATCAAAACATTACGATCCTAAATAATCTTAACATGTATGGTCATGATCATTTCACACATAGGTAATTTGTCACAAGCATTAGTATTCAAGGTTTCAGGGAAGACTTCTTTTACTCATGCATATTCTTATTTGACCATAGGACTCTTCTGGTTAGTCATATCATCAATCAAAGTAAGAAACATAATATGCATAAACCCTTGATTACTTCTAACTTCAAGAATAATCATTATCATTCATACAAAAGTATAAGATCCTAATGCAAGGTAGGATTCTAACTTGATATAGGAAAAACATACCTAGTTATCATGTTTGCTAGTTATTTCAAACATACCCAAACAATGTCTTCGTGTTCTCTTCAATGTCTTGTGCTTAGTAATCTACATATCTCATAAGTTAACCATTGTAGAACCGAATTATACATACCTCATAAGTAGAGATTCTATGTGATTCATGACTATGAATGAGTCTTTTGTCTTCATGTCACCATGGTAATATGTTCTTGATCTAGAACTTGATTTGTCTTACTTGATTTACCTTTCATGTTAGCGGACAACATCAACCTCATACAACACCACAGTGCATTAGTACAATCATAAGTGTCATAACCCTAACCAATGAATGTCTTTTATCATTCACATGCATTCATTCTTTTACTAGGGCAATAAGACAAGTCTAACATTAATCAAGATTGTACTAACCTCAATAATATGAAGACAAACATATCATAAACATAATCATGAACATATTTCAAAACATACCTATATGAGTCATACCTGTCAAGATTGCTTGTAGTCTTCTTATCCTTATCTCCCTCTGGAACTGGAACTTCTTCACTTATGCAGGTGTCCAATTCATTCTCTTCTAGGATTAACCCAATCCACTTTGATTTGTTGAAACTGGATCTGGAGCTGGATTAGGGTTTGTCAGCGAAACCCTAAAAATTCAAACTTTGAATTTCAAACTTCTAATTGGATGAAAAGATGTGCCTTGCTGAGTTGATCAAGCTGGTATACTTCAATTTTGAAATCTCCAAAATTTGATCCATCAAAATTGCCTTTGAAACTTCTGGATCTTCTCGACAGGATCCCGAACTAGAATTTGATCAAGCCCGGTCTTCTACCCAAACAAGAGGTTCGATATTGTGATCTAGACTTTGATTTTTCTGGGAGCATCCATCCGTGGTCATAGAATTAAAAAATTCCCACTTTTGCAGAAGCCCTAATTTTCCACCTTTTCGATCAAAATCTCGAGCTAGGTTTTGATCAAGCCCGACCTTCTGCCCAACCAAAAAATTTCATCTAGGTCTCTAAATTTCGGTTTTGATGAGGAGAATCCAGTCGTGGTCTCTGATTCCAAGAATTACAACTTTTTTCGAAAACCTAAATTCCCGCAGCGGTGATAAGCCAAGGATGAAGGTGTTCAGAATAAAATTTTGTTTTGACATAAATATGTACATGATTGTTTCTGGTGTAACTCCGAAATTACGAATCCACAGGATCTGAAACTTTGGCCTATTGTATCCTGACCTGTCATCTTTCCAACCCCACAAGTCTGACCTCAATTGGATTCTCTAAGAGAGAGTTATGCCAATTTTTGCAACGTGACCTGTTTATGGGATAAAACAGGAGAGCGAACTTGTACGGCATGCCATGTGTCATTGGTTCAACTTCGACCTCTGAAACTTCCTCCTGTGAAATTACAGTCCATGCCCTACCTGTCACATTTTACAAAATTTCATTTGGAGCTTCTTAGCCCAAGTTGTGACCTTTTTTCCTAGGTCACCTGTTTACGACTGAGACCTGGAAGAGACAAAAACCCTAGATTGTACAGTCATAAAATATAAATTACAACGAATTAGATGGTGTGCTTCGGACACAAGGTACATGGGGATGTTATATAGGACCTGTAGAAGTTTCAGAACCTGAACCTTCTCCAAAATGTATTTATAGCGAAAGTTCCATGATGACTGGTTTTTGCTATATCAAGTCCTAGCTCCCAATTTGTCGCAAGTGCAACAAGTCTCATAAATTCCATACCATGCCTTCCTTCAGGATAACTCTGATTCCATGTTATTTTTTCATCATTTAATTCAATAGAGCTAGTAGCCTAACTGAAAGAATAACTTGTACAACATATGAAGCATAAGAGACAAGAGACACAAAACATTTCACTGTGGAAAACCAAGAAGGTGAAAAACCCTACAACTTCCTCAGAGATAGAATAAACATCAATAAAAGGATCACAATGATCAAACCCAAGAGATAGATATCTTCAGCAGCATGCTCCTCCTCCACTTGTGCGCACTCCTCCTCTCTCTCACTAATGCGATGTGAGTGAATAATAGAATGTATCAAATGAGAGAGTCACACTCTCTATTTATACTTTTACTTTCACTTGACCTTTACTCAACTAGGTCAACCTCTACTAAACCACTTAACCTAATGCTGACAGGGCCTACCCCACTAGGGTGGTCTGATAACCCTTTGACCCACATGACTCATACAGGGCCGACCCCAGCAAAGTAGTCTAATAACCCATCAATTATAAGTGACGACACTTACAATATAACTTGCGACACTTGCAAGTACACATGATGACACTTCCAATCAGAGGAATAATACATCTTTGTTGGTAATACATAAAGGTACAAATGTAATACATAAAATATACAAGTGAATATCTTCCGAAGTTACATATACATCAACACAACATAGCATGTAGTTCCTCTAACTGAATTTCATATACTGTTATTCAATTTCAACACATAAATTAAACTTGATTCACAAGCAAACATTCCCTTCAATATTTATCATTAGAAAATGACCAAATATATTTTAGAGTTCAATACTTATCTACAATATTTAAGAATTGGAGCAATTGACTACTTGTGAATCCCACTCCACCCATCCATAGGTAACTTCATTCTTAGTCTTTCAATGCAGATACCACCCTCTAGATGGAACCAAGAATTCAGCAAGAGTACACTCATGTTTTCACTGGAATTTTAACTAGGCACTCACCCCACCCACACAGCCAATAGGAATTAAATTCATATTCCTACTTTAACAAAACCTGGCTCAAACCAGGTCAATAACACAATGTAATTTCCTTCCTCAAATCAATTCCCATGGAACAAACATGGCCATTCCCTTCACAATCAATCCCTCATACTACCATGGTCCAAGATCTAGAATTTCACTAAGGAAGTAATATACTATGCATGAGTTCAGTGGTTAATTTTGGGACACGGGTAAGAAACCCAACCTCTACCAACTTATAAGTAGAAAAAATAGGATGTTTTTGTTGTGATAGGTTATAGTTTCCCTAGATCTGACAAATATTCTTTATATATAACTATAAGGTTATTGTTGATGCACTTTGAAAGTACAAAGTGGAAGAGACTACAACAAATCCTAAACAAGGGAATGCCACAACAATAAAAAAAATCTCAAAATACATTATCAAATCATTGGCTTAAAGTTCACAGCGTATTATCATCCATCATTCTTCCAATTTCACTACGTGTATGTGAATGATTTTTTTTATCCCTGAACATTGATTAGCATAGAAGAGGTTCTAAATTTCTTTAATTGGACATGAAGCATTACGATAATTCTTGGATGTAATCTCTGTATTATTTTTAGTGACTTTCACTTGAATCCCAAATCCATCCATCAGATCCAACAGTCTTTATAAGCCCAAGAATATTTTCAAATTGTTGGATAGCATTCTTCATAGGCACATGATATAACATACCATGAATATTTTACGATCCTACTACCACTATAATAATGTAGCCATTGTCAAATTTACCATTAAATAATCTTGTTGTAATGTGCTCAATAAATGCACTAGGATCCATTGTAATTCAATAGAAAGAGAAGCATAAAAGTTTTCATAAGCCAATGATGTTTTGTCCCACAATGTGAAAAAATTCAAAATAATGCCTCCAAACAATTATGCATGATCAATCTTCCTTCTTCTCTTAAATGATTCCGCTGAATCAATTAGGATTTGATAAGCTATTTCATCATCCATGAATTTTACAATTGAAAGAGGAGAAAGTGATGGTCCTACACATGCATATCACCTCATCAAAATTGAATTATTAAAATTATTCCTAACTAGATGCCAATGATCTCACTACTATGATGTGCATGATCGATTCCAACTTAGGGGGGTCCTAGTATCACATTGTAATTAACTCATCATCTCGGTGTTTCCACCCACATACTCCCTAAAAAATCTAGTCTGTGCCTTAGTGCAATCCCTCTAGGATTGCCTCGACACTCCTCATACACTATGCTTCGGGGGTAGGGTTGAGTACATTGACCTTACAACATTGCCTCTGAAAATCGGCTAGGGGCATCAAAGCCACATCTACACAGACATATGAAGAGTCAACAGTACCATGATAATAATAAAAACTAGCTACTATCTATGCTAGTGTTGTAAACACATCTATAATTGTAATGCATCGTGCATACCATCGGGACACTAGGCCTAGCCAAAAGGTCATGCTAGCTCTAGGTTGCCTCTGAACTCCATCCCTACATATGGGTGTTCCTTGATGACTATCAAGCGTTGTCACTCTGTGAAGAATATTTGACTGAGGATGTTTTCCATGATATTGCCTCCCCCTACATCATCATCTTGCCCCATCGATGCATCCTGGGATCCATCAGCTGACCATCTCAGACTACAATGTGAGGTAGCAATGTGAACACCCTCTTGAGGAAGAGTGCACAAATGAAAGTTGCAAACCCTAAATCATCACCATGGAGACTACAATTGTTCAATTTTTTCCAAGCCATTGGTGATCTGTATGCACTCACCCTATATGAAAAAGGCCTTGGCATCACGGTCCTAGACTTACTCAATGATCCTTTTTACTAGAAACAATGTCGATCTCATCAAGTTGTTCTCAATGAACTTGAGCAAGCCATGTCGTGCAAGGATATCTCACATTGGATGATCATTGCAGATGTCTTGATTGATGTTTTCAATATCCCTCTCTCTCCAGTTCACCCTCATCCTGCATTCCATTATTACTAAAGGCTGAATCAGTAGTTAAATTAAAATTTGCGTGAGGTTGGAAACTTTTTCATGAAAAGTTGAAACCTAGCATGCACCTACTCAAGAGGAATCAATGACCTGGGTCACTAGTTTTCTCCTACTAGGTGCGACCTTAAGTCAATATTCTTCCTCCAACAGTTGCAACCTAGTTACAAAACTATCGCGGGAAACCTCGTGAACTAGGATATTGATTTCCCTTCAAAAGTTGTGATCCGGCCCTAAAACCATCAAGGGGATCATCAAGCTCGTGATATTGGTTTCGATAGGGTGGGGCCCCTTTACGTGGGCGCCTTGGAATTATTCATGTAGATGTAGCATGTTCCGAGAACTTTCGGGGCACTGAACCGCATTAAAAATAACTACAAGAAATTATCTATTATATTAAATATACTCAAATATATAATATTTATAGTATAAAGATTAAAGTTAACGCATTTCTCTCTTCTTGTTTAGATCCCACACATTCAAAAATTGTTCCACAAATAAAGTTCATAATTACCATCTCTTCTGGAGAAACAAAGATGAATTAATTCATCTTTAAAATTTATATCTAAACCAGCATATATCCATGTTAAACCTGGATCTATTTTAAGCACAAAGAGGGATCCAATTTCTTGAAGTGTAATTTTTTTATCTTAATGTTTTTACACATTAAGAAAAAGTTTACCCCTCATGAAATTGGATCCCTCTTGGTGCTTAAGAGATATGGGTTTGAGATGGGTATATGCTAATTTTTATTTTTATATTATGATCCAACATGACAATTTTTAATTACTTTTTATTTTTGATAATTTAACAAAACCAACAACTTACAAAGTGTCTAAAGTAATAAAAATATAGTGAGAAACAAAAGTAAACAAACAGGCTTCCTATATGCCACATCCAAACTGAGAAACCTTTACAAGTGAATTATACAAGTGGACCCTCATGCTCAATATGTGGTTTTCTATAACAACATTACATCAACCATTTTTAAATAACCAGCATAGATATGTCTTAAACACAGATCTATTAAGCACCGAGAGAGATCCAATTTCTTGAGGTGTATTTTGTTTTGTTTTATCTTAAATTTTTTACACGTTAAGAAAAAAATTACCCCTCTAGAAATTGGATCCCTCTCTTTTAATTTTTAATTACTTTTTTATTTTTTATATGACGTTACAACATCTCCCCTTCCGGCCAAACTCAATGAATTAATTAACTTTTATAATTTTTATTTAAAATAGTTCGAGAAGTAAAGCTAAGATTTACCATCTCTTCCGGACAAACAGAGATGAATTAATCAACTTTTATAATTTATAACTAAATTTGGCAAGAGTGCAACTTTCAAATTGTCCAAAATAATGAAGTTGCCTTTTCTATATGGCAAAAAGGCTAAAATGGTTGGCTTGTTGGGCTTTCTATGCTCAAAACGTGGTTCTCAAAGACACAACATTACATGAATTAGTTTTAAAATAATATAAATGGAGAGATACAGTACCTATCCAAAATATTAAACTTAATTTGTTTTACCGGGCTGAGTCTTTCTAAATTCTATAAATTGAACCCTAATGGTGTTGTGTCTCACCATTGCTTTCTAATTTCTGGTTATCGTCGAACTCGTTTGTCCGAAAAGGTTCAGTGCGCAGATAAAGAGTGGCGGCCGCAGCAAGATATTTGTTATATTTTGTGACAGAGGAATATTTTAGCAATGGAACCAGAAATCTGGCAAAGGCTCCCAGAAGAGTTGCTGTTCATGATTTTAGCGAGGCTGCCCATTAGGGTTCTTGGCAAAATGAGGTCTGTCTCTAAACAGTGGAATTCTCTTCTGTCTTCGCGTGATGCCCTCAAAATAATTGGTCCAAATTGGTCGTTGCATTTCACCCCTGGGTTTCTAATTCAGATCTATCGCAACGGGATAAATAAAGATGATGTGGAATACTGGGTTATAGAAGGACTTGGTTCAGACATATACAAAGTTCCTTTGACCAATCACGTTGTTCTGGATACTTGCAAGAGCATCTTTTGTTGTCATACAAAATGGGACAAGTTGGATCTTTACATAGGCATTCCTGGTGCCATGAATTGGAGACAACTCCCTCGTCCTCCTATACCTCGTTTCTATTTCACTGGATTGGCGTTCGATTCTTCCACTGGGGTTTGCACCCTGCTGCTCGGCCATTTCGGCCATTTTTATTTAGATCAAGATCGAGTTCAGAGTGAAAGAATTGAGATGTGTATTTATGATTCAGAATCCAATGCGTGGACTGCAGTTTCCATGATGGTCCCCTACCATATTCTGCCTTGTGGAAAGGCTGTTTTTTCCAAAGGAAAGTTTTATTGGACGGCCTTAATTAATGAAGGCGCGCCCTCCCACACCCACATCGTAGCGTTCAATACTGCTGACGGACTCTGGACAGAAATCCGACTGCCCGAGGGATGCCAACTGATTTTTCGTGAAAAGTTTGGCGTATACGATGGGCAAGTAGTGTTAGTAGACCGGAAGGAAGTTGAATGTGTTCGCATGTGGAAGTTGAATGAAGCAGAAAAATTTGAAATATGGTTTGAGGTACGTGAGAGTACTTTGACAAAAGGCCTCTTTCGATCACCACCTTTAGTAGTGGTGAACAACAGCGACTTGATAATGGTAATTGATTGGAAAATGGAAATGTGGATCTTCAACTCCAAGGGCAAATTGATCGTCACGAAAATGACATTACCATTTGCAAGGTCGCAACGATTCGGAATGTGGCAACGAGCAGTTCAAGGATCTGGGTCAGCCTTCAAATCCAACAATTTGTGGTGGTCTTAGTACTTAATCATTCATTTCAGATAAAGTGGGTTGTTATTAGTTATGAGTTATTTGTTACTTGTTCTGTTCTCCATGCTTAGTTGTAATTATCTATCTATTTTTCTCCATGCTTCAGATGCATGAGCTACCAGTTATCTATGCATCGAGTTATTTTTTAGATTTTTTTTTAATAATTATTTGTTTTGAATTTTGAACGAGTACCATCAATTTGGACAGTACACTTATCTCATCTCCCTTCAATCTATAAAATGCATAGATAATACTCCATCCCAAATTCTAAGATATAAACAGTTATAAGTATAAATATTTTTTCTTTTCATCATAAAAATCTTCCATTAAATGTAATTTTTTTTTCATCTTAAATTCTTCCATTAAATATAAATAATTTTTTCTTTTTATCAGAAAAATATTTCTTTTATATCAGATTTATTCCGAGTATTGTGATACAGATTATAAGAAAATCTTAGCCACCTTTTGAATCGGATTTATGTTTTAAACCTTTTGAATTAGATTTATGTTTTGAATTTCCAAACGGGGTTGTAAGGGTTATATCATCTTTTGAATTGGATAAATATGTTTTGAGCATCCATGGTGTTGTAAGGGGCTTATATTCTGCATATTTACGCTCTATATGATAAATATTCTCAGCAACTTAATGTGAAGAATCAAGAATTAAAACAACCTAAAACAACTCAGTGCAGATTGCCCTTAATTACAAGTTGTGTAATGGTATGCATGACGTAGTTGTGTCAAGGCATGTATGTCAATCTATGTTGTGGGTTAAATTATAGATCAATCTTAAAAGAGGATTGAAATTTCTCAAAATAGTAATCTTTTATCAATATTTACACTTTTTTTTTCAGCCGAAAAATGATCTTTTTGCTATTCGGAAGGAATCAAGGAAAGTTTGAAATACAATAGGGCTCAACAAGAGCATCATATCACTTACAAGAATTGAACTTGAGTGGGGAGGACAAAAAAGTTTAATAACCCTTTATCAAAAGAGTTTCCTCAATATTTACAGTGATAAAAGAGTTTGCAAACCCTTTATCAAATTTGTAACAAATTTCAGTTCTTCATTAAATGCTATGATATCTAGGAAGACATAGGTGCGTAACTTGCTTTCCGAAAGGAAATATAGGGCAGGACTTGCCTCGTGAACAGTCAGTCTATCTAGAAATATTGACCCACCTGTAGGGCCTATCCTAACCTACTGACTAAAGGGTCTTATAATAGGGTCTTTAGAGCCGCATTCGTTAGGGTATTCTCTCTATTATATATGAGCTTATCCTTCCTGTTTGGTGAGGGTACTGGATGGATATATTTGTTATTTTATTGGACTCCTCCACAGGAATCCTGCCTCCAGTATCTTATCAATTTATTGTTTCACTTGCTCTTTGTAATGTGGGTTCATCCGGTATGATCTTTTCTTAATATGTTGGGCTTCCCGCTTCAGCTCAATCTTCATTTCACTCACAGTTACACATTTCTCAGTTACGCCATATCTGCACAACTTCTTTGAACTTTCCATTGGGGGTGGGCTCCTCTGTTTTACATGCGTAAATGCTTTATTTTACAAATATCTTTTTAATATGTCGAATCTTTTAAATTATAAAATAAATTGAGCATATTTTATCATTCAGATTTCGTTCGCGTGCGGAAGTTGAATGAAGCAGGAAGATATGAAATATGGCGTGAGCTACGAGCGACTGCGGGCGTTCCAATATATTCTTTGGTGAATATCAGCAGCAATGGGTTGATGATGGTAATTGATTGGAAAAGGAATATGTCGATATTCAACTCGAAGGGGGAATTGGTAGTTCAGAACATGAGATTACCACGATATCGCATGTCTCAAGAAGAAACAATGGTAAATGGCTTTGTCTTCGAATTCGAATCCAAAGGTAATCTCAAATTTAGTTGTTAATGGTTATTTATCTCTGTTATTTGTTTTACAAGCTTAGTTGTAATTACATCTTGTTGTTTATGTCTTAACTACCTATCAAATAGTACATGATGAGAGTCTCAAAAAACAAAAAAAACAAAGAGCAAAAACTAATCGAGGCAAACCTTATCTCATAGATATTTACGTAGCCATTCGCAACTCTGCAACCGTCCAGGAATTCTTCCCAAAATAAGAAACCTTCATCACCAACGAAAGATTGTTTAGATAAGATATCAGCCTCCGAGTTATGCTGACCATATATATCATCAAAAGTGATATTTCTGAACATGCTCATCAAAGATTTGATCCGATCACACCAATGATTAAGCATTGCCACCTGGAGAGAATACTGCCCACCAGCCCATTTTATGGTAATTCGTGAGTCACCGAAAACTTGCAAATCAGCAATGCCAAATATATTGACCACTTTAAGGATGCACCAAAGTGCTAAGAGTTCCACTTTCATAGTTAAACCTCAGAGTGAAGAAATGTACTTCATTAATATAAATAACACCATCTGCTGCACATAAACCATCCTTCGACGCTCCGTCAAAGAAAGCAACAATTTTCTTTAAATTACACACTCTTTGGATCTTGTGAGTGGTAATTTCAGTACAATTCTCCTTCACCAAGTTAAGAACCAGTGCACAAGTTTTGTAAACATTTGGAACCACTTCTTCAAAAATAGCTAGGTTACAGGCCTTCAAGAAAGCCCAGGAAATTATAGCAGGGAGTTCTAGAAAATTTTTGCAATTCCTATTCCAATTCAGGAAACATTTTTCAAAAAGATCCACTTGCCATAATACATCAATCTTCAAATCCAAGAGGATCCTACTCCATATATTCCTAGAAAACGCACAGTCCACAAAAATATGACATATGGAATCTAAACCTGCCCGACAAAGAAAACAAATGCTTGGGCCAATCCATCCTCTGACTAAGAGATTACCCCATGTTTGAAGGAAGTATGATAAAGCTAGCCACATGAAACATTTGAATTTTAAGGACAATCACCACCTCCAAATCTTTCTATACCACGAGTGTTTAGGATAAATGCATTTAAGCTTGATAATGACATTGTATGTAGAATTGGCAGTAATTTTCCCCTTAGAAGTATTACCATTCCAAAAGAGAGTGTCTTTACAACTTGAAAGATGACAACCCACACAATTGAGGGTGTGTATATACCTATTCCACTCCATGGTTGAATTACCCATGAATCCCATATCAATTGCATTAAATCAGTAAGACTTTGGAGCAAAACTCCGCTGAGATTTTTGAATTTGGTTTAAAGAGTACATACTGCATACCTTGAGGTGCACAAGGATGTCATTTGACAAAGTAAATTTCTTTTCCAAACCCAGGATTGGGTCTGTACCCACAGAAATGGAGGTACCATCGCCAACCCTCCACACCAGATCCTTTTCCATCCAGCAAGTATTTAGCTTGACTCCAAGCCCAATGGCCTACCAATAACCATCATTGCGGGAGCCTCTTGTCTATCACTAATTGTTATGCATGCGACAGTACACTTGTCCCATCCTCCTTCAATCTAGGAAAAACATAAATAGTAATCCACCCCAAATTCTAGGATATAAACACCTATCGGTGTAGTTACCAACTCATAATATATTTTTAAGGAGTACTCTATTTATTCTAAGTATTGGACTTTACGGTGGTTTTGGTCGAAATCCAGTAATTGTATTTTTTATTTTTAATCCAAATTTGGAAGTGTTTAAATTGTGATTTTGACTTCATAAATAGATTCATCAACCTCAAATAAGATGGTAATCTATCAACAAAAGGTTAAAAACATAGAAATATTATGTATCCCTACTTGTTATCCATGCACAAGCCATATTTCTCTTTTTATAATAGTTAATTTTGAATTTTGAACAAGACCATGAAATCAATTTGGATAGTACACTTTCCCATCCTCCTTCAATCTAGGAAAACCATAAATAGTAATCCACCCCAAATTCTAAAATATAAACACCTATTGGTGTAATTACCAACTCATAATATATTTTTAAGGAGTAGAAATCTTTTTGCAAAATCAAAATTTGGAAGTGTTTAAATTGTGTGTTTGACTTCATAAATAAGATAGAGGGTGCTCGCACGAAGTTGGTTCCACTTTTTAGTGCCACTATAGAAATAAAAAATGCACCTCCGAAATGGAAATCCATAACACATATGCGTTATTGTGGCTAGGTTCGGACAAACCCGAGACGAAAACCGAGGCTAAGCTTAGTTAGCCCATATCGCATATGCGATAAATCAGACTTGCGTTTTTTAATAGTTACAAATCGCAAGTGCGATATATCCCACTTGCATTATATCGCAAATGCGATATATCCCACTTGCATTATAACGAAACTGCGATTTGGATCATGTGGATCATCTTAAATTTTATTTTCTTTCACAATGATCATCTTAAATTTTATTTTGCAGTGGGCATGGTAATATTAGTGCTCTATCTAAACTTAGTAACCCACCTTTCTTCTACATCCATATGGCTCCTCAACTCATCCTACTCTCTGATCACTATAACTAGCCTTTTTGTAAGAGAGTCCCATCATGACAACTTTACATGGTCACCCTATGTTCCTCGATGATATGTGACTATAAAATTGGATTTATTAGTAAAATGTATAATGTTCTCTAGTTAAATTGTCCTTCCCCTCGTACCTCAGGAAAGTCCCTCCGGGTAGTTTATTAATAAAAGGGTTTCGTATAATAAATTAACTCTTTTATAATGCTTAGGAGGGGATTCTCATCGCAGGTAAGAAAATAATTCTATTATTACTCAAATTAAGATATGCCAGCTCTAGTCAGTAAGGAGTAGGTTATAAAATATAGAGTTAATTACTTATAAAGCAGGCTCTATTAGCAAGTATAAGCATTACCAATGTTGTATTCAGGAAGTAGTACTAAGCTACATGTCATATCAATAAATGGAAAGAGCTGAGCGGGAATCATGATCTATAATGGGATATGTACTTCCAATTCCTCTAATTCCTCTAGAAGGATTGAATCCCTCCATATCTCTTCCATATTTCAAAGTTGTAGTCGAACTAGGGTTCGATTCATATGGTCTTCTTATTTAACCATCATTTGTGTTTATTGTTTTTTTCTCCGTTTGTTTGAATGATTAGAGTTTCATTTATTGTACTAATTTTTTTGTCTCTATGCATATAATTTTACTTGCAAAGGCGTAGTTAGAGAGATTCAATTGATTTATGAGAGAGGGGACCATATACAAACTTTGTTTGTTCTCTAGATGTGAATACTAGAGATGATTTGAAACATTAATTTTTTTGTCTTATATCCATTTTTATTTGAGATGTTATCCTTCTGTATAAGGCACCGTGGATCTCTTCTACAACTAATGTCACCTGTACAATTTGTGCACTAAATTGATTTCTTGTTTCGATATCTTCTCCTCGAATTTTTTGTCTTCCTTTGATGTCTTCTATCATACCCTTCTCCATATAACTCCCTCATTGCTTATCCAACCACACCATGTCACCCATCCATGCACCCACTATATCAACTAAAGTTATTAAAATGGAGGCTAATATCTCTTATTATAGATCATAAAAATAAGCAACCCACTTCCTCTCTTCTACCATTACCTTTTCTCCCTTCAAAACTATTTGCCCCTATCCTACAAAGATATAAAATTAAACATTTGAAAAAAACTATTCTCTATCTTTATCTCATTACTCACGTGATCTCTTTATGAAAATATATTTGATGACTACAAATATGGTAATTCAATTACAAATAAACTCCATGGAGATAAAATAACACATTTTGGTAATGATGTTTTGTAATCAATACTTATAATGAGCATTACTAATTTATAATACACATGCTAAGGTATTTTGAGTTCTTTTCTTCGATGAAACTTTATTTTGATTAATTATGTATTCTACACAAGCATACGATAATTAACATGAAGGAGAAGAGCATTCATCGAATTACTCTATATCTAGTATAATTTTATATGAGGATGTTGATTGTTTGGTAAACCATTGGAAGATAAAAGGGGCTCCATAAATTTATATAATATAAATACCATTAATAGCAAAGGAGAAATTGTGACACAAAATCGTAGAGGGTTAGCTCAAGTGGTTGAGTGTTGTAATCGCAAGCAAAATAAATCCCTAGGTGGCTATGCAGGGCCTCACTTGATGTCCAGGCTCAAATGGTGCAAACATGATTATCACTCCCCTAAGGAAAGACATAGCTCGTGAAAATGTTATAATTATCACTCCCTAGTAGGCTTGCAAGGAGTGACAAAGTTGTAAATGTCCCTCCCTAGTCAAGGAGAAAGGGTTGAAAATCCATATACATTGGCAAAAATCAAGGTCTGAATGATGGGATTTCGACATGCTAATTAAGGATTTGTAGAATTCACTGTGCCCTTGTCTCCCTCGTCCTTGGTCCAATGAAATCCCCAATCATTTATTCATTCATATATAGAGGATTAATAGTCCAAGGAAATCCCCAATCATTTATTCATTCATATAAAAAGGATTAATAGAGTTAAAAAACGTAGCTGTGATATATCGCAAGTGCGATATATCCTACTTTTGATATATCACACTCGCGATATATTGCAAGTGCGATTTGTAATGCAAAAAAAGAAATATATATAAAATAGAGTGACTGCGGCCTCATTTTCTTTCATATATATCTTAAACGATTAATAGAGTTACAAAACGCACTTGCGATATATCGCAGGTGCGATTTATAATGCAAAACAAAAAAACAAAAAAATTTAAAACAAAGTGGCCGCATGGCCTCATTTTCATTCATATTATATATTTAGCATTAATAGAGTTAAATAACGCACTTGCGATATATCGCAGGTGCGATTTGCAATGCAAAAAAAAAAAAAAAAAAACACAGTGCCCGCGTCCTTGGTCCCAAATTCATATATATTTAGGATTAAAAAACACAATTTCATTTATAAAGTTAAAAAACGCACTTGCGATATATCACATGTGTGATTTGTAATGCAAAAAAAATATATATAAATCACAGTTCCCACAGCCTCATTTTCCCAATTTACACAGTGAAGGACCGGCGATATCGGGAAGGCGAAAAAACGCACCTATCGATTTGCATTTGAGAGAAGGAGGAGGCAAGCCATTTCACAATTTGGATAAAATGGAAGGTGGGTGGCAAGAAATTTACTAGTTTGTTAATTCGTTTTGAATTTTTCGTTATTGTGTTTGTTAATTTAAACTAGTTTTTGTTTTTTTAAAACCAATTTAATAAAATTTGTTACATGTATTAAAAAACAAACAATGAAATTGATTAATTAAATTTTGAAATTGAATTGTTTTATTCTTAACAGAGAGCAGAAACCCAGACACAAACCCAAACCCAAACCAAAATCAAGACACAAACCAAAACCCAATCCAAAATCCAGACACAAACCCACCAATGGAGGAGGAACACGACTGTAATTCTGAGATTTTGGCTTGTTTGGGTTCACTGAGATGCCTTAGCTCACTCTTTAGGGGGGGGGGCACTTAAGACAATCTTTAGTGGAGGCCTTATACTCCATAACAAATACAATTTCCAATGCCCATGGATCACTGTACAACATTAGATCGTACAAAGATTCCTAGAGGCAATACTATTCCACTGGGTTGAGCTACAAAGATGTCAAAAAATTAAAACTAACCAATGACCAATTGTTTTCCTTATTCTGGGACCCCAGCACTAGATTGGTTCCACCCACCAGTCAACCTCACATTTCCATAGACCGGTGCATGGAACCAAATATTAAATCCAATTGGATGGATCGCTGGTACATGGTCTTCGATGAAGACCCTCACGGGAATAGAGACATCTCGTTTTATTTCCTTAGGAAGTTGTATGCAGAATTTATCCTGGGGAAACATGTTAACTATTTTGACATTTTAGAGTTCCAGGTTGTAGGTCATGCGATGCCCCAAGATAGGGAAGGGGCTAGGACCGATCCTAACTGTGTGCGATGCCCTCCATGCACACCAAACCCCCCTAGGTTATATCCTCCAGCCGGTCCAAATCTTGATGATACACAGGAGTCCTTATTAGATTTGGCTGATACATTGCCTCGGCATGGGACTGCCATCCAAGGCAACGTAGGCCAAGGGGTTGGCACTTTTGAGGCTGGCCCATCTGGGGTTGGACCATCTCATAGTCAGGATCCACCTTTTAGGTCCCAGACCAAATCAGAGCTACACATCGCACCGGTGACATGGAGTCTTAAGAGCATCAGGTTATTCCACACCCTTGCACATCGTGTCGAAGCATATGCTATGGGCCTACTTCATCGTTTTGGGGCGATGGATTACTCCGATATGTAAGTAACATTCATTCTTTACATAGTATATAAATTTTGTTTTATATCACAGTTTTGAATTGTTTCGTAATTTATTTCTATTTAAATAATTATCTGACAATTTACGTGAACAAATATACAGCTGGTGTCCAATGCCACCCCAGATTCATGCAATCCGGACATTGATGCTGATGCCATTGATGCAGCGGTCAATGCTGCATATGATTTTGGTGCTTCACCATTAGCTATAAGAACTTTATTTTTAATTTGTCATCGAGTAATTTACATATTTATAATTTAGATACTGCAACATTAAATATGTCTTAAACTCGATACAATATGTTTTATGCAGGGTGGGCACGATGAGTTTGTGGAATCCTAAGTCAGTCCCTCCCATGTAGAGGAAGATTCGTAGACTCAGGTATTCTTTTTATTACATCCTTTTAATTATATGCTTTTAATGATTTGAAACATGTGGGCGCTCGCACGAAGTTGGTTCCACTTTTTATTGCCACTATAGAAATAAAAAACGCACCTCCGAAACGGAAATCCATAACCCATATGCGTTATTGTGGCTAGGTTTGAACAAACCCGAGCCGAAAACCGAGGCTAAGATTAGTTAGCCCATATCGCATATGCGATAAATCGGACATGCATTTTTTAATAGTTACAAATCGCAAGTGCGATATATCCCACTTGCGTTTTAACGAAACTGCAATTTTGATAATGTGGATCATCTTAAATTTTATTTTCTTTCACAATGATCATCTTAAATTTTATTTTGTAGTGGGCATGGTAGTATCAATGCTCTATCTAAACTTAGTAACCCACCTTTCTTCTACATCCATATGGCTCCTCAACTCATCCTACTCTCTGATCACTATAACTAGCCTTTTTGTAAGAGAGTCCCATCATGACAACTTTACATGGTCACCCTATGTTCCTCGATGATATGTGACTATAAAATTGGATTTATTAGTAAAATGTATAATGTTCTCGAGTTAAATTGTCCTCCCCCCCGTACCTCAGAAAAGTCCCTCTGGGTCGTTTATTAATAAAAGGGTTTCGTATAATAAACTAACTCTTGTATAACGCTTAGGAGGGGATTCTCATCGCATGTAAGAAAATGATTCTATTATTACTCAGATTAAGATATGCCAGCTCTTGTCAGTAAGGAGCAGGTTATAAAATATAGAGTTAATTACTTATAAAGCAGGTTTTGTTAGCAAGTATAAGCATTACCAATGCTGTATTAAGAAAGTAGTACTAAGCTGCACGTCATATCAATAAATGGAAAGAGTTGAGTGGGGATCATGATCTGTAATGGTATATGTACTCCCTATTCCTTTCATTCCTCTAGAATGATTGAATCCCTCCATATCTCTTCCATATTTCAAAGTTGTAGTCGAACTAGGGTTCGATTCATATGGTCTTCTTATTTCACCATCATTTGTGTTTATTGTTTTTTTTTCCGTTTGTTTGAATGATTAGATTTTCATTTATTGTACTAATTTTTTTGTCTCTATGCATATAATTTTACTTGTAAAGGCGTAGTTAGAGAGATTCAATTGATTTATGAGAGAGGGGACCATATACAAACTTTGTTTGTTCTCTAGATGTGAATACTAGAGATGATCTGAAACATTAATTTTCTTGTCTTATATCCATTTTTATTTGAGATGTTATCCTTCTGTATAAGGCATCGTGGATCTCTTCTACAACTAATGTCACATGTACAATTTGTGCACTAAATTGATTTCTTGTTTCGATATCTTCTCCTCTAATTTTTTTTCTTCCTTTGATGTCTTCTATCATACCCTTCTCCATATAACTCCCTCGTTGCTTATCCAAACACACCATGTCATCCATCCGTGCACCCACTATATCAACTAAAGTTATTAAAATGGAGGCTAATATCTCTTATTATAGATCATAAAAATAAGCAACCCACTTCCTCTCTTCTACCATTACCTTTTCTCCCTTCAAACCTATTTTCCCCTATCCTACAAAGATATAAAATTAGACATTTGAAAAAAACTATTCTCTATCTTTATCTCATTACTCACGTGATCTCTTTATGAAAATATATTTGATGACTACAAATATGGTAATTCAATTACAAATAAACTCCATGGAGATAAAATAACATATTTTGGTAATGATGTTTTGTAATCAATACTTATAATGAGCATTACTAATTTATAATACACATCCTAAGGTATTTTGAGTTCTTTTCTTCGATGAAACTTTATTTTGATTAATTATGTATTCTACACCAGCATATGATAATTAACATGAAGGAGAAGAGCATTCCTCGAATTACTCTATATCTAGTATAATTTTATATGAGGAGTTTGATTGTTTGGTAAACCATTGGAAGATAAAAGGGGCTCCATAAATTTATATAATATAAATACCATTAATAGCAAAGGATAAATTGTGACACAAAATCACAGAGGGTTAGCTCAAGTGGTTGAGTGTTGTAATCACAAGCAAAATAAATCCCTAGGTGGCTATGCAGGGTCTCACTTGATGTCCAGGCTCAAATGGTGCAAACATGATTATCGCTCCCCTAAGGCAAGACATAGCTCGTGAAAATGTTGTAATTATCACTCCCTAGTAGGCTTGCAAGGAGTGACAAAGCTGTAATTGTCCCTCCCTAGTAAAGGAGAAAGGAATGAAAATCCTTATACATTGGCAAAAATGAAGGTACAAATGATGGGATTTCGACATGCTAATTAAGGATTTGTAGAATTCAATGTGCCCTTGTCTCCCTCGTCCTTGGCCAATGAAATCCCCAATCATTTATTCATTCATACATAGAGGATTAATAGTCCAAGGAAATCGCCAATCATTTATTCATTCATATAAAAAGGATTAATAGAGGTAAAAAATGCAGCTGTGATATATTGCAAGTGCGATTTGCAATGCAAAAAAAAAAAAAACACAGTGCTCGCGCCCTCGGTCCCAAATTCATATATATTTAGGATTTATAAACGCAATTTCATTTATAAAGTTAAAAAACGCACTTGCGATATATCGCATGTGCGATTTGTAATGCAAATATATATATATATAAATCACAGTGCCCGCGGCCTCATTTTCCCAATTTACACAGTGAAGGACCGCCGATATTGGCAAGGTGAAAAAGCTCACCTGTCGATTTGTATTTGAGAGAAGGAGGAGGCAAGCCATTTCATAATTCGACAAAAATGGAAGGTGGGTGGCAAGAAATTTACTAGTTTGTTATTTCGTTTTGAATTTTTCGATATTGTGTTTGTTAATTTAAACTAGTTTTCGTTTTTTTTTTAAACCAATTTAATAAAATTTGTTACATGTATTAAAAACAAACAATGAAATTGATTAATTAAATTTTGAAATTGAACTGTTTTTTTCTTAACAGAGAGCAGAAAACCAAACACAAACCCAAACCCAAACCAAAATCAAGACACAAACCCAAACCCAAACCAAAATCTAGACACAAACCCACCAATGGAGGAGGAACACGACCGTAATTATGAGATTTTGGCTCGTTTGGGTTCACTGAGATGCCTTAGCTCACTCTTTAGGGGGGGGGGCACTTAAGACAATATTTAGCGGAGGCGTTAGACTCCATAACAAATACAATTGCCAATGCCCAGGGATCACTGTACAACATTAGCTCGTACAAACATTCCTAGAGGCAATACTATTCCACTGGGTTGAGCTACAAAGATGTCAAAAATTTAAAAATAACCAAAGACCAATTGTTTCCTTATTCCGAGACCTCAGCACCATATTGGTTCCACCCACCAGTTGACCTCACATTTCCATAGACTGGTGTGTGGAACAAAATATTAAATCCAATTGGATGGATCGCTGGTACATGGTTTTCGATGAAGACCCTCACGGGAATAGAGATATCCCATTTTATTTCCTTAGGAAGCTGTATGCAGAATTTATCCTAGGGAAACATGTTAACTATTTTGACATTTTAGAGTTCCATGGTGTGGTTCATGGGATGCCTCAAGATAGGGAAGGGGCTAGGACTGATCCTAACCATGTGCGATGCCCTCCACGCACACCAAACCCCCCTCGGTTATATCCTCCAGCCGGTCCAGTTCTTGATGATAGGCAGGAGTCGTTATTAGATTTGGCTGATACATTGCTTCGGCATGGGACTGCCCTCCAAGGCAATGCAGGCCAAGGGGTTTGCACTTCCAAGGCTAGCCCATCTGGGGTTGGACCATCTCACAGTTAGGATCCACCTTTTAGGTCCGCAGACCAAATCAGAGCTACACATCGCACCAGTGACGCGGAGTCTTCAGAGCATCGGTTTATTCCACACCCTTGCACATCATGTCGAAGCATATGCTATGGGCCTGCTTCAGAGTTTCGGGGCGATGGATTATTCCGATATGTAAGTAACATTCATTCTTTACATAGTATATAAATTTTGTTTTATATCACAGTTTTAAATTGTTTAGTAATTTATTTCTATTTGAATAATTATCTGACAATTTACGTGAACAAATACACAGTTGGTGTCCAATGACACCCCATATTCATGTAATCCGGCCGTTGATGTTGATGCCATTGATGCAGTGGTCAATGCTGCATATGATTTTGGTGCTTCACCATTAGCTGTAAGAACTTTAGTTTTAATTTGTCATCGAGTAATTTACATATTTATAATTTAGATACTGCAACATTAAATACGTCTTAAACTCGATACAATATGTTTTATGTAGGGTGGGCACGATGATTTCTTGGAATCCCAGGTCAGTCCCTCCCATGTAAAGGAAGATTCCCAGACTCAGGTATTCTTTTCATTACATGCTTTTAATTATATGCTTTTATTGATTTGAAACATGTATATGCGTTTAATTATTTAAAGAAATTTTCTAATTGTATCTGTATGTTTTGTTACGTAGCCTGGTTATGGTCAGGTTTTTTTTTACCATCTAGTAGGGCCAATGTTTATTATTCCACCCATCGGTGACCCTCTTCCTCCCCCCCAAGTATGTGTACATGTCTCGCTTTCTTTGAAAACTCCATTTTCCGTCCATGTAGTATATATATGTAGTCTTGTTAGATCTTTGTATTTCCTGACATTGACATATATATGTTACATTATGTAAGCATCTAGTGATGCAATGGTGCTTGAAGAGAACCCAATTGATGTTGTTGGTGACCCACCTATCCCCCCCCCCACAGGTACGTGTATGTGGAGCTCTTTCTTTGAAAAGGTCATTGTACGTCCATACATAATACATATATATACAGTCTCATTTTCTTTGTATTTGCTGACATTGGTCCATATGTTACTTTATGCAGGCATCTAGTGATGCAGTGGTGCTTGAAGAGCACCAAATCAACGTTGTTGGTGACCCACCTCTCCCCCCCCCCCAAGGTATGTGTGTACATGTCTCTCTTTCTTTGAAAGGTCCTTGTACGTCCATACATATTATATACAGTCTCATATTCTTTGTATTTGCTGACATTGGTCCATATGTTACTTTATGTAGGCATCTAGTGATGCAATTGTGCCTGAAGAGCACCCAACCGAGGGTGTTGGTGACCCACCTCTGCCCCCCCCAGGTACGTGTATGTCTCGCTTTCTTTGAAAGAGTCAGTGTCCATCCATGTAGTATATATGTCTTGTTTTCTTTGTATTTGCTGACATTGACCTACAATGTTACTTTATGCAGGCATCTACTGAGCTAGTGGTGCCTAAAGAGCACCCAATTGGGGCCACTGATGACCCTCCACGCCCCCCCACCCAAGTACATGCAGTTTCAGTGCCAAGTACTTACACACACATGGTCAGTAAAAATGTTATATTTTCTTAGAATTTGAATAAATGTACATCATGTGGTATTTATTTTTATAGCTTGGTAAACTAACTTGTAACAAATTTTGGTTTGTGTGTAGTCTCCGATATTGAGAATGCGTACACATGTGGATCATTGGGGAACGCCATTGAGCAACTGCAAAAGAAAAATAGACTTCTCATTAGCCACTGACATTGGCAGTGAAAAGGGGGATAAATAGAAATCATGTATAGGGGGGGTACATATAGAATCCATATATAGGGGGAGTACATACATGTACCATTTTGTTTGTATGTACACACAGATGTACAGTATGATCCACAATTTTGTATTATGGCCATGTGGCATGCCATTTTTGAAAACATTATACATGTACATCTATAATATAAAGCAACGTTTAGATTTACCTATATATGGTTGACTTGATATGGGATGGAGACATGTGTATTATATGCCTTGCAGATATATGCTTGAATATGTTTTTAGGTTTATGGCTTTGTGTTTGTTGGATAAGAGTTGGCATTGCAAATAATGAATCTAATGTGTTCGGTATAGAAAGGAAGGCTCTAGATGCCTTACTGTATGATGATGTGAATGTTGTTTCTTATAGTGACAAGCCCAATCTAGAAGTTTAATTTCTAGTGAACAAACAATCATACTACAACTTGTTTATCTTTACAATCATACTACAACTAACCCATCCTTACTATTGATGATCCATTCCTAGTCCCACTCAACTCTATCACTCATTTTTACTCACAACTATTAAATCAAATACCAAGTAGCCACTCTAGTCCTTAGAAATGGAATCCAAAAGAACCTCATCTCTTAGACCTTTTTTAATCGTGCTTACAACTTCCTACTACCCCACAGGATTCACCTTATCAACTAGGTTGGGTCCAATAATATTATGGCGTATCGCTTCACCTTATCAACGGGATACAACCATTGTCTTCTAATAAACAAATATATTATGGCATATCACTTCACATTTTCATTCAAATTTTTATTTGAGGCTTCTTGAGGAAATATTTAGAGCGGTCATCATCATTTGTATGGGTGTTGTTGTGCCTTGTCCTTTTCGCTCTCATGCTGGGAATATTGTTGCTGTCATAACAGTCATTTTGCAGACCCTAATTTCAGTTCTAATATATGCTATGTACTTGTGCTATTCTCTTTAATAAAAGATTATAGTCTTCTACTTCATTTTCAGATTCTGATTGTATTGTGAAGAGGCAAGAATGCAATAAAAATGCCAGTTTATCTTTGAGATTGGTATGGTCAGTTGGAATATGATTTTGTGGCACTATTATAACTACAATTGATTGTTGTTTCAAGCATATTCTTTTGTTTAATATTGTCTCTCATTAAGTCTTTCAATGTTCAAAGTGTTTTGACTCCATTTAGCCCAAGGATAGGCACTAATCTACTTGAATTCACCACAATAATAACCATTGTACATCATAACCTGTTGGACTGGTAAATCTGTTTGTTGAAGAAGATTATAAGGGTAATTTAGCAATCATACATAGGGAAATCCATTTAGAAATCATACATAAAGAAATACATAGCTCTTCAATCTTCAAAGTGTTTCGACTCCATTTAGCCCAAGGACAGGCACTAGTCTACTTGAATTCATCACAAATAATATCCATTGTACATCATAACCTATTGGATTGCTAAATCTATTTGTTGAAGATTATAAGGGTAATTTAGCAATCATACATAAAGAAATCCCCCTTGTGTTGGAGGAGAGCTGACTTAAAGTGAAGGGAAATCTTGCTAAGTTGACATTGGGTAGGGTTTCTAATAAGTTTCCCTAAGTTTCCATTCTTGCATGGACTTGGGTATTTATAATTGCAGGCTTAGAAGGTAACAAAATGGCGTTGTTTCTGGGAATAAAGTCCCTTTCCCGAATTCGGTAGACATAGCTATAATGATGTGATAAGTTGGTATGAATGTATGAATGTATTATTTTAAGTTTTTCCCGAATTCTGGAACTTCATTTCTATGAATGTATTAATTATTATTATTTTTAGATTTCATATTAACATTTCTTTTTCATGATTTGGGAGGAAATCAATATGGCATCATTCCTATAAAAGATGCATCATAGAGTATATGCCCCTTTAAATTTTTCAGGCATTGCTGGGTATCCAAATAAGGCCCCTCAAAAATGGACCAAACATGTTCAAAATTTTCATGGGGACATTCATTTTGTGGCACATCATGTTGCATCTTTTAAACATTAGATTTCTAAACTTAAAATAGAACATGAATATGGTATGATGAGATTGCTTTTGCATAGCTTAGAAGGAGATGTAGAGACTTGTTTAGAGATTTTGGTAAAGGAAAAGCATCATCTTTTGCGTGTTTGGTCCAAGCATTTTGCAAGGAATGGGATCCTAGCTATGAGAAAGAAGAAAGGGTTGAAGATCTAGTTGAAGCTTTCCTAGATAAAGAGAAAATCATTTGATACCTAATGATTGAATGTGAGAGAAAATCATTTGATACCTAATGCTTGAATGTGAGAGAAAATCATTTGATACCTAATGCTTGACCATGTTTATAGTAAAATAATTTTATCCTATGGAATTTGGTTATCATTTTAGATAAAAATCAAAATTGGAACATCGTTTGGAAAAAAAACATCTAAAATTAGCCCATGGGTTAAACTTCACCCCTAAGGTTTTTCCTAGGGCATATATAGAACAAAAGCACATTCCTTGTAGTCATTGTCTTCCCCTAGTTCTATGTCTACAACCTCATGTTTCACATTTGGTTTAACCACAGATAATCATGGATGGTCTACATAACCTACATCGTTGGAGGAAAGTGAGGATGTTTTATAGCTAAATTGATAGGAAATGATAAGGAACATGAACATACTCTACAATCCCATACACACTACTGGTATCCAACGGCATGCAATCCTGCCACTCCATTTGTTATTTCGCTCCCGGACAGAAAGTCACCAAGTGTCCCTAAATGGCATTTTCATGCGACTTGCAACTCGACATAACTCGGCAACCGGAGGTCGTATCGACAAACCGTTGATTCCATTGCTCTCCTGGCATGCGATTACCTCTAGGTAGCCTCTCCTTCGTGTTTCCATGGCCCAATGAATTCATTGTCCATTCATTTCATAAACTAGGGTTTTGCTCAGTTTCCATCAATGCAATCTCGTATTGTTGGGTCAACTCCACAAAACATGTTGCAGCATTAAGAAAACACTATGTGTCTAGAGATCATAGGCTATCTTATTCTTGTACCAACGTATAATCCAACAAGAATATGCCTAAGCTACACTTACAAATTACAAACCAACTAGGGTTTCTTGAACCAGACACCGCATAATAAAACTAGGGTTTACAAATTGAGACATGGAACTAAAAAATAGGGTTTTATGAACTCTCACATGCATGCATGACTAAGATGTAGAAACACATGTACATGAATTATATGCACATACATGAATCAAAATGCCATATACCTAGGCTATGCACATACATGAAACAAAATGAATAGGGTTGAACATGGATCACAAGTGGAATTACACATGCATGCATGACTAAGATGTAGAAACACATGTACATGAATTATATGCACATACATGAAACAAAATGCCATATACCTAGGCTATGCACATACATGAAACAAAATGCCATATAACTAGGCTATGCACATACATGAAACAAAATGAATAGGGTTGAACATGGATCACAAGTGGAATTTGACATGCATGCATGACTAAGACGTAGAAACACATGCACATACATGAAACAAAATGCCATATACCTAGGCTATGCACATACATGAACCAAAATGCCATATAACTAGGCTATGCACATACATAAAACAAAATGAATAGGGTTGAACATGGATCACAAGTGGAATTTCACATGCATGCATGACTAAGATGTAGAAACACATGTACATGAATTATATGCACATACATGAAACAAAATGGCATATACCTAGGCTATGCACATACATGAAAGAAAATGCCATATACATGAATTTCACATGCATGCATGACTAAGATGTAGAAACAAAATGAGGTATTGAAAGACGTTAGAAGAGAACTATCATACTTGTTGATAATTGCTAGTTTTAAGGTTTATTGGTCGTATGTAAAAATTGGCATAAATATTCATAAACTTGACATACATGAAAACTTTTGGCATATGAAGATGATGAAGATAAACTTGACTTGAGAGCATGTTATTTTCCGAATTGTATTTAGTGGTGTCTAAAGACACCGGTTGTTCTCGGCGCCTCCAATGTGCCATAAATAGTGTTTGTATCGTAGGCACAAGAAAAGCTAAACATTAGTACGCTCGTAAGAAAATAAGGAAAATGTGTAAACATTATTTATAGATAACTCACCTGATCACAGATGCACACCATTCGACTATAGATGAACCATCTCGAAGGCGAGCACCTGTAAACTTCATCTCTTCCCTTCGAAGGGTAGTTTTTATGCATGCACCAACACCATCGTGCTCTCATTTTCCATGACCTATTTCAAGTAGTTCCATGTATGTGGCACCTTGTATTTTATGTGCAACAAACACAACCATTGAAATACACGTGCATTCTTGAACTGTCCAGCACAACCATCTGACCAAATCAAATGACGATAAAATTGTATATCCATAGCTATCACATGATCATAGAACAACTGAAAGCAATGCTGCATGTAATGGATGTAATGGGTCCGATCGGCAATGATGTAAAAGTGACTCTCTTTCAATATTACACGTTTCTCTTCATTGCTATCTGGCCCATGTCGATAAGTTATATGGACCATTATGCTCATCTGCTCTGAGTGATAGTATTGACTTTGTATTTCATTTTGTGGTTGTAGGGTGTAATTTTCTGCAAAGTCAACCACTGATAGTTATGTTCCAAGAGGGAAGGTGTCCTGGCATATTCTAAATTGCTCATCTTGCCACCGTGCCATATCGACATGCTGAATGTACTGTTGGATCTTTCCACAGAACTCTGGAATAAAATCACATACTTGCACCTGGTGGAAAAAAATAAACAATGTTATAAAACAACATAAAAATATTTACATCAATATTAAAATATACATCAATATTTAAAACAATGTTATAAAACAACATATAAACAATGTACACTCAGTTAAATGAACATTTTTCGTGTAGATTGTCACCTGTGAAGTCACCAATTTAATCTTCTTGCTTTCTTTCCCATCACGTAGCTGATATGTCTCATACTGAAAGTTCTGCTTCTCGACAATTGCATTACCAAATGCTTGATATTCACTCTCATGGATGCAATTGGACCATAAAGATAGCCCACCACAATTGTTGCAAGAACCCACTAAACATTATTTTAAGTAATGTGTCTGCCCATCTTGCCTCGGACACATTATGCTATGGATGAAATCTCTAGATGACATTGGCAGTACTGTACTTGAGCATTCCTGCACATGGTTAGGGTGCAAAAAACGACGTATATGTGCAAATGTATGATAATATAGATCAAACTCTATGTGGTATATACAAAAACAAGTGTTCTGGATTCTATTTATTCTAACATACCAAGGCTTGCATTTTTCAAAATATCTTTGCCCGAGCCTTAGCTTTACGTGGGCAACTTTAAACATCTCGAACAGTTGATTTTGTGTCATGTCAAGGTAAAGTTTAATATGCCCTTCATTGTCCATGGAACCCCTACAACGTTTTAACACATCCTTTGTGTTAGAAGAAGGCCTACTGTTATCGTGCCAAAAAGTGTGCACTAGTCCCTTCACTGCTTCGATCAACTTCATGTCTTTGCGGGGAAACCTACCGCTAAATGCCCATAATGTATCCATTTGTCCCTCTACATCAAGTTTTTCTCTTCTTACTGAATATTTTTAAGAGTCTTTAGATGTAAAGGGACAATTTCTGATCTGCATTTAAGTAAACGACGTTGTCTTGTGGATCTAGATACAATTGATTTAGCCAATATGCGGCAAGCCACATTACAGTCTTTTGAACGAGTTTTTTTACCAATTGATGTGAACACAGCAGCAAGAGATTTAACAATGTGATTACTTGATTCGGTATTCTTCAATGTTCTTATGCCTAACGTTTTTCTAACATTTGCCATACTTCTAGATTTAATTAAAGCTAAAAACAATTGACATTTACCGGCTTCATATTTTGGTTCAAAATATTGTTTCATTATTTGAGAACAATGACGAATGATTGTGCGTTTAGCCACCTTACCTTCCATGGAAGTCAATTCGCTCTCGTCCACTTGTATGTGTTTAGGAGTTCTCTTTCATTTTGATGCGAGATTTCTTTTCGTTTGAAATGCTTGAGAGACGTTTACATCCACTGCAGGATGACAACTTCGATTAGGAGATTGAACCACCTGGCATGGTTGTTGCAGAGTATCGTCAAGAACATAATGATTGAGCTCTACAGAGGGTTGTCCGGTTAATAATGGAGCAGAATTTTCATCTTGGTTATAACCAGCTGCATTAAAGTTGCAATATCTTCCTCAGCCTCTTCGCCAGGTATCTGTTCAACGGGAATGGGAATTATTTGCTCATCCAATGAATGTTGACGATTTCTTGAATGTTCCCTCTTCTTTTCTTTCTTAATTTCAGCTTCTTCGGGTGTAAGCATCTTCCTCACTGACTTCCAAACTCTATTACGTGGATTCCCCATTAAAATCCACCAAAAAGTGTACAAAACCTATGGATCTGTGTAATAAATGATTAAATTGCGGGTTGAACAGTACGCTCTGCACGGGTTTTAGAAGAATTATGTCTTTTCCTGTACAGTAAAAATGGCCCACGGCATGCAACCCAAGATTATTTATTAAACAAATATTGCATATGCGATATAACGCATCTTCATTTTAACGCATATGCGTTATATCACATATGCGATATGAACTATATGCTTTTTACGCTTTTTATGCTTTTATGAACTATATGCATATGCTTTGTTAAAAACGTGATCACTAAATCGCATATGCGATATATGGCATATGCGATTTAGTGTATATTAACTATTGAAACCTCATTTAACCATGAACCATGAAAACATCATTTAATCACTAGAAGATTGGATTTATCCTTGGACCATGGTACAGTGTCTTTCAAACTATGTTTTGTCTGGAAATATTTGTAATGGTTCCTATATGACCATGGTCAACGCCTCGAGAATAATCTTCAATACATAAAATAGTCTAATGGCACATATATCCCATATTAAGGCTAAATATCCCCTTTAAAGGGCATGTGTAGTGGTTTAAGACTTGTTTCTGTTACACTTTTGTCCCATTACCATGGTTAAGACCCTGAGACCCATCCTTAGTGTATAAAACCTCATAATGACACCCATATCCCACTAAATGCCAAATATTCCATCTATAGTGCATGTGTGTTGATTTAGAGACTCATTGGACCATCTTTTCTTCCATGACTATGGTCAATGTCCAGAGGCCCATCCCTACCATCCAAAACCCTATAATGTCACCTTTATCCCCTTATAATTAATACAATTTAGACTCCAAATATTCCATCCAGGCGATCTATGGAGTGACTCATGCCCCAATATTACATTGATTAAAAGCTAAAGGAGGTGTGGGGAGAATCAAAGGAGGGAGACGAAGTTGTAGAGGGAATCATGGGAGGGAGGGGGAGAGTCAGAGAGAGAGAGAGAGAGAATTATGGATGGAGGGATGGTTAGAGGGTGAGAGAGTGGGATAATAACAATGAGAGAGTAGGGATTTAGGGAAATGAATGATGGTCAAGGATGGTTACACCGAGGGATAGAGATGAGAGATTGTGTGTGTGTGTGTGTGAGAGAGAGAGAGAGAGAGGGAGAGATCATGGATATTAAGGAAAGGAGAGAAAGATGGAGAGATGAAGGAGGGATGAAGGCTTGAAGGTGGAGAGAGGAGGTAGGGGGAGAAAGTGAGGGATGGAGTGAGTGATAGGATGGAACACATGGAGGGAGGGAGGGAGGGGGGAAGAGAGAAAGAGTTTTGGCGGGAGGGAGGGGCAATAAAGGAATTGTTTTAGAGGGTGTGTGGATGTGTGTGAGAGAGAAGGGGGTGGAGAAAGAGAGAAGGAATTATGGGGGGAGAGAGAAATGGGTGGAGAGAGGAGGTAGGGGGAGAAAGTGAGGTATGGAGTGAGTGAGAGGATCAATCATCAAGATTTCGAGTTAAATTATTTGTTGAAAAATTTCTAGTTAAATGATTTATTGTTTTTGAATCAATAGTGTAATGTGATTAAACTATTAAAGATCGTATAGAAACAAATCACATTAAAATGTCATGTGTACACCCACATTTCATCCCAAATTCAAAATATTTGTTACAATACCAACCTTCCTAACATTTTAACTCATCAAAACTATGGTGATTTATGAATGTTTCTCTTAAAAGTTTCGAGCACAGAAATATAATTCTAAAGAAAACCAAGTGACTCCTTACCTTTTTAAAGGTTTGATAGATCAAAATTGGTCTCAATGGACGTTAATAACAACCATAATCATGATCAACTCAAGTAGAGCATTATTAAGTTATATAATAAATTTTTCATTAAATAAAAAACCCTACTTGAAGTCATTTAACTACACTAATATAAAAGAAAGTTTGATTAACAAAATAAGTGCAAAGATATGTTGGTTCTCATCAATAACATCAATCAATAGATGCATAGTGAACTATAGGTCGAAGCCACAAACTTCAACTATCTTATTGTAGTAAGGTGAAGTTATATACTAGGAGTCTACACAATAGTCAAGATGGAATTCTTGAGATATATTTGAATCGATTTTTCTTCGGTGCATATTAAATCTCATACCTAGGATATGATACAAGGAAAATTATTAAAACGACGAGGATGAAATCCCTAACCCTTTAAAATGGATTGAAAACCAAATTATACTCTCCACGATATCCCAATTACTTCATCAATAACAATCCACCATTTGGCTTCTTAGATGTCCCATTCATTTTGATGTGAGTTTATACTTTATACCATACTACCCCATACTACCTAATATATCAAATATAACTTAGTTGAGAATAGAGATGTATTGTTTCCGAACCCATTTGTCATGTTCAACAATGTTATATTAACCATGATGGGATGCTATCTTACATTTCAAAAGAATAATCTTTATGCCACTCTTTTATCTAATAATCTTTATTCTCTATTTACTCTTTTGTACTAAACCAAAACATATATCCGTTATATCGCATATGCGATTAGAACAAGTCTAAATTGCATATCCGTTATAACGCATATGCATTAATTTAATATTTAAAAACTGGGCGGGAACAAGGCTTGGGATGATGTTCGGAAATAGCTTCGGACCGCCGAACCTATTGGCTAGAACAAAAAAACTAGGGCCATTGCCTGTATTTTTGAACTCTATCAATATGCTCAGATTTAATGGCGTGTTTTGCTATTAAAAACTCAATATTTTTTTAAGAAAATATAGAATATTGTACAGTACAATCTGACGATTCTGAATATGTAATTTTTTCATAAAAATGTATGTTTTATTTATTTATTATTAATTTTCTAAATGACACACGTTAGTTTTCAAAAATACATACATCGATTCGTTTTTATATAACTCGTGATTGCCTTCACCATTTCCCAAGAAAACTATATGGTGCACTAGAGGAGACTGAGCTCTACAATCTCATATATAGAAATCAATGAGTTCATTAAATTTTTCCCCTAAAGTGTTTCCCCCACACATAACGTTTTAATTTCAAGTTTTTCTAACTTCAATAATTAATAATAATAAAAAAAATTCATGAATTTTTTTGAAAAAAATAGTGTTGCACTAGACCCATATGTCCTTTATATGTCTGCAATATTTTATCCAAAATGGACATCATTTACCTCAATAAGTGCTGCACCCACACAAACATATATGTTATGATGTGTTGAAAATTTGAAAACCCAATTTAACGGAAACTAATTTTATAATCATTTACACAAATGTTTTATAGATAAATGTTATATATTATGAAAGTTGATTCAATTACCTATATTTTGTCTTTTTACTTCATCTTCAAATCCATTACGGAAGTACCCCTAATTGTCACCTAAATTCAGAGGTTCCAAGGTTTTTAAGTATTATGTGTCATCTAAAGTGTCTTTAAAGGAGTCCATGATTATGCATCATCCCATGTATATGCGTTTAATTATTTAAAGAAATTTTCTAATTGTATCTGTATGCTTTGTTACGTAGCCTGGTTATGGTCAGGTTTTTTTCACCGTCTAGTAGGGCCAATGTTTAGTATTCCACCCACCGATGACCCTCTTCCTCCCCCCCAGGTACGTGTACATGTCTCGCTTTCTTTGAAAAAGCCATTTTCTCTCCATGTAGTATATATATGTAGTCTTGTTAGATCTTTGTATTTGCCGACATTGACATATATATGTTACCTTATGCAGGCATCTACTGATGCAATGGTGCTTGAAGAGCACCCAGTCGATGTTGTTCGTGACCCACCTATCCCCCCCACTGCAGGTACGTGTATGTGGAGATCTTTCTTTGAAAAGGTCATTGTACGTCCATACATAGTACATATATATATAGTCTCATTTTCTTTGTATTTGCTGACATTGGTCCATATGTTACTTTATGCAGGCATCTAGTGATGCAGTGGTGCTTGAAGAGCACCAAATCGACGTTGTTGGTGACCCACCTCTCGCCCCCCCAGGTACGTGTGTGCATGTATGTCTTTCTTTGAAAAGGTCCTTGTACGTCCATACATATTATATACAGTCTCATTTTCTTTGTATTTGCTGACATTGGTCCATATGTTACTTTATGTAGGCATCTAGTGATGCAATGGTGCCTATAGAGAACCCAACTGAGGTTGTTGGTGACCCACCTCTGCTCCCCCCCAGGTACGTGTATGTCTTGCTTTCTTTGAAAGAGTCATTGTCCGTACATGTAGTATATATGTCTTGTTTTCTTTGTAATTGATGACATTGACATGTATGTTACTTTATGTAGGTATCTACTGAGCTAGTGGTGCCTAAAGAGCACCCAATTGGGGCCACTGATGACCCTGCACGCCCCCCCACCCAACTACATGCAGTTTCAATGCCGAGGACTTACACACACATGGTAAGTAAAAATGTTATATTTGCTTGGAATTTGAACAAATGTACATCATGTGGTATTTATTTTTATAGCTTGGTAAACTAACTTGTAGCCTCCTGGTATGCAATTACCTCTAGGTAGCCTCCTCTCCGTGTTTCCATGGCCCAGTGTCTTCATTGTGCATTCATTTCGTAAACTAGGGTTTTGCTCAGTTTTCATCAATGCGATCTCGCATTGTTGGGTCAACTCTGCAAAACAATCAACCTTGACAGTGTTGGCAGCGGTCCCACATCGGCATTGCCCATACACACTACCAAGAGCCAACGACATGCAATCTTGTCACTTCATTTGTTATTTCTCTCCCGGACCGAAAGTCACCAAGTGTCCCTGAACGACATTTTCATGCGACTTGCAACTCGACATAACTCGGCAACCGGAGGTCGGATTGACGAACCATCGATTCCGTTGCTCTCCTGGCATGCAATTACCTCTAGGTAGCCTCTCCTCCATTTTTCCATGGCCCAGTGACCTCATTGTGCATTCATTTCGTAAACTAGGGTTTTGCTCAGTTTCCATCAATGCAATCTCGTATTGTTGGGTCAACTCCGCAAAACATGTTGTAGCATTGAGAAAACACTATGTGTCTATAGATCACAAGCTATATTATTCTTGTACCAATGTATAATCCAACAAGAATATGCCTAAGCTACACTTACAAATTACAAACCAAATAGGGTTTCATGAACTAGACACCACATAATAAAACTAGGGTTCACAAACTGAGACATGGAACTAAAAAATAGGGTTTTATGAACTCTCTAGGTTTAGATCATGTACCTAGGCTATGCACATACATGAAACAAAATGCAATATACCTAGGCTATGCACATACATGAAACAAAATGCCATATAACTAGGCTATGCACATACATGAAACAAAATGAATAGGTTTGAACATGGATCACAAGTGGAATTTCACATGCATGCATGACTAAGATGTAGAAACACATGTACATCACTTATATGCACATACATGAAACGAAATGCCATATACCTAGGCTATGCACATACATGAAACAAAATGCCATATACATGAATTTCACATGCATGCATGACTAAGATGTAGAAACAAAATGAGGTATAGAAAGAAGTTAGAAGAGAACTATCATACTTGTTGATAATTGCTAGTTTTAAGGTTTATTGGTCATATGTAAAAATTGGCATAAATATTCATAAACTTGACATACAAGAGAACTTTTGGCATATGAAGATGATGAAGATAAACTTGACTTGAGAGCATGTTATTTTTTGATTTGTATTTGTTGATGTATATGTAACTTCAGAATGTATTTCACATATATGTATATTGTATTCTTATAGAGATGGTATTATTCTTCTATACGGAAGTGTCGTCATTTATATTGTAAATGTCATAACTTATACTTGATGGGTTATTAGACCACCTTGTTGGGGTCGGCCCTGTATAAGTCATGTGGGTCAAAGGGTTATTAGACCACCCTATTGGGGGTTGGCCATGTGGGTAGAAGGGTTATTAGACCACCCTATTGGGGGTCGACCCAGTCAGCATTATGTTATGTGGTTAAGTTCGAGCCTACATGATTTATGTAAAAGGCAAGTCAAGTCAAGTATAAATAGAGTGCGGGAGGCACTCTATTTCATCACTCACTTCTCACTCATGCACTCAAGGAGGAGTGGTGCACTTATGGAGGACGAGGATCTGCTGCTAGGATATGTCTATCTCTTATGTTTGGGTTGTATCATTGCTCTATCTATCTCTGAGGAAGTTATTGGGGTTTTTCACCTTTATGGTTTTCCCCAAGTAAATCTTTGTGTCTCTTGTGTGCTTGCATTATTGTCTCCATGATTGATATGCTGTAGATATGTTGTACATGTTGTTCTCTCAGTTAAGGTCCTAGATCAGATTGAAGTGAATTCTGAAAAATTTAACATGGTATCAGAGCTAGCCTGAAAGAAGGCATGATATGGCACTTGTTGCACTTACGATGCTAGGGCTTGATATAGCAAAAACCAGTCATCGTAGCACTTTCGCTATAAATCCATTTTGGCGAAGTTTTCGGATCTGAAATATTTACAGGTCGAATATTAAATCCCCTTGTACCTTGTGTCCAAAGGAAAACCTCTAATTCGTTGTACTTTGTGATTTATGATTTGTACAATATAGGGTTTCGTCCTCTTCCAGATCTGAGTCAAAATCAGGTGACCTTGGGAAAAAGGTCATAACTTGGGATAGGAAGATCCAAATGCAATTTCATAAAAAGTGACAGGTAGTACACAGATTGTACTATCTCAGAAAAATGTTTCAGAGGCCGAAGTGGAACGCGTGACACATGGCACGCTGTACAATCTCGCTCTCCTGTATTATCCCATAAACAGGTCATGTTGCGACAATTGGCATAACTCTCTCTCAGAGAATCCAATTGAGGTCAGACCTATCAGTATGGAAAGATAATAGGTCGAGATATCTCAGGAATTTTTTTCAGAGGCCGAAGTTGACACAGTGACACGTGGCATGCCGTACAAGTTTTCTCTCCTTTATTATCCCATAAATAGGTCACGTTGCGACACTTGGCATAACTCTCTCTCAGAGAATTCAATTGAGGTCAGACCTATCAGGATGGAAAGATAACAGGTTGGGCTATCTCAAGAAATGTTTTCAGATCCTATGGATCAAAACGTTCAGAGTTACACCAGAAACAATCAAGTACATATTTATGTCAAAACATAATTATTTTTGAGTACCTTCATTCATGGCTTCCGGAATTTAGGGCTTCGGAGAAAGTTGGAATTTTTGTAATCGGAGACCACGGCTGGATGCTACTCATCAAAATAGAAATTTAGAGACCAAGATCAGAATTTTTGGTTGGGAAGAAGGCCGGGCTTGATCAAACCCTAGTTCGGGACCTTGATCAGAAAAGTGAAAAATTAGGGCTTCTGTAAAAATGGGAATTTTTGAAATCTGTGACCACGGCTGGAAGCTCCTCAGAAAAATAGAAGCTTAGAGCTTTGGATCAAACCTTTTGATTGAGAAGAAGAGTGGGATTCATCAAACCCCAGTTCAAGGTCACGTCCAGTGAATCCGGAAGTTTCAAAGGCAAAATTGAGGAGTGAAACTTTGCAGTTTTCAAATTCTGAATATACCAGCTTGATCGGTTCATCAAGGCGCATATTTCTATCCTTTCAGAAGTTTGAAATTCAAAGTTTGAATTTTTGGGGTTTCTCTGACAAACCCATATCCAGCTCCAGGTCCAGTTCTTGCAAATCAAGTGGATTGGGTTAATCCTAGAAGAAGATGGATTGGTCACCTGCATAAGTGAAGAAGTTCTTGTTTCAGAGGGAGATGAGGCTAAGGCCTTACATAAGAATATTACAAGCGATCTTGACAGGTATGACTCATCGAGGTATGTTTCGATATTTGTTCATGATTAAGTTTATGGTATGTTTGTCTTCATGTTATTACGGTTAGTACAATCTTGATTTTAGATTTGTCGTATCACCTTAACAAAATTATGAATGCATGATAGAAGATATTCATTGGTTAGGGTGTTGACACTTATGATTGTACTAATGCATTATGGTGTTGTATGAGGTTTATGTTGTATGCTAACATAAAAGGTACACCAAGAAAGACAAATCATGTTCTACTTCAAGAACGTATGATCATGGTGACATGAAGACAAGGATTCATCCATTGTCATGGATCACATAGAAGATCTACTTTCGAGGTATGTATAACTTGTTTCTACAATGGTTAACTTATGAGACATGCAGGTTACTAGCACAAGTCACTGAAGAGAACCAGAAGACATTATGCGGGTATATTAGACATAACTAGCTAGCATGCTAATCCAGGTATGTTTTTCCTATATCAAGCTAGAATCCTACCTTGTGTTAGGATCTTATACTATTGTGTTGTTGATAATGATTATTCATGAAGTCATAGGTTGAATAATCATGGTGGTATGCATATTATGTTTCGTACCATAATTGATGATATGACTAACCAGAAGAATCATGAAGAACCACTTATACTATGAAACGAGAACTCGACACAGTTCTCGTTTTTCTCTCTCCTAATTTTAGTAGATATTTTTACCTCCGTTTCAAAAAGGGTTGATGCCAGTATCACACATTTTCATTTTGATGCATTTTTTTGGGCCTTTGACACATCTTTATTGTAAAGTATTTTTAATTTCTATTTTCAAGTGTGTTTTTTAGAAATTTAACAAAAAACATACATTTAGAAGCTAGCTATAATGAAAAACACATACATTTTCGAAATTTATCTTTAAAATTTAATCATAAATAATATATTTTTATGGAAAAAATAGTAAACAAATCGAGAAAAAAAAAGACATTTAAACCCATTTTTAATAGATTTTTAGTCATTTTGTATAAAAATCATACTCTTTCACATTATTTTTCATAATATTTAACCACCTAACCAATTATTATTAAAATTTAAAAAGAAAATATTTAAAAAAATTACATTGCCCCCTTCTACCATAACCCTATCCCTACCCCCCCCACAAACTATTACAAAAGTTAAAAAAATAATTATAATGCGTCCCTTCTACCCTAACCCCCTAACAAACTATTAATAATTTTTTTAAAAAATTACATTTAAAAAAATAATTACATATCCTACCCTAACCCCTCAACCAACCATTAATAAACATTTAAAAAAACAAAGTACATTTCCTAATGCCCTAGCCCCCTACATTACCCCCTACCTTAGCCCCCCGAAAATTACATTCCCTAATGCCCTACCCACTACCCCATTACCCTTCACACATCGTTTTAATTAAAAACAATTTAAAACCCAACTTAAAAAAAATTAAAAAATAAAAATAAAAACCTAAACTTAAAAAATTAAAAATAAAACCTAAACTTTACCAAAAAAAAAAACAAAAACCAAACTCGACTTTACAAATTAAAAAAAAAACTTTACAAAAAATAAATTAAAAAAAAAAATTTAATTTAAAAAAAAACTTTACAAAAAGAATTAAAAATTATAAAGAAAACTAAACTTTACAAAAAAAAAAAACCAAAATCAAAATTAAACAAAACCAAACTTTAAAAAAAAATTAAAAATTAAACAAAACAAAAATTAAAAATAAAAATAAAAATACAATCAAAAAAAACAAAGATCGCACCCAAAGAGGTGGGCGGATGCTTGCTCCGCTCCCTTGGGTGCCCAAAGGGCTGCCCCACGGGGGCAGCTCGATGCCCGACATCGAGCTGCCCCCGTGGGATGGCCCTTTGGGCGCCCAAACACGTTATAAAAAAAAAAATTAAAGATTAAAAAAAAAACTTTACAAAAAATAAATTAAAAAACAAATTAAAAATTAAAAAAAACACTTTACAAAAAAAAATTAAAAATTAAAATAAAAAATAAAACTTAAAAAAAAAAAAAATCAAAATGGACGGGGAGCATCCACCCCCTTCGGCGCCCAAAGGGCCGCCCCACGGGCGACAGCTCGAGCTGCCGCCCGTGGGGCGGCCCTTTGGGCGCCCAAGGGGGCGGAGCTCAGCTCGATGGGCGCCCAAAGAGCCGCCCCACGGGCGGCAGCTCGATTTCGGGCATCGAGCGGGCGGCCCTTTGTGCTCCCAAGGGGGCGGATGCTCCCTGCCATTTTGATTTTTTTTTTTTTAAGTTTGGTTTTTTATTTTTTTTTGTAAAGTGGTTTTTTTAATTTTTAATTTGTTTTTTAATTTATTTTTTGTAAAGTTTTTTTTTTTAATTTTTAATTTTTTTTTGTAACTTGTTTTTTTTAATTTTTAATTTGCTTTTTAATTTATTTTTTGTAAAGTTTTTTTTTTTTAATTTTTAATTTGTTTTTTTTGTAAAGTCTAGATTGTTTTTTGTTTTTTCTTTTTGTAAAGTTTAGGTTTTTTTTTCATTTTTTAAATTTAGGTTTTTATTTTAATTGCTTAATTTTTTGAAGTTGGGTTTTAATTTTTTTTAGTTAAAACAATGTGTGAGGGGCAATGGGGTAACATTGGGGGGTTAACGTAGTTGGTAGGGCATTAGGAAATGTAATTTTTGGGCGGTTAAGGTAGGGGGTAATGTAGGGGGCTAGGGAATTAGGAAATGTACTTTGTTTTTTAAAATCTAATTTTTTCAAACATTTTTTAATGGTTCGTTGGGGGGTTAGGGTCAGATATGTAATTTTTGTTTTAAATGTAAATTTTTAAAAAAATTATTAATATGGGGCAAATGAGACAACCCTGACCATTTAAGGTAGGAGGGGCGCATTATAATTTTTTTTTTAATTTTTGTAATAGTTTGTTGGGGGTTAGGGTTAGGAATTTATTTGTTGAAAACATAAAATTTCAATTTAGGGGTTGATTTTAAGGCTTTCGTAAACAACAGTAGGAGATTTTTAAGCCATGGCTATATTTTTAACCCATAGAAAAAAAAACGTTGATACTAGTATCAACACTTTTCGATTTGGGGGTTGTTTTTGGTGTTTTTTATGAAAACATGATACTGGCATCAACACTTTTTGATTTGGGGGTTGTTTTCGGTGTTTTTTATGCAAAAATATGAGTTTGTATGGCTAGAGTTATCGTTCTTAGTATATAGTTCTCGTTTCATAGTATAAGTGGTTGAAGGTATAGTTTTGAATAATCACGGGTTTGATGCATATTATATCTCTTCTCTTGATTGATGATTTAACTAACCAGAAGAGTCCTATGATTAAATAAGAATATGTATGAATAAAAGAAGACTTCCTTGAAACCTTGAATACTAATGTTTATTATCTGTGTTTGAATTGATCTTGACTATACATGCTTGAGATTATTGTGTCTTGATAATATTAAGATTATACTAATGAATTATGTATGAGACCTAGAGGATAACACAATGATGATACTAACAAGCATGCATAGGGATCGAGAATGTATATAAGTTCAAGGACAGGTAATCCAGGAAGCAAAGATCAAGAGGGAGCACACTGCAGTAATTTCTACAAGGATGCAGATATTCAGAGGGAGTTGACCACTTCTCACAATCCACATCAGAATGGAGCTGCAAAGATTCAGAGGGAGTCCACCCAACAAACAAACAAAGATAAGTATTTGAATTGTCATTAATTGCATATTTTATTGTTTAAATAATACTGTTCAGTAATGTATATACTGATGTTCCTAGAATTAGGTTGTGTATTATGCATATTAGAATAGTTGCATGGATGAATAGTATACTACTAATATGCATGGGTAAGTAGCCTATGGCACTGTACAACATTCCATTGCTACTTATCTAGAATGAAACCTCTTTGCTGACATGTTGGGAGTTGTGCACACTCTTAACAATGCTCTGGTAGAGATTGGAAGGCATCTAGAAAGTTACGGAATATGGATAAATGTTGTATTGAAGCATTGGCTAAGATAATTGCGTGACTGTATGACATATTTCTTTATGTGTACGAATTTGTTCTAAAATCTATGAGATGTTTTCTAATCATGCAATTTAACTTGTTGTGTAGGAAAGATTGTATGCCATCACCTACAAAAGAAGAACTACAACATTTGTTCAGCAACAAAATTATCTTTTGAAGATATTGAAGTTCCCAGGATACGGGAAGAATGCCATGATCCGTCGATCATGAAGAACGATGTTTGGGATGCGGTCCCAAGAGCTGAAGAGAAGTCTGTTGTGACTTCCATATGGATCTATCAGATCAAGCATGTTGCAGATGGAAGCATTGAGAAATATAAAAGTGATGAAATAGAAGATGCACCCGATGGATTTCAAGGCAGCATGGTGTAGTCATATTTGTGTGCAGAACTTGGTATGATAGGATAGACAGCTTTCTATCCAGTCTGGGCTTTACCAAGAATAAAGCGGATTCCAACATTTTCTACAAAGTTGAGGAAGGCAATCCAGTGATACTACTTTTGTATGCGGATAACCTGTTTGTTACAGGTGAAGATAGATTGATTGCCGACACGCAGCGGAAGCTTGATACCGAGTTCAAGATGAAGAACTTGGGGATGATGCACTATTTGTTTTTGGCATGGAGGTGTGGCAGAGTGCAGATGGAATCTTCCTTGGACAAGGGAAGTATGCAGTAGAGATCCTGAAGAGGTTCGGGATGATGGATTGCAAGGACATGGCAACACCTATGACATCGAATCTGAAGCTTCTTTGTGATGCTTCATCTGAGCTGGTTGATGTCTCTATGCATTGTCAGATGATTGGGTCCTTGATGTACCTGACGAACACGAGACCAGATATTTGCTTTGCGGTGAACACATTGAGCCAGTTCCTGACGAATCCGAGGAGTGTTCACCTGGATGCTGTAAAGCATGTTCTGAGGTACCTGAAGGGTACAGTGGATTATGGGCTCAAGTATGATGCGAATCAAAAGTTTAACCTGCAGGGTTATGTTGATTCAGATTGGGCTGGAAATGATGCAAATAGGAAGAGCACATCTGGATGCTGCTTCAGTATGGGATCAAGTGTGATCTCTTGGTTTAGCAGGAAGCAGTCCTGCGTAGCACTGAGTACAGCTGAGGCAGAGTATGTTGCAGTCTGTTCAGCTAGTTGTGAGGCAGTATGGCTACAGAAGCTACTGTCTGAGTTATTTTATCTCCCGTTGGATGCTACTGGTATCTTCTGTGATAACCAGAGTTGTGTGAAGCTGTCCGAGAACCCATTGTTTCATGACAGGTCGAAACACATAGAGATCAAATATCACTATATCAGGGATATGGTGCAGAGAGGAGCTGTGAAGCTCCTGTATGTTGCGACGGACTAGTAGATTGCAGATGTGCTGATGAAGCCACTAGCCTGGGTGAAGTTCGAGTACTTCAAAGAGAGGCTCGGCGTTCTTCAGATCGAGGACACTTCAAGGAAGAAGTGATGGACACATTTACTGAAGCCATTCCAAGCATGATGGAAGGAGGATCCTTCACATGGATGTGGATGTAAGCGTTGGATGATGAACATCAGGATGATGTTCTGGTTTCTGCTTTGTATGATCAGTTGGATCATTTATATGTATATGTATGTACACATCATGTTGGATGTTGGATATGATCAGTTGGATCATTTATATGTATATGTATGTACGCATCCTGTTGGATGCTGGATATGATCAGTTGGATCATTTATATGTATGTACGCATCATGTTGGATGCTCGGACCATGTATCTGTATATGTATCAGGTGGATACATTGTATGATCAGGTGGATCATGTATGGTGATATGTATCATGTAGTTGTATTTGTATCAGGTGGATACATTGTATGATCAGGTGGATCATGTATGATGATATGTATCAGGTAGATACTTGGTATGCATTAGGTAGATGCATTATATGATCAGGATGATCATGGATGACGAGCTTCAGGATGTTGCTCCAGATGACATGCAGCAGGATGTTGCAGTGATGATGATCAGGATGATCATGTGTACATCAGGATGATGTATGGTGAGTATCAGGTTGATACTCTATGGCCGTGGATCATGTTGTGCAGATGAGCATAAAATTCATTGCCCTGGGAGATTTCCAGATAGTCTTTCGAGGTTTTTCCTATGGCATGTAATTCGGTGCTTTGGGATATCTGGCAAATGCTCTTTCGAGGTTTTGCTCTGGGAGGACATATAATTCGTTTCCCTGGGAGATCTGCAGATAGTCTTAAGAGGTTTTTCCTATGGCATGTAATTCGTTTCCTGGGGATATCTGGCAGATGCTCTTTTGAGGTTTTGTCCTATGGAATATAATTCATGTCCCTGGGAGATCCGATAGGTTGGGCTGTGTGCCCGTAATCAGTCCTGGGATGCTCTTGCGAGGTTTTTCCATGACCACATGTAATTCGTGCCCAAGGAGATCCTATAGGTAGAGTTGTGTGCTTGTAATAGCCTGGGATTCTCTTGCGAGGTTTTGTGGTGACCACATGTAATTCGTGCCCTGGGAGATCCTATAGGTAGAGCTGCATGCTCGTAACAGCCTGGGATGCTCTTGTGAGGTTTTGCGGTGAGGTCAAATATAATATGGCCCTGGGAGATCCTATAGGTAGATCCGTGTGCTCGTAAGAGCCTGGGATGCTCTTTCGAGGTTTTGTGACGCACCTAATAAGTCCTGAGGATTCCACAGTATGGCCAGTGATGACGAAGACCTACAGGTGGTGGGCCTACATCCAGTATGAAAAAGGACTGGCTTTGTATAACTTCCTATGACGAGTAGATTCAGAGATTGATTGAGATAGCAGCAGCAGTGACGATGATGATGACTCGATGACGATTATCCAGTGACGATGATCCAGAGAAGATGACTTGTGCTAGAAGACCTGTGTCAAGAAATACCTTCCTAGTTAAGAGGGAGTGTTGATGTATATGTAACTTCAAAATGTATTTCACATATATGTATATTGTATTCCTATAGAGATGGTATTATTCCTCTATACGGAAGTGTCGTCATTTATATTGTAAATGTCGTAACTTATACTTGATTGGTTATTAGACCACCTTGTTGGGGTCGGCCCTGTATAAGTCATGTGGGTCAAAGGGTTATTAGACCACCCTATTGGGGGTCGGCCATGTGGGTCAAAGGGTTATTAGACCACCCTATTGGGGGTCGGCCCAGTCAGCATTATGTTATGTGGTTAAGTTCGAGCCTACATGATTTATGTAAAAGGCAAGTCAAGTCAAGTATAAATAGAGTGTGGGAGGCACTCTATTTCATCACTCACTTCTCACTCATGCACTCAAGGAGGAGTGGCGCACTTATGGAGGAGGAGGATCTGCTGCTAGGATATGTCTATCTCTTATGTTTGGGTTGTATCATTGCTCTATCTATATCTGAGGAAGTTATTGGGTTTTTTCACCTTTATGGTTTTCCCCAAGTAAATCTTTGTGTCTCTTGTGTGCTTGCATTATTGTCTCCATGATTGATATGCTGTAGATATGTTGTACATGTTGTTCTCTCAGTTAAGATCCTAGATCATATTGAAGTGAATTCTGAAAAATTTAACAGTATTTGGTGGTGTCTAAAGACACTAGTTGTTCTTGGCACCTCCAATGTGCCATAAATAGTGTTTGTATCCTAGGCACATGAAAGGCTAAATAACTCAATAAGAAAATAAGGAAAATGTGCAAACAATATTTATAGATAACTCACCTGAGGTTGTAGGATCGTGTTTATAACTTGTCCAGTAAATTAAGGGTTAAATTTAACGCACCTGACAATCTAGCCACACTGGACAATCCAGTAACACTTGACATTGCACTCACTCGAGTAGGCCATCTGGATCATCTTTGCTGCCGATGGTGTCCATCAATCTCTCATGCTCTAAATGAGGTAGCAAGTACTGTACATGTGACTTTTTGTTTTTCGAAATTTTGCGCAGCTTGACGTTTATACCAACTACCAGGTTGGTGAAGTGGTATACAATAGCTCCTGGTTTATAATCCTAATATACATACCCACCCTTCCTTTTTTGTTGTGATGCTAGTGTCAGGTACTCCCCTTTTATAACCATCGAGCCAGTTGGGTATTCAATATTTTCATCATCTGTAACAGGTTCGAGAAGGGTTTGTTTCCCCTCTAAGCAATGTGCAAACCAATAGTCAAAACCCCATTCATTATTTTTTGGGGCAACCACTGCATATATATGACTTGTGAAAGGAAATAAAAAAAGGTTAAAAATACATAAATATTAAAAAAAGTCTTGCATGTAACATAAATAAAATTTCTTTCAATGTAAGGGCTTGTAGTGATTTAGGTACTACTAATTTACTTTTTTGTTTATACTTGTATGAGATCCGACATGTGATCATAGTCTATAGAAATATATGTCGGATCATCTTCCAAATGGTCTATTTCATTAACCCCCTTGAAATCAGTGCCAAGTGTCACTCGATCCCATGTATCAACTGTATCTGTATACTCACAATCATCCCATTCATCTATGCTACAGGAACTGCAAAAGCAAGCCTTCAATCTTGTCCAAATTTGTAGGGCCGAGCTGTTTGAGCTTCTAATTGAATGAAAACCTTGAGTTCCATGCACTATGTTCACCTGATGTGTTTGGGATCGGTCCACATCTGTCACCTCCCAGAATGTTCTCCGCACTAGGTGTTTCCTTGTTGCTTGTTCTCCCATCACAAGTGGACACCATTCGACTATAGATGAAGCGTCTCGAAGGTGAGCACCCATAAACTTCATCTCTTCCCTTCGAAGGGCAGTTTTTATGCATGCACCAACACCATCGTGCTCTCCTTTGCCATGACCTGTTTCAAAGTAGTTCCATGTATGTAGCACCTTGTATTTTATGTGCAACAAACACAACCATTGAAATACACGTGAATTCTTGAACTGTCTAGCACAACCATCTGACCAAATCAAATGACGATAAAATGGTATATCCATAGCTATCACATGATCATAGAACAACTGAAAGCAATGTTGCACGTAATGGATGTCATGCGTCCGGTCGTCACTGATGTAAACGTGACTCTCTTTCAATATCACACGTTTCTCTTCCTTGCTACCTGGCCCATGTCAATAAGTGATATGGACCATTATGCTCACCTGCTCTAAGTGATAGTATTGACTTTGTATTTCATTTTGTAGTTGTAGGGTGTAATTTTCCGCAAATTCAACCACTGATAGTATTTTTCCAAGAGGGAAGGTGTCCCGGCATATTCTAAATTGCTAATCTTGCCACCGTGCCATATCGACATGCTGAATGTACTGTTGGATCTTTCCACAGAACTCTGGAATAAAATCACATACTTGCACCTGGTGGAAAAAAATAAACAATGTTATAAAACAACATAAAAATATTTACATGAATATTAAAATATACATCAATATTTAAAACAATGTTATAAAACAACATATAAACAATGTGCACTTAGTTAAATGAACATTTTTCGTGTAGATTGTCACCTGTGAAGTCACCAATTTAATCTTCTTGCCTTCTTTCCCATCACGTAGCTGATATGTCTCATACTAAAAGTTCTACTTCTCAATAATTGCATTACAAAATGCTGGATCTTCTCACTCATGGATGCAATCGGACCATAAAGATAGCCCACCACAATTGTTGCAAGAACCCTCTAGACATTGTTTCAAGTAATGTGTCTGCCCATCTTGCCTCAGACACATTACGCTATGGATGAAATATCTAGATGACATTGGCAGTACTGTACTTGAGCATTCCTGCACATGGTTAGGGTGCAAAAAACGACGTATATGTGGAAATGTATGATAATATAGATCAAACTCTATGTCGTATCTACAACAACAAGTGTTCTGGATTCTATTTATTCTAACATAACAAGGCTTGCATTTTTCAAAAGATCTTTGCCCGAGCCTTAGCTCTACATGGGAAAATTTAAACATCTCGAACAGTTGATTTTGTGTCATGTCAAGGTAATGTTTAACATGCCCTTCATTGTTCATTGAACCCCTACAGCATTTGAACACATCCTTTGTGTTAGAAGAAGGCCTAGTGTTATCGTGCCAAAATGTGTGCACTAGTCCCTTCACTGCTTCGACCAACTTCATGTCTTTGCGGGGCAACCTACCGCTAAATGCCCATAATGTATCCATTTGTCCCTCTACATCAAGTTTGTCTCTTCTTACTGAATATTTTTTAAGTGTCTTTGGATGTAAAGGGACAATTTCTGATGTGCATTTAAGAAAACGACGTTGTCTTGTGGATCTAGATATAATTGATTCAACCAATATGCGGCGAGCCACATTACATTCTTTTGAACGATTTTTTTACCAATTGATGTGAATGCAACAGCAAGAGATTTAACAATGTGATTACTCGATTCGGTATTCTTCAATGTTCGTATTCCTAACATTTTTCTAACATTTGCCATACTTCTAGATTTAATCAAAGCTAAAAACAATTGACATTTACCGGCTTCAAATTTTGGTTCAAAATATTGTTTCATTATTTGAGAACAATGATGAATGATTGTGCATTTAGCCACCTTACCTTCCATGGAAGTCAATTCACTCTCATCCACTTGTATGCATTTAGGAGTTCTCTTTCGTTTTGATGCGAGATTTCTTGTCATTTGAAATGGTGGAGAGATGTTTACATCCACTGAAGGCTGACAACTTCGATTAGGAGATTGAACCACCTGGCATGGTTTTTGCAGAGTCTCGTCAGGAACATAATGATTGAGATCTACAAAGGGTTGTCCGGTTAATAATGGAGCAAAATTTTCATCTTGGTTATAACCAGCTTGCATTAAAGTTGCAATATCTTCCTCAACCTCTTCTCTAGGTATCTGTTCAGCGAGAATGGGAAGTATTTTCTCATCCAATGAATGTCGATGATTTCGTCAATGTTCCCTCTTCTTTTCTTTTTTAATTTCATCTTCTTCGGATGTAAGCATCTTCCTTGCTGACTTCCAAACTCTATTACGTGGATTCCCCATTGAAATCCACCAAAAATTGTACAAAACCTATGGATCTATGTAATAAATGATTAAATTGCAGGTTGAATAGTACGCTCTGCATGGGTTTCAGAAGAATTATGTATTTTCCTATACAGTAAAAATGGCCCACGGCACGCAACCTAAGATTATTTATTAAACAAATATTGCATATGCAATATAATGCATCTCCATTTTAGTGCATAGGCGTTATATTGCATATGCGATATGAACTATATCCTTTTTATGCTTTTTATGCTTTTTATGCTTTTGTGAACTATATGCATATGCTTTGTTAAAAACGTGATCACTAAATCGCATATGCGATTTAGTGCATATCAACTATTCAAACCTCATTTAACCATGAACCATGAAAACATCATTTAATCCCTAGAAAATTGGATTTATCCTTGGACCATGGTACAGTGTCTTCAGAACTATGTTTTGTCTGGAAATATTCGTAATGGTTCTTATATGACCATGGTCAACGCCTCGAGAAAAATCTTCAATGCATAAAATAGTCTAATGGAACATATATTCCATATTAAGGCTAAATATCCCCTTTAAAGGGTATGTATAGTGGTTTAAGACTTGTTTCTATTACACTTTTGTCCCATTACCATGGTTAAGACCCTGAGACCCATCCTTAGTGCATAAAACCTCATAATGACACCCATATCCCACTAAAGGCCAAATATTCCATCTATAGTGCATGTGTGTTGATTTAGAGACTCATTGGACCATCTTTTCTTCCATAACTATGTTCAATGTCCAGAGGCCCATCCCTACCATCCAAAACCTTATAATGTCACCCTTATCCCCTTATAATACAATTTAGACGCCAAAGATTCCATCCAAATGATCTATGGAGTGGCTCATGCCCCAACATTACATTGATTAAAAGCTAAAAGAGGTGTGGGGAGAGTCAAAGGAGGGAGAGGAAGTTGTAGAGGGAACCATGGGAGGGAGGGGGAGAGTTAGAGAGAGAGAGAGGGGGGGGAGAGTCAGAGAGAGAGGGAGAGAGAGAGAGAGAGAGAGAATTATGGATGGAGGGATGGTTAGAGGGTGAGACAGTGGGATAATAAAAATGAGAGAGTAGGGATTTAGGGAAATGAAGGATGGTCAAGGATGGTTACACCGAGGTATAGAGATCCGAGATTGTGTGTGTGTGTGTGTGAGAGAGAGAGAGAGAGAGAGGGAGAGAGATCATGGATATTAAGGAAAGGAGAGAAATATGGAGAGATGAATGAGGGATGAAGGCTTGAAGGTGGAGAGAGGAGGTACGGGAGAAATTGAGGGGTGGAGTGAGTGATAGGATGGAACACATGGAGGGAGGGAGGGAGGAGGGAAGAGGGAAAGAGTTTTGGCGGGAGGGAGGGGCAACAAAGGAATTGTTTTAAAGGGTGTGTGGATGTGTGTGAGAGAGAAGGGGGTGGAGAAAGAGAGAAGGAATTATGGGGGGAGAGAGAAGGGGGTCGAGAGAGGTGGTAGGGGAAGAAAGTGAGGTATGGAGTGAGTGAGAGGTTCAATCATCAAGATTTCTAGTTAAATTATTTGTTGAAAAATTTCTAGTTAAATGATTTGTTGTTTTTTAATCACTAGTGTAATGTGATTAAATTATTAAAGATCATTTAGAAACAAATCACATTAAAATGTCATGTGTACACCCACATTTCATCCCAAATTGAAAATATTTGTTACAATACCAACCTTCCTAACATTTTAACTCATCAAAACTATGGTGATTTATGAATGTTTCTCTTAAAAGTTTCGAGCACAGAAATATAATTCTAAAGAAAACCAAGTGACTCCTTACCTTTTTAAAGGTTTGATAGATCAAAATTGGTCTCAATGGATGTTAATAGAAACCATAATCATCATCAACTCAAGTAGAGCATTATTAAGTTATATAATACATTTGTCATTAAATAAAAAACCCTACTTGACGTCATTTAACTACACTAATATCAAAGAAAGTTTGATTAACAAAATAAGTGCAAAGATATGTTGGTTCTCATCAATAACATCAATCAATAGATGCATAGTGAACTATAGGTCAAAGCCAAAAACTTCAACTATCTTAGTGTAGTAAGGTGAAGTTATATACTAGGAGACTACACAATAGTGAAGATGGAATTCTCGAGATATATTTGAATCGATTTTTCTTCGGTGCATATTAAATCTCATAACTAGGATATGATACAAGGAAAATTATTAAAATGGCGAGGATGAAATCCCTAACCCTTGAAAATGGATTGAAAACCAAATTATACTCATCACTATATCCCAATTACTTCATCAATAACAATCCACCATTTGGCTTCTTAGGTGTCCCATTCACTTTTATGTGATTTTATACTTTATACCATACTACCCCATACTACCTAATATATCAAATATAACTTAGTTGAAAATAGAGATGTATTGTTTCCGAACCCATTTGTCATGTTAAACAATGTTATATTAACCATGATGGGATGCTATCTTACATTTCAAAAGAATAATCTTTATGCCACTCTTTTATCTAATAATCTTTATTCTCTATTTACTCTTTTGTACTAAACCAAACCGCATATCTGTTATATCGCATATGCGATATGAATCGCATATGCGATTAGAACAAGTCTAAACCGCATATCCGTTATAACGCATATGCGTTAATTTAAAATTTAAAAACTGGGCAGGAACAAGGCTTGGGATGATGTTCGGAAATAGCTTCGGACTGCCGAACCTATTGGCTAGAACAAAAAAACCAGGGCCATTGCCTGTATTTTTGAACTCTATCAATATGCTCAATTTCAATGGCGTGTTTTGCTATGAAAAACTCAATATTTTTTTATGAAAATATAGAATATTGTAGAGTACGATCTGACGATTTTGAATATGTATTTTTTTCATAATGTATGTTTTATTTATGTATTATTAATTTTCTAAATGATACACGTCAGTTTTTGGAAATACATACATCGATTCATTTTTATATAACTTTTGATTTCCTTCACCATTTCCCAAGAAAACTATATGGTGCACTAGAGGAGACTGAGCTCTACAATCTCATATATAGAAATCAATGATTTCATTAAATTTTGCCCCTAAAGTGTTGCACCCGCACATAACGTTTTAATTTCAAGGTTTTCTGACTTCAATAATTAATAATAAAAAAAATAATTCATGAAATTTTTTGAAAAAATAGTGTTGCACTAGAACCATATGTCCTTTATATGTCTACAAGATTTTATCCAAAATGGACATCATTTACCTCAATAAGTGCTACACCCGCACAAACATATATGTTATGATGTGCTGAAAATTTGAAAACCCAATTTAACGGAAACTAATTTTATAATCATTTACAGAATTGTTTTATAGATAAATGTTATATATTATGAAAGCTGATTCAATTACCTATCTTTTGTCTTTTTACTTCATCTTCAAATCCATTACAGAAGTACCCCTAATTGTCACCTAAAGTCAGATGTTCCAGGTTTTTTCAGTATTATGTGGCATCTAAAGTGTCTTTGAAGGAGTCCATGATTGTGCATTAGCCCTAGAAAATGTTCAAAAAAAGTTGAAAATCTAGAATATTTAGCCTAACCTATTTTTAATGTTTATATAAACTATCTAACCTACATAATCACTACTCCAACTATAAACTTATTTTTATTATTTGGAAAAAACAAATTAGGATTATTTTTACATACGTGTTCCTTTACAAAAGAATTAATTAATTTAATAATTTAATTTATAAATTAAAAATTTAAAAAAAAAAAAAATTTGAACAAAGGACTCAAAAATTATCATAAAATGAATGTAAAGAAAATAAAGAGTTTTGACCAAAGGACTTTGGAATTTAGTGTTCTTAAGTAATCCTTGGATACTCATATTTTATTTAAAGAATGCTATTAATATTGTGGAAACTTTATTTGAATAAAAATTGAAGAACATCTTTAAATAACATGGAGATTTCAAATTCATCCAATAAACAAATAATTGAAAAAGCATACACAGAAGTAATACAATTGACACTTGGTCACATTTGTTATACATGATTGTAATATTTTTTGGTATCCCTTTGAGTGGTATCTCTTTCTCTCTTATTAATATTCAAATAAATTGGTGGTAATACTTCTCCAAACAAAAGTGGCCCCATCCTATGTAACCAAGAAAAAAAAGAACCTAGAAGGATCCACCCAATAACACCAAAGATATTCCAATAGGTCATGGCCATATATATATTTTGAAATAATATAATGTCTCTTATATATGTCTTCTATTTTTTATAATAAGAAAAAGATTAATTGTCATATATATATATATTGTTACATTAGTACAAAAATTGTATCGCAAACATATGAGTTTCAAAGCAATATCATGTAAATGTCTAGAAAACCTTTAACCTTTAACATTTTTGTGCAGTATTAATGGGTTAATGTGAGTTTAAGATATTGTTTTTGTATTTATCATTTATCAAACATTTTAGATTTTTTGCAATGTGTGTCCATGTAAAGGGTCTTCGCACAATGTTGAGGGACTTTTTAGATGCAATTATAGATGTAAAAAACTTCCCCAAGTTTTTCAAAACCAAAAATATGTACTTGTTTAATTCATTTAGCAATGTGCAAGCTCGAGCCTGCCACAGTGAAGGCCACACAAGATAGGAAAAGGAAATGTGTATGCATTTTTGTCTAACTAAAATGCGTATGTCAGTTCTAAAACATGTTATATTTCCCAAATCATCTCGCATTCATCATTTCCTCCATTGCAGTGCAAATAATAGACTTTCGGGCATCCAATTGGTCAAATCACAAACATGATTAAGGAACATAGAAGCACCATCTTCCACCGAGCACATCCATCTCCTCCATCATAGGTAATTTCATCAAAAACATTCCTTCTAAAATATCTAATTTCATTTATTTGTTTTCCCATAATTATTATAGATGGAAACATAAAAAGTAGGATCATAAAATAAAAAATAAAACCAAATAATTTATTTTTTTTAAATCCATGTTGGTTTATAAAAAAATAAAAAAATCATATATCAATCTTAAATACGGATCTATCAATCAATTGCACCTCAAGAAATTAGATCCCTTTCGGTGCATCCAGGTTTGAGATGGATCTATGCTGGTTTATATAATAATCCATGTATATTTCCTATACGTTATTGTCTTAATATATTTTTTTTTTGCTCCGATTTTAGCCAAGGCGTGGAAGGACAACGCAACTTATAGCTTCCCAATTCTGGAGGAGACTCCGTCAACAACTGACTAAGCAGGTTTCTCTGTTGTCTCCTGTCTATGTTTTTGCCTCACGAGATATGCACAGTCTGCAGAATGTCGCTAAGGCCATGAACTCTTTGAATTTTCACTTGGTTATCCCCTCAGTAGACAGAGGTTTTTTGTACTGTAATATTTTGATTTCCATCAACTCTCTAGATAGACATGGATGGCACCTCTGAGCAAGACCATCGTGCACTGTAATCAATTTTGTACTTCTATTAAATTAATATAATCTGCAGCTTTTGAAAAAAATATATTTATTTTTAGAAATATTTAGCTTTAAAAATAGGTAAATGTTGAATACATCAATAATCATTTTTATATTTTATGTATTTCCTTTACATTATTAAATCATTCTAAGTAGTTTCATTAAATATTTTTAATTTATAAATATTGTTATTTAATAAATTGATACATCTATAAAATAACATGTATGAATATGTACACATATGCTCTTAATTTTTTTTCATAGTAAATTTTATATTTATATTATAAATATATGAAAGTGTCTCAAGACCCAAGAGACATAGCTCATGTAAATACAATTCACAAGAGAAATAACATGCCCAAGCCCAAATAAGGAACCACAGAAATTCTCTAGCACATCTAACAAAACATCACCCAAGTAAATATATAAGAAAATAGTATCCAAATTATAGATGGCCATAGACCAGCCTATCATAGTCACAACAAGCCCAGAAACAGGTACTACAACCCCTGGGAAAACCCAAGAGTAAAAAAATATAAAAAGTCTAATGCCAATGAGGACAAAAAATATAATAACAGATCTGCTCGATCCATGATAATTGTCGAAAATAAAGTGTCACGTCCCCTCCCGTCATCCTGACCTACAGAGCGAACATGACCACAACATGGGGTGTCTAATTCTTCCCCAATGCCATATGACGAAATTTACAATTAAAAATAAAATGCCTATTTAAAATATATAGCAGAATTAAAACGTAATAACACACATGCAGAAGGGAATGCATCATCCTTCTCCTCCTAAGTAGAATAATCAAACAATCCTACAAGAATCAATCCCCTTCTCATGCTATGCATTAGCTTCATGCCAACTAACTTAAGATAATCATTTCATTCAATTAACATGAATAATTAAACATTCATAACAGAACATAGAATAATAATAATTTAACCACATAGAACACTTATCTTTATGATGAAGCTGTCCAAACAACTGGCTATGTGAGAGAAACGTGCCACCCAACCATAGGTCCCTGTCCAACCTATATTCTTTTAGTTGAGAGATCACCCCCAAGCTGGGTTGTGTATCCACTAAGGAGGAACTAAATAGGATCACTCACAACCATGGTTTCACACAAACAGTCATGCTAAGCAAACAAACAATTGGGTTTATCAAGCATGCAAGAGACAGAGGAGGAGGATGCTAATACAGTGAGCTCAACCATAGAGTTACAAGCATCTCAAACTAAACTCAAACAATCATGGCACCCACAATACCTACCACACCCAAGACAAGGCAGGTCCCCATTTCTGCTACACAGTCCCTCAGGTGCCCCTTCCCTCTAGTGCTATTCAGGGTGGGCATAGAAAGTTCCAAGCTACTAAATCCTTGAGATTATATCCTTCACTGGGTTTATCAAGCAGTTCCAACCTCTGTTCTCTCTTCTTCTCTATTATTCACACTTGTAATTTCTCAATTCTATCACCAAATAACTCTGTCCCGTAATTGGATTTTCAGGATATAAAATTAGGGTTTTCCTATTGATTTATGTGCATCTAACACTCTCAAAATTGACCCAAGGTTCAGGTCTATGGATCCCCCATTGGATTTCACTTTCCAGACAAGTTTCTAGGCATTTTTGGCACTTCAAAATGTGGCTTAATTCAGAGTTGCGATTTCTGGTTTTTCTCACTATTGGGCATGTGCAATAGTTGAAAATTGATGCTCGCATGTTCAACAATGGAATGGGAATGAGGAAGAATGAGTTCCCATGAGGTAGAGTGACTGGTGGGTCAAGCAAATATATCCCATACCTGCCATATGAATTTCTAGGCTGCCCATTCTCCATTGAAGCCATGGCCTGATTTCTTCAACTACTTCCTTACAACAGAATTAAATGTCAGCAAGGAAAATCAAATGGGTTCTCAAGATGAAATTTGGCAGGATATGGTTCAACCCCACAATCCCCCTCACCACTCCCTAGTGGATACACATGGCCCCCTCTTATTAGTTTCTTCCATATCCAGTTTTTGGTATTTATTGCAATATTAAAATTTACATCATTTTACAATGTTCCATGGCTTAATAGCACATGGATAACATAATATCTAATACTTTCCTTTTTAAATAAATTCCAAGCATACACTAGCGGGGCCTTTTCCTTGAGCTCCACACTAGGAAAACATACATAGCATGTATACAATATTTACATTAAAAGCCAATATATCTCAAGGGTCAAAATGGGGGTATTACATAAAGAAAGTAAATCCAACACAAGTTTGAGACAAATAACAAAAAAATCCGACTAAGGATCGACATGAGATAAATAGGTAACCTCGGATCCAACAAAAATTCATATCCTGCAATACAGAGAATTAGAAACATAGGATCCAAATACGTAGAGTGGAGATGGACGATCAATAGAGAAGTTGATACAAGATGTAAAAATATACAAGTGGATCATCTCCTCAGACACCGTGCTATCCCCAGTGTAGGAATGACACCTTATATATCCTTCCCTTTCCAACAATGCCTCTTTCGATAAGCCATCCACTTCCATATTATATTCATGATAACAATGCTGAAAATACATATCCCTGAACTCAAAAATCAGTGTCCTGAACTTTTCCAACCAAAAGCTCAGCTTATTTACTTGAATGGCAGATAAATTGTTAGCCCAATCAATTATGGTTTTTGAGTCCCAAACCAGTTGGAGGGATTCAATGTTTTTATGTCTCACAACAAATAAAAGCATCCACATGGTCAATAGTTTCGGTGGAGAGTTAGTTCGATAAAATATTATTTCAATATTAATAAGGCACCAACACCACCCTAATAAAAATGTGATTGTGAAGCTCCATCAAAATAAACTCTGGAAAATAACCTCTAGAAATAACCTCTGGAAATAACCTCATATAAAGTAATTTTCAAATTCTGGAAAATAAGATTAATATATTATAAGTATTGGGGGATATAGAATATAGATAATTTATAGTATTAGGGGTATAAACAAGAATATTTAGTAAAAATATGCGATATCTAATAAAAAGATGTATATTCTTTAATATTCAAAGATGTATATTTTGTTTGCAAATGAAAAGATGTATATTCTTTAATATTCAACTAATGCAAGCACTATGGCATAATTTTAGTGAATTATACTTTCTAGATTTAACTAGTTAAATATTCAATAAACAAAATAAAATGGATTTTACTATATTTTTAATTTTCCGATTCATAAAATATAGAAATAAACCTTCTTCAAATAAAGATTTAAATCATTAAAATAGAATTTACTTCCAAAATTGAAAAAAAAATAACTCCACTTTTTATTCCCGTAAAATATTAAAATAGTTACAAATTATTTATAATAATCCAGTTATATTATAGAAATAAACCTTCTTCAAATAAAGATTTAAATCATTAAAATAGAATTTACTTCGAAAATTGAAAAAAAAATAGCTCCACTTTTTATTCCCGTAAAATATTAAAATAGTTACAAATTATTTATAATAATCCAGTTATATTAAAATAGTTACAAATTATTTATAATAATCTAGTTATATTTCCTACACGTTATTGTTTTAATATTTATTTTTATAAATAATAAGCTCTAAAAATAGGTAAAAGTTGAATACATCAATAGTCATTTTTAAATTTTTTGTATTTCCTTTACATTATTTGATCATTCTAAGTAGTCGTTAAATATTTTTAATTTATAAATATTGTTATTTAATAAATTGATACTTATATAAAATAACATGTATGAATATGTACAAAGAAGATCTTAATTTTTTTTCATAGTAAAAAGTTTATATTTATATTATAAATATATGAAAGTGTCTCAATACCCAAGAGAAACAACACAGATAAATACAATTCACAAGAGAAACAACATGCCCAAGCCGAAATAAGGAACCACATAAATTCTCTAGCACATCTACCAAACACACCACCCAAGAAAATAGATAAGAAAACAATATCCAAAGTATAGATGGCCATAGACCGGCCTATCATAGTCACAACAAACCCAAAAACAGGTACTACAACCCCTAGGAAACCCCAACAGTCACAAAATCTAAAAATTCTAATGCTTACGAGGACAAAAAATATAACAATAGACCTGGTCAATCCATGATAATTGTCAGAAATAAATAAAGTAAAGCCAAGACAATTTCGAGACAAATAACAAACAAATCCCACTAGGGATCGACATGAGATCAACAAGTAACCTCGGATCCAACTAAACTCATGTCTTGCAATGTAGATAATTAGAAACATAGGATCCAAATACGTAGAGTGGAGATGGACGATAAACAAAGAAGTTGATACAAGATGTAAAAATCTACAAGTGGATGATCTACTCAGACACCATGATATCCCCGGTGTAGGAATGACATCTTATATATCCTTCCCTTTCCAACAATGCCTCCTTCGATAAGCCATCCAATTCTTGATTATATTCATGATAACAATGCCGAATAGAAATATCCCTGAACTCAAAAATCAGTGTCCTGAACTTTGCCAACCAAAAGCTCAGCTTATTTACTTGAATGACACATAAATTGTTAGCCTAACCAATTATGTTTCTGAGTCCCCAACCACTAGGAGGGATTCAATGTTTTTGTCTCACAACAAATAGAAGCATCCACATGGCCAATAATTTCGATCAAGAGTTAGTTCATGCCCCACAGTTCCAGCTCAATCTACAACTAAAAGATTGTTTCAATATTACTAAGGCACCAACACCACCCTAATAAAAATGTGATTGTGAAGCTCCATTGAAATAACCTCTTACCCACTCGTATGGAAAATATGGAGGAACCATTCGGTGAACTAATAACCGATATTTAGTCTTGATGGTCTTACGAAACTCCCTGTAAGTTTCCCTAACACGACAACCAACCAATGTTGTCGACTAACTCTTGCCATCAAAAATAATATCATTGTAGGATTTCCACAACCCCCAATAAATGAAACTAGGGAGCTCTCCCTAGGGGGAATAAATTTTCAACCAAGTATAATAATAGGTCGGTAAATATGTCCCAAATCAATGACTAGCAAGATTAAAATTACAAATGACACAATTCCACTCTTCACAAGAGAAGGATCATAAAATAAAAAGATGATCCACATATTCACCTCACAGCCACACAAAGTGCAAACAATTTGACCTATAATAGGTCGGGAAATATGTCCCAGACCAATGACCAACAATATTAGAATTACAAATGACACAATTCCACACTTCACAAGAGAAGGAGCATAAAATAAAAAGATGTTCCACATATTCCCCTCACATCCACACAAACTGCAACAATTTGGTCCCATAATACCCTTCCTCCACAAGTTATCCCAAATTAGAATGAGGTTTCCCATATCCAACTGGAAATAAATAGCTTAATTTTGAGAGGAGTCGGTCAATTTCGGCATTGATAATACCTCCAGTGATAAATGAAGAGAGAACAACTAACTAGGCATCATATGCCAGTTTCACCAAAATCATGCCATTTTTGGTATTCCAAGACTAGCATAACTCATCCTCCCCATCGGCAAGAGTAATGCAAGCCCTTTGAAGGCCCCTAGTATATTCTAGCCATTCTATTCCAAGGGAACCAAGTATGCCCAATTGTTCACCAAAAAGACAATAGGTACCAATAATAGACACATACCTAGGGCAATAAACTGATCCAAAGTAGACACACCAATAACCCTAAGCACCAATAAGATATCCTCTGATAGATTGTAATTTGAAGGGAAACCAATAATAGGGTCAACCCCCACCCTGATCGAGGCATCATTTCCAAGCCTCTATGCCAACTAATTACCAAGTATATGAAAAGAGGATACAAGACAACTACACATGTTTTATATCCCCTTGACCGATTTGTAAGCCATCCTAGTCCATTGAATAATACAAATATTTTTAAAATATTTACCAGCTATGAAACTGCTCTAGAGATTATCATTAAAAAGAGCCCACCACAGACTCTTAGCAGTTGAAGCCTAGGAAAAAAAAGGAAATTTTTTAACCCCCACCCACCCAAATGCTTAAGCCTAGATAAAGAGGCCCAATTGACCAAATGATATTTGGATTTAACAGTCGACCCAGACCAAAGAAATTTAAAAAATCTACCACTGATACCCAGTAAAATGGACTTCAGAATCTTGCATAATGAAAACCAATAAACCAAATGATTTACAGGACCGATTTCACGAGAGTTAATTTACCCCCTAGAGATAGCCACTGCACACACCAATGATTTATCCTTTTGTCGAATCTCTTCAATAACCACTGCCAATATCCTACAAAGGAGTTGTAACACATATTTCATTAAATTCGGAATTAAACAGTGGATCTAGAATTCCAAAATAATTAAAAAACTCGATTTTAGTGATGTCCTTGTAATAAAATGTTTCCAATTTTAATGAAATGTGTGTTTTGTTAGGTTTAATGAAAAAACCCAAATACTTTGTCCCATTATTCAAGGGGGACACCCGAAAAGGAAGTTCCTGCCGAATATGATGTAGAATCTCATAATCCAAATCATGTTCTAGGAAAACAACCTTAGACTCACTAATAATCAAACCACTCACTTGACATAAAGTGTCCAAGATGTACTTGTATATCAACAATTCTTACACCTTTACAGACACAAAAAGCATAACATCATCCGTAAATAAAAAAGTGAGTGATCCGTAGAAGATCTGAAATCTTAATCCCATAAATATGTCCTATCTACTTATGATCTTCAATCTACCTACTCATCCCCTCAATAATTAATAGAAAGAGTAAAGGGGTTAAGGGGAATCCCTAACAATGCCTCTAGACCCCTTAAGAAATTTAGTGATCCCACCATTGAAAATAACATCACAATTAGCAATGAACCTTCTGAACTTATGCGGCAAGATCAGGAGAGGAATGATACAGAAGCAGTAAGAAAACCCTATGCGCTCCTTGCTCCCATTAATTCCCTTTCCGACGGTTGGAAAAAGGAAGATGTGTATCGGACTTAGAGGGTTGATCTACAATCGACAACCAGTGTTCTCGAATGGCTCCACTCGAAGGGGAAGGAGCCCCCTCCACATATTTGGATTGCCTAGGTAGTTCACAAATACCAACTGCACACCAACAAGATCAGGGTATCGCAATTGATAAAACAATGGAGACTATTAGAAAAAAGACTTGGGAGGGATGTTTACCCTATTTTGCTGAAAACCCACCTCCGCAGATCACATCTGAAAAACTGCGAGACCAAGTCTAGCAATGGAAGGAGAAACCCCTCATTGGGAAATTCATTGGAATCCAGCCCAAGGATAAATATATGATCCGATAAGACCACCTGGAACCCCAAAGGACATTATGATCTGCACCTGGGAGCAAAATGGTTTTTCACCATTGTCTTTTTCAACCAGGAAGATGAAGATTGGATTCTAATGGGGGGACCATATTTTTTTTACTCTACAGGTTTATTCCTTCGCCCTTCTAAAGAGAGGTTTAATCCTGATACAGAGGATTTGGGTATTTCCCCTGTCTGGATTTGACTTTACTCGCTCCCCTGCAAGTACTCAGAACATAGAATTATGGAGGCCATTGGGAATACCCTTGGGAAGTTTTTGAAAGTTTCAAAGAAGACAAGGATTCAAAGATACACTACTAATGCTCGAATCTGTGTCTATATGAACCTTTCCAAAGATCTCCCAGAGGTAATCAATTTGACTTGGGAAGATGAAGAATGGGTCCAACTTCTTGATTATGAACAACTCCCATTCTGATGCTGGTAGTGCCATGAGTATGGGCATTTGAGCAGAGATTTCCTTACCCTTACATCCACTGTGACCTCGACGTTAGAGAAAAAATAAAAGGAAAGGATAGCAAGGGTTTTACTTAGGTTCAGAACCGCAAGAAACAAAACAGAAAGATACCACACCCACCTCAAGAAAAGCATAACACAGATAAGAGGAATTGGAACGGGAATAGGTTTGCGACCCTGAGTAACATGGAGATCAAGGAGGAATATCCTAAAAAGGATAAAAATCCTTGTTAGGATGGAAACCAATCCACAATCAGGATTGAAAATGTGCAGATGGAGGAGGTAGCGGAAGTCATGGAGGAATAAACAATGGAGGAGATATAGGATATGGATCTAGGAGATCTGGATCTGGATCAGATAGAGAAGGAATGCAGTAAAAAAGGGCAAGGATATAATTTAGAAGGAAGCTGGAACTTCTACAGCACCTGGGTATTGATAAAGCCTCCCCGCACCTGGGTATTGATAAAGATCCAATGAAGGGAAGCAAAGGAAAACAACCCGAGGAAGCAGAGAAACAGGGGCGAAAGAAGAATCAGTAGAGAATTACAGAGATTAGGACCGTGATGGTTGAATCAGGTCAATACCCGATGATAAGGGCAACCTTCTTAGAAGTAAAAAAGATTATCTAATGAAGATAATAACCTAGAATATCCGTAGGGTAAACAATCCAAGAAAAATGAAGACCCTATGGAATAAAATAAGGAAAATCCAGAGGCATTATTTCTGCAAGAAACCAATTGCAGATCGGATACTATGCAGGTGTTAGGAGGAAAAAATTGGTGGGGAATTCAGGTGACAACTATTAATGCTTGGGGATCAGCGGGAGGAATTGCTATCGTATGGAACCCTGCGACAATTTCTCTCAACAACTTCTGAGCAACTAGGTTCTCTATTAGTGCCTACTTCAAGTTTTATAATTCTGGGGAAACCAACCAACCAACCAACCAATGAAACACGTTCCCCCCACCTTGAAATTCCAGTTAGAAAGTAGATGTCTTCCACTTCCAAAGTGAGAATTTGAACCCCAACTTGAAATTGGATATAATTAGGGTCCCACATCCTCGCTATCTATTCCAACAATGGGACCTGGACTCTCATTCCTAGATTGAAAAATAATTTTGATAACCCACACTCCTGGATGGCAAGTATTGTGTTTGAATCATTAGCAGCTTGCATATCCTCCATCATGCTACCTTTTCTCTCCACTCCAACTTTTTGATGGCTAAAACCGGCATTAAAACCATAAAATAGTATATTAGAACACACATATATATATGAAAAATCCCAAGAAAAATGGCTCATTTTTATTTTTTTGGGGTCGCTTTATGTGTGTCACACCCCGCTTTTGTACACAGTGTGAAAATGACGCAGTTCACCTTTTTAGGAACTGGGACACTTGTTGTTGTTGTAGTCCTTGAAAAGGGAAACTACAACACTTTGTGTGTGTTTTTACCCTAGAAAAATGCTCCAAAAAACAACCTAAACTAGCATGAAAATAGGAATTTGGAACATAAAAATGAAGGGGAGTTAGAGATAGTTTACTTGGAGCTAATGTAATTGAAGATCATTTCCTTATGTGTCTGGAATATCCACTACAAAAATCAACCAAAATGGGTTTTTTTCTCTTGGAAAAAGGCTAAAACACAACGGTAAAAATACATTACTTTCACCCATTTTTATTAACTCGAAATATAATATTTTATTATTTTATTTCATTCTTTTTATTCTTTTAGCCATTTTTGTGAAAATCTCATTAATATTTTGATTTAAATATGTTTTTTAACTTCAATTGTGTATATCACAGGTCAAAATTGATGACATAAGATATGATTGAGCTGAGTCTTTGTTCTTTCTCGTGCTCGTAAATACATGAGAACAAGTTATCGAGTATACTTTTATCACTTTTTCGGGCTCGTTAAAATTCTTATGAAAAAATAACCCCATGAAATTTTCTTTAATCTCTTTTGAGACTCTCTAGATAAGAAAAGAATGCCAAGCGAATTTGTTTCCTGCATGCTTGTGAAAGTATTTGAAAGGTCCTCTATCTGGTGATAGTTTACCTTTTTTTTCAGACCATTTAGACTATTTAAGAAAAATGAATACCTTGGTCAACCATTTACTAAGAGAGTTATTCTAGGAATTATTTTATACTTTTTTGAGCTTAGGGTACTAAATTTATGAAAAATTCCATCTTGGAGTCTTCTTTAAGTTCCTTTTAGACTCTCAAAACATGGAAAACCATCAAGTTTTCCTTCTTTGGACTTGTAAAACTACACAGCGAAGGACCCTTTTGGGACCAAACCCCTCCTTTCTCAAGTTTGTAAAAAATGTGAGATTGGACTCATTCATGATGAGTTAAATCAAGTGTTTGTTACCCTCTTCCTGGTCATTAAAAATAAAAAAGGAAATCATCAATCATGATGGGGAAAATAATGGAAGGGGAATGTATTTGAGTCTGTATTTATGGAAACTTATCGTCACGCTTGAACATGGAAATTATTTGCATCTCATTCAAATAGTTGGGTAATTAGCTTGTCTTTGAGTCATACCAATTCCATGAATCATTTTACTCATTTAGGTCATCTAAAGAATGCCTTAGTCTATTAGAGATAGTGGTATATTGGGATGTCGTCCATGATTCAGATGCCTTGCATGGAGATACATCAACAATATAGGCATTGGGATGGAGTAGAGGGTGATATGCACTCTATTCAGTGGCATGAATCCAACAGTGGATGCATGCATACCTTCCAGGGTGTTTTTCCTCATGCATACATGATTTTTGCATGTACATCTGTTAATTAAAAATGCATGCAAAAGTGATTTTTTGGATGCACTCATATTGGGTTGGGTTTTTGGTAAACCTAATTGATCACTGAGATGATATAAGGAGGAAGAAGGTCACCAGTAAAGGTTACTTAATAGGCTTATCAAAGAGATATCAGCTAGAGTCAGGAGGGCACATAGTGCATGCAAAGGGCGACCTTATGAGAGAGAAAGAAGAGATTTTCTAGTAGGAAGAGTGAGGGGATTGAGCTAGATCAGACCTAACTTGATCATATGCACTTGCCTAAAAGATACAGTGAGCTAAGAGAGCTCAACTGAGATATTTACATAATGTTCATAGAGAGGATGACTTGCAGTTGTGGAGGGGCACACTTCCTCAGAAGAGAAGCTCATTGTGCATCTAGTTGACAGATTGAGTAGCTAAGACTTTTAGAGTAGGTCTTCCTTAGTGATTGAGGAAGGACTGTGACGTTCAGAGCTCATATCTATTGATATCTGATTCAGTATGAGTTTTCAGTAGTTGGAGAGAGGGCCCACTTATGCATGTAGAACTACAGGCATGCATCGGAATTTTGAGTAGAGCAGGCTACCATTCCAGATAGGGTAGATCAGGGAAGTGGAGTAAAGAGGGAGATAGTACATCCTGAGATGAGAAGAGTCAGATATTCAAAATTTTTAGATCAAATTTGATAGAAGGGGGGCGCATTGCTCAAGAGAAGTAGTTGCAACTACTACAAATATGGGGTTATTCTAACATGCCAGGTTTGGTTATTTATTTCTGAAGAATTGTATGTACTAAATCTATCCTTACTTTGCTCTAGGCTCGAGAAAGAAGAAATCCTCATAGAAATTTGGTTTTCCCCGTTTGGGGTTTCTAGGGTATATCGTGATTTTATATGTGATTGTTGTGTATTTTCATTATGGAATTGTTAAGAGATCTATAGTGTTTGTATGTTAAGTCATTATTGTATTTCTGATTTATAAAGACTCAGACCTCTTGAGATATCAGGGAATCTAGAGGGAGTGGTGATCTATGGATAAATTAGCATGGTATCAGAGCCTTGATAAGGGCCAGGGAGAAGCAATCACACTCAGATCTGTGAGTATTATACTAGATCTGGGTGGTGACTCAAGTTGATTTTCAGATAAGTAGAGAGGGATACCAGATCTATCGGATCTAAAGTGTAGGGTTCTAATTTGTGACATTAGAGGTTATATCTAACAAATCTAAGAAGTTGGAGACTAGAACTAAGATAGATCTAGTAGATCAGTGAATATAGCAAACATATCTACTAGATCTGAAGAGCAGTACTCAGATCTGTAATTCTATAGGTCATATTTATTAGATATATGACTTGCGTGGATAGATCTAAGATATATCTATTAGATCTAGGTGAGTAGGTTCCATATCTGTGCAGATATATATAAGATCTGAAGAGTAGTGTTCGGATCTGTGTGACCAGAGTCCAGATCTAAAGAGAAGATTTCATAATTGTGAGTGCAGACATCAGATCTATGAGGATAGATACCAGATCTATCATATCTATGAGGGAAGAGACCATATCTATGATAACATATATCAAATCTGGGAGAGCGAATCCTAGATCTAGTAAAGTGAGGGTTAACTTGTGCACTAAGGCACAAATATATAGGTTGGATATGATTCAAAGATTTTGAATCAACATTGTTATCATATTTACAGAGTCATGGATTTAGGAATTTCTACAGTTATTCATCTATCCATATGATGGGAATACGATAAGTGTTCCGTAGTATTTCAGAAACAGACTCAGATTGCTATGAGAGGATAGCAATGAGGAGATTTCATTCGATCATCTTCCTGCCAGTGTCAAAAGGTTTACTAAGGATGCCAGGATGGATGCATGTACTAGAGAAGATAGATTTACCCTTTGCATCTGCTATGGAAGATGAGGGGGGAATATAATTTGACCTTTCAATGTGCAATATCTAGGGTGGGGAGGTGTTGGAGAGTGGGGAACTAGGGACTATACCAACAATCATCATGTTGAATAGAGCATGAAGTGGGAAAGTCTTGGTTTTTGGAAAAAAAATCATTATTAAAGGTGAGGGGATATTGTAAGGATGGTAAATATGGATGAATATTATCATATTTGGATTCATAGAGAAAGGAAAGGTGCATATACTTACAAATATCCTCATTCCATACAATGGTATTGAATAAGAGATGAGAGAGTTGAGGTTTTGTGGATGACGTGAAGTGATATTTTTAGTTATGTTTAGTGAGTGTGTGGTTTTTTTTGGTAGCATAATATGAGGTGAAAATAACAAAATTAACTTGGGAACTAATTACACAATGAGGAGGTTGCATACTTCATCTTCTCTAGTGTTCATATGAGTTTTTTTAGATGTGAACTTGGGAAATCTTCTTGTCAAATTCATTGTTGTCCATGCATGGGTATTGTTGTGTGAATATGACAAAAACAAAAAGGCATGGGATCATATCAAATCTTGTGAATGAAAAGACTCATTTACAATTCACCATACCTCTATAGAAATGATCCCCACTTGCAATGGAAACTGGTAGCTTGAATGAATCCACTAGATTCCAAGACCACTGAAGATGTTTGATAGATTCCAAGGGTGATTTTGTGTCCAATAGATCAAAGAGTGTCCAAAATATCAATGACTATGAGCCAATGAGCAACTTGTGAGAGCTTGAAACCCGCAGAAGAAGTGAAACCCGTGTTTTTGGTAGAATTCCCGGGAAACAGAGAACTCTATTTTTTTTTAACTAGTAACAAGGCCGCGCACGCCTGTTAAAAGGTGCGCATGCGTGTTTTTCACGCGTACACGTGAGGAGTGCGCACGCGCCCAAAACCGCGCACGTGCCCCTACATAACATTTAAACCATTTATTCCCCAACGTTTACACCATTTAATGCCAAACCTTCCCCCACTTCGAAAATATTTGCATAAATTGGACTGGGTGATGAAGTTTGAAGGGTGGGTCTTAATTTTTTTTGGAAGGGCTTACTCTTTGACACATTTGATAATTTATGGTTGTCTATGCGCCTTGACCAAATTGACATTGTAATGTTAGGATGTGCATTCATAATAATCCTTATTTATTACTATGCGAAGAGGATTTAAATGGAAGAGGATGTAAATACATGTTATTTTTATACATATTTTGATGGTGAGTGTCGAAGAGAAACGTGGTGATAAATGACAATTCCTAAGCCAAAAATTGTTTTTTAAAATTTTATTAATAAGCATTGTGGTACTTTGGTCCAAATGCTTTTTCTAACTCATTGTTTCCCCATATTGTGTTCCTACTGCCACCTCTCCATATCAATGCATAAAATCAACCTCTACTTGGTTTGTGGTTATAGTTGCATGCCATTGAGTGTTGTTTAGAGTTTTCATGAGTCTGTGACATTCATGCAATAAATGAAGTCTTGTAGAGGAGGATTCATCAAAGAGGCAATTTGAATTTCATTTTGACAAAAAAAATATTTTGTAAAGATCAAATGCCATGAATGCATCCTCAACCTACCATTCAAGACCATGGATATGTTGAAAAGCATTGAACATCATCGAAGAATGAAAACCAGTTCCTCGAGATCTTTTGAAACATATTGAGCTCAATTGAATTCCACCTGGGCCTTAATTGAAAATTCTAGACCTCACACATCATCAATAACACATAGAATCCATGACACTATCCCTCTACAAGTAGCCTCCTCCTCCTCCTCCTCCTCCTAATCATCTTCATCATCATCAGCATCATCATCATCCTCCTCCTCATCATCATCCTCGTCATCGTCATCATCCTCGTCATCATCATCATCCCCATCATCATCATCATCATTATGACCCACTTCCTCATCATCATCCTCATCCTCCTCCTCATCATCTTGGTCATCATCTTCATCATCATCTTCATCATCAACATCATCATCATCGACATCATCATCATCCATCATCTTCTTCATCATATTCATCATCTTCATCATCATCATCATCTTCTTCATCATCATCATTGATAATGATGATGATGATGATGATGATGATGAAAAACCCCGCAACTTCCTTAGAGATAGAATAAACATCAATACAAGGATCACAATAATCAAACCCAAGAGATAGATATCTTCAGTAGCATGCTCCTCCTCCACTTGTGTGCACTCCTCCTCTCTCTCACTAATGCGAAGTGAGTGAATAATATAATGTGTCAAATGAGAGAGTCACACTCTCTATTTATACTCTTACTTTCACTTGACCTTTACTCAACTAGGTCAGCCTCAACTTAACCACTTAACCTAATGCTGACAGCGCCGACCCCACTAGGGTGGTCTAATAACCTTTTGACCCACATGAATCATATAGGGCCGACCCCAAAAAAGGTGGTCTAATATCCCATCAATTATAAGTTACGACACTTACAATATAACTTGCGACACTTGCAAGTACACATGACAACACTTCCAATCAGAGTAATAATACATTTCTGCTGGTAATACATAAAGGTACAAATGTAATAAATACAATATACAAGTGAATATCTTCCAAAGTTACATATACATCAACACAACATAGCATGTAGTTCCTCTAACTAAATTTCATATGATGTTATTCAATTTCAGCACATAAATTAAACTTGATTCACAAGCAAACATTCCCTTCAATATTTATCATTAGAAAATGACCAAATATATTTTAGAGTTCAATAATTATCTACAATATTTAATAATTGGAGCAATTGACTACTTGTGAATCCCACTCCACCCACCCATAGGTAACTTCATTCCTAGTCTTTCAATGGAGATACCACCCTCTAGATGGAACCAAGAACTCAGCAAGAGTACACTCATGTTTTACCTAGAATTTTAATTGGGCACTCACCCCACCCACACAGCCAATAGGAATTACATTCATATTCCTACTTTAATAGAACCTGGCTCCAACCAGTTCAATAACACAATGTAATTTCCTTCCTCAAATCAATTCCTATGTAACAAACATGGCCATTCCCTTCATAATCAATCCCTCATACTACCATGGTCCAAGATCTAGAATTTCACTAAGGAAGTAATATTCTATGCATGAGTTCAGTGGTTAATTTTGGCTCACGGGTAAGACACCCAACCTCTACCAACTTATAAGCAGAAAAAATGGGATGTTTTTGTTGTGATAGGTAATAGTTTCCCTAGATTTGACAAATATTCTTTATATATAACTATAAGGTTATTGTTGATGCACTTTGAAAGTACAAAGTGGGAGAGACTACAACAAATCCTAAACAAGGGAATGCCACAACAATAAAAAAAATCTCAAAATACATTATCAAATCATTGGCTTAAAGTTCACAGCATATTATCATCCATCATTCTTCCAATTTCACTATGTGTATGTGAATGATTTTTCTTATCCTTGAACATTGATTAGCATAGAAGAGGTTCTAAATTTCTTTAATTACACATGGAGCATTACGATAATTCTTGGATGTAATATCTGTATTATTTTTACTGACTTTCACTTGAATCCCCAAGCCATCCATCAAATCCTACAGTCTTTAAAAGCCCAAGAATATTTTCAAATTGTGGGATAGCATTCTTCGTAGGCACATGATATAACATACCATGAATATTTTCTGATCCTACTACCACTATAACAATGTAGCCATTGTAAAATTTACCATCAATTAAACTTGTTGTAATGTGCTCAACAAATGCACTAGGATCCATTGTAATTCAACAGAAAGAGAAGCATAAAATTTTTCATCAGCCAATGATGTTTTGTCCCACAATGTGAAAAAATTTAAAATAATGCCTCCAAACAATTATGCATGATCAATCTTCCTTCTTCTCTTAAATGATTCCGCTGAATCAATTAGGATTTGATAAACTATTTCATCATCCATGGATTTTACAATTGAAAGAGGAGAAAGTGATGCTCCTACACATGCATATCACCTCATCAAAATTGAATTATTAAAATTATTCCTAACTAGATTCCAATGATCTCACTACTATGATGTGTATGGTCGATTCCAACTTAGAGGGGTCCTAGTAGCACATTCTAATTAACTCATCATCTAGGTGTTTCCACCCATTGCTAGATACTCCCTAAAAAATCTAGTCTATGCCCTAGTGCAATCCCTCTAGGATTGCCTCGACACTCCTCCTACACTATGGTTCGGGGGTAGGGTTGAGTACATTGACCTTACAACGTTTCCTCTGAAAATCAGCTAGGGGCATCAAAGCCACATCTACACAAACATATAAAGATTCAACAGTACCATGATAATAATAAAAAAATAGCTACCATCTATGCTAGTGTTTTAAACACATTTATAATTGTAATGCATCATCCATACCATCGGGACACCAGGCCTAGCCAAAAGGTCATGCTAGCTCTAGGTTTCCTCTGAACTCCATCCCTACATATGGGTGTTCCTTGATGACTATCAAGCGTTTTCACTATGTGAAGAATATTTGACTGAGGATGTTTTCCATGATATTGCCTCCCCCTGCATCATCATATTGCCCCATTGACGCATCCTGGGATCGATCAGCGGACCATCTCATACTACAATGTGAGGTAGCAATGTGAACACCCTCTTGAGGAAGAGTGCACAAATGAAAATTTCAAACCCTAAATCATCACCATGGTGACTAAAATTGTTCAATTGTTTCCAAGCCATCGGTGAGCTCTATGCACTCACCCTATATGAAAAAGGCCTTGGCATCACGGTCCTAGACTTACTCAATGATCCCTTTTACTAGAAACAATGTCGATCTCATCAAATTGTTCTCAATGAACTTGAGCAACCCATGTCGTGCAAGGATATCTCACATTAGATGATCATTGTAGCTATCTTGATTGATGTTTTCAATATCCCTCTCTCTCCAGTTCACCCTCATCCTGCATTCCATTATTAGTAAAGGTTGAATCAGTAGTTAAATTAAAATTTGCATGAGGTTGGAAACTTTGTCATCAAAAGTTGCAACCTAGCATGCACCTACTCAAGAGAAATCAATGACCTGGGTCACTAGTTTTCTCCTACTAGGTGCGACCTTAAGTCAATATTCTTCCTCCAACAATTGCGACCTAGTTACAAAACTATCGTGGGAAATCTCGTGAACTAGGATATTGATTTCCCTTCAAAAGTTGTGATTTGGCCCTAAAACCATCAAGGCGATCATCAAGCTCCTGATATTTTTTTTGACAGGGTGGGGCCCCTTTAGGTGGGCGCCTTGGAATTATTCGTGTAGATGTAGCATGTTCCTAGAACTTTCGGGGCAGTGAACCACATTAAAAATAACTACAAGAAATTATCTATTATATTAAATATATTCAAATATATATTATTTATAGTATAAAGATTAAAGTTAACTCATTTCTCTCTTCTTTTTTAGATCCCACACATTCAAAAATTGTTCCACAAAAGGCCTCTTTCGATAACCACCTTTAGTAGTGGTGAACAACAGCGACTTGATAATGGTAATTGATTGGAAAATGGAAATGTGGATCTTCAAATCCAAGGGCAAATTGATCGTCATGAAAATGACATTACCATTTGCAAGGTCGCAACGATTCGGAATGTGGCCACGAGCAGTTCAAGGATCTGGGTCAGCCTTCGAATCCAACAATTTGTGGTGGCCTTAGTACTTAATCATTCATTTCAGATAAAGTGGGTTGTTATTAGTTATGAGTTATTTGTTACTTGTGTTGTTCTTCATGCTTAGGTTTAATTATCTATTTTTCTCCATGCTTCAGATGCATGAGCTACCAGTTATCTTTTTTGAATTTTGAATGAGTATCATCAATTTGGACAATACACTTATCTCATCTCCCTTCAATCTATAAAAATCATAGATAATAGTCCACCCCAAATTCTAAGATATAAACAGTTATAAGTATAAATATTTTTTCTTTTCATCATAAAAATCTTTCATTAAATGTAATTTTTGTTTTCATCATAAAATTCTTCCATTAAATGTAAATATTTTTTTTTTATCATAAAAATATTTCATTTATATGAGATTTATTCCAAGTATTGTGATACAGATTATAGGAAAATGCTAACCACCTTTTGAATCGGATTTATGTCTTAAAGCTTTTGAATTTAATTTATGTCTTAAACCTTTTGAATTGGATTTATGTTTTGAATTTCCAAACGGGGTTGTAAGGATTATATCATCTTTTGAATTGGATAAATATGTTTTGAGCATCCATGGTGTTGTAAGGGTTTTATCTTCTGCATATTTAGGGTCCATATGATAAATATTTTCAGCAACTTACTGTGAAGAATCAAGAATTAAAACAACCTAAAACAACTCAATGCAAGTTGCCCTTAATTACAAGTTGTGTAGTGGCATGCACGACGTAGTTGTGTCATGGCATGCATGTCAATCTATGTTGTCGGTTAAATTATAGATCAATCTTAAAAGAGGGATGAAATTTCTCAAAATTATAGATCAATCTTAAAAGAGGGATGAGCATCTTAATGGACAATTGCAAAGACAGCAAGAACCTACCTCTTGGTCCATTGAAAAATTCTCTTTCAGCTTCACAATAATATTTTTTTGTATCAACCACAAACTGGGTGATATAGCTCTCCAATATGCTGTCAAGCCCGACTTCAACAACCCGTGATTCTCTGTTGTCTACCTCTTGCAACTCCTGAATCAATTCCATGGTCCAGGACGTTGGCTCATCGTCTTGGAAATTTTTCTTGCGAAAATTCAATTGCGTTAACCGCTCATACAAGATGATCGGGAATCCAAAGAAGAAATACTCATGTGGATCGTCGTGTATGTACCTTGCCAACCACCTATCCGTCATCAATCCAGGGTTCTGATTCTCTTTCTCAACAAACTCTTGTAACTTTTGGTCGAACCAATCTTGAACTTTCGGTCTCATCAGATGGCACAACATGTTCTCCCTTCTCTTCACGCTAGGGTCCCAACAACGGAACCATGTGTTGACACATACCCAGTTGACAGGGGTTCCTCACTCTATCGACATCCAAACCACCACAATCTCCCTAAGTACCATCCCAGACAGGTTTTATCTCATCTGGAAACACCTGCAGAGTAGATGAAGTCTCACTCGAGATGTTCAAGGGAGAGCTGATGGAACCACGTTTCCGCTGAATGAAGGAGGACCATGGGAATCTACTTATCGACTTAGCGCAGCATTATCCAATAGACATATCTATTCAACTTATGCATTAAACAAAATTGCATCATAATTTAACAGATCTCATTATCAGCAAAACCATTAATGTGCAAATAGATCTAACAATATAACATCAATTGCAGCAAGGAAACATTGCATCATTCACAGATTCATATCACCGATATATATCACATTCATAACAGGAAAGAGGAAAATACACAATGATTCTGCTCAAGATCTATCATGTCGTATTAACTTTCACAACAAAATACAGATACATCAACACAGTTCTCTTGTCGCATACACATGTTCAAAAGACCAAGATCGGCATCCGATACTATTCATCTGTATTCTTCTATGTTGCTTTCTAATACTTGCAATTCTATATCTATGTATAGGCTTGCACCTTTACATTCATGGTCCACTTAGACAACTGCTTAACTAATTTCTAACAAGATCTACAAAAGAATGACCCTAATCCGCACAATGCGATCCAAAATGACCCAAAAAATACATAAAACAATATAATTCCGACTTGCGTGTAGTTTTCCTCCTTGTGCAACATCTTTGACCTTACGCAATATCCGCGATACAGCGTAGATGACCTATCAAAAACCCGCCTGCCAACATGAAGGAAGCCGAGAAATTGAATATACTCTTGAATTCATAAAGTGCTAAGCAGTATGTTCCTAGTATGCTAAAGAATATTGTTTAGTTCCAGTATCATTTTGTATATTCCTCCATATGTGGTTTTGATGGAATTCACAAAGCATTTTCACAAATTGATAGGTTTCTTGCATCATCGGCTGGGTGAATCATAGATTTTAGTCAAATATGTTGATGTAACAAAGTATTGAGACCTATACTTTGTAACTAGATTTCCTTTAAAATTAGGATCAATATAATTTTAGTTTATATTTAGTATTATCGATCCATAATTTTTGGATCTGATTGTTATGTAATGTAATTAGAGAAGAAACTTTGAAACTCAATAGAGAGGGTTTTGCTAGAGGGGATCGAGAATAAGACTGGTATTTTTGTAACAGGGAAGTTGTGCTAGGGTATTTTTGAAACTCAATAGAGAGGGTTTCTTGCATCTTCCTAATTTTATGGATGAAACTTACGTAATGTAAGCTAGAATTTATTATTATCTGAATATGATATGAAGCCTTTAGTCTAAAGCTTTTCATTTCTTGAATTATATATTCTTCCGCAATAAATTTTCTATTGTTGATGCCTGTAATTTCTGAATGACTTATTCTGTATTACAATTTTATTTTGAATGTTATTATGGAATCGTATGATGTGTTAATGGAAAATAAGTAGTAAACAATTTGTATGCTATATATTTTCATTTTTTTGGTTTACTTATGTTTTTGTTGAACTCATCCATCGAAAACTAGGCCCTTTAAAGCTTTAATACCACTTCAATTTTGATGTCATCATTTATCTTTAAATTCTTGAATGTAGGATTTACTCATCTTAGCTTTAATATTAACCTTGCAACTTTCCAACTACCTTGAGGTACCTAAGCTTTACAATTTGGTAGTTGATTGTAAACTTTAGGACTAACAAGCCCATTAATAGACTTGCAGTCCATTACCAAAATCACTAATTGACAACAGATGAAGATCAAGAAACATTATAAATACAAAAGTTCTAACAATCCAAAACATAACCCATTGATCTATCACATCAACCTTGTTATGAGATATTAGCCATAACCACTCATTACTTCAAATTTTGTGTGTTTGGCTAGTTATAACGTGTGTTCTTTTTCTCTTAAGCATAGACAATTATGGTGACCCACAAGTTTTGTGGCCATATACACCTTGGAATGCAAGATTGGTTTTAACTAATCCTCTATGTGTTTTATAATTTCCTTTTATCTTCTATAAGACTTCTTGTAGAATTATCTAAATTGTAGTAGTCCCTCTGTATATTCTCCAGAACTTCCATTAAAACTACTAGAATTGCAGTAATTTGTCCATATTTCCTATAGGACTTCTAGTAGAATTACCAGAACTCCAGTAATCTCTTTGTATATTCTACTAGAATTCCAGTAGAATTACCGGAAGTGCAGAGAATTCCACAAGCTATCGAAAATATGTAAGATGAACCCTTTTTAGCATAACATGTAATGAAATATTTCTTCATGTTATTTCATCGAACACATCATGAGCATCCTAGCATTACCTCTTAGACACACTTTAGCAAATACATTGTTGCACCGAGAGAAACGAGGTGCTCTACAGCCCAGTATGGGGGAAATGTTGTAATGTTTGTGATGTAACGTTTGTTACTAACAAAATAATTAAAAAATAATTAAAACAATTCATGTCGGCTCATAAAATAAAAAATTAGGGAAAGTATTGAAAAAAAATCCATGTTGGTTCATAAAATAAAATATTATGAAAAGTAATTAAAAAATAGATGTTTGTTTATAAAATAGAAACTTAAAACTTAAACCCGGATCTATCAATCAAGAGAGATCAAATTTCTTGATTTTAAATTTAGAAAAAGAAATACACCTCAAGAAATTGGATCCCTCTCGGTGCTTGATAGATAAGGGTTTAAGATGGATTTATGCTGGTATGTATGCTCACAATTCCTCTTTGACATATTTTGTCAAACACTTAGAATGCAAAAGTTTAAGGTTCCTTTGACACATTTTATCAACCACCTTATATCCAAAGAATGGAATTGCAATTCCAGTTATATAGCTATGTATGACTTCTTTAAACAATTAAAAACGGGATTGAGACATCAAATGACACAAAAGCAAGGATTCCAAATTCTTTTCGCTAGCAAAAGGGATCAAATGAATTGACTACCAGAATGTGACTTGGTCAACATGATGTTCCAGCGGGAATGTTTTAAACCTTATTTAACCATATATATTCGAGAAATTTTAACAAACATCTTGTGTGCAATTTTTTTAAGTTTCTTTGATGCCTTTTTAACAAACATTTTAGGTGCAATATATCTAAGTCTCATTGAGACATTTCATCAAAAATTGTGTGTGAAAACTTGGAAGCAATAAACTTTCAATGGAAAAACATGTTTCCAACATAATAATATCTCTTTAAGAATTTTAATAGCAGAGAATCTGTCAATCGATGGCATTCCGAAGTCAACATCATTAATTAAAAGCATTAATATCTTCTCATTTGCACTCAAAAATTAAGGCATAATTTGGGAATTTTCCATTCATTGTTCTTAAGCAGAATTTAACTTCACAAAATTGTGTACTCAAAGCAATGACATGTACAACATGTTAGTTTTTCATCATTTAAATCAATAGATCTAGTATCGTAACTGAAAGAATAACATGTACAACATATCAAGCATAACATACAAGACACAAGAGACACAAAACATTTCACCGAGGAAAACCAAGAAGGTGAAAAACCCCGCAACTTCCTCAGAGATAGAATAAGCATCAATAAAAGGATCAGATGATCAAACCCAAGAGATAGATATCTTCAGCAGCATGCTCCTCCTCCACTTGTTCGCACTCCTCCTCTCTCTCACTAATGCGAAGTGAGTGAATAATAGAATGTGTCAAATGAGAGAGTCACACTCTATATCTATACCGTTACTTTCACTTGACCTTTACTCAACTAGGTTGGCCTCAACTTAACCACTTAACCTAATGCTGATAGGGCCTACCCCACTAGGGTGATCTAATAACCCTTTGACCCACATGACTCATACAGGGACGACCCCAACAAGGTGGTCTAATAACCCATCAATTATAAGCTACGACACTTACAATATAACTTGCGACACTTGCAAGTACACATGACGACGCTTCCAATCAGAGGAATAATACATCTCTGTTGGTAATACATTAAGGTACAAATGTAATACATACAATATACAAGTGAATATCTTCCGAAGTTACATATACATCAACACTCCCTCTTAACTAGGAAGGTATTCTCTTGAAACAAGTCATCAATACATATAGGCACAAGTCTTCAATTATGGAGTTGGATCGTCATCACTAGATCACGGAGCATCATCATCATCACTGCTGATGTACTCGACATCTCAATCACTGGGATATCTCATAATTCTTCTCGTCATAGGAAGTTCTACAGAGCTATCCCTTTCTCATATTGGATGTAGGCTCACCACCTATAGCTCTTCATCAACACTGGCCATACTGTGGAATCCTCAGGACTTATTACATGCATCACAATGCCTCGAAAGAGTAACCCAGGATCCTTTATGTGCTGAAGCACGACCGAAAAGATCTCCCAGGTCAAATTACATGTGACTCCCACCACAATGCCTTGAGAGAGTATCCCAAAATCCTTTATGTGCTGAAGCAGGACCAACAAGATCTCCCAGGTCTACCTACATGTGGTTACCACAAATCCTCGAAAGAGCATCCCAAGCCTGATTATGAGCGTACTTCTCAACCTATTGGATCTCCCAGGTCTAGTTACACGTGGTGATGGAAAAGCCTCGAAAGAGCATCCCAGGACTAATTACAAGCGTACTGATCAACATATCGGATCTCCTAGGTCTAGTTACATGCCATAGGACAAAGCCTCGGAAGAGCATCCTAGGACTGATTACGACCGTACTGCTCAACCTATTGGATCTCCCAGGTCAAGTTACATGTCCTCCCAGAGCAATGCCTCAAAAGAGTATCCCAAGATCCTTTATGTGCCACAGCACGACCGGCAGGATCTCCCAGGTCAACTAACATGCTCATCTGCACAACCTGTCCATGGTCACAGAGTGTCAACCTGATACTCACCATACATCATCCTGATCTACATGATCATCTTGATCATCATCACTGCATCGTCCTAATCCATATCATCATACATGATCCAACTGATCATACAAAGCATCCACCTTATGCATATACATATACATGATCCAATTGATCATACAAAGCATCCAACTAATGCATATCAATATACATGATCCAATTGATCATACAAAGCATCCAACTGATGCATATACAAAGCAGGAACTGGAGCATCATCCTGATGCGCATCACACAACGCTTACATCCACAACCATGGAAGGATCCTCCTATCATCATGCTTGGAATGGCTCCCGCAAATGTGTCCCATCACTTCTTCCTCGAAGTGTCTTCAATCTGAAGAACACCAAGCCTCTCTCTGAAGTACTTAAACTTCACTCTAGCTAGTGGTTTCGTCATCACATCTGCAAGCTGGTCATCCGTCGCAACATACAGGAGCTTCACTTCTCCTCTCTGCACCATATCCCTGATATAGTGATATTTGATCTCAATGTGCTTCGACCTGTCATGGAACACCAGGTTGTTAGACAACTTCACACAACTCTAGTTGTCACAAAATATACAGGTAGCATCCAACGGGAGATCAAATAACTCAGACAGTATCTTCCTAAGCCATACTGCCTCACAACTAGCCGAACAAGCTGTGACATACTTTGCTTCGGCTGTACTCAGTGCTACGCAGGACTGCTTCCTGCTAAACCAAGAGATCACACCTGATCCCCTATTGAAGCAGCACCTCGAAGTTCTCTTCCTATCTGCAGCACTGCCATCCCAATCTGAATCAACATAACCCTCCAGATTAAACTTTTGATTCGCATCATACTTGAGACCATAATCAACTGTACCCCTCAGGTACCTCAAAATATGCTTTACAGCAACCATGTGAACACCTCCCGGATCCATCAGGAACTGCCTCAATGTGTTCACTACAAAGTAAATATCCGGTCTTCTGTTCGTCGGGAACATCAAGGACCCAATCATCTGACGATACACCGTGAAATCAACCAGATCAGATGAAGCATCACACATAATCTTGAGGTTCGATGCCATAGGTGTGGCCATGGCCTTGTAGTCCATCATACTGAACCACTTCATGATGTCTACTTCATACTTCCCTTGTCTAAGGAAGATCCCATGTACACTCTGCCACACCTCCATGCCTAGAAAGTAGTGCATCATCCCCAAGTCCTTCATCTCAAACTCGGCAACAAGCTTCCTCTTCGTGTCGGCAATCAATCTATCCTCACTTGTAACAAACAGTTCATCCACATACAAAAGTAGTATCACAGGATATCCTTCCTCAAACTTGTAGTAAAGGTTGGAATCCACTTTACTTGAACTTTGTTGCCGGAACAAATGTTGTTGTCCTTCTTTTGTAGGTAATTGTACATGATCTTTCCTACAAGTCAAATTCAATTGCATGATGAGAAACTTCTCTTAGTTTTTCAAAAAACACATTCTTATGCATAAAGACATATGTCATACAGTCATGCAATTATCTTAGCCAATGCTTCAATACAACATTTATCCATATCCTGTAACTTTCTAGATTCCTTCCATCTATACTAGAACATTGTTAAGAGTGTGCACACCTCTCAACATGTCAATAATGAGGTTTCATTCTAGATAAGTAGCAATGGAATGTTGTACAATACCATAGGCCACTTACCCATTACTTGCATATTAGTAGTATCTTGTTCATTAATGCAACTTTTTTAAAATGCAAAATGTACATCCTAAATATAGGAACATAAGTATGTACATGAATTAACAACATCATTTAAGTAATAAGAAATTATAATTCAAACACTTATCTTCGTTTAGTTGTAGGGTGGACTCCCTCTTGATCTTTGCTTCTTGGAGTGCTCCCTGTTGATCTTTACTTCCTTGCAGGAACTATTAGATTGTGCTCCCTCTTGATCTTTGCTTCCTGGATTACCTCTCCTTGAACTTCTATCCATCCTAGACCACTATGCATGCTTAAGTGTGCACTAGTGTCATGATAGTCTCATCCTCAAGATCTCATACATAATCATACATCCATGAGTATAATATCAATACTATCAAAACATTACGATCCTAAATAATCTTAACATGTATGGTCATGATCATTTCACACATAGGTAATTTGTAACAAGCATTAGTATTCAAGGTTTTAGGGAAGACTTCTTTTACTCATGCATATTCTTATTTGACCATAGGACTCTTCTGGTTAGTCATATCATCAATCAAAGTAAGAAACATAATATGCATAAACCCTTGATTACTTCTAACTTCAAGAATAATCATTATCATTCATACAAAAGTATAAGATCCTAATGCAAGGTAGGGTTCTAACTTGATATAGGAAAAACATACCTGGTTATCATGTTTGCTAGTTATTTCAAACATACCCAAACAATGTCTTCGTGTTCTCTTCAATGTCTTGTGCTTAGTAATCTACATATCTCATAAGTTAACCATTGTAGAACCGAATTATACATACCTCATAAGTAGAGCTTCTATGTGATTCATGACTATGAATGAGTCTTTTGTCTTCATGTCACCATGGTCATATGTTCTTGATCTAGAACTTGATTTGTCTTACTTGATGTACCTTTCATGTTAGCGGACAACATCAACCTCATACAACACCACAGTGCATTAGTACAATCATAAGTGTCATAACCCTAACCAATGAATGTCTTTTATCATTCACATGCATTCATACTTTTACTAGGGCAATAAGACAAGTCTAATATTAATCAAGATTGTACTAAACTCAATAATATGAAGACAAACATATCATAAACTTAATCATGAACATATTTCAAAACATACCTATATGAGTCATACCTGTCAAGATTGCTTGTAGTCTTCTTATCCTTATCTCCCTCTGGAACTGGAACTTCTTCACTTATGCAGGTGTCCAATTCATTCTCTTCTAGGATTAACCCAATCCACTTTGATTTGTTGAAACTCGATCTGGAGCTGGATTAGGGTTTGTCAGCGAAACCCTAAAAATTCAAACTTTGAATTTCAAACTTCTGATTGGATGAAAAGATGTGCCTTACTGAGTTGATCAAGCTGGTATACTTCAATTTTGAAATCTCCAAAATTTGATCCCTCAAAATTGCCTTTGAAACTTCTGGATCTTCTGGACAGGATCCCGAACTAGAATTTGATCAAGCCCGACCTTCTTCCCAACCAAAAAATTTCCACCAAGGTCTCTAAATTTCGGTTTTGATGAGGAGAATCCAGTCGTGGTCTCTCATTCCAAGAATTACAACTTTTTCCGAAACCCTAAATTCCCGCAGTGGTGATAAGCCAAGGATGAAGGTGCTCAGAATAAAATTTTGTTTTGACATAAATATGTACATGATTGTTTCTGGTGTAACTCCGAAATTACGAATCCACAGGATCTAAAACTTTGGCCTATGGTATCCTGACCTGTCATCTTTCCAACCCCACAAGTCTGACCTCAATTGGATTCTCTAAGAGAGAGTTATGCCAAGTTTTGCAACGTGACCTGTTTATGGGATAAAACAGGAGAGAGAACTTGTACGGCATGCCATGTGTCACTGGTTCAACTTCGACCTCTGAAACTTCCTCCTGTGAAATTACAGTCCATGCCCTACCTTTCACATTTTACAAAATTTCATTTGGAGCTTCTTAGCCCAAGTTGTGACCTTTTTTCCTAGGTCACCTGTTTACGACTAAGACCTGGAAGAGACAAAAACCCTAGATTGTACAGTCATAAAATGGAAATTACAGTGAATTAGATGGTGTGCTTCAGACACAAGGTACATGGGGATGTTATATAGGACCTGTAGAAGTTTCAGAACCTGAACCTTCTCCAAAATGGATTTATAACTCTGATTCCATGTTATTTTTAAATCATTTAATTGAATAGAGCTAGTATCCTAACTGAAAGAATAACATGTACAACATATGAAGCATAAGAGACAAGAGACAAAACATTTCACTGGGGAAAACCAAGAAGGTGAAAAACCCTACAACTTCCTCAGAGATAGAATAAACATCAATACAAGGATCACAATGATCAAACCCAAGAGATAGATATCTTCAGCAACATGCTCCTCCTCCACTTCTGCGCACTCCTCCTCTCTCTCACTAATGCGATGTGAGTGAATAATAGAATGTATCAAATGAGAGAGTCACACTCTCTATTTATACTTTTACTTTCACTTGACCTTTACTCAACTAGGTCAACCTCAACTAAACCACTTAACCTAATGCTGACAGGGCTGACCCCACTAGGGTGGTCTGATAACCCTTTGACCCACATGACTCATACAGGGCCGACCCCAGCAAAGTAGTCTAATAACCCATCAATTATAAGTGACGACACTTACAATATAACTTGCGACACTTGCAAGTACACATGGCGACACTTCCAATCAGAGGAATAATACATCTCTGTTGGTAATACATAAAGGTACAAATGTAATACATAAAATATACAAGTGAATATCTTCTGAAGTTACATATACATCAACACAACATAGCATGTAGTTCCTCTAACTGAATTTCATATACTGTTATTCAATTTCAACACATAAATTAAACTTGATTCACAAGCAAACATTCCCTTCAATATTTATCATTAGAAAATGACCAAATATATTTTAGAGTTCAATACTTATCTACAATATTTAAGAATTGGAGCAATTGACTACTTGTGAATCCCACTCCACCCATCCATAGGTAACTTCATTCTTAGTCTTTCAATGCAGATACCACCCTCTAGATGGAACCAAGAATTCAGCAAGAGTACACTCATGTTTTCACTGGAATTTTAACTAGGCACTCACCCCACCCACACAGCCAATAGGAATTAAATTCATATTCCTACTTTAACAAAACCTGGCTCGAACCAGGTCAATAACACAATGTAATTTCCTTCCTCAAATCAATTCCCATGAAACAAACATGGCCATTCCCTTCACAATCAATCCCTCATACTACCATGGTCCAAGATCTTGAATTTCACTAAGGAAGTAATATACTATGCATGAGTTCAGTGGTTAATTTTGGGACACGGGTAAGACACCCAACCTCTACCAACTTATAAGCAAAAAAAATGGGATGTTTTTGTTGTGATAGGTTATAGTTTCCCTAGATCTGACAAATATTCTTTATATATAACTATAAGGTTATTGTTGATGCACTTTGAAAGTACAAAGTGGAAGAGACTACAACAAATCCTAAACAAGGGAATGCCACAACAATAAAAAAAATCTCAAAATACATTATCAAATCATTGGCTTAAAGTTCACAGCGTATTATCATCCATCATTCTTCCAATTTCACTATGTGTATGTGAATGATTTTTTTTATCCCTGAACATTGATTAGCATAGAAGAGGTTCTAAATTTCTTTAATTGGACATGAAGCATTACGATAATTCTTGGATGTAATCTCTGTATTATTTTTAGTGACTTTCACTTGAATCCCAAATCCATCCATCAGATCCAACAGTCTTTATAAGCCCAAGAATATTTTCAAATTGTTGGATAGCATTCTTCGTAGGCACATGATATAACATACCATGAATATTTTACGATCCTACTACCACTATAATAATGTAGCCATTGTCAAATTTACCATTAAATAATCTTGTTGTAATGTGCTCAATAAATGCACTAGGATCCATTGTAATTCAATAGAAAGAGAAGCATAAAAGTTTTCATAAGCCAATGATGTTTTGTCCCACAATGTGAAAAAATTCAAAATAATGCCTCCAAACAATTATGCATGATCAATCTTCCTTCTTCTCTTAAATGATTCCGCTGAATCAATTAGGATTTGATAAGCTATTTCATCATCCATGGATTTTACAATTGAAAGAGGAGAAAGTGATGGTCCTACACATGCATATCACCTCATCAAAATTGAAATATTAAAATTATTCCTAACTAGATGCCAATGATCTCACTACTATGATGTGCACGATCGATTCCAACTTAGGGGGGTCCTAGTATCACATTGTAATTAACTCATCATCTCGGTGTTTCCACCCACATACTCCCTAAAAAATCTAGTCTATGCCTTAGTGCAATCCCTCTAGGATTGCCTCGACACTCCTCATACACTATGCTTCGGGGGTAGGGTTGAGTACATTGACCTTACAACATTTCCTCTGAAAATCGGCTAGGGGCATCAAAGCCACATCTACACAGACATATGAAGAGTCAACAATACCATGATAATAATAAAAACTAGCTACTATCTATGCTAGTGTTGTAAACACATCTATAATTGTAATGCATTGTGCATACCATCGGGACACCAGGCCTAGCCAAAAGGTCATGCTAGCTCTAGGTTGCCTCTGAACTCCATCCCTACATATGGGTGTTCCTTGATGACTATCAAGTGTTGTCACTCTGTGAAGAATATTTGACTGAAGATGTTTTCCATGATATTGCCTCCCCCTACATCATCATCTTGCCCCATCGACGCATCCTGGGATCCATCAGCTGACCATCTTAGACTACAATGTGAGGTAGCAATGGGAACACCCTCTTGAGGAAGAGTGCACAAATGAAAGTTGCAAACCCTAAATCATCACCATGGAGACTACAATTGTTCAATTTTTTCCAAGCCATTGGTGATCTGTATGCACTCACCCTATATGAAAAAGGCCTTGGCATCACGGTCCTAGACTTACTCAATGATCCTTTTTACTAGAAACAATGTCGATCTCATCAAGTTGTTCTCAATGAACTTGAGCAAGCCATGTCGTGCAAGGATATCTCACATTGGATGATCATTGCATATGTCTTGATTGATGTTTTCAATATCCCTCTCTCTCCAGTTCACCCTCATCCTGCATTCCATTATTAGTAAAGGCTGAATCAGTAGTTAAATTAAAATTTGCGTGAGGTTGGAAACTTTGTCATGAAAAGTTGAAACCTAGCATGCACCTACTCAAGAGGAATCAATGACCTGGGTCACTAGTTACAAAACTATCGCGGGAAACCTCGTGAAATAGGATATTGATTTCCCTTCAAAAGTTGTGATCCGGCCCTAAAACCATCAAGGGGATCATCAAGCTCGTGATATTGGTTTCGACAGGGTGGGGCCCCTTTACGTGGACGCCTTGGAATTATTCATGTAGATGTAGCATGTTCCGAGAACTTTCGGGGCACTCAACCGCATTAAAAATAACTACAAGAAATTATCTATTATATTAAATATACTCAAATATATAATATTTATAGTATAAAGATTAAAGTTAACGCATTTCTCTCTTCTTGTTTAGATCCCACACATTCAAAAATTGTTCCACAAATAAAGTTCATAATTACCATCTCTTCTGGAGAAACAAAGATGAATTAATTAATCTTTAAAATTTATATCTAAACCAGCATATATCCATGTTAAACCTGGATCTATTTTAAGCACAAAGAGGGATCCAATTTCTTGAAGTGTAATTTTTTTATCTTAATGTTTTTACACATTAAGAAAAAATTTAGCCCTCATGAAATTGGATCCCTCTTGGTGCTTAAGAGATATGGGTTTGAGATGGGTATATGCTAATTTTTATTTTTATATTATGATCCAACATGACAATTTTTAATTACTTTTTATTTTTGATAATTTAACAAAACCAACAACTTACAAAGTGTCTAAAGTAATAAAAATATAGTGAGAAACAAAAGTAAACAAACAGGCTTCCTATATGCCACATCCAAACTGAGAAACCTTTACAAGTGAATTATACAAGTGGACCCTCATGCTCAATATGTGGTTTTCTATAACAACATTACATCAACCATTTTTAAATAACCAGCATAGATCTATCTTAAACACAGATCTATTAAGCACCGAGAGAGATCCAATTTCTTGAGGTGTATTTTGTTTTGTTTTATCTTAAATTTTTTACAGGTTAAGAAAAAAATTACCCCTCTAAAAATTGGATCCCTCTCTTTTAATTTTTAATTATTTTTTTATTTTTTATATGACGTTACAACATCTCCCCTTCCGGCCAAACTCAATGAATTAATTAACTTTTATAATTTTTATTTAAAATAGTTCGAGAAATAAAGCTAAGATTTACCATCTCTTCCAGACAAACAGAGATGAATTAATCAACTTTTATAATTTATAACTAAATTTGGCAAGAGTGCAACTTTCAAATTGTCCAAAATAATGAAGTTGCCTTTTCTATATGGCAAAAAGGCTAAAATGGTTGGCTTGCTGGGCTTTCTATGCTCAAAACGTGGTTCTCAAAGACACAACATTACATGAATTAGTTTTAAAATAATATAATGGAGAGATACAGTACCTATCCAAAATATTAAACTTAATTTGTTTTACCGGGCTGAGTCTTTCTAAATTCTATAAATTGAACCCTAATGGTGTTGTGTCTCACCATTGCTTTCTAATTTCTGGTTATCGTCGAACTCGTTTTGTCCGAAAAGGTTCAGTGCGCAGATAAAGAGTGGCGGCCGCAGCAAGATATTTGTTATATTTTGTGACAGAGGAATATTTTAGCAATGGAACCAGAAATCTGGCAAAGGCTCCGAGAAGCGTTGCTGTTCATGATTTTAGCGAGGCTGCCCATTAGGGTTCTTGGCAAAATGAGGTCTGTCTCTAAACAGTGGAATTCTCTTCTGTCTTCGCGTGATGCCCTCAAAATAATTGGTCCAAATTGGTCGTTGCATTCCACCCCTGGGTTTCTAATTCAGATCTATCGCAACGGGATAAATAAAGATGATGTGGAATACTGGGTTATAGAAGGACTTGGTTCAGACATATACAAAGTTCCTTTGACCAATCACGTTGTTCTGGATACTTGCAAGAGCATCTTTTGTTGTCATACAAAATGGGACAAGTTGGATCTTTACATAGGCATTCCTGGTGCTATGAATTGGAGACAACTCCCTCGTCCTCCTATACCTCGTTTCTATTTCACTGGATTGGCGTTCGATTCTTCCACTGGGGTTTGCACCCTGCTGCTCGGCCATTTCGGTCATTTCGTTTTCCCAGATCAAGTTCAGAGTGAAAGAATTGAGATGTGTATTTATTATTCAGAATCCAATGCGTGGACTGCAGTTTCCATGATGGTTCCCTACCATATTCTGCCTTGTGGAAAGGCTGTTTTTTCTAAAGGAAAGTTTTATTGGACGGCCTTCATTAATGAAGGCGCGCCCTCCCACACCCACATCGTAGCGTTCAATACTGCTGACGGACTCTGGACAGAAATCCGACTGCCCGAGGGATGCCAACTGATTTTTCGTGAAAAGTTTGGCGTATACGATGGGCAAGTAGTGTTAGTAGACCGTAAGGAAGTTGAATGTGTTCGCATGTGGAAGTTGAATGAAGCAGAGAAATTTGAAATATGGTTTGAGGTACGTGAGAGTAGTTTGACAAAAGGCCTCTTTCGATCACCACCTTTAGTAGTGGTGAACAACAGCGACTTGATAATGGTAATTGATTGGAAAATGGAAATGTGGATCTTCAACTCCAAGGGCAAATTTATCGTCAGGAAAATGACATTACCATTTGCAAGGTCGCAACGATTCGGAATGTGGCAACGAGCAGTTCAAGGATCTGGGTCAGCCTTCGAATCCAACAATTTGTGGTGGTCTTAGTACTTAATCATTCATGTTAATCATTCATTTCAGATAAAGTGGGTTGTTATTAGTTATGAGTTATTTGTTATTTGTTCTGTTCTTCATATTTAGTTGTAATTATCTATTTTTCTCCATGCTTCAGATGCATTAGCTACCAGTTATCTATACATTGGTTACCAGTTATTTTTTAGATTTTTTTTTAATAATTATTTTTTTTGAATTTTGAATGAGTACCATCAATTTGGACAGTACACTTATCTCATCTCCCTTCAATCTATAAAAAGCATAGATAATAGTCCACCCCAAATTCTAAGATATAAACAGTTATAAGTATAAATATTTTTTCTTTTCATCATAAAAATCTTCCATTAAATATATATATTTTTTTTCATCATAAAATTTTTCCATTAAATATAAATAATTTTTTCTTTTTATCATAAAAATATTTCATTTATATCAGATTTATTCCGAGTATTGTGATACAGATTATAGGAAAATCTTAGCCACCTTTTGAATCGGATTTATGTTTTAAACCTTTTGAATTGGATTTATGTTTTGAATTTCCAAACGGGGTTGTAAGGGTTATATCATCTTTTGAATTGGATAAATATGTTTTGAGCATCCATGGTGTTGTAAGGCTTATATTCTGCATATTTAGGGTCTATATGATAAATATTCTCAGCAACTTAATGTGAAGAATCAAGAATTAAAACAACCTAAAACAACTCAGTGCAGATTGCCCTTAATTACAAGTTGTGTAGTGGTATTGTGTCAAGGCATGTATGTCAATCTATGTTGTGGGTTAAATCATAGATCAATCTTAAAAGAGGAATGAAATTTCTCAAAATACTAATTTTTTATTAATATTTACACTTCTTTTCTCGGTCTAAAAATTATATTCATGTTATTCCGAAGGAATCAAGGAAAGCTTGAAATACAATAGGGCTCAACAAAAGCATCATATCACTTACAAGAATTGAACTTGAGTGGGGAGAACAAAAAAGTTTAATAACCCTTTATCAAAAGAGTTTCCTCAATATTTACAATGATAAAAGAGTTTGCAAACCCTTTATCAAATTTGTAACAAATTTCAGTTCTTCATTAAATGCTATGATATCTAGGAAGACATAGGTGCGTAACTTGCCTTCCGAAAGGAAATATGGAGCAGGACTTGCTCGTGAACAGTCAGTCTATCTAGAAATATTGACCCACCTGTAGGGCCTATCCTAACCTACTGACTAAAGGGTCTTATAATAGGGTCTTTAGAGCCGCATTCATTAGGGTATTCTCTCTATTATATATGAGCTTATCCTTCCTGTTTGGTGAGGGTACTGGATGGATATATTTGTTATTTTATTGGACTCCTCCACAGGAATCCTGCCTCCAGCATCTTATCACTTTATTGTTTCACTTGCTCTCTGTAATGTGGGTTCATCTGGTATGATTTTTTCTTAATAGGTTGGGCTTCCCGCTTCAGCTCAATCTTCATTTCACTAACAGTTACACATTTCTCAGTTACGCCATATCTGCACAACTTCTTTGAACTTTTCATTGAGGGCGGGCTCCTCTGTTTTACATGCGTAAATGCTTTATTTTACAAATATCTTTTTAATATGTGGAATCTTTTAAATTATAAAATAAATTGAGAATATTTTATCATTCAGATTTCGTTCGCGTGCGGAAGTTGAATGAAGCAGGAAGATATGAAATATGGCGTGAGCTACGAGCGACTGCGGGCGTTCCAATATATTCTTTGGTGAATATCAGCACCAATGGGTTGATGATGGTAATTGATTGGAAAAGGAATATCTCAATATTCAACTCGAAGGGGGAATTGGTAGTTCAGAACATGAGATTACCACGATATCGCATGTCTCAAGAACCAACAATGGTAAATGGCTTTGCCTTCGAATCCAAAGGTTACCTTTGGTGGCCTTAGTCCTTCAATGATCCTTGATCTCTGAAATTTAGTTGTTAATGGTTATTTATCTCTGTTATTTGTTTTACAAGCTTAGTTGTAATTACATCTTGTTGTTTATGCCTCAACTACCTATCAAATAGTACATGATGAGAGTCTCAAAAATTCTAAAAAAGACTGATAAAAAAAACATTATAAGTTTTGTCCAGATAGTGCAGGAATTGTCCACAAAAAAAAAAAGAGCAAAAACTAACTGAGGCAAACCATATCTCATAGATATTTACATAGCCATTCGCAACTCTTCAACCGTCCAGGAATTCTTCCCGAAATAAGAAACCTTCATCACCAACAAAGATTTGTATTTGTTGACATTGGTCCATATGTTACTTTATGCAGGCATCTAGTGATGCAGTGGTGGTTAAAGAGCACCAAATCAACGTTGTTGGTGACCCACCTCTCCCCCCAGGTACGTGTGTACATGTCTCTCTTTCTTTGAAAAGGTCCTTGTAAGTCCATACATATTATATACAATCTCATTTTCTTTGTATTTGCTGACATTGGTCCATATGTTACTTTATGTAGGCATCTAGTGATGCAATGGTGCTTGAAGAGCACCCAACCGAGGTTGTTGGTGACCCACCTCTGCCCCCCCCCAGGTACGTGTATGTCTTGCTTTCTTTGAAAGAGTCATTGTCCGTCCATGTAGTATATATGTCTTGTTTTCTTTGTATTTGCTGACATTGACATACAATGTTACTTTATGCAGGCATCTACTAAGCTAGTGGTGCCTGAAGAGCACCTAATTGGGGCCACTGATGACTGCATGCCCCCCCACCCAAGTACATGCAGTTTCAATGCCGAGGACTTACACACACATGGTAAGAAAAAATGTTATATTTGCTTGGAATTTGAACAAATGTACATCATGTGGTATTTATTTTTATAGCTTGGTAAACTAACTTGTAACAAATTTTGGTTTGTGTGTAGTCTCCGATATTGAGAATGCGTCCTCCTGCGGATCGTTGGGGAATGCCATTAAGTAGCCACAAAAGAAATATAGACTTCTCATTAGCCACTGACATTGGCAGTGAAAAGGGGGATAAATAGAAATCATGTATAGGGGGGGTACATATAGAATCCATGTATAGGGGGAATACATACATGTACCATTTTGTTTGTATGTACACACAGATGTATAGTATGATCCACAATTTTGTATTATGGCCAAGTGGCATGCCATTTTTGAAAACATTATACATGTACATCTATAATATAAAGCAACGTTCATATCTACCTATATATGGTTGACTTGATATGGGATGGATACATGTGTATTATATACCTTGCAGATATATGCTTGAATATGTTTTTAGGTTTATGGCTTTGTGTTTGTTGGATAAGAGTTGGCATTGCAAATAATGAATCTAATGTGTTCAGTATAGAAAGGAAGGCTCTAGATGCCTTAGTGTATGATGATGTGAATATTGTTTCTTATAGTGATGAGCCCAATCTAGAAGTTTAATTTCTAATGAACAAACAATCATACTACAACTTGTTTATCTTTACAATCATACTACAACTAACCCATCCTTACTATTGATGATCCATTCCTAGTCCCACTCAACTCTAGCACTCATTTTTACTCACAACTATTAAATCAAATACCAAGTAGCCACTCTAGTCCTTAGAAATGGAATCCAAAAGAATCTCATCTCTTAGACCTTTTTTAATCGTGCTTACAAGTTCCTACTACCCCACAAGATTCACCTTATCAACTAGGTTGGGTCCAATAATATTATGGCATATCACTTCACCTTATCAACAGGATACAACCATTGTCTTCTAATAAACAAATATATTATGGTGTATCACTTCACATTTTCATTCAAATTTTTATTTAAGGCTTCTTGAGGAAATATTTAGAGTGGTCATCATCATTTGTAAGGGTGTTGTTGTGCCTTGTCCTTTTCGCTCTCATGCTGGGAATATTGCTGCTGTCATAACAGTCATTTTCTCGACCCTAATTTCAGTTCTGATATATGCTATGTACTTGTGTTGTTATCTTTAATAAAAGATTACAGTCTTCTACTTCATTTTCAGATTCTGATTGTATTGTGAAGAGGCAAGAATGCAATAAAAATACCAGTTTTATCTTTGAGTATGGTATGGTCGGCTAGAATATGATTTTGTGGCACTATTATAACTACGATTGATTGTTGTTTCAATCATATTCTTTTGTTTAATATTGTCTCTCATTAAGTCTTTCAATCTTCAAAGTGTTTTGACTCCATTTAGCCCAGGGATAGGCACTAATCTTCTTGAATTCACGCAATAATAACCATTGTACATCATAACCTGTTGGACTGGTAAATTTGTTTGTTGAAGAAGATTATAAGGGTAATTTAGCAATCATACATAGGGAAATCCATTTAGCAATCATACATAGGGAAATACATAGCTCTTCAATCTTCAAAGTGTTTCGACTCCATTTAGCCCAAGGATATGCACTAATCTACTTGAATTCATCAGAAATAATATCCATTGTACATCATAACCTGTTGGATTGCTAAATCTGTTTGTTGAAGATAATAAGGATAATTTTAATAAGGATAATTTAGCAATCATACATAAAGAAATCCGCCTTGTGTTCGAGGAGAGCTGACTTAAAGTGAAGGGAAATCTTGCTAAGTTGACATTGGGTAGGGTTTCTAATAAGTTGCCCTAAGTTTCCATTCTTGCATGGACTTGGGTATTTATAATTGCAGGCTTAGAAGGTAACAAAATGGCGTTGTTTCTGGGAATAAAGTCCCTTTCCATAATTCGGTAGACATAGCTATAATGATGTGATAAGTTGGTATGAATGTATGAATGTATTATTTTAAGTTTTCCCCAAATTCTGGAACTTCATTGGTATGAATGTATTAATTATTATTATTTTTAGATTTCATATTACCATTTCTTTTTGAAGATTTGGGAGGAAATCAATATGGCATCATTCCTATAAAAGATGCATCATAGACTATATGCCCCTTTAAATTTTTCAGGCATTGTTGGGTATCCAAATAAGGCCCCTCCAAAATGGACCAAACATGTTCAAAATTTTCATGGGGACATTCATTTTGTGGCACATCATGTTGCATCTTTTAAACATCAGATTTCAAAACTTAAAATAGAACATGAATATGGTATGATGAGATTGATTTTGCATAGCTTAGAAGGAGATGTAGAGATTGGTTTAGAGATTTTGGTAAAGGAAAAACATCATCTTTTGCATGTTTGGTCCAAGCATTTTGCAAGGAATGGGATCCTAGCTATGAGAAAGAAGAAAGGGTTGAAGATCTAGTTGAAGCTTGCCTAGATAAAGAGAAAATCACTTGATACCTAATGCTGGAATGTGAGAGAAAATCATTTGATACCTGATGCTTGACCATGCTTATAGTAAAATAATTTTATCCTATGGAATTTGGTTATCATTTTAGATAAAAATAGAAATTGGAACATCGTTTGGAAAAAAAAACATCTAAAATTAGCCCATGGGTTAAACTTCACCCCTAAGGTTTTTCCTAGGGAATATATAGAACAAAAACACATTCCTTGTAGTCATTGTCTTCCCCTTGGACACATTCATTTATACGACGAGGCATGGAATACACATTGGCACTTTATCTAACTTAGCTCCGTAGTGTGTATTATCCCTAGTTCTATGTCTACAACCTCATGTTTCACATTTGATTTAGCCACAGATAATCATGGATGGTCTACATAACCTACATCGTTGGAGGAAAGCGAGGATGTTTTATAGCTAAATTGATAGGAAATGATAAGGAACATGAACATACTCTACAATCCCATACACACTACCGGTAGCCAACAGCATGCAATCCTGCCACTCCATTTGTTATTTCGCTCCCGGACAGAAAGTCACCAAGTGTCCCTGAACGACATTTTCATGCGACTTGCGACTCGACATAACTCGGAAACCAGAGGTCGTATCGACAAACCGTCGATTCCATTGCTCTCCTGGCATGCGATTACCTCTAGGTAGCCTCTCCTCCGTGTTTCCATGGCCCAGTGACTTCATTGTGCATTCAGTCCATAAACTAGGGTTTTGCTCAGTTTCCATCAATGCAATCTCGCATTGTTGGGTCAACTCCGCAAAACATGTTGCAGCATTAAGAAAACACTATGTGTCTAGAGATCACAGGCTATATTATTCTTGTACCAATGTATAATCCAACAAGAATATGCCTAAGCTACACTTACAAATTACAAACCAACTAGGGTTTCATGAACTAGACACCGCATAATAAAACTAGGGTTCACAAATTGAGACATGGAACTAAAAAATAGGGTTTTATGAACTCTCACATGCATGCATGACTAAGATGTAGAAACACATGTACATGAATTATATGCACATACATGAAACAAAATGCCATATACCTAGGCTATTCACATACATGAAACAAAATGCCATATAACTAGGCTATGCACATACATGAAACAAAATGAATAGGGTTGAACATGGATCACAAGTGGAATTACACATCCATGCATGACTAAGATGTGGAAACACATGTACATGAATTATATGCACATACATGAAACAAAATGCCATATACCTAGGCTATGCACATATATGAAACAAAATGCCATATAACTAGGCTATGAACATACATGAAACAAAATGAATAGGGTTGAACATGGATCACAAGTGGAATTTCACATGCATGCATGACTAAGACGTAGAAACACATGTACATGAAGTATATGCACATACATGAAACAAAATGCCATATACCTAGGCTATGCACATACATGAACCAAAATTCCATATAACTAGGCTATGCACATACATAAAACAAAATGAATAGGGTTGAACATGGACCACAAGTGGAATTTCACATGCATGCATGACTAAGATGTTGAAACACATGTCATGAATTATATGCACATACATGAAACAAAATGGAATATACGTAGGCTATGCATATACATGAAACAAAATGCCATATACATGAATGTCACATGCATGCATGACTAAGATGTAGAAACAAATGAGGTATTGAAAGAAGTTAGAAGAGAACTATCATACTTGTTGATAATTGCTAGTTTAAGGTTTATTGGTCATATGTAAAAATTGGCATAAATATTCATAAACTTGACATTCAAGAAAACTTTTGGCATATGAAGATGATGAAGATAAACTTGACTTAAGAGCATGTTATTTTCCGATTTGTATTTGGTGGTGTCTAAAGACACCGGTTGTTCTTGGCGCCTCCAATGTGCCTAAATAGTGTTTGTGTCCTAGGCACAAGAAAAGCTAAACATTAGTACTCTCGTAAGAAAATAAGGAAAATGTGCAAACATTATTTTATAGATAACTCACCTGATCACAGATGCACACGATTCGACTATAAATGAAGCGTCTCGAAGGCGAGCACCTGTAAACTTCATCTCTTCCCTTCAAAGGGCAGTTATTATGGCACGCACCAGCACCATCGTGCTCTCCTTTTCCATGACCTGTTTCAAGTAGTTCCATGTATGTGGCACCTTGTATTTTATGTGCAACAAACACAACCATTGAAAGATACGTGCATTCTTGAACTGTCAAGCTCAACCATCTGACCAAATCAAATGACGATGAAATGGTATATCCATAGCTATCACATGATCATAGAACAACTGAAAGCAATGTTGCACGTAATGGATGTCATGGGTCCGGTCGTCACTGATGTAAAAGTGACTCTCTTCAATATAACACATTTCTCTTCATTGCTATCTGGCCCATGTCGATAAGTGATATGGACCATTATGCTCATCTACTCTAAGTGATAGTATTGACTTTGTATTTCATTTTGTGGTTGTAGGGTGTAATTTTCCGCAAAGTCAACCATTGATAGTATTGTTCCAAGAGGAAGGTGTCCTAGCATATTCTAAATTGCTCATTTTGCCACCGTGCCATATCGACATGCTGAATGTACTGTGGATATTTCCACGGAACTCTGGAATAAAATCACATACTTGCACCTAGTGGAAAAAAATAGACAATGTTATAAAACAACATAAAAATATTTACATGAAATATTAAAATATACATCAATATTTAAAACAATGTTATAAAACAAATATAAACAATGTACACTCAGTTAAATGAACATTTTTCGTGTAGATTGTCACCTGTGAAGTCAGCAATTTAATCTTCTTGCTTTCTTTCCCATCACGTAGCTGATATGTCTCATACTGAAAGTTCTGCTTCTCGACAATTGCATTACAAATGATTGATCTTCACTCTCATGGATGCAATCGGACGATAAAGATAGCCCACCACAATTGTTGCAAGAACCCTCTACACATTGTTTTAAGTAATGTGTATGCCCATCTTTCCTCGGACACATTATGCTATGGATGAAATCTCTAGATGACATTGGCAGTACTGTACTTGAGCATTCCTGCACATGGTTAGGGTGAAAAAAATGACGTATATGTGCAAATGTATGATAATATAGATCAAACTCTATGTGGTATCTACAAAAACAAGTGTTCCAGATTCTATTTATTCTAACATACCAAGGCTTACATTTTTCAAAATATCTTTGCCCGAGCCTTAGCTTTACGTGGGCAACTTTAAACATCTCGAACAATTGATTTTGTGTCATGTCAAGGTAATGTTTAACATGCCCTTCATTGTTCATGGAACCCCTACAACGTTTTAACACATCCTTTGTGTTAGAAGAAGGCCTAGTGTTATCGTGCCAAAAAGTGTGCACTAGTCCCTTCACTGCTTCGACCAACTTCATGTCTTTGCGGGGCAACCTATCGCTAAATGCCCATAATGTATCCATCTGTCACTCTACATCAAGTTTGTCTCTTCTTACTGAATATTTTTAAGAGTCTTTAGATGTAAAGGGACAATTTCTGATGTGCATTTAAGTAAATGATGTTGTCTTGTGGATCTAGATACAATTGATTCAGCCAATACGCGGCGAGCCACATTACAGTCTTTTGAACGCGTTTTTTTACCAATTGATGTGAATGCAGCAACAAGAGATTTAACAATGTGATTACTTGATTTGGTATTCTTCAATTTTCTTATGCCTAACGTTTTTCTAACATTTGCCATACTTATAGATTTAATCAAAGCTAAAAACAATTGACATTTACCGGCTTCAGATTTTGGTTCAAAATATTGTTTCATTATTTGAGAAAAATGACGAATGATTGTGCGTTTAGCCACCTTACCTTCCATGGAAGTCAATTCGATCTCGTCCACTTGTATGTGTTTAGGAGTTCTCTTTCGTTTTGATGCGAGATTAATTGTCGTTTGAAATGTTGGAGAGACGTTTACATCCACTGCAGGCTGACAACTTCGATTAGGAGATTGAACCACCTGGCATGGTTGTTGCAGAGTCTCGTCAAGAACATAATGATTGAGCTCTACAGAGGGTTGTCTGGTTAATAATGGAGCAAAATTTTCATCTTGGTTATAACCATCTTGCATTAAAGTTGCAATGTCTTCCTCAACCTCTTCGCCAAGTATCTGTTCAGCGGGAATGGGAAGTATTTGCTCATCCAGCGAATGCTGACGATTTCTTGAATGTTGCCTCTTATTTTCTTTTTTAATTTCAGCTTCTTCGGGTGTAAGCATCTTCCTTACTGACTTCCGAACTCTATTATGTGGATTCCCCATTGAAATCCACCCAAAATTGTACAAAACCTATGGATCTGTGTAATAAATGATGAAATTGCAGGTTGAACAGTACGCTCTGCGCGGGTTTCAGAAGAATTATTTATTTTCCTATACAGTAAAAATGGCCCACGGCACACAACCCAAGATTATTTATTAAACAAATATCACATATGCGATATAACGCATCTCCATTTTAACGCATATGCGTTATATCGCATATGCGATATGAACTATAAGTTTTTTACGCTTTTTATGCTTTTATGAACTATATGCATATGCTATGTTAAAAACGTGATCACTACATCGCATATGCGATTTAGTGCATATCAGCTATTGAAACCTCATTTAACCATGAACCATGAAAACATCATTTAATCCCTAGAAGATTGGATTTATCCTTGGACCATGGTACAGTGTCTTCAGAACTATGTTTTGTCTGGAAATATTTGTAATGGTTCCTATATGACCATGGTCAACGCCTCGAGAATAATCTTCAATACATAAAATAGTCTAATGGCACATATATCCCATATTAAGGCTAAATATCCCCTTTAAAGGGCATGTGTAGTGGTTTAAGACTTGTTTCTGTTACACTTTTGTCCCATTACCATGGTTAAGACCCTGAGACCCATCCTTAGTGCATAAAACCTCATAATGACACCCATATCCCACTAAAGGCCAAATATTCCATCTATAGTGCATGTGTGTTGATTTAGAGACTCAATGGACCATCTTTTCTTTCATGACTATGGTCAATGTCCAGAGACCCATCCCTACCATCCAAAACCCTATAATGTCACCCTTATCCCCTTATAATACAATTTAGGCTCCAAAGATTCCATCTAGACGATCTATGGAGTGGCTCATGCCCCAACATTACATTGATTAAAAGCTAAAGAGGTGTGGGGAGAGTCAAAGGAGGGAGGTGAAGTTGTAGAGGGAATCATGGGAGGGAGGGGGAGAGTCAGAGAGAGAGAGAGAGAATTATGGATGGAGGGATGGTTAGAGGGTGAGAGAGTGGGATAATAACAATGAGAGAGTAGGGATTTAGGGAAATGAAGGATGGTCAAGGATGGTTACACCGAGGGATAGAGATGAGAGATTGTGTGTGTGTGTGTGTGTGTGTGTGTGTGAGAGAGAGAGAGAGGGAGAAATCATGGATATTAAAGAAAGGAGAGAAAGATGGAGAGATGAAGGAGGGATGAAGGCTTGAAGGTGGAGAGAGGAGGTAGGGGGAGAAAGTGAGGGATGGAGTGACTGATAGGATGGAACACATGGAGGGAGGGTTGCAGCATTAAGAAAACACTATGTGTCTAGAGATCACAGGCTATATTATTCCTGTACCAACGTATAATCCAACAGGAGTATGCCTAAGCTACACTTACAAATTACAAACCAAATAGGGTTTCATGAACTAGACACCGCATAATAAAACTAGGGTTCACAAATTGAGACATGGAACTAAAAAATAGGGTTTTATGAACTCTCTAGGTTTAGATCATGTACCTAGGATATGCACATACATGAAACAAAATGACATATACCTAGGCTATGCACATACATGAAACAAAATGCCATATAACTAGGCTATGCACATACATGAAACAAAATGAATAGGGTTGAACATGGATCACAAGTGGAATTTCACATGCATGCATGGCTAAGATGTAGAAACACATGTACATTAATTATATGCACATACATGAAACAAAATGCCATATACCTAGGCTATGCACATACATGAAACAAAATGCCATATTGTAGCTAGGGTTTTACCCCTAGCTTGTGCAAATGAGCACCTACTAAGGAGAAGGGACTCCTTAGTAGCAGTTCAGTAAATTGTGAATTAAAGTGCTAAAACATAAATGTAAATTACTCTAAACATGTGCATGAAACAGAAAAAACAAGATATAAAGAATGACTTTTGTATTGATTTTACCTCCAATGTGAAGATTGGTGAAGCTCTTGCAATGGCCCAAGAGGGTTGCTCCAAGCTCCAACTTGCTCCTTCTCTTTCTCCAATGTTGGAAATGGGCCAAAAGGGGCACTCAAGGTGAAAGTAGCTCAAGGGTGAGCTAGGGTTTCAAGAGCTATTTTGGCAGAGTAAGGATGCTTATGATTGTGGATAGAAATGAGGGTTCTCCATCACCTATTTATAGTTTTTTGGTGGTGGAGTGCTGGCCCATGGTTTTGGGAACCATATGGTTTCGGGCAGCTGTATAGGGTTTTTTCCTCCATTTTCCTCAATATTTTATATTTTTTATTCCCTTTTTAGGGTATTTTTGCTATTTTAGAGGAATTTTGGATATTTTTGGAGGGAAAAGGGGTTTTTTAGCTCCGTTGCACGGGAACCGCTCCCAGACTTTAGGAAACTCGTTCCAGACGTTCCCGCGTTCCAGGGAGCTTAGGAACGGGTACGAAACGTTCCAAAATGCATGGGAACGGTTCCGGGAGCTTAGGAACTTTTTGGGAGCTTCGGACATGAAAGTTAGGGAGCTTGGGAACTTCAAATCCGCCGTTCCGCATTTCGGGAGCTTGCACACGTTCCGGTTTTATAGGGAACTCCCACACGCTCCTCGTAGAGCTGGGAACTCCCAGCCGTTCCAAAACGTGTGGGCCCAAAATTACTCACTCCCGCCCACTCCCGCCCAGCCTAATCGCTCCCGCCAAAGGATAATCTCTCCCGCCAAGTCGAATCCCTCTCGGAAAAGACATAATTTTTTTATAAATACAGTGTCCAGCAATGTTTATTTCATTCGTTGTTTGTCTGAGAGTGAGGGTTATTTGTCTGAGAGTGCCTCTGCGTCTGCGAGTGCCTTTGCCTCTGCGAGTGAGAGTGAAGCGATTCTGCTGTGAGGGAGTCGAGACTGAGCTGAGAGCTCTGTCGAGCCGAGTCTTTGACTCTCTATCTGAGCCGAGCCGAGCGTCTGGACTCTGAGCCCGAGTTCTGAGCTGAGCCGAGTTCTTAGCTGAACCGAGCGTCCGAGCGATTTCTACTTCTTTGAATCTTGTTGTCTGCTGCGTCCGAGCGAGTTCTTAGCTGAACCGAGCGTCCGAGCTAATCCGAGCTAATCCGAGCGGCCGAGCTCTGTTGCGTTTGCTGTGAGAGAGCTGTGAGAGAGCCGAGCGCTCTTACTTCTGTCTGCTGTGAGAGAGTCGAGCCACATCTGTTGTCTGCTCTCTGCTGTGAGAGAGCCGAACCGAGTCCACTGTGGGTCGCATTGAATCCCTGCGCGGTTGCGGCTAGCTGGGCCGTTGGCTGTGAGTCGTGAGTCGTGACATAGGCTCGGTCAGGTAACAAAATGAAATTTTTAAAATTTAGATTTTAACTTTTAATTTTTTGTTTATGTTTTAAAATTTGTGTTTAGACTTTGGTTTATGTAACATGTTGTAACTTTTAAATTTTATTATTTTAAGTTTTTACTTTTTAGGGTATAGTTACATAGTATAGTATTAAGTTATAAGTTTCAGTTTTCGAATTAGTTTTTAGGGTATAGTATATCATTTATGATTTATGTTTTCAAATTAGTTTTTAATATTTTGTTTTGATTTTAATTTTTAATTTATGTTTCAGTTTTACAATTGAACGGATTCTAAAAGTAACAAAGTTTACTATTTAGTTTAGTTTTGATTTTAGTTTATGTTTTTATTTTTTAGTTTCAGTTTTAATTTTTTTAATTTTAAATTTTTAAGTTTTAGACTTTTAGTTTTAAACTTTAGTCTTTAACAAATTAAACCTTGATTTTAGTTTTATATTTTAATTTTAATATTTTAGTTTTAGTTTTATATGGTTTTAACTTTTAACTTTTAATTCTAGTTTAATTTTAAATTAAATTTAGAATATTTAAATTTTATTTTTTAATTTATAAATTTATAAAAAAAAAATTATAAGACAACTATAAATTTAATTTGCATTTTATAGTTATGACACTTTATTTTTAATTTTATGATTTTAATTTTTATCGTATCAATGTTAATAACTTAATTAATAATTATTAATGTTAATTAGTTATTAAATTATTAACTTATTTAATTAAAATTTTGTTTATTGTTTTAATTTCATTTTTAATTTTTTTCTTAATTCTAATTATTTATTATTACCATTATACTAGACTTTAGTTCATTTTATTCAAAAAGGCAACTACAAACATCATTTTTTGTGGCAAATACATACATCCATGATTCAATGAATCAATTGTTAAGGCAAATACAATGATACATGCATTAAATTATTAATGGTTATTTCAATTTGAATTCAAATAGACAAATATTTAAAAATCAATACATACATTAATGGTTGAATCAAATACATACATTAATGGTTGACGCAAATACATATATCAATGCTTCATTTTATTCAAAGAGGTAGAGACATACATATAGCTAAGTTACAATGATTGACTCAATGGTTCACTAATGATATCTCATGAGTCAAATGTTTAAAATTTTAATACATACATCAATGGTTGACTCAAATTAAAAATTTAAATACATACATCCATGGTTGAGGCAAATTGCCAAATACATACATCAATGGTTCATTTTAATTTTTATTCAAAGAGGTAGAGACATTCATATAGCTCAGTTACAAATGAAATTAAAAGTTATGTATCATGATTCTAGTATGTCCAATCTCCAATGTTCTCCAATGCCAAGTTTGTTTTTCAATTTTCACTCAAATAATAAATTCCATGTTAGTTAAAATTTTAAAACAATTCACACTTGCAATTATGACTCACATTTTAAATTTAAGTTAAATAATTATTTATTTGGCATACATAAATGTACACACTTCTTGAATAACTCAATGACAAATCATATCCAATGTTGCAATACAATTTTCATTTTTCAAGTTTTCATATTTCAATAATTAATTTTTCAGAGTTTGTTTTAAATTTAAGCATGCACATTTGCAATCAAACCAACTTTAAATTAAACATGCTATGTTGTGTATTGCTCAGGGAAGTCATGGAGAGTGGGAGCCTACCACCTACTCGGCAAGACACTAGTTCTACTCCAAGTCCAAATGCAAGCCAAAGCCAAAGTGAAGGAGCAAATCCTAAAAAACCCTTGTTAAAGTTTGTGAAGAAAATTACTCAAAATAAGAAAAAGAATAGTGGTGGTTGTGAAGAATGGATGTGCTTGTTATGCAACCATGTATTTAAGGGAAGCTACACTAGAGTGTGGCATCATCTTTTGTCCATGTCTGGTGATGGGGTTAAGGGTTGTACATGTAATATTGAAAAAAGAATGGAGTTGACCAAGCTTCACATGGTTGCCACAGGTGTCCGTGAATCTGACTTGGAAAATGAACGTCCTTTTAAGGTACCTAGGACTTTGTCATCCTCCAATGATGTCCAAGATTCGGTGAATCAAAGTCAACTAAACCAAGTTGAGTCTCAAGGGGGTTCTAGTTCTGGAAGGAACAAGTCTTCTAGTGCTGTTGCTGCTGACCAAATTCGTAAAATATACAATGTTGTGCATAGGGAAGAAGCTGATGATGCTGTAGCTGATTTTTTCATGGCAAATGGGATTTCATTTAATGCAACTCGTTCACCATATTACAAAGAAATGGCGAAAAAAATCATAGCTGCTGGGCAAGGATATACACCCCCAGGTTACAATAAAATGAGGACATCATTGTTAGACAAGGGGGGTGACAAGAATGCAGGGGCTTACAGTGGACCTCAAACAGTCATGGACTTATTCAGGGTGTTCAATAGTCATGGACGGTTGGACAGACATTCAACATAGGCCATTGTTGAATATCATTATCACATCTCCTACAGGGCCCTATTTTTTAAGAGCAATTGATTGTAGTGGAAAACTAAAAGATGCTACTTTCATGTTTGAAGTGTTGAAGGAAGCAATTGATGAGATTGGTCCTTCAAATGTTGTACATGTAATCACAGATGCAGCACCTGTTTGCAAAGCAGCGGGAATGATGGTACAAAGCCGATACAAGCATATATTTTGGACTCCTTGTTGTGTCCATTCTCTTAACAATGTCCTCAAAGACATTGGTAAAATATCATGGATTTCAAAAATCATTTTAGAGGCAAGAGAGGCACAAATGTTCATCTGCAACCACCATGCCTCATTGGCAATCTATAGAATGAAATCACGAAAACAGTTTTTGAAGCCTGCAGAAACAAGGTATGCAACATACTTCATTCTTCTTGAACGTATGGTTGAGGTGTATGCACCCCTACAAGCCACTGTTGTTGCAGAAGAGTGGAATGCATGGTCCGAGTCTAAATCAACTCAAGCAAAGAAGGTAAAAGATATGCTTCTTAGTGAGGATTGGTGGTGTGAGTGTAAGTATATTGTTTCTTTTACATCCCCAATCGTGGAGTTGATTAGGTATGACTGATTCTGATTCCCCTAATCTTGGGGAAATATATGAATGTATGGATTGTATGGTAGGAAAGGTAAAGAATGTAATTCGTCAAAGAAACCCTTCTTTGGAATTTTTCCAAGAAATCCATAAGATAATAGAGAAGAGATGGAGCAAACTCAATACCTCCCTTCACATGGCTGCATATGCACTTAATCCTAAGTGGTATATGGAGAGACCAAACAGAGTTCTACCCATTGATGATGGAGAGGTAAAACATGGGTTTCTTGATGCCATAAACAAGATGTATACCCCAGATGAAGCAAATGTGTTGCGTGGACAATTTATTGATTTTGGAACCTTAAGTCCCCCTACATTCACTCAAGATGCAAGGCGGGACATCAAGATTTATGCACAAAAGAATCCCATAGGATGGTGGAGAATGTATGGGGGGGAAGTCCCAGAGCTTCGACAGCTTGCCACACGCTTGCTATCTCAAGTTTCCAGTTCCTCAGCAGCTGAAAGGAATTGGTCTACTTATAGTTTCATCCACTCTGTTAAAAGGAATAGACTTACTTCTAAGAGAGCGGAGAAACTGGTTTATGTGCATAGTAGTCTTCGACTCCTTTCTAGGAAGCTACCTGAGTATTTAGAGGGCCCTGCAGCACGGTGGGATGTGGATGCTGAAGATGCTGCTCAAATTGATGATGATGAAGATAATCCTCCACCAAATGCAGGCTTGGTTGGTATACCCTTAGATGACATTGCATCTATTGTTGGTGCTGATGATGATGATGATGGTGGTGACCATGGAGGTGCAGAGCCTAGTGAGGCTCAAGCTTATATGGATAGCCTTGTTGTTGAAGATTGCACTTTATGATCATCTTCTTTGTAACTCATGATATATTTTGGGCCTTAGCCTTTGGGCACTTTTGGACTATGTTGTACTTGGGCATTTTGCCAAATTTTGAACTATGTAGTACTTGGGCATTTGCCATTTTGCCAAATTTTGATCTATGTATTTATTACTTTATGGTATTTTGAACTATGTTGGTACTTTATGGTAATTTAATTTTATTGAAGACTGAAAATAAAAAATGGTATTGTGAAGTATGCTTTCTTAATGTACTACTCCTAAATAGAAGTTTTAAATACTAGTAATACTAAATAGTATACAATCTGAATCTTTAAATAGTTGCTATATTTTTTTTCAATTATATTATTTTTTATATTTTTTTAATATATATTATTGCCGCTCCCAACTCGCCGTTTCCTACAAATTTAGGGGAAACTTCTAACCGTATCCGACACCCGTACCCAAGTTCCCAACGTTCCCCGCGTTCCGGAAACTCGTGCAACATAGTTTTTTAGCCATTTTGAGGCTTTTTTTGATGGTTTTGTGGCCTTTTGGAGGCATTTTAGGCCTTTTGGAGGCTTTTTAGTGGGATTTTCAGGGTTTTTAAGGGAAATATGGTAGGAAAATGGACAAATGAGCCATGTAATGGGGTAGATGAGGTAGTGAACACTTTTTGGGTGTTAACACATATACATGAATTTCACATGCATGCATGACTAAGATGTAGAAACAAAATGAAGTATTGAAAGAAGTTAGAAGAGAACTATCATACTTGTTGATAATTGCTAGTTTTAAGGTTTATTGGTCATATGTAAAAATTGGCATAAATATTCATAAACTTGACATACAAGAGAACGTTTGGCATATGAAGATGATGAAGTTAAACTTGACTTGAGAGCATGTTATTTTCCGATTTGTATTTGGTGGTGTCTAAAGACACTGGTTGTTCTTGGCGCCTCCAATGTGCCATAAATAGTGTTTGTATCCTAGGCACAGGAAAGGATAAACATTAGTACTCTCATAAGAAAATAAGGAAAATGTGCAAACATTATTTATAGATAACTCACATGAGGTTGTAGGATCGTGTTTATAACTTGTCCAGTAAATTAAGGGTTAAATTTAACGCACCCGAAAATCTAGCCACACTGGACAATCCAGTAACACTTGACAATGCACTCACTCGAGTAGGCCATCTGGATCATCTCTGCTGCCGATGGTGTCCATCAATCTCTCATGCTCTAAATGAGGTAGCAAGTACTGTACATGTGACTTTTTTTTTTTTCGAAATTGTGTGCAACTTGATATTTATACCAACTACTAGGTTGGTGAAGTGGTATACAATAGCTCCTGGTTTATAATCCTGATATACATATCCACCCTTCCTTTTTTGTTGTGCTACTAGTGTCATCAGGTACTCCCCTTTTATAACCATCGAGCCAGTTGGGTATTCAATATTTTCATCATCTATAACAGGTTCGAGAAGGGTTTGTTTCCCCTCTAAGCAACGTGCCAACCAATAGTCAGAACCCCATTCATTATTTTTTGGGGAAACCACTGCATATATCTGACCTGTGAAAGGAAATCGAAAAAGGTTAAAAATACATAAATATTAAAAAAGGTCTTGCATGTAACATAAATAAAATTTCTTTCAATGTAAGGGCTTGTAGTGATTTAGGTACTACTAATTTACTTTTTTGTACCTGCTTGTATGAGATCCGACATGTGATCATAGTCTGCAGAAATATATGTGTGATCATCTTCCAAATGGTCTATTTCATTAACCCCCTTGAAATCAGTGCCAAGTGTCACTCGATCCCATGTATCAACTGTATATGTATACTCACAATCATCCCATTCATCTATGCTACAGGAATTGCAAAAGAAATCCTTCAATCTTGTCCAAATTTGTAGGGCCGAGTTGTCTGAGCTTCTAATTGAATGAAAACCTCGAGTTCCATGCACTATGTTCACCCGATGTGTTTGGGATCGGTCCACATCTGTCACCTCCCATTATATTCTCCGCACTAGGTGTTTCCTCGTTGCTTGTTCTCCCATCACAAATGCACACCATTCGACTATAGATGAAGCGTCTCAAAGGCGAGCACCTGTAAACTTCATCTCTTCCCTTCAAAGGGAAGTTTTTATGCATGCAACAACACCATCGTGCTCTCCTTTGCCATGACCTGTTTCAAAGTAGTTCCATGTATGTGGCACCTTGTATTTTATGTGCAACAAACACAACCATTGAAATACACATGTATTCTTGAATTATCCAGCACAACCATCTGACCAAATCAAATGACGATAAAATGGTATATCCATAGCTATCACATGATCATAGAACAACTGAAAGCAATGTTGCACGTAATGGATGTCATGGGTCCAGTCGTCACTGATGTAAAAGTGACTCTCTTTCAATATTACACGTTTCTCTTCATTGCTATCTGGCCCATGTCGATAAGTGATATGGACCATTATGCTCACCTGCTTTGAGTGATAGTATTGACTTTGTATTTAATTTTGTGGTTGTAGGGTGTAATTTTCCGCAAAGTCAACCATTGATACTATTGTTACAAGAGGGAAGGTGTCCCGACATATTCTAAATTGCTCATCTTGCCACCGTGCCATATCAACATGCTGAATGTACTGTTGGATCTTTCCACAGAACTCTGGAATAAAATCACATACTTGCACCTGGTGGAAAAAAATAAACAATGTTATAAAACAACATAAAAATATTTACATGAATATTAAAATATACATCAATATTTAAAACAATGTTATAAAACAACATATAAACAATGTGCACTCAGTTAAATGAACATTTTTCGTGTAGATTGTCACCTGTGAAGTCACCAATTTAATCTTCTTGCCTTCTTTCCCATCACGTAGCTGATATGTCTCATACTAAAAGTTATGCTTCTCGACAATTGCATTACCAAATGCTTGATCTTCACTCTCATGGATGCAATCGGACCATAAAGATAGCCCACCACAATTGTTGCAAGAACCCTCTACACATTGTTTTAAGTAATGTGTCTGCCCATCTTGCCTCGGACACATTATGCTATGGATGAAATATCTAGATGACATTGGTGGTACTGTACTTGAGCATTCTTGCACATGGTTAGGGTGCAAAAAATGATGTATATGTGGAAATGTATGATAATATAGATCAAACTCTATGTGGTATCTACAACAACAAGTGTTCCGGATTCTATTTATTCTAACATACCAAGGCTTGCATTTTTCAAAAGATCTTTGCCCGAGCCTTAGCTCTACGTGGGAAACTTTAAACATCTCGAACAGTTGAGTTTGTGTCATGTCAAGGTAATGTTTAACATGCCCTTCATTGTTCATGGAACCCATACAGTGTTTTAACACATCCTTTGTGTTAGAAGAAGGCCTAGTGTTATAGTGCCAAAACGTGTGCACTAGTCCCTTCACTGCTTCGACCAACTTCATGTCTTTGCGGGGCAACCTACCGCTAAATGATCATAATGTATCCATTTGTCCCTCTACATCAAGTTTGTCTCTTCTTACTGAATATTTTTTAAGTGTCTTTGGATGTAAAGGGACAATTTCTGATGTGCATTTAAGTAAATGACGTTGTCTTGTGGATCTAGATACAATTGATTCAGCCAATACGTGGTGAGCCACATTACATTCTTTTGAACGATTTTTTTTACCAATTGATGTGAATGCAGTAGCAAGAGATTTAACAATGTGATTACTCGATTTGTTATTCTTCAATGTTCGTATGCCTAACGTTTTTCTAACATTTGCCATACTTCTAGATTTAATCAAAGCTAAAAACAATTGACATTTACCGGCTTGAAATTTTGGTTCAAAATATTGTTTCATTATTTGAGAACAATGACAAATGATTGTGCGTTTAGCCACCTTACCTTCCATGGAAGTCAATTCGCTCTCGTCCACTTGTATGCGTTTAGGAGTTCTCTTTCGTTTTGATGCGAGATTTCTTGTCGTTTGAAATGCTGGAGAGACGTTTACATCCACTGCAGGCTGACAAATTCAATTAGGAGATTGAACCACCTGGCAGGGTTGTTGCAGAGTCTCGTCAGGAACATAATGATTGAGCTCTACAGAGGGTTGTCCGGTTAATAATGGAGCAAAATTTTCATCTTGGTTATAACCATCTTGCATTAAAGTTGCAATATCTTCCTCAGCCTCTTCTCCAGGTATCTGTTCAGCGAGAATGGGAAGTATTTTCTCATCCAATGAATGCCGACGATTTCTTCAATGTTACCTCTTCTTTTCTTTTTTAATTTCAGATTCTTCAGGTGTAAGCATCTTCCTCACTGACTTCCAAACTCTATTACGTGGATTCCCCATTGAAATCCACCAAAAATTGTACAAAACCTATGGATCTGTGTAATAAATGATTAAATTGCAGGTTGAACAGTACGCTCTGCACGGCTTTCTGAAGAGTTATGTCTTTTCCTGTACAGTAAAAATGGCCCACGGCACGCAACCCAAGATTATTTATTAAACAAATATTGCATATGCGATATAATTCATCTCCATTTTAACGCATAGGTGTTATATCGCATATGCGATATGAACTATATTCTTTTTACGCTTTTTATGCTTTTTATGCTTTTATGAACTATATGCATATGCTTTGTTAAAAACGTGATCACTAAATCGCATATGCGATTTAGTGCATATCAACTATTCAAACCTCATTTAACCATGAACCATGAAAACATCATTTAATCCCTAGAAGATTGGATTTATCCTTGGACCATGGTACAGTGTCTTCAGAACTATTTTTTGTCTGGAACTATTCGTAATGGTTCCTATATGACCATGGTCAACGCCTCGAGAACAATCTTCAATGCATAAAATTGTCTAATGGAACATATATCCCATATTAAGGTTAAATATCCCCTTTAAAGGGCATGTATAGTGGTTTAAGACTTGTTTCTATTACACTTTTGTCCCATTACCATGGTTAAGACCCCGAGACCCATCCTTAGTGCATAAAACCTCATAATGACACCCATATCCCACTAAAGGCCAAATATTCCATCTATAGTGCATGTGTGTTGATTTAGAGACTCATTGGACCATCTTTTCTTCCATGACTATGGTCAATGTCCAGAGGCCCATCCCTACCATCCAAAACCCTATAATGTCACCCTTATCCCCTTATAATACAATTTAGGCTCCAAAGATTCCATCCAAACGATCTATGGAGTGGCTCATGCCCCAACATTACATTGATTAAAATCTAAAAGAGGTGTGGGGAGAGTCAAAGGAGGGAGAGGAAGTTGTAGAGGGAATCATGGGAGGGAGGGGGAGAGTCAGAGAGAGAGAGAGAGGGGGAGAGTCAAAGAGAGAGAGAGATAGATAGATAGATAGAGAGAGAGAGAGAGAGAGAGAGAGAGAGAGAGAGAGAGAGAATTATGGATGGATGGATGGTTAGAGGGTGAGAGAGTGGGATAATAAAAATGAGAGAGTAGGGATTTAGGGAAATGAAGGATGGTCAAGGATGGTTACACCGAGGGATAGAGATGAGAGATTGTGTGTGTGTGTGTGTGTGTGTGTGAGAGAGAGAGAGAGAGAGAGGGAGAGAGATCATGGATATTAAGGAAAGGAGAGAAATATGGAGATATGAAGGAGGGATGAAGACTTGAAGGTGGAGAGAGGAGGTAGGGGGAGAAAGTGAGGGATGGAGTGAGTGATAGGATGGAACACATGGAGGGAGGGAGGGAGGAGGGAAGAGGGAAAGAGTTTTGGCGGGAGGGAGGGGCAACAAAGGAATTGTTTTAGAGGGTGTGTGGATGTGTGTGAGAGAGAAGGGGGTGGAGAAAGAGAGAAGGAATTATGGGGGGGGAGAGAAGGGGGTCAAGAGAGGAGGTAGGGGGAGAAAGTGAGGTATGGAGTGAGTGAGAGGATCAATCATCAAGATTTCTAGTTAAATTATTTGTTGAAAATTTTCTAGTTAAATGATTTGTTGTTTTTGAATCAATAGTGTAATGTGATTAAACTATTAAAGATCATATAGAAACAAATAACATTAAAATGTCATGTGTACACCCACATTTCATCCCAAATTCGAAATATTTGTTACAATACCAACCTTCCTAACATTTTAACTCATCAAAACTATGGTGATTTATGAATGTTTCTCTTAAAATTTTCGAGCACAGAAATATAATTCTAAAGAAAAGCAAGTGACTCCTTACCTTTTTAAAGGTTTGATAGATCAAAATTGGTCTCAATGGACGTTAATAACAACCATAATCATGATCAACTCAAGTAGAGCATTATTAAGTTATATAATAAATTTGTCATTAAATAAAAAACCCTACTTGAAGTCATTTAACTACACTAATATCAAAGAAAGTTTGATTAACAAAATAAGTGCAAATATATGCTGGTTCTCATCAATAACATCAATCAATAGATGCATAGTGAACTATAGGTCGAAGCCACAAACTTCAACTATCTTAGTGTAGTAAGGTGAAGTTATATACTAGGAGACTACACAATAGTGAACATGGAATTCTCGAGATATATTTGAATCGATTTTTCTTCGGTGCATATTAAATCTCATACCTAGGATATGATACAAGGAAAATTATTAAAACGGCGAGGTTGAAATCCCTAACCCTTGAAAATGGATTGAAAACCAAATTATACTCACCACGATATCCCAATTACTTCATCAATAACAATCCACCATTTGGCTTCTTATATGTCCCATTCACTTTTATGTGAGTTTATACCTTATACCATACTGCCCCATACTACCTAATATATCAAATATAACTTAGTTGAAAATAGAGATGTATTGTTTCCGAACCCATTTGTCATGTTAAAAAATTTTATATTAACCATGATGGGATGCTATCTTACATTTCAAAAGAATAATCTTTATGCCACTCTTTTATCTAATAATCTTTATTCTCTATTTACTCTTTTGTACTAAACCAAAACGCATATCCTTTATATCGCATATGCGATTAGAACAAGTCTAAACCGCATATCCGTTATAACGCATATGCGTTAATTTAAAATTTAAAAACTGGGCGGGAACAAGGCTTGGGATGATGTTCAGAAATAGCTTCGAACTACCGAACCTATTGGCTAGAACAAAAAAACCAGGGCCATTGCCTGTATTTTTGAACTCTATCAATATGCTCAGTTTCAATGGCGTGTTTTTGCTATGAAAAACTCAATATTTTTTTATGAAAATATTGAATATTGTAGAGTACGATCTGACGATTCTGAATATGTAATGTTTTCATAAAAATGTATGTTTTATTTATCTATTATTAATTTTCTAAATGACACACGTCAGTTTTCGAAAATACATACATCGATTCGTTTTTATATAACTTTTGATTTCCTTCACCATTTCCCAAGAAAACTATATGTTGCACTAGAGGAGACTGAGCTCTACAATCTCATATATAGAAATCAATGATTTCATTAAATTTTGCCCCTAAAGTGTTTCACCCGCACATAACGTTTTAATTTCAAGTTTTTCTGACTTCAATGATTAATAATAAAAAAAATAATTCATGAAATTTTTTGAAAAAATAGTGTTGCACTAGACCCATATGTCCTTTATTGGTCTGCAAGATTTTATCCAAAATGGACATTATTTACCTCAATAAGTGCTGCACCCGCACAAACATATATGTTATGATGTGCTGAAAATTTGAAAACCCAATTTAACAGAAACTAATTTTATAATCATTTACAGAATTGTTTTATAGATAAATGTTATATATTATGAAAGCTGATTCAATTACCTATCTTTTGTCTTTTTACTTCATCTTCAAATCCGTTACAGAAGTACCCCTAATTGTCACCTAAAGTCAGAGTTTCCAGGTTTTTTCAGTATTATGTGGCATCTAAAGTGTCTTTGAAGGAGTCCATGATTGTGCATCAGCAATAGAAAATGTTCAAAAAAAGTTGAAAATCTAGAATATTTAGCCTAACCTATTTTTAATGTTTATATAAACTATCTAACCTACATAATCACTAGTCCAACTATAAACTTATTTTTATTATTTGGAAAAAACAAATTAGGATTATTTTTACATACATGTTCCTTTACACAAGAATGAATTTATTTAATAATTTAATTTATAAATTGAAAATTAAAATAAAAAAAATTTGAACAAAGGACTCAAAAATTATCATAAAATGAATGTAAAGAAAATAAAGAGTTTTGACCAAAGGACTTTGGAGTTTAGTGTTCTTAATTAATCCTTGGATACTCATATTTTGTTTAAAGAATGTTATTAATATTGTGGAAACTTGATTTGAATAAAAATTGAAGAACATCTTTAAATAACATGGAGATTTCACATTCATCCAATAAACTAATAATTGAAAAAGCATACATAGAAGTAATACAATTGACACTTGGTCACATTTGTTATACATGATTGTAATATTTTTTGGTATCTCTTTCTCTCTTATTAATATTCAAATAAATTGGTGTTAATACTTCTCCAAACAAAAGTGGCCCCATCCTATGTAACCAAGAAAAAAAAAAAAAAGGATCCACCCAATAACACCAAAGATATTCCAATAGGTCATGGCCATATATATATTTTGAAATAATATAATGTCTCTTATATATGTCTTCTATTTTTTATAATAAAAAAAATATTAATTGTCTAATATATATATATATATATTGTTGCATCAGTACAAAAATTGTATCACAAACATATGAGTTTCAAAGCAATATCATGTAAATGTCTAGAAAACCTTTAACCTTTAACACTTTTGTGCAGTATTAATGGGTTAATGTGAGTTTAAGATATTGTTTTTGTATTTATAATTTATCAAACATTTTACATTTTGTGCAATGTGTGTCCATGTAAAGGGGTCTTCATACAATGTTGAGGGACTTTTTAGATGCAATTATAGATGTAAAAAACTTCCCCAAGTTTTTCAAAACCAAAAATATGTACTTGTTTCTTTTATCTAGCAATGTGCAAGCTCGAGCCTGCCACAGTGAAGGCCACACAAGATAGGAAAAGGAAATGTGTATGCATTTTTGTCTAACTAAAATGCGTAAGTGAGTTCTAAAACATGTTATATTTCTCAAATCATCTCGCATTCATCATTTCCTCCATTGCAGTGCAAATAATAGACTTTCGGGCATCCAATTGGTCAAATCAAAAACATGATTAGGGAACATAGAAGCACCATCTTCCACCGAGCGCATCCATCTCCTCCATCATAGGTAATTCCATCAAAAACATTCCTTCTAAAATATCTAATTTCATTTATTTGTTTTCCCATAATTATTACAGATGGAAACATAAAAAGTAGGATCATAAAATAAAAAATAAAACCAAATAATTTTATTTTTTTAAATCCATGTTGGTTTATAAAAAAATAAATAAATCATATATCAATCTTAAATACAGATCTATCAATCAATTGCACCTCAAGAAATTAGATACCTTTTGGTGCATCCAGGTTTGAGATGGATCTATGCTGGTTTATATAATAAGCCAGGTATATTTCCTGTACGTTATTGTTTTAATATTTATTTTTTCTCCTCCGATTTTAGCCAAGGCGTGGAAGGACAACGCAACTTACAGCTGCCCAATTCTAGAGGAGACTCCGTCGGCAACTGACTGAGCAGGTTTCTCTATTGTCTCCTGTCTATGTTTTTGCCTCTCTAGATATGCACAGTCTGCAGAATGTCGCTAAGGCCATGAACTCTTTGAATTTTCACTTGGTTATCCCCTCAGTAGACAGAGGTTTTTTGTACTATAATATTTTGATTTCCATCAACTCTCTAGATAGACATGGATGACACCTCTGAGCAAGACCATCGTGCACTGTAATCGATTTTGTACTTCTATTAAATTAATATAATCTGTAGCTTTTACAAAAAAAAATGTTTATTTTTAGAAATATTCAGCTTTAAAAATAGGTAAACGTTGAATACATCAATAATCATTTTTATATTTTATGTATTTCCTTTACATTATTTGATCATTCTAAGTAGTTTCGTTAAATATTTTTAATTTATAAATATTGTTATTTAATAAATTGATACATCTATAAAATAACATGTATGAATATGTACACATATGATCTTAATTTTTTTTCATAGTAAAGTTTATATTTATATTATAAATATATGAAAGTGTCTCAAGACCCAAGAGACATAGCTCATGTAAATACAATTCACAAGAGAAATAACATGCCCAAGCCCAGATAAGGAACCACAAAAATTCTCTAGCACATCTAACAAACACATCACCCAAGTAAATATATAAGAAAATAGTATCCAAATTATAGATTACCATAGACCAGCCTATCATAGTCACAACAAGCCCAGAAACAGGTACTACAACCCCTGGGAAAACCCAAGAGTAAAAAAATATAAAAAGTCTAATGCCAATGAGGACAAAAAATATAATAACAGATCTGCTCGATCCATGATAATTGTCGAAAATAAAGTGTCATGTCCCCTCCCATCATCCCGACCTGCAGAGTGAACATGACCACAACATGGGGTGTCTAATTCTTCCCCAATGCCATATGACGAAATTTACAATTAAAAATAAAATGCCTATTTAAAATATACAGCAGAATTAAAACATAATAACACACATGTAGAAGGGAATGCATCATCCTACTCCTCCCAAGCAGAATAATGAAACAATCCTACAAGAATCAATCCCCTTCTCATGCTATGCATAGGCTTCATGCCAACTAACTTAAGATAATCATTTCATTCAATTAACATGAATAATTAAACATTCATAACAGAACACAGAATAATAATAATTTAACCACATAGAACACTTATCTTTATGATGAAGCTATCCAAACAACTGGCTATGTGAGAGCAATGTGCCACCCAACCATAGGTCCCTGTCCAACCTATATTCTTTTAGTTGAGAGATCACCGCCAAGCTGGGTTGTGTATCCACTAAGGACGAAGTAAATAGGCTCACTCACAACCATGGTTTCGCACAAACAGTCATGCTAAGCCAACACAAAATTGGGTTTATCAAGCATGCAAGAGACAGACGAGGAGGATGCTAAGACAGTGAGCTCAACCATAGAGTTACAAGCATCTCAAACTAAACTCAAACAATCATGGCACCCACAATACCTACCACACCCAACACAAGGAAGGTCCCCGTTTCTGCTACAGAGTCGCTCATCCGCCCCTTCCCTCCAGTGCTATTCAGGGTGGGCATAGAAAGTTCCAAGGTACTAAATCCTTGAGATTCTATCCTTCACTGGGTTTATCAAGCAGTTCCAACCTCTGTTCTCTCTTCTTCTCTATTATTCACACTTGTATTTTCTCAATTCTATCGCCAAATAACTCTATCCCGTAATTGGAATTTCAGGCTATAAAATTAGGGTTTTCAGGTATTGATTTATGTGCATCTAAAACTCTCAAAATCGACCCAAGGTTCAGGTCTATGGATCCCCCATTGGATTTCACTTTCCAGACAAGTTTCTGGGTGTTTTTGGCACTTCAAAATGTGGCTTAATTCAGAGTTGCGATTTCTGGTTTTTCTCACTGTTGGGCATGTGCAATAGATGAAAATTGATGCTTGCATGTTCAACAATGGAATGGGAATGAGGAAGAATGAGTTCCGATGAGGTAGATTGACTGGTGGGTCAAGCAAATATAGCCCATACCTGCCATATGAATTTCTAGGCTGCCCATGCTCCATTGAAGCCATGGCCCGATTTCTTCAACTACTTCCTTACAACATAATTAAATGTCAACAAGGAAAATCGAATGGGTTCTCAAGATGAAATTTGGCAGGATATGGTTCAACCCCACAATCCCCCTCACCACTCCCTAGTGGATACACATGGCCCCCTCTTATTAGTTTCTTCCATATCCAGTTTTTGGTATTTATTGCAATATTAAAATTTACATCATTTTACAATGTTCCATGGCTTAATAGCACATGGATAACATAATATCTAATACTTTCCTTTTTAAATAAATTCCGAGCATACACTAGCGGGGCCTTTGCCTTGAGCTCCACACTAGGAAAACATACATAGCATGTATACAATATTTACATTAAAAGCCAATATATCCCAAGGGTCAAAATGGGGGTATTACATAAAGAAAGTAAATCCAACACAGGTTTGAGACAAATAACAAAACAATCCCACTAAGGATCGACATGAGATCAATAGGTAACCTCGGATCCAACAAAAATTCATATCCTGCAATACCGAGAATTAGAAACATAGGATCCAAATACGTAGAGTGGAGATGGACGATCAATAGAGAAGTTGATACAAGATGTAAAAATATACAAGTGGATCATCTCCTCAGACACCATGCTATCCCCGATGTAGGAATGACACCTTATATATCCTTCCCTTTCCAACAATGCCTCCTTCGATAAGCCATCCGCTTCCATATTATATTCATGATAACAATGCTGAAAATACATATCCCTGAACTCAAAAATCAGTGTCCTGAACTTTTCCAACCAAAAGCTCAGCTTATTTACTTGAATGGCACATAAATTGTTAGCCCAATCAATTATGGTTTTTGAGTCCCCAACCAGTTGGAGGGATTCAATGTTTTTATATCTCACAACAAATAAAAGCATCCACATGGTCAATAGTTTCGGTGGAGAGTTAGTTCGATAAAAGATTATTTCAATATTAATAAGGCACCAACACCACCCTAATAAAAATGTGATTGTGAAGCTCCATCAAAATAAACTCTGGAAAATAACCTCTGGAAATAACCTCATATAAAGTAATTTTCAAATTCTGGAAAATAAGGTTAATATATTATAAGTAGTGAGGATATAGAACATAGATAACTTATAGTATTAGGGGTATAGAGAAGAATATTTAGTAAAAATATACAATATCTAATAAAAATATGGTTTGCAAATGAAAAGATGTATATTCTTTAATATTCAACTAATGCAAGCACTATGGCATAATTTTAGTGAATTAAACTTTCTAGATTTAACTATTTAAAGAAAATTTTGTTTTTTTAATTTCAATTTAATCATTTAAAATCATCACTTCTATTATGTTATAATATATTTTTTTAAATATTCAATAACAAAATAAAATGGATTTTACTATATTTTTAATTTTCCGATTCATAAAATATAGAGATAAACCTTCTTCAAATAAAGATTTAAATCATTAAAATAGGATTTACTTCCAAAATTGAAAAAAAAAAAATAGCTCCACTTTTTATTCCCGTAAAATATTAAAATAGTTACAAATTATTTATAATAATCCAGTTATATTTCCTACATGTTATTGTTTTAATAATTATTTTTATAAATAATAAGCTCTAAAAATAGGTAAAAGTTGAATACATCAATAGTCACTTTTAAATTTTTTGTATTTCCTTTACATTATTTGATCATTCTAAGTAGTCGCTAAATATTTTTAATTTATAAATATTGTTATTTAATAAATTGATACCTATATAAAATAACATGTATGAATATGTACAAAGAAGATCTTAATTTTTTTTCATAGTAAAAAGTTTATATTTATATTATAAATATATGAAAGTGTCTCAATACCCAAGAGAAACAACACAGGTAAATACAATTCACAAGAGAAACAACATGCCCAAGCCGAAATAAGGAACCACAGAAATTCTATAGCACATCTACCAAACACACCACCCAAGAAAATAGATAAGAAAATAATATACAAGTATAGATGGCCATAGACCGGCATATCATAGTCACAACAAACCCAAAAACAGGTACTACAACCCCTAGGAAACCCCAACAGTCACAAAATCTAAAAATTCTAATGCCAACGAGGACAAAAAATATAACAACAGATCTGGTCAATCCATGATAATTGTCAGAAATAAATAAAGTAAAGCCAAGACAATTTCGAGACAAATAACAAACAAATCCCACCAGGGATCGACATGAGATCAATAAGTAACCTCGGATCCAGCCAAATTCATGTCTTGCAATATAGATAATTAGAAACATAGGATCCAAATACGTAGAGTGGAGATGGACGATAAATAGAGAAGTTGATACAAGATGTAAAAATCTACAAGTGGATGATCTACTCGGACACCATGCTATCCCTGGTGTAGGAATGACATCTTATATATCCTTCCCTTTCCAACAATGCCTCCTTCGATAAGCCATCTGATTCTTGATTATATTCATGATAACAATGCCGAATAGAAATATCCCTGAACTCAAAAATCAATGTCCTGAACTTTTCCAACCAAAAGCTCAGCTTATTTACCTGAATGACACATAAATTGTTAGCCCAACCAATAAGATATCCTCTGATAGATTGTAATTTGAAGGGAAACCAATAATAGGGTCAACCCCCACCCTGATCGAGGCATCATTTCCAAGCCTCTATGCCAACTAATTACCAAGTATATGAAAATAGGATACAAGAGAATTCCACATGTTTTATATCCCCTTGACCGATTTGTAAGCCATCCTAGTCCATTGAAGAATACAAATATTTTTAAAATATTTACCAGCTATGACACTGCTCTAGAGATTATCATTAAAAAGAGCCCACCACAGACTCTTAGCAGTTGAAGCCTGGGAAAAAAAAGGAAATTTTTTAACCCCCACCCACCCAAATGCTTAAGCCTAGAGAAAGAGGCCCAATTGACCAAATGATATTTGGATTTAACAGTCGACCCAGACCAAAGAAATTTAAAAAATCTACCACTGATACCCAGTAAAATGGAATTCGGAATCTTGCACAATGAAAACCAATAAACCAAATGATTTACAGGACCGATTTCACGAGAGTTAATTTCCCCCCTAGAGATAGCCACTGCACACACCAATGATTTATCCTTTTGTCGAATCTCTTCAGTAACCACTGCCAATATCCTACAAAGGAGTTGTAACACATATTTCATTAAATTTGGAATTAAACAGTGGATCTAGAATTCCAAAATAATTAAAAAACTCAATTTTAGTGATGTCCTTGTAATAAAATGTTTCCAATTTTAATGAAATGTGTGTTTTGTTAGGTTTAATGAAAAAACCCAAATACTTTGTCGCATCATTTAAGGGGAACACATTGTTAGGTTTGATGAAAAAACCCAAATACTTTGTCCCATTATTCAAGGGGGACACCTGAAAAGGAAGTTCGTGCCGAATCTGATGTAGAATCTCATAATCCAAATCTTGTTCTAGGAAAATAGCCTTAGACTCACTAATAATCAAACCACTCACTTTACATAAAGTGTCCAAGATGTACTTGGATTTCAACAATTCTTACACCTTTACAGACCCAAAAAGCATAACATCGTCCATAAATAAAAAAATTAGTGATTCGTACAAGAGTTGAAATCTTAAACCCATTAATATGTCTTATCTACTTATGATCTTCAATCTACCTACTCATCCCCTCAATAATTAATAGAAAGAGTAAAGGGGTTAAGGGGAATCCCTAACAATGCCTCTAGACCCCTTAAGAATATTAGTGATCCCACCATTGAAAGTAACATCATAATTAGCAATGAACCTTCTAAACTTATGCGGCAATATCAGGAGAGGAATGATACAAAGGCAGTAAGAAAACCCTATGCGTGCCTTGCTCGTGTTAATTCCCTTTCCAATGGCTGGAAAAAGGAATATGTGTATCGAATGGCACTGCTCGGAGGGGAAGGAGCCCCCTCCACATATTTGGATTGCCTAGGTAGTTCACAGATACCATCTGCAAACCAGCAAGATCAGGGTATCACAATTGATAAAACAATGGAGACTATTAGAAAAAAGACTTGGGAGGGATGTTTACCCTATTTTGCTGAAAACCCACCTCCGCAGATCACATCTGAAAAACTGCGAGACCGAGTCTAGCAATGGAAGGAGAAAGCCCTCATTGGGAAATTCATTGGAATCTGGCCCAAGGAGAAATATATGATCCGATAAGACCACTTGGAACCCCAAAGGACATTATGATCTGCACCTGGGAGAAAAATGGTTTTTCACCATTGTCTTTTTCAACCTGGAATATCAAGATTGGTTTCTAATGGGGGGACCATATTTTTTTTACTCTACAGGTTTATTCCTTCGCCCTTCGAAAGAGAGGTTTAATCCTGATACAGAGGATTTGAGTATTGCCCCTGTCTGGATCTGACTTTACTCACTCCCCTGCAAGTACTTGGAACATAGAATTATGGAGGCCATTGGGAATACCCTTGGGAAGTTTGTGAAAGTTTCAAAGAAGACAAGGATTCAAAGATACACTACTAATACTCGAATCTGTGTCTATATGAACCTTTCCAAAGATCTCCCAAAGGTAATCAATTTGACGTGGGAAGATGAAGAATGGGTCCAACCTCTTGATTATGAACAACTCCCATTCTGATGCTGGTAGTGCCATGAGTATGGGCATTTGGGCAGAGATTTCCTTACCCTTAAATCCACTGCGACCTCGACGTTGGAGAAAAAATAAAAGGAAAGGATAGCAAGGGTTTTACTCAGGTTCAGAACTGCAAGAAACAAAACAGAAAGATACCACACCCACCTCAAGAAAAGCAGAACACAGATAAGAGGAATCGGAACGGGAATAGGTTTGTGACCCTGAGTAACATGGAGATCAAGGAGGAAGATCCTAAAAAGGATAAAAATCCTTGTGAGGATGGAAACCAATCCACAATCAGGATTGAAAATGTACAGATGGAGGAGGTAGCAGAAGCCATGGAGCAATAAACAACGGAGGAGATATAGGATATGGACCTGGCAGATCTGGATCTGGATGAGATAGAGAAGGAATGCAGTAAAAAAGGGCAAGGATATTATTTAGAAGGAAGCTGGAACTTCTACAGCAGGCTATCCTTAAAACCAAAGCCTCCCCGCACCTGGGTATTGATAAAGATCCAATAAAGGGCAGCAAAGGAAAAAAACCTAAGGAAGCATAGAAACAGGGGCGAAAGACGAATCAGTAGAGAATTACAGAGATTAGGACTGGGATGGTTGAATCAGGTCAATACCCGATGATAAGGGAGGCCTTCTTAGAAGTAAAAAATATTATTTAATGAAGATAATAACCTAGAATATCTGCAGGGTAAACAATCCAATAAAAATGAAGACCCTATGGAATAAAATAAGGAAGGAAAATCCAAAGGTATTATTTCTACAAGAAACCAAATGCAGATGGGATACTATGGCCATCAGTTGGAGGAATTGCTATCGTGTGGAACCCTGCGACAATTTCTCTCAACAACTTCTGAGAAAATAGGTTCTCTATCAGTGCCTACTTCAAGTTTTATAATTCAGGGGCAACCAACCAACCAACCAACCAACCAATGAAACATGTTCCCCCCACCTTGAAATTCCAGTTAGAAAATAGATTTCTTCCACTTCCAAAGTGAGAATTTGAACCCCAACTTGAAATTGGATATAATTAGGGTCCCACATCCTCGCTATATGTTCCAACAATGGGACCTGGACTCTCATTCCTAGATTCAAGAATAATTTTGATAACCCACACTCTCGGATGGCAAGTATTGTGTTTGAATCATTAGCAGCTTGCATATCCTCCATTTCATGCTACCTTTCTCTCCACTCCAACTTTTTGATGGCTAAAACCTGCATTAAAACCATAAAATAGTATATTAGAACACACATATATATATGAAAAATCCCAAGAAAAATGGCTCATTTTTATTTTTTTGGGGTCGCTCTATGTGTGTCACGCCCCGCTTTTGTACACAGTGTGAAAATGACGCAGTTCACCTTTTTAGGAAATGCGACACTTGTTGTTGTCATAGTCCTTGAAAAGGGAAACTACAACACTTTGTGTGTGTGTTTTTCCCTAGAAAAATGCTCCAAAAAACAACCTAAACTAGCATAAAAATAGGAATTTTGACCATAAAAATGAAGGGGATTTAGAGATGGTTTACCTAGAGCTAATGTAATCGAAGATCATTTCCTTATGTGTCTGGAATATCCACTGCAAAAATCAACCAAAATGGGTTTTTTTCTCTTGGAAAAAGGGTAAAGCACAACGGTAAAAATACATTACTTTCACCCATTTTTATTAACTCGAAATATAATATTTTGTTATTTTATTTCATTCTTTTTATTATTTTTGCCATTTTTGTGAAAATCTCATTAATATTTTGATTTAAATATGTTTTTTAACTTCAATTGTGTATATCACAGGTCAAAATTGATGACATAAGATATGATTGAGCTTAGTCTTTTTTCTTTCTCATGCTCGTAAATACATGAGAATAAGTTATCGAGTATACTTTTATCACTTTTTTGGGCTCGTTAAAATTGTTATGAAAAAGGAACCCCTTGGAGTTTTCTTTAATTCCTTAATCTCTTTTGAGACTCTCTAGATAAGAAAAGAATGCCAAGCGAATTTGTTTCCTGCACGCTTGTGAAAGTATTTGAAAGGTCATCTATCTGGTGATAGTTTACCTTTTTTTTCATACCATTTAGACTATTTACGAAAAATGAATACCTTGGTCAACCATTTACTAAGAGAGTTATTCTAGGCATTATTTTATACTTTTTTGAGCTTAGGGTACTAAATTTATGAAAAATTCCATCTTGGAGTCGTCTTTAAGTTCCTTTTAGACTCTCAAAACATGGAAAACCATCGAGTTTTCCTTCTTTGGACTTGTAAAACTACACATTGAAGGACCCTTTTGGGACTGAACCCCTCCTTTCTCAAGTTTGTAAAAAATGTGAGATTGGACTCATTCATGATGAGTTAAATCAAGTGTTTGTTACCCTCTTCCTGTTCATTAAAAATGAAAAAGGAAATCATCAATCATGATGGGGAAAATAATGGAAGGGGAATGTATTTGATTATGTATTTATGGAAGCTTATCGTCACGCTTGAACATGGAAACTATTTGCATCTCATTCGAATAGTTGGGTAATTAGCTTGTCTTCGAGTCATACCAATTCCATGAGTCATTTTACTCCTTTAGGTCATCTAAAAAATTCCTTCGTCTATTAGAGCTAGTGGTATATTGGGATGTCATCCATGATTCAGATGCCTTGCATGGAGATACATCAACAATATAGGCATTGGGATGGAGTAGAGGGTGAGATGCACTCTATTCAGTGGCATGAATCCAACAGTGGATGCATGCATACCTTCCAGGGTGTTTTTCCTCATGCATACATGATTTTTGCATGTACATCTGTTAATTAAAAATGCATGCAAAAGTGACTTTTTGGATGCACTGATATTGGGTTTTTGGTAAACCTAATTGATCACTGAGATGATATAAGGAGGAAGAAGGTCACCAGTAAAGGTTACTGAATAGGCTTATCAAAGAGATATCAGCTAGAATCCGGAGGGCACATAGTGCATGCAAAGGGCGACTTTCTGAGAGAGAAAGAAGAGCTTTTCCAGTAGGAAGAGTGAGGGGATTGAGCTAGATTAGACCTCACTTGATCATATGCACTTTCCTACAAGATACAGTGAGCTAAGAGAGCTCAACTGAGATATTTACATAATGTTCAGAGAAAGGATGACATGCACTTGTGGAGGGGCACACTTCCTCAGGAGAGAAGCTCATTGTGCATCTAGTTGACAGATTGAGCAGCTAAGACTTTCAGAGTAGGTCTTCCTTAGTGATTGAGGAAGGACTGTGACATTCAGAGTTTAGATCTATTGATATCTGATTCAGTATGAGTTTTCAGTAGTTGGAGAGAGGGCCCACTTATACATGTAGAACTACAGGCATGCATCGGAATTTGAGTAGAGAAGGCTACCATTCCAGATAGGGTAGATCAGGGAAGTCGAGTACAGAGGGAGATAGTACATCCTGAGATGGGAAGAATCAGATATTCAAAAGTTTCAGATCAAAGCTAATAGAAGGGGGCCGCATTGCTCAAGAGAAGTAGTTGCAACTACTACAAATATGGGGTTTTTCTAATCTGTCAGGTTTGGTTATTTATTTATGAAGAACTGTATGTACTAAATCTATTCTTACTTTGCTCTAGGCTCGAGAAAGAAGAAATCCTCATAGAAATTTGGTTTTCCCCGTTTGGGGTTTCTAGGGTATATCGTGATTTTATATGTGATTGTTGTGTATTTTCATTATGGAATTGTTAAGAGATCTATAGTGTTTGTATGTTAAGTCATTATTGTATTTCTGATTTATAAAGACTCAAACCGCTTGAGATATCAGGGAATCTAGAGGGAGTAGTGATCTATGGATAAATTAGCATGGTATCAGAGCCTTGATAAGGGCCAGGGAGAAGCAATCACACTCAGATCTGCGAGTAGTATACTAGATCTGGGTGGTGACTCGGGTTGATTTTCAGATAAGTAGAGAGGGATACTAGATCTATCAGATCTAAAGTGTAGGGTTCTGATCTGTGACATTAGAGGTTATATCTAATAGATCTAAGAAGTTGGAGACTAGAACTAAGATAGATCTAGTAGATCAGTGAATATATCAAACATATCTACTAGATCTGAAGAGCAGTACTCAAATCTGTAATTCTAGAGGTCATATCTATTAGATATATGACTTGCGTGGATAGATCTAAGATAGATCTATCAGATGTAGGTGAGTAGGTTCCATATCTGTGTAGATATATATAAGATATGAAGAGTAGTGTTCGGATCTGTGTGACCAGAGTCCAGATCTAAAGAGCAGATTTCAGATATGTGAGTGCAGACATCAGATCTATGAGGATAGATACCAGATCTATCATATCTATGAGGGAAGAGACTTGATCTGTGATAACATATATCAGATCTGGGAGAGCGAATCCTAGATCTAATAAAGTGAGGGTTAACTTGTACACCAAGGCACAAATATATAGGTTGGATATGATTCAAATATTTTGAATCAACACTGTTATCATATTTACATAGTCATGGATTTAGGACTTTCTACAGTTATGTATCTATCAATATGATGGGAATACGAGAAGTGTTCCTCAGTATTTCATAAACAAACTCAGATTGCTACGAGAGGATAGTACTGAGGAGATTTCGTTTGATCATGTTCCAGCCAGTGTCAGAAGGTTTACTAAGGATGCCAGGATGGATGCATGTACTAGAGAAGATAGATTTACCCTTCACATATGCTATGGAAGATGAGGGGGGAATATAATTTGACCTTTCAATGTGCAATATCTAGGGTGGGGAGGTGTTGGAGAGTGGGGAACTAGGGACTATGCCAACAATCATGATGTTGAATAGAGCATGAAGTGGGAAAGTCTTGGTTTTTGGAAAAAAAATCATTATTAAAGGTGAGGGGATATGGTAAGGATGGTAAATATGGATGAATATTATCATATTTGGATTCATAGAGAAAGGAAAGGTGCATATACTTACAAATATCCTCATTCCATACAATGGTATTGAATAAGAGATGAGAGAGTTGAGGTTTTGTGGATGAGTTGAAGTGATATTTTTAGTTATGTTTAGTGAGTGTGTGGTTTTTTTTTCTAGCATAATATGAGGTGAAAATAACAAAGTTAAAACTTGGGAACTAATTACACAATGAGGAGGTTGCATACTTCTTCTTGTCTAGTGTTCGTATGAGTTTTTTTAGATGTGAACTTGGGAAATCTTTTTGTCAAATTCATTGTTGTCCATGCATGGGTATTGTTGTGGGAATATGACAAAAACAAAAAGGCATGGGCTCATCTCAAATCTTGTGAATGAAAAGACTCATTTACAATTCACCATACCTCTATAGAAATGATCCCCACTTGCAATGGAAACTGGTAGCTTGAATGAATCCACTAGCTTCCAAGACCACTGAAGATGTTTGATAGATTCCAAGGGTGATTTTGTGTCCAATAGATCAAAGAGTGTCCAAAATATCAATGAGTGTGAGCCAATGAGCAACCTGTGAGAGATTGAAACCCGCAGAAGAAGTGAAACCCTTGTTTTTGGTAGAATTCCCGGGAAACAGAGAACTCTATTTTTTTTAACTAGTAATAGGGCCGCACACACGTGTTAAAATGCGCGCATGCATTTTTTTTTGCGCGTACACGTGAGGAGCGCACACACGCCCAAACCCGCGCACGTGCCCCTGCATAACGTTTAAACCATTTATTCCCCAATGTTTACACCATTTACTGCCAAACCTTCCCCCACTTCGAAAATATTTGCATAAATTGGACTCGGTGATGAAGATTGAAGGGTGGGTCTTAATTTTTATTGGAAGGGATTACTCTTTGACACATTTGATAATTTATGGTTGTCTATGCGCCTTGACTCAATTGACATTGTAAGGTGAGGATGTGCATGCTTAATAATCCTTATTTATTACTATGCGATGAGGATTTAAATGGAAGAGGATGTAAATACATGTTATTTTTATACATATTTTGATGGCGAGTGTCGAAGAGAAACGTGGTGATAACGACAATTCCTAAGCCAAAAATTGTTTTTAAAATTTTTATTAATAAGCATTGTGGTACTTTGGTCCAAATGTTTTTTCTAACTCATTGTTTCCCCATATTGTGTGCCTACTTCCACCTCTCTATATCAATGCATAAAATCAACCTCTACTTGGTTTGTGGTTATATTTGCATGCCATTGAGTGTTGTTTAGAGTTTTCGTGAGTCTGTGACATTCATGCAATAAATGAAGTCTTTTAGAGGAGGATTCATCAAAGAGGCAATTTGAATTTCATTTTGACAAAAATAATATTTTGTAAAGATCAAATGCCATGAATGCATCCTCAACCTACCATGAAAGACCGTGGATATGTTGAAAAGCATTGAACATCATCGAAGAATGAAAATCGGTTCCTCGAGATCTTTTGAAACATATTGAGCTCAATTGAATTCCACCTGGGCCTTAATTTAAAATTCTAGACCTCACACATCATCAATAACACATAGAATCCATGACACCATCCCTCTACAAGGAGCCTCCTCCTCCTCCTCCTCCTCCTCCTCATCATCTTCATCATCATCATCCTCATCATCATCATCCTCATCATCATCATCCTCGTCATCATCATCATCCTCGTCATCATCATCATCATCATTATGACCCACTTCCTCATCATCATCCTCATCCTCCTCCTCATCATCTTGGTCATCATCTTCATCATCATCTTCATCATCAACATCTTCATCATCGGCATCATCATCATCCATCATCTTCTTCATCATCTTCATCATCTTCATCATCATCATCATCTTCTTCATCATCATCATTGATAATGATGATGATGATGATGATGATGATGATGCTGATGATGAAAAAACCCAGAACTTCCTTAGAGATAGAATAAACATCAATACAAGGATCACAATAATCAAACCCAAGAGATAGATATCTTGAGCAGCATGCTCCTCCTCCACTTGTATGCACTCCTCCTCTCTCTCACTAATGCGAAGTGAGTGAATAATAGAATGTGTCAAATGAGAGAGTCACACTCTCTATTTATACTCTTACTTTCACTTGACCTTTACTCAACTAGGTCTGCCTCAACTTAACCACTTAACCTAATGCTGACAGCGCCGACCCCACTAGGGTGGTCTAATAACCTTTTGACCCACATGAATCATACAGGGCCGACCCCAACAAGGTGTTCTAATAACCCATCAATTATAAGTTATGACACTTACAATATAACTTGCGACACTTGCAAGTACACATGACAACACTTCCAATCAGAGTAATAATACATTTCTGCTGGTAATACATAAAGGTACAAATGTAATACATACAATATACAAGTGAATATCTTCCGAAGTTACATATACATCAACACAACATAGCATGTAGTTCCTCTAACTGAATTTCATATACTGTTATTCAATTTCAACACATAAATTAAACTTGATTCACAAGCAAACATTCCCTTCAATATTAATCATTAGAAAATGACCAAATATATTTTAGAGTTCAATACTTATCTACAATATTTAATAATTGGAGCAATTGACTACTTGTGAATCCCACTCCACCCACCCATAGGTAACTTCATTCTTAGTCTTTAAATGGATATACCACCCTCTAGATGGAACCAAGAACTCAGCAAGAGTACACTCATGTTTTCACTGGAATTTTAACTAGGCACTCACCCCACCCACACAGCCAATAGGAATTAAATTCATATTCCTACTTTAACAGAACCTGGCTCCAACCAGCTCAATAACAAAATGTAATTTCCTTCCTCAAATCAATTCCTATGTAACAGACATGGCCATTCCCTTCACAATCAATCCCTCATACTACCATGGTCCAAGATCTAGAATTTCACTAAGGAAGTAATATACTATGCATGAGTTCAGTGGTTAATTTTGGCTCACGGGTAAGACACCCAACCTCTACCAACTTATAAGCAGAAAAAATGGGATGTTTTTGTTGTCATAGGTTATAGTTTCCCTATATTTCACAAATATTCTTTATATATAACTATAAGGTTATTGCTGATGCACTTTGAAAGTACAAAGTAGGAGAGACTACAACAAATCCTAAACAAGGGAATGCCACAACAATAAAAAAAGTCTCAAAATACATTATCAAATCATTGGCTTAAAGTTCACAGCATATTATCATCCATCATTCTTCCAATTTCACTATGTGTATGTGAATGATTTTTTTTATCCCTGAACATTGATTAGCATAGAAGAGGTTCTAAATTTCTTTAATTGGACATGGAGCATTACGATAATTCTTGGATGTAATCTCTGTATTATTTTTAGTGACTTTCACTTGAATCCCCAAGCCATCCATCAAATCCTACAGTCTTTATAAGCTCAAGAATATTTTCAAATTGTGGGATAGCATTCTTTGTAGGCACATGATATAACATACAATGAATATTTTCCGATCCTACTACCACTATAACAATGTAGCCATTGTGAAATTTACCATCAATTAAACTTGTTGTAATGTGCTCAACAAATGCACTAGGATCCATTGTAATTCAACAGAAAGAGAAGCATAAAAATTTTCATAAGCCAATGATGTTTTGTCCCACAATGTGAAAAAATTTAAAATAATGCCTCCAAACAATTATGCATGATCAATATTCCTTCTTCTCTTAAATGATTCCGCTGAATCAATTAGGATTTGATAAGCTATTTCATCATCCATGGATTTTACAATTGAAAGAGGAGAAAGTGATGGTCCTACACATGCATATCACCTCATCAAAATTGAATTATTAAATTTATTCCTAACTAGAAGCCAATGATCTCACTACTATGATGTGCACGGTCGATTCCAACTTAGAGGGGTCCTACAAGCACATTGTAATTAACTCATCATCTAGGTGTTTCCACCCATTGCTAGATACTCCCTAAAAAATCTAGTCTATGCCCTAGTGCAATCCCTCTAGGATTGCCTTGACACTCCTCCTACACTATGCTTTGGGGGTAGGGTTGAGTACATTGACCTTACAACATTGCCTCTGAAAATCGGCCAGGGGCATCAAAGACACATCTACACATACATATGAAGATTCAACAGTACCATGATAATAATAAAAACTAGCTACCATCTATGCTAGTGTTTTAAACACATCTATAATTGTAATGCATCATCCATACCATCGGGACACTAGGCCTAGCCAAAAGGTCATGCTAGCTCTAGGTTGCCTCTGAGCTCCATCCTTACATATGGGTGTTCCTTGATGACTATCAAGCGTTTTCACTATGTGAAGAATATTTGACTGAGGATGTTTTCCATGAGATTGCCTCCCCCTGCATCATCATCTTACCCCATCGACGCATCCTGGGATCCATCATCCGACCATATCATACTACAATGTGAGGTAGCAATGTGAACACCCTCTTGAGGAAGAGTGCACAAATGAAAGTTTCAAACCCTAAATCATCACCATCGCAACTACAATTGTTCAATTGTTTCCAAGCCATTGGTGAGCTCTATGCACTCATCCTATATGAAAAAGGCCTTGGCATCACGGTCCTAGACTTACTCAGTTATCCTTTTTACTAGAAACAATGTCGATCTCATCAAGTTGTTCTCAATGAACTTGAGCAACCCATGTCGTGCAAGGATATCTCACATTAGATGATCATTGTAGATGTCTTGATTGATGTTTTCAATATCCCTCTCTCTCGAATTCACCCTCATCCTGCATTCCATTATTAGTCAAGGCTGAATCAGTAGTTAAATTAAAATTTGCATGAGGTTGGAAACTTTGTCATCAAAAGTTGCAACCTAGCATGCACCTACTCAAGAGAAATCAATGACATGGGTCACTACTTTTCTCCTGCTAGGTGCGACCTTAAGTCAATATTCTTCCTCCAACAGTTGTGACCTAGTTACAAAACTATCGCGGGAAACCTCGTGAACTAGGATATTGATTTCCCTTCAAAAGTTGTGATCCGGCCCTAAAACCATCAAGGGGATCATCAAGCTCCTGATATTGGTTTCGACAGGGTGGGGGCCCTGTAGGTGGGCGCCTTGGAATTATTCATGTAGATGTAGCATGTTCCGAGAACTTTCGGGGCAGTGAACCACATTAAAAATAACTACAAGAAATTATCTATTATATTAAATATATTCAAATATATATTATTTATAGTATAAAGATTAAAGTTAACTCATTTCTCTCTTCTTTTTTAGATCCCACACATCCAAAAAATTTTCCACAAATAAAGTTCATAATTACCATCTCTGCTCGAGAAACAAAGATGAATTAATTAATCTTTAAAATTTATATCTAAACGAGCATATATCCATCTTAAACCTCGATCTATTAACCACAAAGAGGGATCCAATTTCTTGAAGTGTAATTTTTTTATCTTAAAGTTTTTACACATCAAGAAAAAATTTACCCCTCATGAAATTGGATCCCTCTTGGTGCTTAAGAGATATGGGTTTAAGATGGGTATATGCTAATTTTAATTTTTATATTATGATCCAACATGACAATTTTTAATTACTTTTTATTTTTGATAATTTAACAAAACCAACAACTTACAAAGTGTCTAAAGTAATAAAAATATATCTTTTAATGTGAGAAACGAAAGTAAATTAACAGACTTCCTATATGCTACATCCAAACTGAGAAACCTTTACCAGTGAATTATACAAGTGGACCCTCATGCTCAATATGTGGTTTTCTAAAACAACATTACATCAATCAGTTTTTAAATAACTAGCATAGATCTATCTTAAACCCAGATCTATTAAGCACCGAGAGGGATCCAATTTCATGGGGTGTAATTTTTTTTGTTTTATCTTAAATTTTTTACACATTAAGAAAAAAATTACCCCTCAAGAAATTAGATCCCTCTCTTTTAATTTTTAATTACTTTTTTATTTTTGATAAGAGTTTACAACATCTCCCCTTCGGACCAAACTTAATGAATTAATTAACTTTTATAATTTATATTTAAAATAGTTACTTAAATAAAACTAAGATTTACCATCTCTTCTGGACAAACAGAGATGACTTAATCAACTTTTATAATTTATAACTAAATTTAGCAAAAGGACAACTTTCAAATTGTCAAAAATAATGAAATTGCCTTTTCTATGGGAAAAAGGCTAAAATGGTTGGCTTGCTGGGCTTTCTATGCTCAAAAAGTGGTTCTCAAAGACACAACATTACATGAATTAGTTTTAAAATAATACAAAAGGAGAGATACAATACATATCCAAAATATTAAACTTAATTTGCTTATGCATTAAACAAAATTGCATCATAATTTAACAGATCTCATTATCAGCAAAACCATTAATGTGCAAATAGATCTAACAGTATAACATCAATTGCAGCAAGGAAACATTACATCATTCACAGATTCATATCGCCGATATATATCACATTCATATCAGGAAATAGGAAAATACACAATGATTCTGCTCAAGATTTGTCATGTCATATTAACTTTCACAACAAAATACAGATACATCAACACAGTTCTCTAGTCGAATACACATGTTCAAAAGACCAAGATCAGTATCCGATACTATTCATCTGTATTCTTCTATGTTGCTTTCTAATACTTGCAATTCTATATCTATGTATAGGCTTGCGCCTTTACATTCATGATCCACTTAGACAATCGTTTAACTAATTTCTAACAAGATCTACAAAAGAATGACCCTAATCCACACAATGCGGTCCAAAATGACCCCAAAAATACATAAAATAATATAATTCCGACTTGCACGCAGTTTTCCTCCTTGCGCAACATCTTTGACCTTACGCAATATCCGCGATACTGCGTAGATGACCTATCAAAAACCCGCCTGCCAACATGAAGGAAGCCGAGAAATTGAATATACTCTTGAATTCATAAAGTGCTAAGCAGTATGTTCCTAGTATGCTACAGAATATTGTTTAGTTCCAGTATCATTTTGTATATTCCTCCATAAGTGGTTTTTATGGAATTCACAAAGCATTTTCACAAATTGATAGGTTTCTTGCATCATCGGCTGGGCGAATCATAGATTTTAGTCAAATATGTTGATGTAACAAAGTATTGAGACCTATACTTTGTAACTAGATTTCCTTTAAATTAGGATCAATATAATTTTTGTTTATATTTAGTAGTATTGATCCATAATTTTTGGATCTGATTGTTATGTAATGTAATTAGAGAAGAAACTTTGAAACTCAGTAGAGAGGGTTTTGCTAGAGGGGATCGAGAATGAGACTAGTATTTTTGTAACAGGGAAGTTGTGCCTCTCAAGGGATTATGTCCAAATCTTCCTAATTTTATGGATGAAACTTATCTAATGTAAGCCAGAATTTATTATTATCTGAATATGATATGAAGCCTTTAGTCTAAATCTTTTCATTTCTTGAATTATATATTCTTCCGCAATAAATTTTCTATTGTTGATGCCTGTAATTTCTGAATGACATATTCTGTATTACAATTTTATTTTGAATGTTATTCTGGAATCGTATGATGTGTTAATGGAAAATAAGCAGTAAACAATTTGTATGCTATATAGTTTCATTTATTTTATTTGTTTGGTTTACTTATGTTTTTGTTGAACTCATCCATCGAAAACTAGGCCCTTTAAAGCTTTAATACCCCTTCAATTTTGATGTCATCATTTATCTTTAAATTCCTGAATGTAGGATTTACTCATCTTAGCTTTAATATTAACCTTGTAACTTTCCAAATACCTTGAGGTGCCTAAGCTTTACAATTTGGTAGTTGATTGTAAACTTTAGGACTAACAGGTCCATTACTAGACTTGCAGTCCATTACCAAAATCACTAATTGACAACAGATGAAGATCAAGAAACATTATAAATACAAAAGTTCTAACAATCCAAAACATAACCCATTGATCTATCACATCAACCTTGTTATGAAATATTAGCCATAACCACTCATTACTTCAATTTTTGTGTGTTTGGCTAGTTATAACGTGTGTTCTTTTTCTCTTAAGCATAGACAATTATGGTGACCCACAAGTTTTATGGCCATATACACCTTGGAATGCAAGATTGGATTTAACTAATCCGCTATGTGTTTTAGAATTTCCTTTTATCTTCTATAAGACTTCTTGTAGAATTATCTAAATTGTAGTAGTCCCTCTGTATATTCTCCAGGACTTCCATTAAAACTACTAGAATTGCAGTAATTTGTCCATATTTCCTATAGGACTTCTAGTAGAATTACTAGAACTCTAGTAATCTCTTTGTATATTATACTAGAATTCCAGTAGAATTAACGGAAGTGCAGAGAAGTCCACAAGCTACCGAAAATATGTAAGATGAACCCTTTTTAGCATAACATGTAATGATATATTTCTTCATGTTATTTTGTCGAACACATCATGAGCATCCTAGCATTACCTCTTAGACACACTTTAGCAAACACATTGTTGCACCGAGAGAAACGAGGTGCTCTACAGCCCAGTATGGGGGAAATGTTGTAACGTTTGTTACTAACAAAATAATTAAAACAATTCATGTCGGCTCATAAAATAAAAAAATTAGGGAAAGTATTTAAAAAAAATCCATGTTGGTTCATAAAATAAAATATTATGAAAAGTAATTAAAAAATAGATGTTTGTTTATAAAATAGAAACTTAAAACTTAAACTCGGATCTATCAATCAAGAGAGATCAAATTTCTTGAATTTTTATTTAGAAAAAGAAATACACCTCAAGAAATTGGATCCCTCTCGGTGCTTGATAGATAAGGGTTTAAGATGGATTTATGCTGGTATGTATGCTCACAATTCCTCTTTGACATATTTTGTCAAACACTTAGAATGCAAAAGTTTAAGGTTCCTTTGACACATTTTATCAAACACCTTATATCCAAAGAATGGAAGTGCAATTCCAACTATATAGCTATGTATGACTTCTTGAAACAATTAAAAACAGGATTGAGACATCAAATGACACAAAAGCAAGGATTCCAAGTTCTTTTCGCTAACAAAAGGGATCAAATGAATTGACTACCAGAATGTGACTTGGTCAACATGATGTTCCAGCGGGAATGTTTTAAACATTATTTAACCATATCTATTCGAGAAATTTTAACAAACATCTTGTGTGAAATTTTTTTAAGTTTCTTTGATGCCTTTTTAACAATCATTTTAGGTGCAAAATATCTAAGTCTCATTAAGACATTTCATCAAAAATTGTGTGTGAAAACTTGGAAGCAATAAACTTTGAATGGAAAAACATGTTTCCAACATAATAATATCTCTTTAGGAATTTTAAGAGCAGACAATCTGTCAATCGATAGAATTCCAAAGTCAACATCATTAATTAAAAGCATTAATATCTTCTCATTTGCACTCAACAATTAAGGCATAATTTGGGAATTTTCCATTCATTGTTCTTAAACAGAATTTAACTTCACAAAATTGTGTACTCAAAGCAATGACATGTACAACATGTTAGTTTTTCATCATTTAAATCAATAGATCTATTATCTTAACTGAAAGAATAACATGTACAACATATCAACCATAATAGACAAGAGACAAGAGACACAAAACATTTCACCGAGGAAAACCAAGAAGGTGAAAAACCCCGCAACTTCCTCAGAGATAGAATAAGCATCAATACAAGGATCACGATGATCAAACCCAAGAGATAGATATCTTCAGCAGCATGCACCTCCTCCACTTGTGCGCACTCCTCCTCTCTCTCACTAATGCGAAGTGAGTGAATAATAGAATGTGTCAAATGAGAGAGTCACATTCTCTATCTATACTCTTACTTTCACTTGACCTTTACTCAACTAGGTTGGCCTCAACTTAACCACTTAACCTAATGCTGACAGGGCCGAACCCACTAGGGTGATCTAATAACCCTTTGACCCACATGACTCATACAGGGCCGACCCCAACAAGGTGGTCTAATAACCCATCAATTATAAGCTACGACACTTACAGTATAACTTGCGACACTTGCAAGTACACATGACGACACTTCCAATCAGAGGAATAATACATCTCTGTTGGTAATACATAAAGATACAAATGTAATACATACAATATACAAGTGAATATCTTTCGAAGTTACATATACATCAACACTCCCTCTTAACTAGGAAGGTATTCTCTTGAAACAAGTCATCAATACATATAGGCACAAGTCTTCAATTATGGAGCTGGATCGTCATCAGTGGATCACGGAGCATTATCATCATGACTGCTGATGTACTCGACATCTTGATCACTGGGATATCTCATAATTCTTCTCGTCATAGGAAGTTCTACAGAGCTATCCCTTTCTCATGTTGGATGTAGGCCCACCACCTGTAGGTCTTCATCAACACTGGCCATACTGTGGAATCCTCAGGACTTATTACATGTGTCACAATGCCTCGAAAGAGTATCCTAGGATCCTTTATGTGCTGAAGCACGACCGGAAAGATCTCCCAGGTCAAATTACATGTGACTCCCACCACAATGCCTTGAAAGAGTATCCCAGGATCCTTTATGTGTCGAAGCACAACCGACAAGATCTCCCAGGTCTACTTACATGTGGTTACCACAAAGCCTCGAAAGAGCATCCCAAGCTTGATTATGAGCGTACTGCTCAAACTATTGGATCTCCCAGGTCTAGTTACATGTGGTCTGGAAAATCCTCGAAAGAGCATCCCAGGACTAATTACGAGCGTACTGATCAACCTATCGGATCTCCTAGGTCTAGTTACATGCCATAGGAAAAATCCTCGAAAGAGCATCCCGGGACTGATTAGGAGCGTACTGCTCAACCTATTGGATCTCCCAGGTCAAGTTACATGTCCTCCCAGAGAAATGCCCTAAAAGAGTATCCCAGGATCCTTTATGTGCCACAACACAAACAGAAAGATCTCCCAGGTCAACTGACATGCTCATCTGCACAACCTGTCCATGGCCACAGAGTGTCAACCTGATACTCACCATACATCATGATGATGTACATGATCATCTTGATCATCATCACTGCATCGTCCTAATCCATATCATCATACATGATCCAACTGATCATACAAAGCATCCACCTTATGCATATACATATACATGATCCAATTGATCATACAAAGCATCCAACTAATGCATATCAATATACATGATCCAATTGATCATACAAAGCATCCAATTGATGCATATACAAAGTAGGAACTGGAGCATCATCCTAATGCTCATCACACAACGCTTACATCCACAACCATGGAAGGATCCTCCTATCACCATGCTTGGAATGGCTCCAGCAAATGTGTCCCATCACTTCTTCCTCGAAGTGTCTTCAATCTAAAGAACACCAAGCCTCTGTTGAAGTACTTAAACTTCACTCTAGCTAGTGGTTTCGTGAACACATCTGCAAGCTGCTCATCCGTCGCAACATACAGGACCTTCACTTCTCCTCTCTGCACCATATCCCTGATATAGTGATATTTGATCTCAATGTGCTTCGACCTGTCATGGAACACCAGGTTGTCAGACAACTTCACACAACTCTGGTTGTCACAGAATATACAGGTAGCATCCAACGGGAGATCAAATAACTCAAACGGTATCTTCCTAAACCATACTGCCTCACAACTAGCCGAACAAGTTGTGACATACTTTGCTTTGGCTGTACTCAGTGCTACGTAGGACTGCTTCCTGCTAAACCAAGAGATCACACCTGATCCCATATTCAAGCAGCACCCCGAATTTCTCTTCCTATCTGCAGCACTGCCAGCCCAATCTGAATCAACATAACCCTCCAGTTTAAACTTTTGATTCTCATCATACTTGAGCCCATAATCAACTGTACCCCTCAGGTATCTCAAAATATTCTTTACAACAACCAGGTGAACACGTCTCGGATCCATCAGGAACTGGCTCAATGTGTTCACTGCAAAGCAAATATCCGGTCTTGTGTTCGTCAGGTACATCAAGGACCCAATCATCTGACGATACACCGTGAAATCAACTGGATCAGATGAAGCATCACACATAAGCTTGAGGTTTGATGCCATAGGTGTGGCCATGGCCTTGTATTCCATCATACTGAACCACTTCAGGATCTCTACTTCATACTTCCCTTTTCTAAGGAAGATCCCATGTACACTCTGCCACACCTCCATGCCTAGAAAGTAGTGCATCATCCCCAAGTCATTCATCTCGAACTCGGAAACAAGCTTCCTCTTCTTGTCGGAAATCAATCTATCCTCACTTGTAACAAACAGGTCATCCACATACAAAAGTAGTATCACAGGATTTCCTTCCTCAAACTTGTAGTAAAGGTTGGAATCCGCTTTACTTGAACTTTGTTGCTGGAACAAATCTTGTTGTCCTTCTTTTGTAGGTGATTGTACATGATCTTTCCTACAAGTCAAATTCAATTGCATGATTAGAAACTTCTCATAGTTTTTCAAAAAACACATTCTTATGCATAAATACATATGTCATACAGTCATGCAATTATCTTAGCCAATGCTTCAATACAACATTTATCCATATCTTGTAACTTTCTAGATGCCTTCCATCTCTACTAGAACATTGTTAAGAGTGTGCACACCTCCCAACATGTCAGCAACGAGGTTTCATTCTAGATAAGTAACAATGGAATGTTGTACAGTACCACAAGCCAATTACCCATTACATGCATATTAGTAGTATCTTGTTCATTAATGCAACTTTTTTAAAATGCAAAATGTACATCCTAAATCTAGGAACATAAGTATGTACATGAATGAACAACATCATTTAAGTAATAAGAAATGATAATTCAAATACTTATCTTTGTTTAGTTGTAGGGTGGACTCCCTCTTGATCTTTGCTTCCTGGATTACCTATCCTTGAACTTATATCCATCCTGGACCACTATGCATGCTTAAGTGTGCACTAGTGCCATGATAGTGTCATCCTCAAGATCTCATACATAATCATACATCCATGAGTATAATATCAATACTATCAAAACATTATGATCCTAAATAATCTTAACATGTATGGTCATGATCATTTCACACACAGGTAATTTGTCACAAGCATTAGTATTCAAGGTTTCAGGGAAGACTTCTTTTACTCATGCATATTCTTATTTGACCATAGGACTCTTCTGGTTAGTCATATCATCAATCAAACTAAGAAACATAATATGAATAAACCCTTGATTACATCTAACTTAAAAAATAATCATTATCATTCATACAAAAGTATAAGATCCTAATGCAAGGTAGGATTCTAACTTGATATAGGAAAAACATACCTGGTTATCATGTTTGCTAGTTATTTCTAACATACCCAAACAATGTCTTCATGTTCTCTTCAATGTCTTGTGCTTAGTAACCTGCATATCTCATAAGTTAACCATTGTAGAATCGAATTATACATACCTCATAAGTAGAGCTTCTATGTGATTCATGACTATGAATGAGTCTTTTGTCTTCATGTAACCATGGTCATATGTTCTTGATATAGAACTTGATTTGTCTTACTTGATGTACCTTTCATGTTAGCGGACAACATCAACCTCATACAACACCACAGTTCATTAGTACAATCATAAGTGTCATAACCCTAACTAATGAATGTCTTCTATCATTCACATGCATTCATACTTTTACTAGGGAAATAAGACAAGTCTAACATTAATCAAGATTGTACTAACCTCAATAATATGAAGACAAACATATCATAAACTTAATCATGAGCATATTTCAAAACATACCTATATGAGTCATACCTGTCAAGATTGCTTGTAGTCTTCTTAGCCTTATCTCCCTCTAGAACTGGAACTTCTTCACTTATGTAGGTGTCCAATTCATTCTCTTCTAGGATTAACCCAATCCACTTTGATTTGTTGAAACTGGATCTCGAGCTGGATTAGGGTTCGTTACTGAAACCCTAAAAATTCAAACTTTGAATTTCAAATTTCTGATTGGATGAAAAGATGTGCCTTACTGAGTTGATCAAGCTGGTATACTTCAATTTTGAAATCTCCAAAATTTAATCCCTCAAAATTGCCTTTGAAACTTCTGGATCTTCTAGACAGGATCCTGAACTAGGGTTTGATCAAGCCTAGTCTTCTACCCAAACAAGAGGTTCGATATTGTGCTCTAGACTTTGATTTTTCTGGGGAGCATCCAGCCATGGTCACATATTTCAAAAATTCCCACTTTTGCAGAAGCCCTAATTTTCCACCTTTTCGATCAAAATCCCGACCTAGGGTTTGATCAAGCCCAACCTTCTGCCCAACCAAAAAATTTGATCTAGGTCTCTAAATTTTGGTTTTGATGAGAAGAATCCAGCCATGGTCTCTGATTCGAAGAATTACAACTTTCTCCGAAACCCTAAATTCCCGCAGCGGTGATAAGTCAAGGATGAAGGTGCTCAGAATAAAATTTTGTTTTGACAGAATATGTACATGATTGTTTCTCGTGTAACTCCGAAATTAATAATCCACAGGATCTGAAAATTCGCCCTATGGTATCCTAACCTGTCATCTTTCCAACCCCACAAGTCTGACCTCAAATGGATTCTCTAAGAGAGAGTTATGCCAAGTTTCGCAACGTGACCTGTTTATGGGATAAAACAGGAGAACGAACTTGTACGGCATTCCATGTGTCACTGGTTCAACTTTGACCTCTGAAACTTCCTCCTGTGAAAGTACAGTCCGCGCCCTACCTGTCACATTTTACGAAATTTCATTTGGAGCTTCTTAGCCCAAGTTGTGACCTTTTTTCCTAGGTCACCTGTTTACGACTGAGACCTGGAAGAGACAGAAACCATAGATTGTACAGTCATAACATGGAAAGTACAACGAATTAGATGGTGTGCTTCGGACACAAGGTACATGGGGATGTTATCTAGGACCTGTAGAAGTTTCAGAACCTGAACCTTCTCCAAAATGGATTTACAGCAAAAGTTCCATGATGACTGGTTTTTGCTATATCAAGCCCTAGCTTCCAATTTGTCGCAAGTGCAACAAATCTCATAAATTCCATACCATGCCTTCCTTCAGGATAACTCTGATATCGTGTTATTTTTTCATCATTTAATTCAATAGATCTAGTATCCTAACTGAAAGAATAACATGTACAACATATCAAGCATAAGAGACAAGAGACACAAAACATTTCACTGGGGAAAACCAAGAAGGTGAAAAACCCCACAACTTCCTCAGAGATAGAATAAACATCAATACAAGGATCACAATGATCAAACCCAAGAGATATATATCTTTAGCAGCATGCTCCTCCTCCACTTGTGTGCACTCCTCCTCTCTCTCACTAATGCGATGTGAGTGAAGAATAAAATGTGTCAAATGAGAGAGTCACACTCTCTATTTATACTCTTACTTTCACTTGACCTTTTCTCAACTAGGTCAGCCTCAACTTAACCACTTAACCTAATGCTGACAGGGCCAACCCCACTAGGGTGGTCTAATAACCCTTTGACCCAAACAGGGCCGACCCCAGCAAGGTGGTCTAATAACCCATCAATTATAAGTTACGACACTTACAATATAACTTGCGACACTTGCAAGTACACATGATGACACTTCCAATCAAAGGAATAATACATCTCTATTGGTAATACATAAAGGTACAAATGTAATACATAAAATATATAAGTGAATATCTTCCGAAGTTACATATACATCAACACAACATAGCATGTAGTTCCTCTAACTGAATTTCATGTACTGTTATTCAATTTCAACACATAAATTAAACTTGATTCACAAGCAAACATTCCCTTCAATATTTATCATTAGAAAATGACCAAATATATTTTAGAGTTCAATACTTATCTACAATATTTAAGAATTGGAGCAATTGACTACTTGTGAATCCCACTCCACCCATCCATAGGTAACTTCATTCCTAGTCTTTCAATGCAGATACCACCCTCTAGATGGAACCAAGAATTCAGCAAGGATACACTCATGTTTTCACTGGAATTTTAACTAGGCAGTCACCCCACCCACACATCCAATATGAATTAAATTCATATTCCTACTTTAACAAAACCTGGCTCCAACCAGTTCAATAACACAATGTAATTTCCTTCCTCAAATCAATTCCCATGGAAAAAACATGGTCATTCCCTTCACAATCAATCCCTCATACTACCATGGTCCAAGATCTAGAATTTCACTAAGGAAGTAATATACTATGCATGAGTTCAGTTGTTAATTTTGGGACACGAGTAAGACACCCAACCTCTACCAACTTATAAGCAGAAAAAAAGGGATGTTTTTGTTGTGATAGGTTATAGTTTCCCTGGATCTGACAAATATTCTTTATATAAAACTATAAGGTTATTGTTGATGCACTTTGAAAGTACAAAGTGGGAGATACTACAACAAATCCTAAACAAGGGAATGCCATAACAATAAAAAAAATCTCAAAATACATTATCAAATCATTGGCTTAAAGTTCACAGCATATTATCATCCATCATTCTTCCAATTTCACTATGTGTATGTGAATGATTTTTTTTATCCCTGAACATTGATTAGCATACAAGAGGTTCTAAATTTCTTTAATTGGACATGGAGCATTACGATAATTCTTGGATGTAATCTCTATATTATTTTTAGTGACTTTCACTTGAATCCCAAATCCATCCATCAGATCCAACAGTCTTTATAAGCCCAAGAATATTTTCAAATTGTGGGATAGCATTCTTCGTAGGCATATGATATAACATACCATGAATATTTTCCGATCCTACTACCACTATAACAATGTAGCCATTGTAAAATTTACCATCAAATAATCTTGTTGTAATGTGCTCAACAAATGCACTAGGATCCATTGTAATTCAACAGAAAGAGAAGCATAAAAGTTTTCATAAGCCAATGATGTTTTGTCCCACAATGTGAAAAATTCAAAATAATGCCTCCAAACAATTATGCATGATCAATCTTCCTTCTTCTCTTAAATGATTCCAATGAATCAATTAGGATTTGATAAGCTATTTCATTATCCATGGATTTTACAATTGAAAGAGGAGAAAGTGATAGTCCTACACATGCATATCACCTCATCAAAATTGAATTATTAAAATTATTCCTAACTAGATGCCAATGATCTCACTACTATGATGTGCACGGTCGATCCCAACTTAAGGAGGTCCTAGTAGCACATTGTAATTAACTCATCATCTAGGTGTTTCCACCCAGATACTCCCTAAAAAATCTAGTCTATGCCCTAGTGCAATCCCTCTAGGATCGCCTCAACACTCCTCATACACTATGCTTTGGGGGTAGGGTTGAGTACATTGACCTTACAACGTTTCCTCTGAAAATTGGCTAGGGGCATCAAAGCCACATCTACACAGACATATGAAGAGTCAACAGTACCATGATAATAATAAAAACTAGCTACCATCTATGCTACTGTTGTAAACACATCTATATTTGTAATGCATCGTGCATACCATCAGGACACCAGGCCTAGTCAAAAGGTCATGCTAGCTCTAGGTTGCCTTTGAAATCCATCCCTACATATGGGTGTTCCTTGATGACTATCAAGCAATGTCACTCTGTGAAGAATATTTGACTGACGCTGTTTTCCATGAGATTGCCTTCCCCTACATCATCATCTTGCCCCATCGACGCATCCTGGGATCCATCAGCCGACCATCTCAGACTACAATGTGAGGTAGCAATGTGAACACCCTCTTGAGGAAGAGTGCACAAATGAAAGTTCCAAACCATAAATCATCACCATGGCAACTACAATTGTTCAATTGTTTCCAAGCCATTGGTGACCTGTATGCACTCATGCTATATGAAAAAGGCCTTGGCATCACAGTCCTAGACTTACTCAATGATCCTTTTTACTAGAAACAATGTCGATCTCATCAAGTTGTTCTTGATGAACTTGAGCAAGCCATGTCATGCAAGGATATCTCACATTAGATGATCATTGCAGATGTCTTGATTGATGTTTTCAATATCCCTCTCTCTCCAGTTCACCCTCATCCTGCATTCCATTATTGGTAAAGGCTCAATCAGTAGTTAAATTAAAATTTGCGTGAGGTTGGAAACTTTGTCATCAAAAGTTGAAACCTAGCATGCACCTACTCAAGAGGAATCAATGACCTGGGTCACTAGTTTTCTCCTACTAGGTGCAATCTTGATCCGGAAACAAGATCTTTGCTACTCTATGACGTTAACATGAATTGCATAAAGAGCATGAATGAAGCTCACAAATCCATAAGAAGAGAACCAAATAGCGTAGACAATACACACATAAAGACAACAAGTTGATAACGGAGTTCGTCCAGGATGGACTACGTCTCCGGGCCTGCTTCTCAATAGGAGGGCCGATCTATAATCTCAGCATAAAGGCAAAATACATGGCAATGATACAATGATACCTTGGCGACAATGGCCAGGAAGAGAACCGCTGCCAAAAACACAACAAGACTGCTTCCAGCAACTCCGAATCCTGAAGACGGTGTAAAACGAGTATAAACACTCGTACCTTCCTCCTGCAGAGCTACACAATCTCCCTTCTCTCCTTTAGCTACAAAGTCTCTACTCCAAAGCATGAGTGGGAAATGGCAAATGAATGGGTTTATATAGGTTGGATTTCCCTTCTTCACATGACTCTCATGGATTCCTTTTGGTTGCAACTAATTTGCCTATCTTGGCCTTGGTTACAACTTCCCTAAGTTGGTTTCCATGTGGTTGGGCTTTTAAGAACATAAACCAAAAATATGGTTCATGCCCACATGTCCAAGGGTTTTCACATTTAGTTACTTCCCCATAATGACATTTACAAAATCCAACAATAATCCATTACATACCAAAATCCTTCTTTTAAATAGCATGTTGGTTTTTTTTCAACCATAAACCAACTTGTTACAACTTCTTTACAAATATGGCATGTTTGTTTTTGGTTACAACCATGCATTAACTTCATAACAACTCAAGGAATAAAATAAATGAGTAATATGTGAGTAATTTTTCCACTCACTTCAAATATTAATCATTTTACAATTTCTCATGAGTAAATGCATGAATTTCCTAAAACTCATTTCAAGCACAAATGCATGCATGCTAGTCATCATGCCACTTCATCATGCCATGTCACCATGCCACATCATCATGCCACATCATCATGCCATGTCATCATGCCATGTCATCATGCCACATCAGCATGCCATGTCATCATGCCACATCATCATGCCATGTCAGAATGCCACATCATCATGACACATTATCATGCCATGTCATCATTCCACATCAGCATGCCATGTCATCATACCGCATCATCATGCCATTTAGCATGCCATGTCATCATGCCACATGTCACCTTGTGATTGGTCTGTACTGTATGGATGCCATGTGTCATCCTCTGAGTGGTGCCACATCATCATGTTTGTACAGTACGGATGCCACGTGTCACCTTGTCAGTGGTGCCACGTGGCACCTCTTTTTGCCAAATTTGCCTGTTGACCTTATGGAACAGAATGCGATCACTTTCTCATACGGAGTCCGTTTGAGGTGAAACGAATGTCGTTGGAATCGTCTCGATGAGCCCTTCGATATAGTGCTAGTTTTGCTGAGATTGGAGGACTTCGAAATTTTTCCTTCTTAGATCCTCCTGGATCATTCCTCCCCACTAAGAAGCTTTTGGCCTCCAAAAGCCTTTACTAATCAACAGATAGGTGAGGGAATCGCTCCCTCACTTTCTCCTTCTCAATCCACTTGGCTTTGCTTGGATGAGTGCCTCTGATGCCCACTCGAAGATAATCAACATCACCTCTGCGAGAAGTCCTTGTCCATCTGTCCAAGATGACATCTTCCTTTAGCTCATCCATGTACTCAGGAGCAAATTCATCAACTGATGGAAATGAGACATTCTCCCTTTCATCCATGATCATGGGAGGCTCATAGAGTTTCAAGTTCTCCACATTGACCACTGAGTAGATCTGCATGTATGGTGGTATCTCTAAGTGAAAAGCATTCGTCCCAATCTTCTCCAAGATGGTGAAGGGACCATATCTAATAGGCTTGAGCTTCTTGCCTTCTCCTTTCATCCTCTCCTTGCTGATGTGAAGCCACACTTGATCTCCCACCTGAAATTGATGATCAACTCTATGCTTTTCATGGCGAGCCTTGTACTGGGCTTGACTCTTCTCCAACTGCTCTTGCACTGCTTGATGTACCTGTTGAACTCTCTGAATGAACCTGCGGGCTTTGTCTTCATCCTTGGAAGCGCTTGAATCAACCTCTCTCCCATAAGTCAAGTCCAATGGATTCTTTGGCAAGTACCCAAAGCATGTCTCAAATGGCGAGCTCTGAGTGGAAGAATGCATAGCCCTGTTGTAGGCATGCTGCACATACTGGATCTGTTCATCCCATAACTTAGGATGCTTGTTGCAATAGCCCCGAAGGAAATGGACAACTGTCCTGTTGACTACCTCTGTCTGTCCGTCAGTCTGTGGATGGAAAGCAGTGCTCCTCTTCAGCTTGGTGTCCATCATACACCATAATTTTGTCCAAAACTCTCCAAGGAATCGGGAGTCCCGATCTGAGATAATGGACGTAGGGAGTCCAAAGTGAACCCATACATGCTGAAAGAAAAGAGAAGCAGCCTGCTCTGCAGTGACCTGCTTTTTACATGGCATAAGAATACACAATGTACTCCACCCAATTTTTTGTGAGATGGTACTTGTTCTCATGACGAAAGAATACTGCTTGTCGATCATACAAGTATGGGCTTCCCAATACGATACCGCAGATGTCAAGAGGAACAACATCTAAGTCCACCTCATCGATCAACTTTGAAGCAATTGCAAACCTTAACCTGCATTGCTTAGTCACCTGTAGCTTAGCATTATCACATACCCATCCAAGAGGATAAGGCTTGGGGTGAGGTTTAGTCTGTATGCCCAACTTCTTAACAACTGATTCTGAGATCAAATTTACTTGAGAACCCGGATCAAATAATGTTTCAATCTTTGTATGCTTAGACACAACTCTGATGTGAAACAACTCACTTCTTCTTTTATCATTTTCTTTAGAAACACGAGTAGAACTTGAACCAGTATGAGGAGTTTTGTTACCTTGCATTCCCACGGCTGTAATCATGGTTTCATCACCTGAGTCGGAACCCAAATCTCGTTGCGTTGTTGCAACGGTCTTTTTCTTCTTTTTGCCTCCATAATGCTTTGGCCTTTGTTCAGGATGCAACTTCCAACAACTTTCTTCATCATGCCCATCAGTATCGCAATGGTTGCAATGGGGCTTTCCTCCTTCCTTCTTGGCAGTAGCTGTCTTCTTGCTCTTGTCTTTTTTCTTGAACTTGTGGTGGTTGTTGGGCTTGAAAGGCTTCTTCTGATGGTCTTCTTGCAAATGCTTCCCCCTGTTCTCAAGATGAGTAGCCTGAACACTTGCTTCATCCACACTAGTAGGATTCAACAATAGCAAAGTATGGCGTAGATAATGATGAAGAGCACCAATGTACTTCAAAAGAGTGTCAGGAGAATCTAAAGCAATATTTAATTCTAAAGCTTTCTTTCTAAATTCTTCAGTAAAACTCTGAACACTCTGACACTTGCCTTGTCTAAAACTTTGCCAATCCATCATTGCCTTCTGAACATAACCCAACGGATAAAATTGCTTATGTAAAGCAGAAATAAAAGCAGACCATGATGAGAGAAGATTACCCATTTGTTTGCTACCTTGCTGAAGCTTGCTTTCCCACCATACAAGTGCGGTGCCTGTCAGCTGAAGTGAAGCCAACTGAATCTTCACATCTTCTTCTTTGATCTGCTGGACTCGGCAATAGACCTCAATTTGCCTTATCCAATTGTTTAACTTCTCTGCATTCGCTTCCCCATTGAACATGGGCAAATCAAACTTCACATTGAGCTTCAATAAGGGCTTCTTTTGAGGCTCTTTGTGAGGAACCTTGGAATGCTGAGAATGAGATGAGGAAGAAGCACTTGAACTTGTGCTTGAAGCTAAAGGTGAAGAGGGAGGCTCAGGAGGCTCTTCACCACCTTCCCCTTGGTTAACTGAAGCGTTGCCTTCATCCTTCGCTTCTTTGTCTTCCTTCTTTACTTCACTGCCTTTTCTTTCTTTTGCCATGCGTTCTTCATAGTCTGCAAACAACTTGTCTACCTTTTCGGCCATCATATAGAAGACCTTGTGAAAGTTTGCCTCCATCTCGATGCGGGCATCATTAGCATCCATCTTCCTCCTTCGGTGTGCACGTCCGATCTCGGAATTGTAAGGCTCTAATGTACCCTCACCATCTTGCAGTTTAGCCCTCGTGAGCATCCACACTAACAATCCAACGTCAAATAGACCTGCTCTGATACCACATGATCCGAAAACAAGATCTTTGCTACTCTATGACGTTAACATGAATTGCATAAAGAGCATGAATGAAGCTCACAAATCCATAAGAAGAGAACCAAACAGCATAGACAATACACACATAAAGACAACAAGTTGATAACGGAGTTCGTCCAGGATGGACTAAGTCTCCGGGCCTGCTTCTCAATAGGAGGGTCGATCTATAATCTCAGCATAAAGGCAAAATACATGGCAATGATACAATGATACCTTGGCGACAATGGCCAGGAAGAGAACCGCTGCCCAAAACACAACAAGACTTCTTCCAGCAACTCCGAAGCCTGAAGACGGTGTAAAACGAGTATAAACACTCGTACCTTCCTCCTGCAGAGCTACGCAATCTCCCTTCTCTCCTTTAGCTACAAAGTCTCTACTCCAAAGCATGAGTGGGAAATGGCAAATGAATGGGTTTATATAGGTTGGCTATCCCTTCTTCACATGACTCTCATGGATTCCTTTTGGTTGCAACTAATTTGCCTATCTTGGCCTTGGTTACAACTTCCCTAAGTTGGTTTCCATGTGGTTGGGCTTTTAAGAACAGAAACCAAAAATATGGTTCATGCCCACATGTCCATGGGTTTTCACATTTAGTTACTTCCCCATAATGACATTTACAAAATCCAACAATAATCCATTACATACCAAAATCCTTCTTTTAAATAGCATGTTGGTTTTTTTGCAACCATAAACCAACTTGTTACAACTTCTTTACAAATATGGCATGTTTGTTTTTGGTTACATCCATGCATTAACTTCATAACAACTCAAGGAATAAAATAAATGAGTAATATGTGAGTAATTTTTCCACTCACTTCAAATATTAATCATTTTACAATTTCTCATGAGTAAATGCATGAATTTCCTAAAACTCATTTCAAGCACAAATGCATGCATGCTAGTCATCATGCCACTTCATCATGCCATGTCACCATGCCACATCATCATGCCATGTCATCATGCCACATCAGCATGCCATGTCATCATGCCACATCATTATGCCATGTCAGAATGCCACATCATCATGCCATGTCATCATGCCACATCAGCATGCCATGTCATCATACCGCATCATCATGCCATGTCATAATGCCACATGTCACCTTGTGATTGGTCTGTACTGTATGGATGCCATGTGTCATCCTTAGAGTGGTGCCACATCATCATTTTGTACAGTACGGATGCCACGTGTCACCTTGTCAGTGGTGCCACGTGGCACCTCTTTTTGCCAAATTTGCCTGTTGACCTTATGGAACAGAACGCGATAACTTTCTCATACGGAGTCCGTTTGAGGTGAAACGAACGCCGTTGGAATCGTCTCGACGATCCCTTCGATATAGTGCTAGTTTTGCTGATATTGGAGGACTTCAAAATTTTTTCCTTCTTAGATCCTCCTGGATCAAATCTTAAGTCAATATTCTTCCTCCAATAGTTGCAACCTAGTTACAAACCTATCACGGGAAACCTCGTGAACTAGGATATTGATTTCCCTTCAAAAGTTGTGATCCGGCCCTAAAACCATCAAGGGGATCATCAAGCGCTTGATATTGGTTTCGACACGGTGGGGCCCCTTTAGGTGGGTGCCTTGGAATTATTCATGTAGATGTAACATGTTCCAAGAACTTTCGGGGCACTGTACTACATTAAAAAAAACTACAAGAAATTATCTATTATATTAAATATACTCAAATATATATTATTTATAGTATAAAGATTAAAGTTAACGCATTTCTCTCTTCTTGTTTAGATCCCACACATTCAAAAATTGTTCCACAAATAAAGTTCATAATTACCATCTCTTCTCCAGAAACAAAGATGAATTAATTAATCTTTAAAATTTATATCTAAACAAGCATATATCCATGTTAAACCTGGATCTATTAAGCACAAAGAGGGATCCAATTTCTTGAAGTGTAATTTTTTTATCTTAATGTTTTTACACATTAAGAAAAAATTTACCCCTCATGAAATTGGATCCCTCTTGGTGCTTAAGAGATATGGGTTTAAGATGGGTATATGCTAATTTTAATTTTTATATTATGATCCAACATGACAATTTTTAATTACTTTTTATTTTTGATAATTTAACAAAACCAACAACTTACAAAGTGTCTAAAGTAATAAAAATATATCTTTTAATGTGAGAAACAAAAGTAAACAAACAGGCTTCCTATATGCCACATCCAAACTAAGAAACCTTTACAAGTGAATTATACAGGTGGACCCTCATGCTCAATATTTGGTTTTCTAAAACAACATTACATCAACCGTTTTTAAATAACCAGCATAGATCTATCTTAAACACACATCTATTAAGCACCGAGAGGGATCCAATTTCTTGAGGTGTATTTTGTTTTCTTTGATCTTAAATTTTTTACACGTTAAGAAAAAAATTACCCCTCGACTTTACAACATCTCCCCTTCTGGCCAAACTCAATGAATTAATTAGCTTTTATAATTTATATTTAAAATAGTTAGAGAAGTAAAGCTAAGATTTACCATCTCTTCCGGACAAACAAAGATTTACCATCTCTTCCAGACAAACAAAGATGAATTAATCAACTTTTATAATTTATAACTAAATTTAGCAAGAGTACAACTTTCAAATTGTCCAAAATAATTAAGTTGCCTTTTCTATATGGCAAAAAGGCCAAAATGGTTGGCTTGCTGGGCTTTCTATGCTCAAAACGTGGTTCTCAAAGACACAACATTACATGAATTAGTTTTAAAATAATATAAATCGAAAGATACACCTATCCAAAATAACATTACATGAATTAGTTTTTAACTCGTCATCTCGGTGTTTCCACCCACATACTCCCTAAAAAATCTAGTCTATGCCTTAGTGCAATCCCTCTAGGATTGCCTCGACACTCCTCATACACTATGCTTCGGGGGTAGGGTTGAGTACATTGCCTCTGAAAATCGGCTAGGGGCATCACAGCCACATCTACACAGACATATGAAGAGTCAACAATACCATGATAATAATAAAAACTAGCTACTATCTATGCTAGTGTTGTAAACACATCTATATTGTAATGCATCGTGCATACCATCGGGACACCAGGCCTAGCCAAAAGGTCATGCTAGCTCTAGGTTGCCTCTGAAATCCATCCCTACATATGGGTGTTCCTTGATGACTATCAAGCGTTGTCACTCTGTGAAGAATATTTGACTAAGGATGTTTTCCATGATATTGCCTCCCCCTACATCATCATCTTGCCCCATCGACACATCCTGGGATCCATCAGCTGACCCTCTCAGACTACAATGTGAACACCCTCTTGAGGAAGAGTGCACAAATGAAAGTTGCAAACCCTAAATCATCACCATGGAGACTACAATTGTTCAATTTTTTCCAAGCCATTGGTGATCTGTATGCACTCACCCTATATGAAAAAGGCCTTGGCATCACGGTCCTAGACTTACTCAATGATCCTTTTTACTAGAAACAATGTCGATCTCATCAAGTTGTTCTCAATGAACTTGAGCAAGCCATGTCGTGAAAGGATATCTCACATTGGATGATCATTGCAGATGTCTTAATTGATGTTTTCAATCCCTCTCTCTCCAGTTCACCCTCATCCTATATTCCATTATTCGTAAAGGCTGAATCAGTAGTTAAATTAAAATTTGAGTGAGGTTGGAAACTTTGTCATGAAAAGTTGAAACCTAGCATGCACCTACTCAAGAGGAATCAATGACCTGGGTCACTAGTTACAAAACTATCGCGGGAAACCTCATGAACTAGGATATTGATTTCCCTTCAAAAGTTGTGATCCGGCCCTAAAACCATCAAGGGGATCATCAAGCTCGTGATATTGCTTTTGACAGGGTGGGGCCCCTTTACGTGGGCGCCTTGGAATTATTCATGTAGATGTAGCATGTTCCGAGAACTTTCGGGGCACTGAACCGCATTAAAAATAACTACAAGAAATTATCTATTATATTAAATATACTCAAATATATATTATTTATAGTATAAAGATTAAAGTTAACGCATTTCTCTCTTCTTGTTTAGATCCCACACATTCAAAAATTGTTCCACAAATAAAGTTCATAATTACCATCTCTTCTGGAGAAACAAAGATGAACTAATTAATCTTTAAAATTTATATCTAAACCAGCATATATCCATGTTAAACCTGGATCTATTTTAAGCACAAAGAGGGATCCAATTTCTTGAAGTGTAATTCTTTTATCTTAATGTTTTTACACATTAAGAAAAAATTTACCCCTCATGAAATTGGATCCCTCTTGGTGCTTAAGAGATATGGGTTTGAGATGGGTATATGCTAATTTTTATTTTTATATTATGATCCAACATGACAACTTTTAATTACTTTTTATTTTTGATAATTTAACAAAACCAACAACTTACAAAGTGTCTAAAGTAATAAAAATATAGTGAGAAACAAAAGTAAACAAACAGGCTTCCTATATGCCACATCCAAACTGAGAAACCTTTACAAGTGAATTATACAAGTGGACCCTCATGCTCAATATGTGGTTTTCTATAACAACATTACATCAACCATTTTTAAATAACCAGCATAGATCTATCTTAAACACAGATCTATTAAGCACCCAGAGAGATCCAATTTCTTGTGGTGTATTTTGTTTTGTTTTATCTTAAATTTTTTACACGTTAAGAAAAAAATTACCCCTCTAGAAATTGGATCCCTCTCTTTTAATTTTTAATTACTTTTTTATTTTTTATATGACGTTACAACATCTCCCCTTCCGGCCAAACTCAATAAATTAATTAACTTTTATAATTTTTATTTAAAATAGTTCGAGAAGTAAAGCTAAGATTTACCATCTCTTCCGGACAAACAGAGATGAATTAATCAACTTTTATAATTTATAACTAAAGGCTAAAATGGTTGGCTTGCTGGGCTTTCTATGCTCAAAACGTGGTTCTCAAAGACACAACATTACATGAATTAGTTTTAAAATAATATAAATGGAGAGATACAGTACCTATCCAAAATATTAAACTTAATTTGTTTTACCGGGCTGAGTCTTTCTAAATTCTATAAATTGAACCCTAATGGTGTTGTGTCTCACCATTGCTTTCTAATTTCTGGTTATCGTCGAACTCGTTTTGTCCGAAAAGGTTCAGTGCGCAGATAAAGAGTGGCGGCCGCAGCAAGATATTTGTTATATTTTGTGACAGAGGAATATTTTAGCAATGGAACCAGAAATCTGGCAAAGGCTCCCAGAAGCGTTGCTGTTCATGATTTTAGCGAGGCTGCCCATTAGGGTTCTTGGCAAAATGAGGTCTGTCTCTAAACAGTGGAATTCTCTTCTGTCTTCGCGTGATGCCCTCAAAATAATTGGTCCAAATTGGTCGTTGCATTCCACCCCTGGGTTTCTAATTCAGATCTATCGCAACGGGATAAATAAAGATGATGTGGAATACTGGGTTATAGAAGGACTTGGTTCAGACATATACAAAGTTCCTTTGACCAATCACGTTGTTCTGGATACTTGCAAGAGCATCTTTTGTTGTCATACAAAATGGGACAAGTTGGATCTTTACATAGGCATTCCTGGTGCCATGAATTGGAGACAACTCCCTCGTCCTCCTATACCTCGTTTCTATTTCACTGGATTGGCGTTCGATTCTTCCACTGGGGTTTGCACCCTGCTGCTCGGCCATTTCGGTCATTTCGTTTTCCCAGATCAAGTTCAGAGTGAAAGAATTGAGATGTGTATTTATTATTCAGAATCCAATGCGTGGACTGCAGTTTCCATGATGGTTCCCTACCATATTCTGCCTTGTGGAAAGGCTGTTTTTTCTAAAGGAAAGTTTTATTGGACGGCCTTCATTAATGAAGGCGCGCCCTCCCACACCCACATCGTAGCGTTCAATACTGCTGACGGACTCTGGACAGAAATCCGACTGCCCGAGGGATGCCAACTGATTTTTCGTGAAAAGTTTGGCGTATACGATGGGCAAGTAGTGTTAGTAGACCGTAAGGAAGTTGAATGTGTTCGCATGTGGAAGTTGAATGAAGCAGAGAAATTTGAAATATGGTTTGAGGTACGTGAGAGTAGTTTGACAAAAGGCCTCTTTCGATCACCACCTTTAGTAGTGGTGAACAACAGCGACTTGATAATGGTAATTGATTGGAAAATGGAAATGTGGATCTTCAACTCCAAGGGCAAATTGATCGTCAGGAAAATGACATTACCATTTGCAAGGTCGCAACGATTCGGAATGTGGCAACGAGCAGTTCAAGGATCTGGGTCAGCCTTCGAATCCAACAATTTGTGGTGGCCTTAGTACTTAATCATTCATTTCAGATAAAGTGGGTTGTTATTAGTTATGAGTTATTTGTTATTTGTTCTGTTCTTCATGTTTAGTTGTAATTATCTATTTTTCTCCATGCTTCAGATGCATGAGCTACCAGTTATCTATACATTGGTTACCAGTTATTTTTTAGATTTTTTTTTAATAATTATTTTTTTTGAATTTTGAACGAGTACCATCAATTTGGACAGTACACTTATCTCATCTCCCTTCATTCTATAAAAAGCATAGATAATAGTCCACCCCAAATTCTAAGATATAAACAATTATAAGTATAAATATTTTTTCTTTTCATCATAAAAATCTTCCATTAAATATATATATTTTTTTTCATCATAAAATTCTTCCATTAAATATAAATAATTTTTTCTTTTTATCATAAAAATATTTCATTTATATCAGATTTATTCCAAGTATTGTGATACAGATTATAGGAAAATCTTAGCCACCTTTTGAATCGGATTTATGTTTTAAACCTTTTGAATTGGATTTATGTTTTGAATTTCCAAACGGGGTTGTAAGGGTTATATCATCTTTTGAATTGGATAAATATGTTTTGAGCATCCATGGTGTTGTAAGGCTTATATTCTGCATATTTAGGGTCTATATGATAAATATTCTCAGCAACTTAATGTGAAGAATCAAGAAGTAAAACAACCTAAAACAACTCAGTGCAGATTGCCCTTAATTACAAGTTGTGTAGTGGTATGAATGACGTAGTTGTGTCAAGGCATGTATGTCAATCTATGTTGTGGGTTAAATCATAGATCAATCTTAAAAGAGGAATGAAATTTCTCAAAATACTAATTTTTTATTAATATTTACACTTCTTTTCTCGGTAGAAAAATTATATTCATGCTATTCCGAAGGAATCAAGGAAAGCTTGAAATACAATAGGGCTCAACAAAAGCATCATATCACTTACAAGAATTGAACTTGAGTGGGGAGAACAAAAAAGTTTAATAACCCTTTATCAAAAGAGATTCCTCAATATTTACAATGATAAAACAGTTTGCAAACCCTTTATCAAATTTGTAACAAATTTCAGTTCTTCATTAAATGCTATGATATCTAGGAAGACATAGGTGCGTAACTTGCCTTCCGAAAGGAAATATGGAGCAGGACTTGCCTCGTGAACAGTCAGTCTATCTAGAAATATTGACCCACCTGTAGGGCCTATCCTAACCTACTGACTAAAGGGTCTTATAATAGGGTCTTTAGAGCCGCATTCGTTAGGGTATTCTCTCTATTATATATGAGCTTATCCTTCCTGTTTGGTGAGGGTACTGGATGGATATATTTGTTATTTTATTGGACTCCTCCACAGGAATCCTGCCTCCAGCATCTTATCAATTTATTGTTTCACTTGCTCTCTGTAATGTGGGTTCATCTGGTATGATCTTTTCTTAATAGGTTGGGCTTCCCGCTTCAGCTCAATCTTCATTTCACTAACAGTTACACATTTCTCAGTTACGCCATATCTGCACAACTTCTTTGAACTTTTCATTGAGGGCGGGCTCCTCTGTTTTACATGCGTAAATGCTTTATTTTACAAATATCTTTTTAATATGTGGAATCTTTTAAATTATAAAATAAATTGAGAATATTTTATCATTCAGATTTCGTTCGCGTGCGGAAGTTGAATGAAGCAGGAAGATATGAAATATGGCGTGAGCTACGAGCGACTGCGGGCGTTCCAATATATTCTTTGGTGAATATCAGCAGCAATGGGTTGATGATGGTAATTGATTGGAAAAGGAATATCTCAATATTCAACTCGAAGGGGGAATTGGTAGTTCAGAACATGATATTACCACGATATCGCATGTCTCAAGATCCAACAATGGTAAATGGCTTTGCCTTCGAATCCAAAGGTTACCTTTGGTGGCCTTAGTCCTTCAATGATCCTTGATCTCTGAAATTTAGTTGTTAATGGTTATTTATCTCTGTTATTTGTTTTACAAGCTTAGTTGTAATTACATCTTGTTGTTTATGCCTCAACTACCTATCAAATAGTATATGATGAGAGTCTCAAAAATTCTAAAAAAGACTGATAAAAAAAACATTATAAGTTTTGTCCAGATAGTGCAGGAATTGTCCACAAAAAAAAAAAGAGCAAAAACTAACTGAGGCAAACCATATCTCATAGATATTTACATGGCCATTCGCAACTCTTCAACCGTCCAGGAATTCTTCCCAAAATAAGAAACCTTCATCACCAACGAAAGTTTGTTTAGATAAGATATCAACCTCCAAGTTATGCTCACGATATATATCATCAAAAGTGATATTTCTGAACATGCTCATCAAAGATTTGATCCGATCACACCAATGATTAAGCATTGCCACCTGGAGAGAATACTGCCCACCAGCCCATTTTATGGTAACCCGTGAGTCGCCAAAAACTTGCAAATCAACAATGCCAAAGATATTGATGTTAAGATCCTAGTGGATGGCCTTCACTAACACCTCCGGGTTTTGGTGTAACAGTTCGTATCATGTGGTATCAGAGCCTCCACCCAGGTTCAAGTCACAGAGCGGGTGGCAACGTCGGCATTGCAGTGTTTGCCTGAGGCTCGTACGGCTCAAAGGGGACACCACCATACGGGTGCACATCCAGCCCAGAGTCTGGACTGCGAAGCATAGTGGGATGTTAAGATCCTAGTGGACAACTTTCACTAACACCTCGGGGTTTTGGTGAAATGGTTCGTATCAATTGACCACTTTAAGGATGCACCAAAGTGCTAAGAGTTCCGCTTTCACAGTTAAACCTGAGAGTGAAGAAATGTACTTCATTAATATAAATAACACCACCTGTTGCACATAAACCATCCTTCGACGCACCGTAAAAGAAAACAACCATTTTCTTTAAATTACACACTCTTTGGATCTTATGAGTGGTAATCTCAATACAACTCTCCTTCACCAAGTTAAGAACCAGTGAACAGGTTTTGTAAACATTTGGAACCACTTCTTCAAAAATAGCTAGGTTAAAGGCCTCCGAGATAGCCCAGGAAATTATAGCAAGGAACTCTTGAAAAAATTTTCAATTCCTATTCCAATTCAGGGAACATTTTTCAAAAAGATCCACTTGCCATAATACATCAATCTTCAAATCCAGGAGGATCCTACTCCATATATTCCTAGAAAACGCACAGTCCACAAAATATGACAGATGGAATCTGAACCTGCCCGATAAAGAAAACAAATGCTCAGGCCAATCCATCCTCTCACTAAGAGATTACCCCATGTTTTAAGGCATTATGATAAAGCTAGCCACATGAAACATTTGAGTTTTAAAAACAATCACCACCTCCAAATCTTTCTATACCAGCAGTGTTTAGGATAAATGTATTTAAACTTGATAATGGCATTGTATGTAGACTTGGCAGTAATTTTCCCCACATAAGTATTACCATTCCAAAAGAGAGTGTCTTTACCACTTGAAAGATGACAACCCACAGAATTGAGGCTGTGTAGATACCTATTCCACTCCACCCATGAATCCCATATCAGTTGCATTAAACCAGTATGACTTTGGATCAAAACTCCGCTGTCCAAACCCAGGATTGGGTATGTACCCATAGAAATGGAGGTACCATCGCCAACCCTCCACACCAGATCCTTTTCCATCCAACAAGTAGTCAGCTTGACTCCAAGCCCAATGGCCTACCAATAACCATCATTGCGGCAACCTCTTGTCTATCACTAATTGTTATGTATACGACAATACACTTGTCCCATCCTCTTTCAATATAGGAAGAACATAAATAGTAATCCACCCCAAATTCTAAGATATAAACACCTATCACTGTAATTACCAACTCATAATATATTTTGAAGGAGTACTCTATTTATTCTAAGTATTGGACTTTAAGGTGGTTTTGGTCGGAATCGAGTAATTGTTTTTTTTTTATATTTAATCAAAATTTGGAAGTGTTTAAATTGTGTTTTTGACTTCATAAATAGATTCATCACCCTTAATCTATGGAAAAAAAAAAAGATTTTTAAAAAAAATCTAACTCAACAAAATAAGACTAAAATCTATCGAAAAAGGTTAAAAACATAGAAATATTATCTATCGCTACCTGTTATCCATGCATAAGCTATATTTATTTTTTTATAATTGTTTATTTTGAATTTTGAACAAGACCATGAAATCAATTTGGATAGTACACTTGTCCCATCCTCCTTCAATCTAGGAAAAGCATAAATAGTAATCCACCCCAAATTCTAAAATATAAACACGTATCAGTGTAATTACCAGCTCATACTATATTTTTGAGTAGAATTTTTTTTACAAAATCAAAATTTGGAAATTTTTAAATTGTGTTTTTTACTTCATAAATAAGAGAAAAAATGTTCGAAAAAAGTTGAAAATCTAGAATATTTAAACTAACCTATTTTTAATGTTTATATAAACTATCTAACGTAAATAATCACTAGTCCAACTATTAACTTATTTTTATTATTTGGAAAAAACAAATTAGGATTATTTTTACATACATGTTCCTTTACACAAAAATTAATTAATTTAATAATTTAATTTATAAATTAAAAATTAAAATAAAAAGAAATTTGAACAAAGGACTAAAAAATTATCATAAAATGAATGTAAAGAAAATAAAGAGTTTTGACCAAAGGACTTTGGAATTAAGTGTTCTTAAGTAATCCTTGGATACTCATATTTTGTTTAAAGAATGTTATGAATATTGTGGAAACCTGATTTGAATAAAAATTGAAGAACATCTTTAAATAACATGGAGATTTCACATTCATCCAATAAACCAATGATTGAAAAAGCATACACAAAAGTAATACAATTGACACTTGGTCACATTTATTATACATGATTGTAATATTTTTTGGTATCTCTTTCTCTCTTATTAATATTCAAATAAATTGGTGTTAATACTTCTCCAAACAAAAGTGGCACCATCCTATGTAACCAAGAAAACAAAAAACGAGGAAGATCCACCCAATGACATCAAAGATATTCCAGTAGGTCATGGCCATATATTTATATTGAAATAATTTAATGTCTCTTACGTATGTTTTCTATTTTTTATAATAAAAAAAATTAATTGTCTAATTTATTTATTATATGTATATATAAAGTGTTGCATGAGAACAAAAATTGTATTGCAAACATATGAGTTTCAAAGCAATATCATGTAAATGTCTAGGAAACCTGAAACCTTTAACATTTTTGTGCAGTATTAATGGGTTAATGTGAGTTTAAGATATTGTTTTTGTATTTATTATTTATCAAACATTTTACATTTTGTGCAATTTAAGATATTGTTTTTGTATTTATTATTTATCAAACATTTTACATTTTGTGCAATGTGTGTCCAGGTAAAGGGGTTTTTCGCATAATGTTGAGGGATTTTTTAGATGCAATTATAGATGTAAAAAACTCCCCCAAATTTTTCAAAACCAAAAATATGTACTTGTTTATTTTATCTAGCAATGTGCAAGCTCTAGCCTACCACAATGAAGGCCACACAAGATAGGAAAAGGAAATGTGTATGCATTTTTGTCTAACTAAAATGCGTACGTGAGTTCTAAAACATGTTATATTTCCCAAATCATCTCGCATTCATCATTTCCTCAATTGCAGTGCAAATAATAGACTTTCGGGTGTCCAATTGGTCAAATCACAAACATGATTAAGGAACATAGAAGCACCATCTTCCACCGAGTGCATCCATCTCCTCCATCACAGGTAATTTCATCAAAAACATTCCTTCTAAAATATCTAATTTCATTCATTTGTTTTCCCATAATTATTACAGATGGAAACATAAAAAGTAGGATCATAAAATAAAATATAAAACTAGCTAATTTTTTTTTTTTAATCCATGTTGGTTTATAAAAAAAAAAAAATCATATATCAATCTTCAATACGGATCTATCAATCAATTGCACCTCAAGAAATTAGATCCCTTTCAGTGCATCCGGGTTTGAGATGGATTTATGTTGGTTTATAATAATCCATATATATTTCCTATACGTTATTGTTTTAATATTTATTTTTTCTGCTCTGATTTCAACCAAGGCGTGGAAGGACAACGCAACTTATAACTGCCCAATTCTGGAGGAGACTCTATCGGGAACTGACTGAGCAGGTTTCTCTGTTGTCTTCTGTCTATGTTTTTTTCTCTCTAAATATGCACAGCCTGCAGAATGCCGCTAAGGCAATGAACTCTTTGAATTTTCACTTGGTTATCCCCTCAGTAGACAGGGGATTTTTGTACTGTAATATTTTGATTTCCATCAAATCTCTAGATAGCCATGGATGGCACCTCTGGGCCAGACCATCGTGGACTGTAATCAATTTTGTACTTCTATTAAACTAATATAATCGTCAACTTTTACAAAAAAAATATATTTATTTTTAGAAATATTCAGCTTTAAAAATAGGTAAAGGTTGAATACATCAATAGTCATTTTTATATTTTCTGTATTTCCTTTACATTATTTGATCATTCTAAGTAGTTTCGTTAAATATTTTTAATTTATAAATATTTTTATTTAATAAATTGATACTTCTATAAAATAACATGTATGAATATGTACACATAAGATCTTAATTTTTTTTCATAGTAAAAATTTTATATTTATATCATAAATATATGGAAGTGTCTCAAGACCTAAGAGACAGAGCACATGTAAATACAATTCACGAGAGAAACAACATGCCCAAGCCCAAATAAGGAACCACGGAAATTCTCTAGCACATCTACCAGACACATCACCCAAGTAAATATATAAGAAGATAGTATCCAAATTATAGATGGCCATAGACCAGCCTATCATATTCGCAACAAGCCTAGAAATAGGTACTACGATCCCTGGGAAAACCCAAGAGTAAAAAAATATAAAAAGTCTAATGCCAATGAGGACAAAAAATATAATAACAGATCTGCTCGATCCATGATAATTGTCGGAAATAAAGTGTCATGTCCCCTCCCATCATCCCGACCTGCAGAGGGAACATGACCACAACATGGGCTCTCTAATTCTTCCCCAATGCCATATGACGAAATTTACAATTAAAAATAAAATGCCTATTTAAAATATATAGCAGAATTAAAACATAATAACACACATGCAGAAGAGAATGCATCATCCTACTCCTCCCGAGCAGAATAATGAAACAATCATACAAGAACCAATCCCCTTCTCATGCTATGTACAGCCTCCATGCCAACTAACTTAAGATAATCATTTCATTCAATTAACATGAATAATTAAACATTCATAACTGAACACAGAATAATAATAATTTAACCACATAGAACACTTATCTTTATGTTGAAGCTGTCCAAACAACTGGCTATGTGAGAGCAACGTGCCACCCAACCATAGGTCCCTGTCCAACCTATATTCTTTCAGTTGAGAGACCACCCCCAAGATGGGTTGTGTATCCACTAAGGAGGAACTAAATAGGCTCACTCACAGCCATGGTTTCACACAAACAGTCATGCTAAGCCAACACTCAATTGGGTTTATCAAGCACGCAAGAGACAAAGGAGGAGGAGGATGCTAAGCCAGTGGGCTCAACCATAGAGCTACAAGCATCTCAAACTAAACTCAAACAATCATGGCACCCACAATACCTACCACACCCAACACAAGGAAGGTCCCCTTTTCTGGTACACAGTCCCTCAGGCGACCCTTCCCTCCAGTGCTATTCAGGGTGGGTATAGAAGTTCCCAGCTGCTAAATCCTTGAGATTCTATCCTTCACTGGGTTTGTCAAGCAGTTCCAACCTCTGTTCTCTCTTCCTCTCTATTATTCACACTTGTATTTTCTCAATTCTATCACCAAATAACTATGTCCCGTAATTGGATTTTCAGGCTATAAAATTAGGGTTTTCCTATTGATTTATGTGCATCTAACACTCTCAAATTTGACCCAAGGTTCAGGTCTATGGATCCCCCATTGTATTTCACTTTCCAGACAAGTTTCTAGGCGTTTTTGGCACTTCAAAATGTGGCTTAATTCAGAGTTGCGATTTCTGGTTTTTCTCACTGTTGGGCATGTGTAATAGATGAAAATTGATGCTCGCATGTTCAATAATGGAATGGGAATGAGGAAGAATGAGTTCCCATGAGGTAGAGTGACTTGTGGGTCAAGCAAATATAGCCCATACCTGCCATATGAATTTTTGGGCTGGCCATGCTCCATTGAAGCCATGGACTGATTTCTTCAACTACTTCCTTACAATAGAATTAAATGTCAGCAAGGAAAATCAAATGGGTTCTCAAGATGAAATTTGGAAGGATATGGTTCAACCCCACAATCCCCCTCACCACTCTCTAGTGGATACACATGGCCCCCTCTTATTAGTTTCTTCCATAGACAGTTTTTGGTATTTATTGCAATATTAAAATTTACATCATTTTACAACGTTCCATGGCTTAATAGCACATAGATAACATAATATCTAATACTTTTCTTTTAAATAAATTCCGAGCATACATTAGTGGGGCCTTTTCCTTGAGCTCCACGCTAGGAAAACATACATAGCATGTATACAATATTTACATTAAAAGCCAATATATCCCAAGGGTCAAAATGGGGGTATTACATAAAGAAAGTAAATCCAAGACAAGTTCGAGACAAATAACAAAAAAATCCCACTAAGGATCGACATGAGATCAATAGGTAACCTCGGATCCAACAAAAATTCATATCCTGTAATACAGAGAATTAGAAACATAGGATCCAAATACGTAGAGTGGAGATGGACGATCAATAGAGAAGTTGATACAAGATGTAAAAATCTACAAGTGGATCATCTCCTCAGACACCATGCTATCCCAAGTGTAGGAATGACACCTTATATATCCTTCCCTTTCCAACAATGCCTCCTTCGATAAGCCATCCACTCCCATATTATATTCATGATAACAATGCTGAAAATACGTATCCCTTAACTCAAAAATCAGTGTCCTAAACTTTTCCAACCAAAAGCTCAGCTTATTTACTTGAATGGCACATAAATTGTTAGCCCAATCAATTATGGTTTTTGAGTCCCCAACCAGTTGGAGGGATTCAATGTTTTTATGTCTCACAACAAATAGAAGCATCCACATGGCCAATAATTTCAATGGAGAGTTAGTTCGATAAAATATTATTTCAATATTAAGAAGGCACCAATACCACCCTAATAAATATGTGATTGTGAAGCTCTATCAAAATAAACTCTGGAAAATAACCTCTGGAAATAACCTCATATAAATTAATTTTCAAATTGTGGAAAATAAGGTTAATATATTATAAGTATTGGGGATATAGAATATAGATAATTTATAATATTAGGGGTATAAAAAAGAATATTTAGTAAAAATATGGGATATCTAATAAAAATATGGTTTTCAAAAGAAAAGATGTATATTCTTTAATATTCAACTAATGCAAGCATTATGGAATAATTTTAGTGAATTAAACTTTCTAGATTTAACTATTTAAAGATAAATTTGTTTTTGAAATTTCAATTTAATTATTTAAAATCATCACTTCTATTATGTTATAATATATTTTTTAAAATATTCAATAAACAAAATAAAATGGATTTTATTATATTTTTAATTTTCCGATTCATAAAATATAGAAATAAACCTTCTTCAAATAAAGATTTAAATCATTAAAATAGGATTTACTTCCAAAATTGAAAAAAAAATAGCTCCACTTTTTCCTCCCGTAAAATATTAAAATAGTTACAAATTATTTATAATAATCCAGTTATATTTCCTACACGTTATTGTTTTAATATTTATTTTTATAAATATTAAGCTCTAAAAATAGGTAAAAGTTGAATACATCAATAGTAATTTTTAAATTTTTTGTATTTCCTTTACATTATTTGATCATTCTAAGTAGTTTCGTTAAATATTTTTAATTTATAAATAATGTTATTTAATAAATTGATACTTATATAAAATAACATGTATGAATATGTACAAAAAGATCTTAATTTTTTTTCATAGTAAAATTTTTATATATATATTATAAATATATGAAAGTGTCTCAATAACTAAGAGAAACAACACAAGCAAATACAATTCACAAGATAAACAACATGCCCAAGCCGAAATAAGGAACCACATAAATTCCCTAGCACATCTACCAAACACACCACCCAAGGAAATAGATAAGAAAACAATATCCAAAGTATAGATGGCCATAGACCGGCCTATCATAGTCACAACAAGCCCAAAAACAGGTACTACAACCCCTAGGAAACCCCAACAGTCACAAAATCTAAAAATTCTAATGCCAACAAGGACAAAAAATATAACAACAGATCTGGTCGATCCATGATAATTGTCAGAAATAAATAAAGTAAAGCCAAGACAATTTCGAGACAAATAACAAACAAATCCCACTAGGGATCGACATGAGATCAACAAGTAACCTCGGATCCAACGAAAATTCATGTCCTGCAATATAGATAATTAGAAACATAGGATCCAAATACGTAGAGTGGAGATGGACGATCAACAGAGAAATTGATACAAGATGGAAAAATATACAAGTGGATGATCTACTCAGACACCATGTTATCCCCGGTGTAGGAATGACATCTTATATATCCTTCCCTTTCCAACAATGCCTCCTTCGATAAGCCATCCGATTCCTGATTATATTCATGATAACAATGTTGAATAGAAATATCCTTGAACTCAAAAATCAATGTCCTGAACTTTTCCAGCCAAAAGCACGGCTTATTTACCTGAATGACACATAAATTGTTAGCCCATCCAATTATGGTTTCTGATTCCCCAACCACTAGGAGGGATTCAATGTTTTTATGTCTCACAACAAGCAAAAGAATCCACATGGCCAATAATTTCGATCAAGAGTTAGTTCATGTCCCACAGTTCCAGCTCAATCTACAACTAAAAGATTGTTTCAATATTACTAAGGCACCAACACCACCCTAATAAAAATGTGATTGTGAAGCTCCATCGAAATAACCTCTTACCCACTCGTATGGAAAATATGGAGGAACCATTCGGTGAACTAATAACCGATATTTAGTCTTGATGGTCTTACGAAACTCCCTATAAGTTTCCCTAACACGACAACCAACCAATGTTGTCAACTAACTCTTGCCATCAAAAATACTATCATTGCAGGATTTCCACAACCCCCAATAAATGAAACTAGGGAGCTCTCCCTAGGGGGAATAAATTTTCCACCAAGTATAATAATAGGTCGGAAAATATGTCCCAAATCAATGACCGACAAGATTAAAATTACAAATGACACAATTCCACTCTTCACAAGAGAAGGATCATAAAATAAAAAGATGATCCACATATTCACCTCACAGCCACACAAACTGCAAAGAATTTGACCTATAATAGGTCGGGAAAGATGTCCCAGACCAATGACCAGTAGTATTAAAATTACAAATGACACAATTCCACACTTCACAAGAGAAGGAGCATAAAATAAAAAGATGTTCCACATATTCCCCTCACATCCACACAAACTGCAACAATTTGGTCCCATAATACCCTTCTTCCACAAGTTATCCCAAATTAGAATGAGTTTTCCCATATCCAACTGGAAATAAATAGCTTAATTTTGAGAGGAGTCGGACAATTTCGACATTGATAATACCGCTAGTGATAAATGAAGAGAGATCAACTAACTAGGCATCATATGCCAGTTTCACCAAAATCATGCCATTTTTGGTATTCCAAGACTAGCAGAACTCATCCTCCCCATCGGCAAGAGTAATGCCACCCCTTTGAAGGCCCCTAGTATATTCTAACCATTCTATTCCAAGGGAACCAAGTAGGCCCAATTGTTCACCAGGAAGACAATAGGTACCAATAATAGACACATACCTGGTGGAAACCAACTGATCCAAAGTAGACACACCAATAACCCTATGCACCAATAAGATATCCTATGATAGATTGTAATTTGAAGGGAAACCAATAATAGGGTCAACCCCCACCCTAATCGAGGCACCATTTCCAAGACTCTATGCCAACTAATTACCAATTATATGAAAAGAGGATACAAGACAATTCCACATGTTTGATATCCCCTGGACCGATTTGTAAGCCATCCTAGTCCATTGAAGAATACAAATATTTACTAGCTATGACATTGCTCTAGAGATTATCATTAAAAAGAGCCCACCACAAACTCTTAGTAGATGAAGCCTAGGAAAAAAAAGGATATTTTTTAACCCCCGCCCACCCAAATGCTTAAGCCTAGATAAAGAGGCCCAATTGACCAAATGATATTTGGATTTAACAGCCGACCCAGACCAAAGAAATTTAAAAACTCTACCTCTGATACACAGTAAAATGGACTTCAAAATCTTGCACAATGAAAACCAATAAACCAGATGATTTACAGGACCGATTTCACGAGAGTTAATTTCCCCCCTAGAGATAGCCACTGCACACACCAATGATTTATCCTTTTGTCGAATCTCTTCAATAACCACTGCCAATATCCTACAAAGTAGTTGTTAGGTTTTATGGAAAAACCCAAATACTTTGTCACATCATTTAAGGGGAACACGTTGTTAGGTTTAATGAAAAAACCCAAATACTTTGTCCCATTATTCAAGGGGGACACCCGAAAAGGAAGTTCCTGCCGAATCTGATGTAGAATCTCATAATCCAAATCATGTTCTAGGAAAACAACCTTAGACTCACTAATAATCAAACCACTCACTTTACATAAAGTGTCCAAGATGTACTTTTATATCAACAATTCTTACATCTTTACAGACCCAAAAAACATAACATCATCTGTAAACAAAAAAGTGAGTGATCCATACAAGAGCTGAAATCTTAATCCCATTAATATGTCCTATCTACTTATGATCTCCAATCTACCTACTCATCCCCTCAATAATTAAAAGAAAGAGTAAAGGGGTTAAGGGTAATCCCTAACAATGCCTCTAGACCCCTTAAGAAATTTAGTGAGCCCACCATTGAAAATAACATCATAATTAGCAATGAACCTTCTGAACTTATGCGGCAAGATCGGGGGAGGAATTATACAGAGGCAGTAAGAAAACCCTATGCGCGCCTTGCTTGCATTAAGTCCCGTTCCGACGGCTAGAAAAGGAAGATGTTTATCGGCCTTAGAGGGTTGATCTGCAATCGACAACCAGGGTTCTCGAATGGCATCGCCCAGATGGGGAGGAGCCCCCTCCACATATTTGGATCATCTGGGTAGTTCACAGATACCAACTACGCACCAGCAAGATCAGGGTATCACAATTGATAAAACAATGGAGACTGATAGAAAAAAGACTTGGGAGGGATATTTACCCTATTTTGCTGAAAACCCATCTCTGCAGATCACATTTGAAAAGCTGTGAGACTGAGTCTAGCAATGGAAGGAGAAATCCCTCATCGGGAAATTCATTGGAATTTGGCCCAAGGAGAAATATATGATCCGATAAGACAACCTAGAACCCCAAAGGACATTATGATCTATACCTCGGAGCAAAAGGGTTTTTCACCATTATCTTTTTCAACCTGGAAGATCAGGATTGGTTTCTAATGGGGGGAACATATTTTTTTTACTGTAATGAATATAATTAAAGTATAATTAAATAAATAAAATTAACTAAAGACATGACTTTTTGTGTCAAATGACAAGGCATGACTCTTCATGTCAAATGTCTAAGCCTTATTTAAAGGTGGACCATTATTGTAACCTATCATCATCTTTTATCAAATATATTATCTATTTTACTCCATCTTGATGGCTTATGGAATATACCAAGTTCATTGGTGAAGTTATTTGTGTGAAGCAAATAATTAATCGCTCCATTTGGTATCAAAACCTCTCGGCCCTCTGGATTCCAACTACTAGCCATACAATTGTCAGACTTTGTCTGAGCAACTGGTCCTTGACCATAACCTGTCCCTTGGCCACAACAATCCTCCCTGCTTCTGCAAATTCTGCAACATCACCCCCCACTCCATTTCTCCCCCATCTTCATTTCTCCCCCACGCCCCATTGCCTCCTGCGCCACACTCCACCCGCTCCCCATTTCCTCACACCTCCGTATTACTCCCACGCACACCTTTGAACTCCACGCAATCTCCCCTATTCCACTTCCACCGACCTCCCTGGCTGCACAACCTACTGTCCCACTCGCGCCCTGCACCCTTCCTCCACGCCTGCTGCTCCCCTCCATATCCCGCGCCCAAAACTGGCCCACGCCATTTGTGCCCCCCATTCCACTCCTTCGCTCTTCACATTACGCCCCTGCTCCTCTACCGGACACCATTCGCTGCAACCGCAGCCTCTACGACCACTCCTCCCCATTCAAACTCCACGCTAGGCCATCCCTACTCCACCTGCACACTCCCCCTTTCGTTTGCTCGCCCCGCTAGCCCTCGGCCCTCCTTCCTCCCCGTTTCTCCACGCCACAGTGCTACCACCGTGCTCCAGTCAGCCTTTGTGCTCTAGCGAACTGGCCACGCCACCCTCTGTATTCAGTTCCTGCGCCGCCCTTTCTCGACCTTCCTCACCTACTCGCCCTCTCCTCTTGCTGCGCCTACCTCTGTTTCACTCATTGCTCCACTCTCATCCTTCACACCATCCATTCCAGCTTCTCCCTACCCTCCATCGATCCACCATTTCCTCCATCTCCATTAAACCCTATTCAAATTCAAAATAAAATATTATAATATATATTTATTAAAAATAATAAATATTATTATAATAGTTTAAAACATTACATTCGCTATTTATCCATAATAATACATATTATTATTTCAAAAACCTAAATCTCCTTATTTTCACAACAACAAAAAAATTATTATTATTATTGGCCATAATAATAAAATTATTTAATGATTGTAAAAAAAATTTACAATTATAAATTAGAGAAAAATATTACACCTCGTGACCATTTATTTTTTATCCAAGGAAGAAATACAAAAGGAAATCCAAAGACAAGGAAGACTAGTCAAATAGTTCAAGACCTTCTATCATCAAAAAGTCGAAGACAATTTATCGTCAGAAAAATCAAAATCAAAGGAAGACAGATTTTCGACAAAAAAAGTAGTCAAAGGAAGACAAAATTGAAAACGAGTCAAAGACCATAGAAGCAGTTTTGCAACCAAATATAGAGAAAATAGAAGCTAAGTTAAAGCACTATCAGAAGGACAATGAAGATTTACAAGACAAGAATACAAAAATTGAAGCAGTAATTGCAATACATAAGCTACGAGAAAAGTTCGATGAACAAAAATTCTCCAACCAAAAAAGTCGTATAGAAAAATTGTATGTGCAAATTGATGAATTAAGAGCCGAAAATAAACTCAATCAGAGGCTAGAAGATCAAGATATAAAGAATGAAATAATTAAATACGAAGCAGAAATAAAACGCTTGAACAAGATCCTTAATGACAAGGATGAAGATCTGAAGAAGATACAGCTTAAATTAGGAGATCAAGAATCAAAGGTTGAGCAATGTCGACAACAGATACAAGATCTGCAAACACAAAATGACGACTCTAAAAAGGCACACAAATCAGAGATCGCAAAGAACAATAAAGCATTATCCAATAATGCTGAAGAAATTTTCAGACTAAGAAATCATAACAAGATACTAGTCACAAAAATTAAGAAGTTGAAAAATAGCCGAAAGATAGAACAATCTACGGAAGGCATTGAAGGGAAACTTATAGACAAGCAGGAGGAAAATAGTTGCATCGGAAGTCATAACGAAGATCTTAAGGAACAACTTAAGAAGTCTGAAGATGACAGAAAATCACAAGTAGAAGTGATTAAGAAGTTTCAAAATGATAACATGCAGTTGGAAAGCAAGTTGGAAAAGATACATAACGAAACCTTAAAGCCTCAAGAGACGAAAATACAACTTCCAGTTCAGAGCAACGAAGCAAAAGAACAGACAATAAGATCTCCTTATCGTCACCCAAATTATAAACGTCATTTTGACCAACGACAGGGTCAAAATGAACATACACAGAGGAGTTACGATGTCAAACAAGCAAGAACATCGAATCAATACACTAAGCATCAAACAAAAAGTTACGTCCCACAAAGTGATCAAATAGCTCCGATAAAAATAGATCTCGGATGGACCACATCATAGACGATGTGACAGTTCTCCCTTGGAATTCGTAATTTGTATCGCCTCGTTTCATCAAAAGTCGCAAAAGACTAAAGATCAAGAAATAACATTACAAGCAAAAAAATCAGACGTAGTCATTGTCGTCAAATAAGCTTTGAGGACAAAGCTTCCCTTAAGGGGAAGGCAATGTAACGAATATAATTAAATAAATAAAATTAACTAAAGACATGACGTTTTGTGTCAAATGAAAAGGCATGAATCTTCATGTCAAATGTCCAAGCCTTATTTAAAGGTGGACCATTATTGTAACCTATCATCATCTTTTATCAAATATATTATCTATTTTACTCCATATTGATGGCTTATTGAATATACCAGGTTCATTGGTGAAGTTATTTGTGTGAAGTGAATAATTAATCTCTCCATTTACTTTGCAGGTTTATTCCTTCGCCCTTCGAAAGAGAGGTTTAATCCTGATACATAGGATTTGAGTATTGCCCCTATCTGGATCTGACTTTACTCGCTCCCCTGCAAGTACTCGGAACCTGGAATTATGGAGGCCATTGGGAATACGCTTGGTAAGTTTGTGAAAGTTTCAAAGAAGACAAGGATTCAAAGATACACTACTTATGCTCGAATTTGTGTCTATATGAACGTTTCCAAAGATCTCCCAGAGGCAATCAATTTGACTTGGGAAGATGAAGAATGGGAAAAGCCAGAGGTATTATTTCTACAAGAAACCAAATGTAGATCGGATACTATGCAGGTGTTAGGAGGAAAAAATTGGTGGGGAATTCAGGTGACAACTATTAATCCTCGGGGATTGGCTAGAGGAATTGCTATCATGTGGAACCCTGCGACAATTTCTATCAACAACTTCTAAGCAACTAGGTTCTCTATCAGTGCCTACTTCAAGTTTTATAATTCTAGGGCAACCAACCAACTAACCAACCAATGAAAAACGTTCCCCCCACCTTGAAATTCCAGTTAGAAAGTAGATTTCTTCCACTTCCAAAGTGAGAATTTGAACCCCAACTTGAAATTGGATATAATTAGGGTCCCACATCCTCGCTATATGTTCCAACAATGGGACCTGGACTCTCATTCCTAGATTCAGGAATAATTTTGATAACCCACACTCCCGGAGGGAAAGTATTGTGTTTTAATCATTAGTAGCTTGCATATCCTCCATTTCATGCTACCTTTCTCTCCACTCCAACATTTTGATGGCTAAAACTTGCATTAAAACCATAAAAGAGTATATTAGAACACACACATATATATGAAAAATCCCAAGAAAAATGGCTCATTTTTATTTTTTTGGGGTCGCTCTATGTGTGTCACTTTTGTACACAGTGTGAAAATGACGCAGTTCACCTTTTTAGGAACTACGACACTTGTTGTTGTCGTAGTCCTTGAAAAGGGAAACTACAACACTTTGTGTGTGTTTTTACCCTAGAAAAATGCTCCAAAAACAACCTAAACTGGCATAAAAATAGGATTTTCGACCATAAAAATGAAGGGGAGTTAGAGATGGTTTAGTTGGAGCTAATGTAATTGAAGATCGTTTCCTTATGTGTCTGGAATATCCACTGCAAAAATCAACCAAAATGGGTTTTTTTCTCTCTTGGAAAAATGGTAAAACACAATGGTAAAAATACATTACTTTCACCCATTTTTATTAACTCGAAATATAATATTTTATTATTTTATTTCATTCTCTTTATTATTTTAGCCATTTTTGTGAAAATCTCATTAATATTTTGATTTAAATATGTTTTTTAACTTCAATTGTGGAGATCACAAGTCAAAATTGATGACATAAGATATGATTGATCTTAGTCTTTGTTCTTTCTCGTGCTCATAAATACATGAGAATAAGTTATCGAGTATACTTTTATCGCTTTTTCGGGCTCGTAAAAATTGTTATGAAAAAGGAACCCCATGGAGTTTTCTTTAATCTCTTTTGAGACTCTCTAGATAAGAAAAGAATACCAAGTGAATTTGTTTCTTGCACGCTTGTGAAAGTATTTGAAAGGTCATCTATCTGGTGATAGTTTACCTTTTTTTTCAGACCATTTAGACTATTTACGAAAAATGAATACCTTGGTCAACCATTTACTAAGAGACTTATTCTAGGCATTATTTTATACTTTTTTGAGCTTAGGGGACTAAATTTATGAAAAATTCCATCTTGGACTCTTCTTTAAGTTCCTTTTAGACTCTCAAAACATGAAAAACCATCAAGTTTTCCTTCTTTGGACTTGTAAAACTACACAGTGAAGGACCCTTTTGGGACCGAACACCTCCTTTCTCAAGTTTTAAAAAATGTGAGATTGGACTCATTCATGATGAGTTAAATCAAGCGTTTGTTACCCTCTTCCAAGTCATTAAAAATAAAAAAGGAAATCATCAATCATGATGGGGAAAATAAGGGAAGGGGAATGTATTTGAGTCTGTATTTATGGAAGCTTATCGTCATGCTTGAACATGGAAACTGTTTGCATCTCATTCAAATAGTTGGGTAATTAGTTTGTCTTTGAGTCATACCAATTCCATGAGTCATTTTACTCCTTTAGGTCATCTAAAGAATGCCTTCGTCTATTAGAGATAGTGGTATATCGGGATGTCCTCCATGATTCAGATGCCTTGCATGGAGATACATCAACAATATAGGCATCGGGATGGAGTAGAAGGTGAGATGCACTCTATTCAGTGGCATGAATCCAACAGTGGATGCATGCATACCTTCTAGGGTGTTTTTCCTCATGCATACATGATTTTTGCATGTACATCTATTAATTAAAAATGCATGCAAAAGTGAATTTTTGGATGTACTGATATTGGGTTTTGGGTAAACCTAATTGATCACTGAGATGATATAAGGAGGTAGAAGGTCACCAATAAAGGTTACTTAATAGGCTTATCAAAGAGATATCAGTTAGAGTCAGGAGGGCACATAGTGCATGCAAAGGGCGAATTTCTGAGAGAGAAAGAAGATATTTTCTAGTAGGAAGAGTGAGGGGATCTGAGATAGATCAGACCTCACTTGATCATATGCACTTGCCTACAAGATACAGTGAGCTAAGAGAGCTCAACTGAGATATTTACATAATTTTCAGAGAGAGGATGACTTGTAGTTGTGGAGGGGCACACTTCCTAAGGAGAGAAGATCGTTGTGCATCTAGTTGACAGATTGAGCAGCTAAGACTTTCAGAGTAGGTCTTCCTTAGTGATTAAGGAAGGACTGTGACGTTCAGAGCTCAGATCTATTGATATATGATTCAGTATGAGTTTTCAGTAGTTGGAGAGAGGGCCCACTTATGCATGTAGAACTACAGGCGTGCATCGGACTTTGAGCAGAGAAGGCTACCATTCCAGATAGGGTAGATCAGGGCAGTGGAGTACAGAGGGAGATAGTACATCCTAAGATGGGAAGAGTTAGATATTCAAAAGTTTCAGATCAAAGCTGATAGAAGGGGGGCGCATTACTCAAGAGAAGTAGTTGCAACTACTACAAATATGGGGTTATTCTAACTTGTCAGGTTTGGTTATTTATTTCTGAAGAACTGTATGTACTAAAACTATTCTTAATTTGCTCTAGGCTCGAGAAAGAAGAAATCCTCATAGAAATTTGGTTTTCCCCGTTTGGGGTTTCCAGGGTATATTGTGATTTTATATATGATTGTTGTGTATTTTCATTGTGGAATTGTTAAGAGATCTATAGTGTTTGCATCTTAAGTCATTATTGTATTTCTTATTTATAAAGACTCAAACCGCTTGAGATATCAGGGAATCTAGAGGGAGTAGTGATCTATGGATAAATTAGCATGGTATCATAGCCCTGATAAGGGCCAGGGAGAAGTAATCATACTTAGATCTGCAAGTAGTATACTAGATCTGGGTGGTGACTCAGGTTGATTTTCATATAAGTAGAGAGGGATACAAGATCTATCAGATCTAAAGTGTAGGGTTCAGATCTGTGACATTAGAGGTTATATCTAACAGATCAAAGAATTTGGAGACTAGATCTAAGATAGATCTAGTAGATCAGTGAATATAGCAAACATATCTACTAGATCTGAAGAGCAGTACTCAGATCTGTAGTTCTAGAGGTCATATCTATTATATATATGATTTGGGTGGATAGATCTGAGATAGATCCATCAAATCTAGGTCAGTAGGTTCCATATCTGTGAAGATATATATAAGATCTGAAGAGTAGTGTTCGGATCTGTGTGACTAGAGTCCAGATCTAAAGAGCAGATTTCAAATCTGTGAGTGCAGACATCAGATCTATGAGGATAGATACCATATCTATCAGATCTGTGAGGGAAGAGACCAGATATGTGATAACATAGATCAGATCTGGGAGAGCGAATCCTAGATCTAATAAAGTGAGGGTTAACTTGTGCACCAAGGCACAAATATATAGGTTTGATATGATTCAAAGATTTTGAATCAACACTGTTATCATATTTACAGAGTCATGGATTTAGTACTTTGTATAGTTATGCATCTATCCATATGATGGGAATACGATAAGTGTTCCTCAGTATTTCAGAAACAGACTCAGATTGCTATGAGAGGATAGCAGTGAGGAGATTTCGTTTGATCATGTTCCAGCCAGTGTCAGAAGGTTTACTAAGGATGCCAGGCTAGATGCATGTACTAGAGAAGATATATTTACCCTTCGCATCTGCTATGGAAGATGAGGGATATAGTATTGTGTTCTGAGATAGACAAAGGCCTCTTTATTCAGAGGGAATGACCTTAGATGCAACAGTGAGGAATGGCATTATACAAGGTCAGTTGTACATCTTACTTAGTAAGCTTGTATGTAGGTCCAAGGAGATCTTGGATGCAGTTTCAGTATTAGTGACAGAGGGAGAGGATGATGCTTCTCTCAAGATGACACTAATAAAGGAGGAGCGCATATATTCATATCAACATGCCACAGATGTAGCCGAGAAGTATTCCAATTTAGAGGGAGCAGCTGCAGCATCAAAGGATGTGGTTGATCCTGGTGGATTCTTTTCCAGAAGTACCTTCCTCACTAAGAGGGAGTATATGGTCAGCGGAGTGGGTAGAGTTCGGTTTATCCTATATTTTAGAGAACTACTAGAGGTATTAGGAGTACTATTCATTCCTGGATTGAGAGGGAGTGTACTCTTTATGGTTTCCTTGGGTGTTGTTGGTTACTCAGTGGTGCTCTAAAGGGATCAGAGTTGCGATTTCTGGTTTTTCTCACTGTTGGGTATGTGCAATAGATGAAAATTGATGCTTGCATGTTCAACAATGGAATGGGAATGAGGAAGAATGAGTTCCCATGAGGTAGATTGACTGGTGGGTCAAGCAAATATAGCCCATACCTGCCATATGAATTTCTAGGCTGCCCATGCTCCATTGAAGCCATGGCCCGATTTCTTCAACTACTTCCTTACAACATAATTAAATGTCAACAAGGAAAATCGAATGGGTTCTCAAGATGAAATTTGGCAGGATATGGTTCAACCCCACAATCCCCCTCACCACTCCCTAGTGGATACACATGGACCCCTCTTATTAGTTTCTTCCATATCCAGTTTTTGGTATTTATTGCAATATTAAAATTTACATCATTTTACAATGTTCCATGGCTTAATAGCACATGGATAACATAATATCTAATACTTTCCTTTTTAAATAAATTCCGAGCATACACTAGCGGGGCCTTTGCCTTGAGCTCCACACTAGGAAAACATACATAGCATGTATACAATATTTACATTAAAAACCAATATATCCCAAGGGTCAAAATGGGGGTATTACATAAAGATAGTAAATCCAACACAAGTTTGAGACAAATAACAAAAAAATCCCGCTAAGGATCGACATGAGATCAATAGGTAACCTCGGATCCAACAAAAATTCATATCCTGCAATACCGAGAATTAGAAACATAGGATCCAAATACGTAGAGTGGAGATGGACGATCAATAGAGAAGTTGATACAAGATGTAAAAATATACAAGTGGATCATCTCCTCAGACACCATGCTATCCCCGATGTAGGAATGACACCTTATATATCCTTCCCTTTCCAACAATGCCTCCTTCGATAAGCCATCCGCTTCCATATTATATTCATGATAACAATGCTGAAAATACATATCCCTGAACTCAAAAATCAGTGTCCTGAACTTTTCCAACCAAAAGCTCAGCTTATTTACTTGAATGGCACATAAATTGTTAGCCCAATCAATTATGGTTTTTGAGTCCCCAACCAGTTGGAGGGATTCAATGTTTTTATATCTCACAACAAATAAAAGCATCCACATGGTCAATAGTTTCGGTGGAGAGTTAGTTCGATAAAAGATTATTTCAATATTAATAAGGCACCAACACCACCCTAATAAAAATGTGATTGTGAAGCTCCATCAAAATAAACTCTGGAAAATAACCTCTGGAAATAACCTCATATAAATTAATTTTCAAATTCTGGAAAATAAGGTTAATATATTATAAGTAGTGAGGATATAGAATATAGATAACGTATAGTATTAGGGGTATAGAAAAGAATATTTAGTAAAAATATACAATATCTAATAAAAATATGGTTTGCAAATGAAAAGATGTATATTCTTTAATATTCAGCTAATGCAAGCACTATGGCATAATTTTAGTGAATTAAACTTTCTAGATTTAACTATTTAAAGAAAATTTTGTTTTTGAAATTTCAATTTAATCATTTAAAATCATCACTTCTATTATGTTATAATATATTTTTTTAAATATTCAATAACAAAATAAAATGGATTTTACTATATTTTTAATTTTCCGATTCATAAAATATAGAAATAAACCTTCTTCAAATAAAGATTTAAATCATTAAAATAGGATTTACTTCCAAAATTGAAAAAAAAAATAGCTCCACTTTTTATTCCCGTAAAATATTAAAATAGTTACAAATTATTTATAATAATCCAGTTATATTTCCTACACGTTATTGTTTTAATAATTATTTTTATAAATAATAAGCTCTAAAAATAGGTAAAAGTTGAATACATCAATAGTCACTTTTAAATTTTTTGTATTTCCTTTACATTATTTGATCATTCTAAGTAGTCGTTAAATATTTTTAATTTGTAAATATTGTTATTTAATAAATTGATACCTATATAAAATAACATGTATGAATATGTACAAAGAAGATCTTAATTTTTTTTCATAGTAAAAAGTTTATATTTATATTATAAATATATGAAAGTGTCTCAATACCCAAGAGAAACAACACAGGTAAATACAATTCACAAGAGAAACAACATGCCCAAGCCGAAATAAGGAACCACATAAATTCTATAGCACATCTACCAAACACACCACCCAAGAAAATAGATAAGAAAACAATATACAAAGTATAGATGGCCATAGACCGGCCTATCATAGTCACAACAAACCCAAAAACAGGTACTACAACCCCTAGGAAACCCCAACAGTCACAAAATCTAAAAATTCTAATGCCAACGAGGACAAAAAATATAACAACAGATCTGGTCAATCCATGATAATTGTCAGAAATAAATAAAGTAAAGCCAAGACAATTTCGAGACAAATAACAAACAAATCCCACTAGGGATCGACATGAGATCAACAAGTAACCTCGGATCCAGCCAAATTCATGTCTTGCAATATAGATAATTAGAAACATAGGATCCAAATACGTAGAGTGGAGATGGACGATAAACAGAGAAGTTGATACAAGATGTAAAAATCTACAAGTGGATGATCTACTCGGACACCATGCTATCCCTGGTGTAGGAATGACATCTTATATATCCTTCTCTTTCCAACAATGCCTCCTTCGATAAGCCATCTGATTCTTGATTATATTCATGATAACAATGCCGAATAGAAATATCCCTGAACTCAAAAATCAGTGTCCTGAACTTTTCCAACCAAAAGCTCAGCTTATTTACCTGAATGACACATAAATTGTTAGCCCAACCAATTATGTTTCTGAGTCCCCAAACACTAGGAGGGATTCAATGTTTTTGTCTCAGAACAAGCAAAAGCATCCGCATGGCCAATAATTTCGATCGAGAGTTAGTTCATGCCCCACAGTTCCAGCTCAATCTGCAACTAAAAGATTGTTTCAATATTACTAAGGCACCAGCACCACCCTAATAAAAATGTGATTGTGAAGCTCCATCGAAATAACCTCTTACCCACTCGTATGGAAAATATGAAGGAACCATTCAGTGAAATAATAACCGATATTTAGTCTTGATGGTCTTACGAAACTCCCTGTATGTTTACCTAACACGACAACCAACCAATGTTGTCGACTAACTCTTGCCATCAAAAATACTATCATTGCAGGATTTCCACAACCCCCAATTAATGAAACTAGGGAGCTCTCCCTGGGGGGAATAAATTTTCCACCAAGTATAATAATAGGTCGAGAAATATGTCCCAAATCAATGACCAACAAGATTAAAATTACAAATGACACAATTCCACTCTTCATAAGAGAAGGATCATAAAACAAAAAGTTGATCCACATATTCACCTTACAGCCACACAAACTGCAACAATTTGGTCCCATAATACCCTTCTTCCACAAGTTATCCCAAATTAGAATGAGGTTTCCCATATCCAACCGGAAATAAATAGCTTAATTTTGAGAGGAGTCGGTCCATTTCGGCATTGATAATACCGCCAGTGATAAATGAAGAGAGATCAACTAACTAGGCATCATATGCCAGTTTCACCAAAATCATGCCATTTTTTGTATTCCAAGACTAGCATAACTCATCCTCCCCATCAGCAAGAGTAATGCCAGCCATTTGAAGGCCCCTAGTATATTCTAAACATTCTATTCCAAGGGAACCAAGTAGGCCCAATTGTTCACCAAAAAGACAATAGGTACCAATAATAGACACATACCTGGTGGAAACCAATTGATCCAAAGTACACACACCAATAACCCGAAGCACCAATAAGATATCCTCTGATAGATTGTAATTTGAAGGGAAACCAATAATAGGGTCAACCCCCACCCTGATCGAGGCATCATTTCCAAGCCTCTATGCCAACTAATTACCAAGTATATGAAAATAGGATACAAGAGAATTCCACATGTTTTATATCCCCTTGACCGATTTGTAAGCCATCCTAGTCCATTGAAGAATACAAATATTTTCAAAATATTTACCAGCTATGACACTGCTCTAGAGATTATCATTAAAAAGAGCCCACCACAGACTCTTAGCAGTTGAAGCCTGGGAAAAAAAAGGAAATTTTTTAACCCCCACCCACCCAAATGATTAAGCCTAGATAAAGAGGCCCAATTGACCAAATGATATTTGGATTTAACAGTCGACCCAGACCAAAGAAATTTAAAAAATCTACCACTGATACCCAGTAAAATGGACTTCAGAATCTTGCACAATGAAAACCAATAAACCAAATGATTTACAGGACCGATTTCACGAGAGTTAATTTCCCCCCTAGAGATAGCCACTGCACACACCAATGATTTATCCTTTTGTCGAATCTCTTCAGTAACCACTGCCAATATCCTACAAAGGAGTTGTAACACATATTTCATTAAATTTGGAATTAAACAGTGGATCTAGAATTCCAAAATAATTAAAAAACTCAATTTTAGTGATGTCCTTGTAATAAAATGTTTCCAATTTTAATGAAATGTGTGTTTTGTTAGGTTTAATGAAAAAACCAAAATACTTTGTCGCATCATTTAAGGGGAACACATTGTTAGGTTTAATGAAAAAACCCAAATACTTTGTCCCATTATTCAAGGGGGACACCTGAAAAGGAAGTTCATGCCGAATCTGATGTAGAATCTCATAATCCAAATCTTGTTCTAGGAAAATAGCCTTAGACTCACTAATAATCAAACCACTCACTTTACATAAAGTGTCCAAGATGTACTTGGATTTCAACAATTCTTACACCTTTACAGACCCAAAAAGCATAACATCATCCATAAATAAAAAAATGAGTGATTCGTACAAGAGCTGAAATCTTAAACCCATCAATATGTCTTATCTACTTATGATCTTCAATCTACCTACTCATCCCCTCAATAATTAATAGAAAGAGTAAAGGGGTTAAGGGGAATCCCTAACAATGCCTCTAGACCCCTTAAGAAATTTAGTGATCCCACCATTGAAAATAACATCATAATTAGCAATGAACCTTCTAAACTTATGTGGCAAGATCAGGAGAGGAATGATACAAAGGCAGTAAGAAAACCCTACGCGTGCCTTGCTTGTGTTAATTCCCTTTCCAACGGCTGGAAAAAGGAAGATGTGTATCGACCTTAGAGGGTTGATCTACAATCGACGACCAGTGTTCTCAAATGGCACTGCTCGGAGGGGAAGGAGCCCCCTCCACATATTTGGATTGCCTGGGTAGTTCACAGATACCATCTGCAAACCAGCAAGATCAGGGTATCGCAATTGATAAAACAATGGAGACTATTAGAAAAAAGACTTGGGAGGGATGTTTACCCTATTTTGCTGAAAACCCACCTCCGCAGATCACATCTAAAAAACTGGGAGACCGAGTCTAGCAATGGAAGGAGAAAGCCCTCATTGGGAAATTCATTGGAATCTGGCCCAAGGAGAAATATATGATCCGATAAGACCACTTGGAACCCCAAAGGACATTATGATCTGCACCTGGGAGCAAAATGGTTTTTCACCATTGTCTGTTTCAACCTAGAATATCAAGATTGGTTTCTAATGGGGGGACCATATTTTTTTCTCTACAGGTTTATTCCTTCGCCCTTCGAAAGAGAGGTTTAATCCTGATACAGAGGATTTGAGTATTGCCCCTGTCTGGATCTGAATTTACTCACTCCCCTGCAAGTAGTTGGAACATAGAATTATGGAGGCCATTGGGAATACCCTTGGGAAGTTTGTGAAAGTTTCAAAGAAGACAAGGATTCAAAGATACACTACTAATACTCGAATCTGTGTCTATATGAACCTTTCCAAAGATCTCCCAAAGGTAATCAATTTGACTTGGGAAGATGAAGAATGGGTCCAACCTCTTGATTATGAACAACTCCCATTCTGATGCTGGTAGTGCCATGAGTATGGGCATTTGGGCAGAGATTTCCTTACCCTTAAATCCACTGCGACCTCGATGTTGGAGAAAAAATAAAAGGAAAGGATAGCAAGGGTTTTACTCACGTTCAGAACTGCAAGAAACAAAACAGAAAGATACCACACCCACCTCAAGAAAAGCAGAACACAGATAAGAGGAATCGGAACGGGAATAGGTTTGTGACCCTGAGTAACATGGAGATCAAGGAGGAAGATCCTAAAAAGGATAAAAATCCTTGTGAGGATGGAAACCAATCCACAATCAGGATTGAAAATGTACAGATGGACGAGGTAGCGGAAGCCATGGAGCAATAAACAACGGAGGAGATATAGGATATGGACCTGGCAGATCTGGATCTGGATGAGATAGAGAAGGAATGCAGTAAAAAAGGGCAAGGATATTATTTAGAAGGAAGCTGGAACTTCTACAGCAGGCTATCCTTAAAACCAAAGCCTCCCCGCACCTGGGTATTGATAAAGATCCAATAAAGGGCAGCAAAGGAAAAAAACCTAAGGAAGCGTAGAAATAGGGGCGAAAGACGAATCAGTAGAGAATTACAGAGATTAGGACCGGGATGGTTAAATCAGGTCAATACCCGATGATAAGGGCGGCCTTCTTAGAAGTAAAAAATATTATCTAATGAAGATAATAACCTAGAATATCTGCAGGGTAAACAATCCAATAAAAATGAAGACCCTATGGAATAAAATAAGGAAGGAAAATCCAAAGGTATTATTTCTACAAGAAACCAAATCCAGATCAGATACTATGGCCATTAGCTGGAGGAATTGCTATCGTGTGGAACCCTGCGACAATTTCTCTCAACAACTTCTAAGAAAATAGGTTCTCTATCAGTGCCTACTTCAAGTTTTATAATTCAGGAGCAACCAACCAACCAATGAAACATGTTCCCCCCACCTTGAAATTCGAGTTAGAAAATAGATGTCTTCCACTTCCAAAGTGAGAATTTGAACCCCAACTTGAAATTGGATATAATTAGGGTCCCACATCCTCGCTATATGTTCCAACAATGGGACCTGGACTCTCATTCCTAGATTCAAGAATAATTTTGATAACCCACACTCCCGGATGGCAAGTATTGTGTTTGAATCATTAGCAGCTTGCATATCCTCCATTTCATGCTACCTTTCTCTCCACTCCAACTTTTTGATGGCTAAAACATGCATTAAAACCATAAAATAGTATATTAGAACACACATATATATATGAAAAATCCCAAGAAAAATGGCTCATTTTTATTTTTTTGGGGGTCGCTCTATGTGTGTCACACCCCGCTTTTGTACACAGTGTGAAAATGACGCAGTTCACCTTTTTAGGAACTACGACACTTGTTGTTGTCATAGTCCTTGAAAAGGGAAACTACAACACTTTGTGTGTGTGTTTTTCCCTAGAAAAATGCTCCAAAAAACAACCTAAACTAGCATAAAAATAGGAATTTCGACCATAAAAATGAAGGGGATTTAGAGATGGTTTACCTAGAGCTAATGTAATCGAAGATCATTTCCTTATGTGTCTGGAATATCCACTGCAAAAATCAACCAAAATGGGTTTTTTTCTCTTGGAAAAAGGGTAAAGCACAACGGTAAAAATACAGTACTTTCACCGATTTTTATTAACTCGAAATATAATATTTTGTTATTTTATTTCATTCTTTTTATTATTTTAGCCATTTTTGTGAAAATCTCATTAATATTTTGATTTAAATATGTTTTTTAACTTCAATTGTGTATATCACAGGTCAAAATTGATGACATAAGATATGATTGAGCTTAGTCTTTTTTCTTTCTCGTGCTCGTAAATACATGAGAATAAGTTATCGAGTATACTTTTATCACTTTCTCGGGCTCGTTAAAATTGTTATGAAAAAGGAACCCCTTGGAGTTTTCTTTAATTCCTTAATCTCTTTTGAGACTCTCTAGATAATAAAAGAATGCCAAGCGAATTTGTTTCCTGCACGCTTGTGAAAGTATTTGAAAGGTCGTCTATCTGGTGATAGTTTACCTTTTTTTTCATACCATTTAGACTATTTACGAAAAATGAATACCTTGGTCAACCATTTACTAAGAGAGTTATTCTAGGCATTATTTTATACTTTTTTGAGCTTAGGGTACTAAATTTATGAAAAATTCCATCTTGGATTCGTCTTTAAGTTCCTTTTAGACTCTCAAAACATGGAAAACCATCGAGTTTTCCTTCTTTGGACTTGTAAAACTACACATTGAAGGACCCTTTTGGGACTGAACCCCTCCTTTCTCAAGTTTGTAAAAAATGTGAGATTGGACTCATTCATGATGAGTTAAATCAAGTGTTTGTTACCCTCTTCCTGTTCATTAAAAATGAAAAAGGAAATCATCAATCATGATGGGGAAAATAATGGAAGGGGAATGTATTTGATTATGTATTTATGGAAGCTTATCGTCACGCTTGAACATGGAAAGTATTTGCATCTCATTCAAATAGTTGGGTAATTAGCTTGTCTTCGAGTCATACCAATTCCATGAGTCATTTTACTCCTTTAGGTCATCTAAAAAATGCCTTCGTCTATTAGAGCTAGTGGTATATTGGGATGTCATCCATGATTCAGATGCCTTGCATGGAGATACATCAACAATATAGGCATTGGGATGGAGTAGAGGGTGAGATGCACTCTATTCAGTGGCATGAATCCAACAGTGGATGCATGCATACCTTCCAAGGTGTTTTTCCTCATGCATACATGATTTTTGCATGTACATCTGTTAATTAAAAATGCATGCAAAAGTGACTTTTTGGATGCACTGATATTGGGTTTTTGGTAAACCTAATTGATCACTGAGATGATATAAGGAGGAAGAAGGTCACCAGTAAAGGTTACTGAATAGGCTTATCAAAGAGATATCAGCTAGAATCCGGAGGGCACATAGTGCATGCAAAGGGCGACTTTCTGAGAGAGAAAGAAGAGCTTTTCCAGTAGGAAGAGTGAGGGGATTGAGCTAGATTAGACCTCACTTGATCATATGCACTTTCCTACAAGATACAGTGAGCTAAGAGAGCTCAACTGAGATATTTACATAATGTTCAGAGAAAGGATGACTTGCACTTGTGGAGGGGCACACTTCCTCAGGAGAGAAGCTCATTGTGCATCTAGTTGACAGATTGAGCAGCTAAGACTTTCAGAGTAGATCTTCCTTAGTGATTGAGGAAGGACTGTGACATTCAGAGCTCAGATCTATTGATATCTGATTCAGTATGAGTTTTCAGTAGTTGGAGAGAGGGCCCACTTATACATGTAGAATTACAGGCATGCATCAGAATTTGAGTAGAGAAGGCTACCATTCCAGATAGGGTAGATCAGGGAAGTGGAGTACAGAGGGAGATAGTACATCCTGAGATGGGAAGAATCAGATATTCAAAAGTTTCAGATCAAAGCTGATAGAAGGGGGCCGCATTGCTCAAGAGAAGTAGTTGCAACTACTACAAATATGGGGTTTTTCTAATCTGTCAGGTTTGGTTATTTATTTATGAAGAACTGTATGTACTAAATCTATTCTTACTTTGCTCTAGGCTCGAGAAAGAAGAAATCCTCATAGAAATTTGGTTTTCCCCGTTTGGGGTTTCTAGGGTATATCGTGATTTTATATGTGATTGTTGTGTATTTTCATTATGGAATTGTTAAGAGATCTATAGTGTTTGTATGTTAAGTCATTATTGTATTTCTGATTTATAAAGACTCAAACCGCTTGAGATATCAGGGAATCTAGAGGGAGTAGTGATCTATGGATAAATTAGCATGGTATCAGAGCCTTGATAAGGGCCAGGGAGAAGCAATCACACTCAGATCTGCGAGTAGTATACTAGATCTGGGTGGTGACTCGGGTTGATTTTCAGATAAGTAGAGAGGGATACTAGATCTATCAGATCTAAAGTGTAGGGTTCTGATCTGTGACATTAGAGGTTATATCTAACAGATCTAAGAAGTTGGAGACTAGAACTAAGATAGATCTAGTAGATCAGTGAATATAGCAAACATATCTACTAGATCTGAAGAGCAGTACTCAAATCTGTAATTCTAGAGGTCATATCTATTAGATATATGACTTGCGTGGATAGATCTAAGATAGATCTATCAGATCTAGGTGAGTAGGTTCCATATCTGTGTAGATATATATAAGATATGAAGAGTAGTGTTCGGATCTGTGTGACCAGAGTCCAGATCTAAAGAGCAGATTTCAGATATGTGAGTGCAGACATCAGATCTATGAGGATAGATACCAGATCTATCATATCTATGAGGGAGGAGACCAGATCTGTGATAACATAGATCAGATCTGGGAGAGCGAATCCTAGATCTAATAAAGTGAGGGTTAACTTGTGCACCAAGGCACAAATATATAGGTTGGATATGATTCAAATATTTTGAATCAACACTGTTATCATATTTACATAGTCATGGATTTAGGACTTTCTACAGTTATGCATCTATCAATATGATGGGAATACGAGAAGTGTTCCTCAGTATTTCATAAACAGACTCAGATTGCTATGAGAGGATAGTACTGAGGAGATTTCGTTCGATCATGTTCCAGCCAGTGTCAGAAGGTTTACTAAGGATGCCAGGATGGATGCATGTACTAGAGAAGATAGATTTACCCTTCACATATGCTATGGAAGATGAGGGGGGAATATAATTTGACCTTTCAATGTGCAATATCTAGGGTGGGGAGGTGATGGAGAGTGGGGAACTAGGGACTATACCAACAATCATGATGTTGAATAGAGCATGAAGTGGGAAAGTCTTGGTTTTTGGAAAAAACAATCATTATTAAAGGTGAGGGGATATGGTAAGGATGGTAAATATGGATGAATATTATCATATTTGGATTCATAGAGAAAGGAAAGGTGCATATACTTACAAATATCCTCATTCCATACAATGGTATTGAATAAGAGATGAGAGAGTTGAGGTTTTGTGGATGAGTTGAAGTGATATTTTTAGTTATGTTTAGTGAGTGTGTGGTTTTTTTTGCTAGCATAATATGAGGTGAAAATAACAAAGTTAACTTGGGAACTAATTACACAATGAGGAGGTTGCATACTTCTTCTTGTCTAGTGTTCATATGAGTTTTTTTAGATGTGAACTTGGGAAATCTTTTTGTCAAATTCATTGTTGTCCATGCATGGGTATTGTTGTGGGAATATGAAAAAAAACAAAAAGGCATGGGCTCATCTCAAATCTTGTGAATGAAAAGACTCATTTACAATTCACCATACCTCTATAGAAATGATCCCCACTTGCAATGGAAACTGGCAGCTTGAATGAATCCACTAGCTTCCAAGACCACTGAAGATGTTTGATAGATTCCAAGGGTGATTTTGTGTCCAATAGATCAAAGAGTGTCCAAAATATCAATGAGTGTGAGCCAATGAGCAACCTGTGAGAGCTTGAAACCCGCAGAAGAAGTGAAACCCGTGTTTTTGGTAGAATTCCCGGGAAACAGAGAACTCTATTTTTTTTTAACTAGTAATAGGGCCGCACACACGTGTTAAAATGCGTGCATGCGTTTTTTTCACACGTACACGTGAGGAGCGCACACACGCCCAAACCCGCGCATGTGCCCCTGCATAACGTTTAAACCATTTATTCCCCAATGTTTACACCATTTACTGCCAAACCTTCCCCCACTTCGAAAATATTTGCATAAATTGGACTCGGTGATGAAGTTTGAAGGGTGGGTCTTAATTTTTATTGGAAGGGATTACTCTTTGACACATTTGATAATTTATGGTTGTCTATGCGCCTTGACTCAATTGACATTGTAAGGTGAGGATTTGCATGCTTAATAATCCTTATTTATTACTATGCGATGAGGATTTAAATGGAAGAGGATGTAAATACATGTTATTTTTATACATATTTTGATGGCGAGTGTCGAAAAGAAACATGGTGATAACGACAATTCCTAAGCCAAAAATTGTTTTTAAATTTTTTATTAATAAGCATTGTGGTACTTTGGTCCAAATGTTTTTTCTAACTCATTGTTTCCCCATATTGTGTGCCTACTTCCACCTCTCTATATCAATGCATAAAATCAACCTCTACTTGGTTTGTGGTTATAGTTGCATGCCATTGAGTGTTGTTTAGAGTTTTCGTGAGTCTGTGACATTCATGCAATAAATCAAGTCTTGTAGAGGAGGATTCATCAAAGAGGCAATTTGAATTTCATTTTGAAAAAAATAATATTTTGTAAAGATCAAATGCCATGAATGCATCCTCAACCTACCATGAAAGACCGTGGATATGTTGAAAAGCATTGAACATCATCGAAGAATGAAAATCGGTTCCTCGAGATCTTTTGAAACATATTGAGCTCAATTGAATTCCACATGGGCCTTAATTGAAAATTCTAGACCTCACACATCATCAATAACACATAGAATCCATGACACCATCCCTCTACAAGGAGTCTCCTCCTCCTCCTCCTCCTCCTCATCATCATCTTCATCATCGTCATCCTCATCATCACCATCCTCATCATCATCATCCTCGTCATCATCATCATCCTCGTCATCATCATCATCATCGTTATGACCCACTTCCTCATCATCATCCTCCTCCTCCTCCTCATCATCTTGGTCATCATCTTCATCATCATCTTCATCATCAACATCGTCATCATCGGCATCATCATCATCCATCATCTTCTTCATCATCTTCGTCATCTTCATCATCATCATCATCTTCTTCATCATCATCATTGATAATGATGATGATGATGATGATGCTGATGATGAAAAAACCCACAACTTCCTTAGAGATAGAATAAACATCAATACAAGGATCACAATCATCAAACCCAAGAGATAGATATCTTCAGCAGCATGCTCCTCCTCCACTTGTATGCACTCCTCCTCTCTCTCACTAATGCGAAGTGAGTGAATAATAGAATGTGTCAAATGAGAGAGTCACACTCTCTATTTATACTCTTACATTCACTTGACCTTTACTCAACTAGGTCTGCCTCAACTTAACCACTTAACCTAATGCTGACAGCGCCGACCCCACTAGGGTGGTCTAATAACCTTTTGACCCACATGAATCATACATGGACGACCCCAACAAGGTGGTCTAATAACCCATCAATTATAAGTTATGACACTTACAATATAACTTGCGACACTTGCAAGTACACATGACGACACTTCCAATCAGAGTAATAATACATTTCTGCTGGTAATACATAAAGGTACAAATGTAATACATACAATATACAAGTGAATATCTTCCGAAGTTACATATACATCAACACAACATAGCATGTAGTTCCTCTAACTGAATTTCATATACTGTTATTCAATTTCAGCACATAAATTAAACTTGATTCACAAGCAAACATTCCCTTCAATATTTATCATTAGAAAATGACCAAATATATTTTAGAGTTCAATACTTCTCTACAATATTTAATAATTGGAGCAATTGACTACTTGTGAATCCCACTCCACCCACCCATAGGTAACTTCATTCTTAGTCTTTAAATGGAGATACCACCCTCTAGATGGAACCAAGAACTCAGCAAGAGTACACTCATGTTTTCACTGGAATTTTAACTAGGCACTCACCCCACCCACATAGCCAATAGGAATTAAATTCATATTCCTACTTTAACAGAACCTGGCTCCAACCAGCTCAATAACAAAATGTAATTTCCTTCCTCAAATCAATTCCTATGTAACAGACATGGCCATTCCCTTCACAATCAATCCCTCATACTACCATGGTCCAAGATCTAGAATTTCACTAAGGAAGTAATATACTATGCATGAGTTCAGTGGTTAATTTTGGCTCACGGGTAAGACACCCAACCTCTACCAACTTATAAGCAGAAAAAATGGGATGTTTTTGTTGTCATAGGTTATAGTTTCCCTAGATTTCACAAATATTCTTTATATATAACTATAAGGTTATTGCTGATGCACTTTGAAAGTACAAAGTAGGAGAGACTACAACAAATCCTAAACAAGGGAATGCCACAACAATTAAAAAACTCTCAAAATACATTATCAAATCATTGGCTTAAAGTTCACAGCATATTATCATCCATCATTCTTCCAATTTCACTATGTGTATGTGAATGATTTTTTATATCCTTGAACATTGATTAGCATAGAAGAGGTTCTAAATTTCTTTAATTGGACATGGAGCATTACGATAATTCTTGGATGTAATCTCTGTATTATTTTTAGTGACTTTCACTTGAATCCCCAAGCCATCCATCAAATCCTACAGTCTTTATAAGCTCAAGAATATTTTCAAATTGTGGGATAGCGTTCTTTGTAGGCACATGATATAACATACCATGAATATTTTCCGATCCTACTACCACTATAACAATGTAGCCATTGTGCAATTTACCATCAATTAAACTTGTTGTAATGTGCTCAACAAATGCACTAGGATCCATTGTAATTCAACAGAAAGAGAAGCATAAACATTTTCATAAGCCAATGATGTTTTGTCCCACAATGTGAAAAAATTTAAAATAATGCCTCCAAACAATTATGCATGATCAATCTTCCTTCTTCTCTTAAATGATTCCGCTGAATCAATTAGGATTTGATAAGCTATTTCATCATCCATGTATTTTACAATTGAAAGAGGAGAAAGTGATGGTCCTTCACATGCATATCACCTCATCAAAATTGAATTATTAAAATTATTCCTAACTAGATGCCAATGATCTCACTACTATGATGTGCACGGTCGATTCCAAATTAGAGGGGTCCTACTAGCACATTGTAATTAACTCATCATCTAGGTGTTTCCACCCATTGCTAGATACTCCCTAAAAAATCTAGTCTATGCCCCAGTGCAATCCCTCTAGGATTGCCTTAACACTCCTCCTACACTATGCTTTGGGGGTAGGGTTGAGCACATTGACCTTACAACGTTGCCTCTGAAAATCGGCCAGGGGCATCAAAGCCACATCTACACAAACATATGAAGATTCAACAGTACCATGATAATAATAAAAACTAGCTACCATCTAGGTACCATGATACCATCCCAGACAGGTTTTATCTCATCCGGCAACACCTGCAGAGTAGATGAAGTCTCACCCAAGATGTTCAAGGGAGAGATGACGGAACCACGTTTCCACCGAATGAAGGAGGACCATGGGAATCTACTTATCGACTTAGCGCAACATTATTCAATAGACATATCTATTCAGCTTATGCATTAAACAAAATTGCATCATAATTTAACAGATCTCATTATCAGCAAAACCATTAATGTGCAAATAGATCTAACAATATAACATCAATTGCAGCAAGGAAACATTGCATCATTCACAGATTCATATTGCCGATATATATCACATTCATAACAGGAAATAGGAAAATACACAATGATTCTGCTCAAGATTTGTCATGTCATATTAACTTTCACAACAAAATACAGATACATCAACACAGTTCTCTAGTCGCATACACATGTTCAAAAGACCAAGATCAGTATCTGATACTATTCATCTGTATTCTTCTATGTTGCTTTCTAATACTTGCAATTCTATATCTATGTATAGGCTTGCGCCTTTACATTCATGATCCACTTAGACAACCGTTTAACTAATTTCTAACAAGATCTACAAAAGAATGACCCTAATCCACACAATGCGGTCCAAAATGACCCCAAAAATACATAAAATAATATAATTCCGACTTGCACGCAGTTTTCCTCCTTGCGCAACATCTTTGACCTTACGCAATATCCGCGATACTGCGTAGATGACTTATCAAAAACCCGCCTGCCAACATGAAGGAAGCCGAGAAATTGAATATACTCTTGAATTCATAAAGTGCTAAGCAGTATGTTCCTAGTATGCTACAGAATATTGTTTAGTTCCAGTATCATTTTGTATATTCCTCCATAAGTGGTTTTTATGGAATTCACAAAGCATTTTCACAAATTGATAGGTTTCTTGCATCATCGGCTGGGCGAATCATAGATTTTAGTCAAATAAGTTGATGTAACAAAGTATTGAGACCTATACTTTGTAACTAGATTTCCTTTAAATTAGGATCAATATAATTTTTGTTTATATTTAGTATTATTGATCCATAATTTTTGGATCTGATTGTTATGTAATGTAATTAGAGAAGAAACTTTGAAACTCAGTAGAGAGGGTTTTGCTAGAGGGGATTGAGAATGAGTCTGGTATTTTTGTAACAGGGAAGTTGTGCCTCTCAAGGGATTATGTCCAAATCTTCCTAATTTTATGGATGAAACTTATCTAATGTAAGCCAGACTTTATTATTATCTGAATATGATATGAAGCCTTTAGTCTAAATCTTTTCATTTCTTGAATTATATATTCTTCCGCAATAAATTTTCTATTGTTGATTCCTGTAATTTCTGAATGACATATTCTGTACTACAATTTTATTTTGAATGTTATTCTGGAATCGTATGATGTGTTAATGGAAAATAAGCAGTAAACAATTTGTATGCTATATAGTTTCATTTATTTTATTTGTTTGGTTTACTTATGTTTTTGTTGAACTCATCCATCGAAAACTAGGCCCTTTAAAGCTTTAATACCCCTTCAATTTTGATGTCATCATTTATCTTTAAATTCCTGAATGTAGGATTTACTCATCTTAGCTTTAATATTAACCTTGTAACTTTCCAAATACCTTGAGGTGCCTAAGCTTTACAATTTGGTAGTTGATTGTAAACTTTAGGACTAACAGGTCCATTACTAGACTTGCAGTCCATTACCAAAATCACTAATTGACAACAGATGAAGATCAAGAAACATTATAAATACAAAAGTTCTAACAATCCAAAACATAACCCATTGATCTATCACATCAACCTTGTTATGAAATATTAGCCATAACCACTCATTACTTCAATTTTTGTGTGTTTGGCTAGTTATAACGTGTGTTCTTTTTCTCTTAAGCATAGACAATTATGGTGACCCACAAGTTTTATGGCCATATACACCTTGGAATGCAAGATTGGTTTTAACTAATCCTCTATGTGTTTTATAATTTCCTTTTATCTTCTATAAGACTTCTTGTAGAATTATCTAAATTGTAGTAGTCCCTCTGTATATTCTCCAGGACTTCCATTAAAACTACTAGAATTGCAGTAATTTGTCCATATTTCCTATAGGACTTCTAGTAGAATTACTAGAACTCTAGTAATCTCTTTGTATATTCTACTAGAATTCCAGTAGAATTAACGGAAGTGCAGAGAAGTCCGCAAGCTACCGAAAATATGTAAGATGAACCCTTTTTAGCATAACATGTAATGATATATTTCTTCATGTTATTTTGTCGAACACATCATGAGCATCCTAGCATTACCTCTTAGACACACTTTAGCAAACACATTGTTGCACCGAGAGAAACGAGGTGCTCTACAGCCCAATATGGGGGAAATGTTGTAACGTTTGTTACTAACAAAATAATTAAAACAATTCATGTCGGCTCATAAAATAAAAAAATTAGGGAAAGTATTTAAAAAAAATCCATGTTGGTTCATAAAATAAAATATTATGAAAAGTAATTAAAAAATAGATGTTTGTTTATAAAATAGAAACTTAAAACTTAAACTCGGATCTATCAATCAAGAGAGATCAAATTTCTTGATTTTAAATTTAGAAAAAGAAATACACCTCAAGAAATTGGATCCCTCTCGGTGCTTGATAGATAAGGGTTTAAGATGGATTTATGCTGGTATGTATGCTCACAATTCCTCTTTGACATATTTTGTCAAACACTTAGAATGCAAAAGTTTAAGGTTCCTTTGACACATTTTATCAAACACCTTATATCCAAAGAATGGAAGTGCAATTCCAACTATATAGCTATGTATGACTTCTTGAAACAATTAAAAACAGGATTGAGACATCAAATGACACAAAAGCAAGGATTCCAAGTTCTTTTCGCTAACAAAAGGGATCAAATGAATTGACTACTAGAATGTGACTTGGTCAACATGATGTTCCAGCGGGAATGTTTTAAACATTATTTAACCATATCTATTCGAGAAATTTTAACAAACATCTTGTGTGAAATTTTTTTAAGTTTCTTTGATGCCTTTTTAACAATCATTTTAGGTGCAAAATATCTAAGTCTCATTAAGACATTTCATCAAAAATTGTGTGTGAAAACTTGGAAGCAATAAACTTTGAATGGAAAAACATGTTTCCAACATAATAATATCTCTTTAAGAATTTTAAGAGCAGAGAATCTGTCAATCGATAGAATTCCAAAGTCAACATCATTAATTAAAAGCATTAATATCTTCTCATTTGCACTCAACAATTAAGGCATAATTTGGGAATTTTCCATTCATTGTTCTTAAACAGAATTTAACTTCACAAAATTGTGTACTCAAAGCAATGACATGTACAACATGTTAGTTTTTCATCATTTAAATCAATAGATATAGTATCTTAACTGAAAGAATAACATGTACAACATATCAACCATAATAGACAAGAGACGAGAGACACAAAACATTTCACCGAGGAAAACCAAGAAGGTGAAAAACCCCGCAACTTCCTCAGAGATAGAATAAGCATCAATACAAGGATCATGATGATCAAACCCAAGAGATAGATATCTTCAGCAGCATGCACCTCCTCCACTTGTGCGCACTCCTCCTCTCTCTCACTAATGTGAAGTGAGTGAATAATAGAATGTGTCAAATGAGAGAGTCACATTCTCTATCTATACTCTTACTTTCACTTGACCTTTACTCAACTAGGTTGGCCTCAACTTAACCACTTAACCTAATGCTGACAGGGCCGACCCCACTAGGGTGATCTAATAACCCTTTGACCCACATGACTCATACAGGGCCGACCCCAACAAGGTGGTCTAATAACCCATCAATTATAAGCTACGACACTTACAGTATAACTTGCGACACTTGCAAGTACACATGACGACACTTCCAATCAGAGGAATAATACATCTCTGTTGGTAATACATAAAGGTACAAATGTAATACATACAATATACAAGTGAATATCTTTCGAAGTTACATATACATCAACACTCCCTCTTAACTAGGAAGGTATTCTCTTGAAACAATTCATCAATACATATAGGCACAAGTCTTCAATTATGGAGCTGGATCGTCATCAGTGGATCACGGAGCATTATGATCATGACTGTTGATGTACTCGACATCTTGATCACTGGGATATCTCATAATTCTTCTCGTCATAGGAAGTTCTACAGAGCTATCCCTTTCTCATGTTGGATGTAGGCCCACCACCTGTAGGTCTTCATCAACACTGGCCATACTGTGGAATCCTCAGGACTTATTACATGTGTCACAATGCCTCGAAAGACTATCCTAGGATCCTTTATGTGCTGAAGCACAACCGGAAAGATCTCCCAGGTCAAATTACATGTGACTCCCACCACAATGCCTTGAAAGAGTATCCCAGGATCCTTTATGTGTCGAAGCACGACCGACAAGATCTCCCAGGTCTACTTACATGTGGTTACCACAAAGCCTCAAAAGAGCATCCCAAGCCTGATTATGAGCGTACTGCTCAACCTATTGGATCTCCCAGGTCTAGTTACATGTGGTCTGGAAAATCCTCGAAAGAGCATCCCAGGACTAATTACGAGCGTACTGATCAACCTATCGGATCTCCTAGGTCTAGTTACATGCCATAGGACAAATCCTCGAAAGAGCATCCCGGGACTGATTACGAGCGTACTGCTCAACCTATTGGATCTCCCAGGTCAAGTTACATGTCCTCCCAGAGCAATGCCCTAAAAGAGTATCCCAGGATCCTTTATGTGCCACAGCACAAACAGAAATATCTCCCAGGTCAACTGACATGCTCATCTGCACAACCTGTCCATGGCCACAGAGTGTCAACCTGATACTCACCATACATCATGCTGATGTACATGATCATCTTGATCATCATCACTGCATCGTCCTAATCCATAACATCATACATGATCCAACTGATCATACAAAGCATCCACCTTATGCATATACATATACATGATCCAATTGATCATTCAAAGCATCCAACTAATGCATATCAATATACATGATCCAATTGATCATACAAAGCATCCAATTGATGCATATACAAAGTAGGAACTGGAGAATCATCCTAATGCTCATCACACAACGCTTACATCCACAACCATGGAAGGATCCTCCTATCACCATGCTTGGAATGGCTCCAGCAAATGTGTCCCATCACTTCTTCCTCGAAGTGTCTTCAATCTAAAGAACACCAAGCCTCTGTTGAAGTACTTAAACTTCACTCTAGCTAGTGGTTTCGTGAACACATCTGCAAGCTGCTCATCCGTCGCAACATACAGGACCTTCACTTCTCCTCTCTGCACCATATCCCTGATATAGTGATATTTGATATCAATGTGCTTCAACCTGTCATGGAACACCAGGTTGTCAGACAACTTCACACAACTCTGGTTGTCACAGAATATACAGGTAGCATCCAACGGGAGATCAAATAACTCAAACGGTATCTTCCTAAACCATACTGCCTCACAACTAGTCGAACAAGTTGTGACATACTTTGCTTCGGCTGTACTCAGTGCTACGTAGTACTGCTTCCTGCTAAACCAAGAGATCACACCTGATCCCATATTCAAGCAGCACCCCGAAGTTCTCTTCCTATCTGCAGCACTGCCAGCCCAATCTGAATCAACATAACCCTCCAGTTTAAACTTTTGATTCTCATCATACTTGAGCCCATAATCAACTGTACCCCTCAGGTATCTCAAAATACGCTTTACAACAACCAGGTGAACACGTCTCGGATCCATCAGGAACTGGCTCAATGTGTTCACCGCAAAGCAAATATCCGGTCTTGTGTTCGTCAGGTACATCAAGGACCCAATCATCTGACGATACACCATGAAATCAACTGGATCAGATGAAGCATCACACATAAGCTTGAGGTTTGATGCCATAGGTGTGGCCATGGCCTTGTATTCCATCATACTGAACCACTTCAGGATCTCTACTTCATACTTCCCTTTTCTAAGGAAGATCCCATGTACACTCTGCCACACCTCCATGCCTAGAAAGTAGTGCATCATCCCCAAGTCATTCATCTCGAACTCGGCAACAAGCTTCCTCTTCGTGTCGGAAATCAATCTATCCTCACTTGTAACAAACAGGTCATCCACATACAAAAGTAGTATCACAGGATTTCCTTCCTCAAACTTGTAGTAAAGGTTGGAATCCGCTTTACTTGAACTTTGTTGCTGGAACAAATCTTGTTGTCCTTCTTTTGTAGGTGATTGTACATGATCTTTCCTACAAGTCAAATTCAATTGCATGATTAGAAACTTCTCATAGTTTTTCAAAAAACACATTCTTATGCATAAATACATATGTCATACAGTCATGCAATTATCTTAGCCAATGCTTCAATACAACATTTATCCATATCTTGTAACTTTCTAGATGCCTTCCATCTCTACTAGAACATTGTTAAGAGTGTGCACACCTCCCAACATGTCAGCAACGAGGTTTCATTCTAGATAAGTAACAATGGAATGTTGTACAATACCACAAGCCAATTACCCATTACATGCATATTAGTAGTATCTTGTTCATTAATGCAACTTTTTTAAAATGCAAAATGTACATCCTAAATCTAGGAACATAAGTATGTACATGAATGAACAACATCATTTAAGTAATAAGAAATGATAATTCAAATACTTATCTTTGTTTAGTTGTAGGGTGGACTCCCTCTTGATCTTTGCTTCTTGGAGTGCTCCCTCTTGATCTTTACTTCCTTGCAGGAACTATTGGAGTGTGCTCCCTCTTGATCTTTGCTTCCTGGATTACCTATCCTTGAACTTATATCCATCCTGGACCACTATGCATGCTTAAGTGTGCACTAGTGCCATGATAGTGTCATCCTCAAGATCTCATACATAATCATACATCCATGAGTATAATATCAATACTATCAAAACATTATGATCCTAAATAATATTAACATGTATGGTCATGATCATTTCACACACAGGTAATTTGTCACAAGCATTAGTATTCAAGGTTTGAGGGAAGACTTCTTTTACTCATGCATATTCTTATTTGACCATAGGACTCTTCTGGTTAGTCATATCATCAATCAAAGTAAGAAACATAATATGAATAAACCCTTGATTACATCTAACTTAAAAAATAATCATTATCATTCATACAAAAGTATAAGATCCTAATGCAAGGTAGGATTCTAACTTGATATAGGAAAAACATGCCTGGTTATCATGTTTGCTAGTTATTTCTAACATACGCAAACAATGTCTTCGTGTTCTCTTCAATGTCGTGTGCTTAGTAACCTGCATATCTCATAAGTTAACCATTGTAGAACCGAATTATACATACCTCATAAGTAGAGCTTCTATGTGATTCATGACTATGAATGAGTCTTTTGTCTTCATGTAACCATGGTCATATGTTCTTGATCTAGAACTTGATTTGTCTTACTTGATGTACCTTTCATGTTAGCGGACAACATCAACCTCATACAACACCACAGTTCATTAGTACAATCATAAGTGTCATAACCCTAACTAATGAATGTCTTCTATCATTCACATGCATTCATACTTTTACTAGGGCAATAAGACAAGTCTAACATTAATCAAGATTGTACTAACCTCAATAATATGAAGACAAACATATCATAAAATTAATCATGAGCATATTTCAAAACATACCTATATGAGTCATACCTGTCAAGATTGCTTGTAGTCTTCTTAGCCTTATCTCCCTCTAGAACTGGAACTTCTTCACTTATGTAGGTGTCCAATTCATTCTCTTCTAGGATTAACCCAATCCACTTTGATTTGTTGAAACTGGATCTGGAGCTGGATTAGGGTTCGTTAGTGAAACCCTAAAAATTCAAACTTTGAATTTCAAATTTCTGATTGGATGAAAAGATGTGCCTTGCTGAGTTGATCAAGCTGGTATACTTCAATTTTGAAATCTCCAAAATTTAATCCCTCAAAATTGCCTTTGAAACTTCTGGATCTTCTGGACAGGATCCTGAACTAGGGTTTGATCAAGCCTAGTCTTCTACCCAAACAAGAGGTTCGATATTGTGCTCTAGACTTCGATTTTTCTGGGGAGCATCCAGCCATGGTCACATATTTCAAAAATTCCCACTTTTGCAGAAGCCCTAATTTTCCACCTTTTCGATCAAAATCCCGACCTAGGGTTTGATCAAGCCCAACCTTCTGCCCAACCAAAAAATTTGATCTAGGTCTCTAAATTTTGGTTTTGATGAGAAGAATCCAGCCATGGTCTCTGATTCCAAGAATTACAACTTTCTCCGAAACCCTAAATTCCCGCAGCGGTGATAAGCCAAGGATGAAGGTGCTCAGAATAAAATTTTGTTTTGACAGAATATGTACATGATTGTTTCTGGTGTAACTCCGAAATTAATAATCCACGGGATCTGAAAATTCGCCCTATGGTATCCTGACCTGTCATCTTTCCAACCCCACAAGTCTGACCTCAAATGGATTCTCTAAGAGAGAGTTATGCCAAGTTTCGCAACGTGACCTGTTTATGGGATAAAACAGGAGAACGAACTTGTACGGCATTCCATGTGTCACTGGTTCAACTTCGACCTATGAAACTTCCTCCTGTGAAAGTACAGTCCGCGCCCTACCTGTCACATTTTACGAAATTTCATTTGGAGCTTCTTAGCCCAAGTTGTGACCTTTTTTCCTAGGTCACCTGTTTACGACTGAGACCTGGAAGAGACAAAAACCATAGATTGTACAGTCATAACATGGAAAGTACAGCGAATTAGATGGTGTGCTTCGGACACAAGGTACATGGGGATGTTATCTAGGACCTGTAGAAGTTTCAGAACCTGAACCTTCTCCAAAATGGATTTATAGCAAAAGTTCCATGATGACTGGTTTTTGCTATATCAAGCCCTAGCTTCCAATTTGTCGCAAGTGCAACAAGTCTCATAAATTCCATACCATGCCTTCCTTAAGGATAACTCTGATATCATGTTATTTTTTCATCATTTAATTCAATAGATCTAGTATCCTAACTGAAAGAATAACATGTACAACATATCAAGCATAAGAAACAAGAGACACAAAACATTTCACTGGGGAAAACCAAGAAGGTGAAAAACCCCACAACTTCCTCAGAGATAGAATAAACATCAATACAAGGATCACAATGATCAAACCCAAGAGATATATATCTTTAGCAGCATGCTCGTCCTCCACTTGTGTGCACTCCTCCTCTCTCTCACTAATAAGATGTGAGTGAAGAATAAAATGTGTCAAATGAGAGAGTCACACTCTCTATTTATACTCTTACTTTCACTTGACCTTTTCTCAACTAGGTCAGCCTCAACTTAACCACTTAACCTAATGCTGACAGGGCCAACCCCACTAGGGTGGTCTAATAACCCTTTGACCCACACAGGGCCGACCCCAGCAAGGTGGTCTAATAACCCATCAATTATAAGTTATGACACTTACAATATAACTTGCGACACTTGCAAGTACACATGATGACACTTCCAATCAAAGGAATAATACATCTCTATTGGTAATACATAAAGGTACAAATGTAATACATAAAATATATAAGTGAATATCTTCCGAAGTTACATATACATCAACACAACATAGCATGTAGTTCCTCTAACTGAATTTCATATACTGTTATTCAATTTCAACACATAAATTAAACTTGATTCACAAGCAAACATTCCCTTCAATATTTATCATTAGAAAATGACCAAATATATTTTAGAGTTCAATACTTATCTACAATATTTAAGAATTGGAGCAATTGACTACTTGTGAATCCCACTCCACCCATCCATAGGTAACTTCATTCCTAGTCTTTCAATGCAGATACCACCCTCTAGATGGAACCAAGAATTCAGCAAGGATACACTCATGTTTTCACTGGAATTTTAACTAGGCACTCACCCCACCCACACAGCCAATAGGAATTAAATTCATATTCCTACTTTAACAAAACCTGGCTCCAACCAGTTCAATAACACAATGTAATTTCCTTCCTCAAATCAATTCCCATGGAAAAAACATGGTCATTCCCTTCACAATCAATCCCTCATACTACCATGGTCCAAGATCTAGAATTTCACTAAGGAAGTAATATACTATGCATGAGTTCAGTTGTTAATTTTGGGACACGAGTAAGACACCCAACCTCTACCAACTTATAAGCAGAAAAAAGGGATGTTTTTGTTGTGATAGGTTATAGTTTCCCTGGATCTGACAAATATTCTTTATATAAAACTATAAGGTTATTGTTGATTCACTTTGAAAGTACAAAGTGGGAGAGACTACAACAAATCCTAAACAAGGGAATGCCACAACAATAAAAAAAATCTCAAAATACATTATCAAATCATTGGCTTAAAGTTCACAGCATATTATCATCCATCATTCTTCCAATTTCACTATGTGTATGTGAATGATTTTTTTTATCCCTGAACATTGATTAGCATACAAGAGGTTCTAAATTTCTTTAATTGGACATGGAGCATTACGATAATTCTTGGATGTAATCTCTGTATTATTTTTAGTGACTTTCACTTGAATCCCAAATCCATCCATCAGATCCAACAGTCTTTATAAGCCCAAGAATATTTTCAAATTGTGGGATAGCATTCTTCGTAGGCACATGATATAACATACCATGAATATTTTCCGATCCTACTACCACTATAACAATGTAGCCATTGTAAAATTTACCATCAAATAATCTTGTTGTAATGTGCTCAACAAATGCACTAGGATCCATTGTAATTCAACAGAAAGAGAAGCATAAAAGTTTTCATAAGCCAATGATGTTTTGTCCCACAATGTGAAAAATTCAAAATAATGCCTCCAAACAATTATGCATGATCAATCTTCCTTCTTCTCTTAAATGATTCCAATGAATCAATTAGGATTTGATAAGCTATTTCATTATCCATGGATTTTACAATTGAAAGAGGAGAAAGTGATAGTCCTACACATGCATATCACCTCATCAAAATTGAATTATTAAAATTATTCCTAACTAGATGCCAATGATCTCACTACTATGATGTGCACGGTCGATCCCAACTTAAGGAGGTCCTAGTAGCACATTGTAATTAACTCATCATCTAGGTGTTTCCACCCAGATACTCCCTAAAAAATCTAGTCTATGCCCTAGTGCAATCCCTCTAGGATCGCCTCAACACTCCTCATACACTATGCTTTGGGGGTAGGGTTGAGTACATTGACCTTACAACGTTTCCTCTGAAAATTGGCTAGGGGCATCAAAGCCACATCTACACAGACATATGAAGAGTCAACAGTACCATGATAATAATAAAAACTAGCTACCATCTATGCTACTGTTGTAAACACATCTATATTTGTAATGCATCGTGCATACCATCAGGACACCAGGCCTAGTCAAAAGGTCATGCTAGCTCTAGGTTGCCTTTGAAATCCATCCCTACATATGGGTGTTCCTTGATGACTATCAAGCAATGTCACTCTGTGAAGAATATTTGACTGACGCTGTTTTCCATGAGATTGCCTTCCCCTACATCATCATCTTGCCCCATCGACGCATCCTGGGATCCATCAGCCGACCATCTCAGACTACAATGTGAGGTAGAAATGTGAACACCCTCTTGAGGAAGAGTGCACAAATGAAAGTTCCAAACCATAAATCATCACCATGGCAACTACAATTGTTCAATTGTTTCCAAGCCATTGGTAACCTGTATGCACTCACGCTATATGAAAAAGGCCTTGGCATCACAGTCCTAGACTTACTCAATGATCCTTTTTACTAGAAACAATGTCGATATCATCAAGTTGTTCTCGATGAACTTGAGCAAGCCATGTCATGCAAGGATATCTCACATTAGATGATCATTGCAGATGTCTTGATTGATGTTTTCAATATCCCTCTCTCTCTAGTTCACCCTCATCCTGCATTCCATTATTGGTAAAGGCTCAATCAGTAGTTAAATTAAAATTTGCGTGAGGTTGGAAACTTTGTCATCAAAAGTTGAAACCTAGCATGCACCTACTCAAGAGGAATCAATGACCTGGGTCACTAGTTTTCTCCTACTAGGTGCAATCTTGATTCGGAAACAAGATCTTTGCTACTCTATGACGTTAACATGAATTGCATAAAGAGCATGAATGAAGCTCACAAATCCATAAGAAGAGAACCAAACAGCGTAGGCAATACACACATAAAGACAACAAGTTGATAACGGAGTTCGTCCAGGATGGACTACGTCTCCGGGCCTGCTTCTCAATAGGAGGGCCGATCTATAATCTCAGCATAAAGGCAAAATACATGGCAATGATACAATGATACCTTGGCGACAATGGCCAGGAAGAGAACCGCTGCCCAAAACACAACAAGACTGCTTCCAGCAACTCCAAAGCCTGAAGACGTTGTAAAACGAGTATAAACACTCGTACCTTCCTCCTGCAGAGCTACGCAATCTCCCTTCTCTCCTTTAGCTACAAAGTCTCTACTCCAAAGCATGAGTGGGAAATGGCAAATGAATGGGTTTATATAGGTTGGATTTCCCTTCTTCACATGACTCTCATGGATTCCTTTTGGTTGCAACTAATTTGCCTATCTTGGCCTTGGTTACAACTTCCCTAAGTTGGTTTCCATGTGGTTGGGCTTTTAAGAACATAAACCAAAAATATGGTTCATGCCCACATGTCCATGGGTTTTCACATTTAGTTACTTCCCCATAATGACATTTACAAAATCCAACAATAATCCATTACATACCAAAATCCTTCTTTTAAATAGCATGTTGGTTTTTTTTCAACCATAAACCAACTTGTTACAACTTCTTTACAAATATGGCATGTTTGTTTTTGGTTACAACCATGCATTAACTTGATAACAACTCAAGGAATAAAATAAATGAGTAATATGTGAGTAATTTTTCCACTCACTTCAAATATTAATCATTTTACAATTTCTCATGAGTAAATGCATGAATTTCCTAAAACTCATTTCAAGCACAAATGCATGCATGCTAGTCATCATGCCACTTCATCATGCCATGTCACCATGCCACATCATCATGCCATGTCATCATGCCACATCAGCATGCCATGTCATCATGCCACATCATCATGCCATGTCAGAATGCCACATCATCATGACACATTATCATGCCATGTCATCATGCCACATCAGCATGCCATGTCATCATACCGCATCATCATGCCATTTAGCATGCCATGTCATCATGCCACATGTCACCTTGTGATTGGTCTGTACTGTATGGATGCCATGTGTCATCCTCTGAGTGGTGCCACATCATCATGTTTGTATAGTACGGATGCCACGTGTCACCTTGTCAGTGGTGCCACGTGGCACCTCTTTTTGCCAAATTTGCTTGTTGACCTTATGGAACAGAACGCGATAACTTTCTCATACGGAGTCCGTTTGAGGTGAAACGAACGTCGTTGGAATCGTCTCGATGAGCCCTTCGATATAGTGCTAGTTTTGCTGAGATTGGAGGACTTCGAAATTTTGCCTTCTTAGATCCTCCTGGATCATTCCTCCCCACTAAGAAGCTTTTGGCCTCCAAAAGCCTTTACTAATCAACAGATAGGTGAGGGAATCGCTCCCTCACTTTCTCCTTCTCAATCCACTTGGCTTTGCTTGGATGAGTGCCTCTGATGCCCACTCGAAGATAATCAACATCACCTCTGCGAGAAGTCCTTGTCCTTCTGTCCAAGATGACATCTTCATTTAGCTCATCCATGTACTCAGGAGCAAATTCATCAACTGATGGCAATGAGACATTCTCCCTTTCATCCATGATCATGGGAGGCTCATAGAGTTTCAAGTTCTCCACATTCACCACTGAGTAGATCTGCATGTATGGTGGTAGCTCTAAGCGAAAAGCATTCGTCCCAATCTTCTCCAAGATGGTGAAGGGACCATATCTAATAGGCTTGAGCTTCTTGCCTTCTCCTTTCATCCTCTCCTTGCTGATGTGAAGCCACACTTGATCTCCCACCTGAAATTGATGATCAACTCTATGCTTTTCATGGCGAGCCTTGTACTGTGCTTGACTCTTCTCCAACTGCTCTTGCACTGCTTGATGTACCTGTTGAACTCTCTGAATGAACCTGCGGGCTTTGTCTTCATCCTTGGAAGCGCTTGAATCAACCTCTCTCCCATAAGTCAAGTCCAATGGATTCTTTGGCAAGTACCCAAAGCATGTCTCAAATGGCGAGCTCTGAGTGGAATAATGCATAGCCCTGTTGTAGGCATGCTGCACATACTGGATCTGTTCATCCCATAACTTAGGATGCTTGTTGCAATAGCCCCGAAGGAAATGGACAACTGTCCTGTTGACTACCTCTATCTGTCCGTCAGTCTGTGGATGGAAAGCGGTGCTCCTCTTCAGCTTGGTGTCCATCATACACCATAATTTTGTCCAAAACTCTCCAAGGAATCGGGAGTCCCGATCTGAGATAATGGACGTAGGGAGTCCAAAGTGAACCCATACATGCTGAAAGAAAAGAGAAGCATCCTGCTCTGCAGTGACCTGCTTTTTACATGGCATAAGAATACACATCTTGCTAAACCTATCCACGACCACATACAAGTAGTCATGACCCCTCCTAGACATAGGCAAACCCCCCACAAAATCCATGGAAATGCTTTCCCAAGGATGGGAAGGAACAGGAAGTGGTGAGTACAGCCCCAATTTTCTATTAGTGGGCTTACAAGTAGAGCACATCACACACCCCTTTACATATTTTGTTACAATGTCTTTCATGCGAGGCCAATACACAAGTCTTTGCAAATGAGCCAAAGTCTTACCTACCCCAAAATGCCCTGATACAAGAGAAGTATGAGCTTCTCGTATTACATGGACTCTTTCACTAATAGGAACACATAACTTGCCCAAATGATAGAGCAACTTTCCCTGCAAATAGTAGTCTTCCACCTGTGTGCCATTGGTTAGCTTCTCATAAACCTCCTTGAAATCATCATCAGTAGCATACTGCTCAATATAACTTTCATGGGAAAAAGAAGCATTTTTCAAAACAATAGATGCAACAATAGGAGGTGTAGCAAGCATATCTACCACTTTGTTACCAGTACCCTTCTTGTACTTGATAACTGCGGACAACCTGTACATGCCCACATTAGGAAGAGGGGCATCCTGCTGGAGATGAATATCATGTTGAATCTCCCTTTTGGGAGGCAAACCTGTAGGTTCCTGAAATATATCATCATAGTTAGCCACAATATCAATCATAGCCTTTGTATGAGAAGGATCACAACCTTTGAAAGCATCGGATGCATCAGCATATTTTGCTCTCACAACCATGAACATGTATCTCTTGTTAGTGTTGATGAGTCTCTTCATCTGTCCTGCACTAACAAGAGTGGTGTTAGCCTTCATACTGTGAGCTCTCACAATGTACTCCACCCCATTTTTTGTGAGATGGTACTTGTTCTCATGACGAAAGAATACTGCTTGTCGATCATACAAGTATGGGCTTCCCAATACGATACCGCAGATGTCAAGAGGAACAACATCTAAGTCCACCTCATTGATCAACTTTGAAGCAATTGCAAACCTTAACCTGCATTGCTTAGTCACCTGTAGCTTAGAATTATCACATACCCATCCAAGAGGATAAGGCTTGGGGTGAGGTTTAGTCTGTATGCCCAACTTCTTAACAACTGATTCTGAGATCAAATTTACTTGAGAACCCGGATCAAATAATGTTTCAATCTTTGTATGCTTAGACACAACTCTGATGTGAAACAGCTCACTTCTTCTTTTATCATTTTCTTTAGAAACACGAGTAGAACTTGAACCAGTATGAGGAGTTTTGTTACCTTGCATTCCCACGGCTGTAATCATGGTTTCATCACCTGAGTTGGAACCCAAATCTCGTTGCGTTGTTGCAACGGTCTTTTTCTTCTTTTTGCCTCCATAATGCTTTGGCCTTTGTTCAGGATGCAACTTCCAACAACTTTCTTCATCATGCCCATCAGTATCGCAATGGTTGCAATGGGGCTTTCCTCCTTCCTTCTTGGCAGTAGCTGTCTTCTTGCTCTTGTCTTTTTTCTTGAACTTGTGGTGGTTGTTGGGCTTGAAAGGCTTCTTCTGATGGTCTTCTTGCAAATGCTTCCCCCTGTTCTCAAGATGAGTAGCCTGAACACTTGCTTCATCCACACTAGTAGGATTCAACAATAGCAAAGTATGCGGTAGATAATGATGAAGAGCACCAATGTACTTCAAAAGAGTGTCAGGAGAATCTAAAGCAATATTTAATTCTAAAGCTTTCTTTCTAAATTCTTCAGTAAAACTCTGAACACTCTGACCCTTGCCTTGTCTAAAACTTTGCCAATCCATCATTGCCTTCTGAACATAACCCAATGGATAAAATTGCTTATGTAAAGCAGAAATAAAAGCAGACCATGATGAGAGAAGATTACCGATTTGTTTGCTACCTTGCTGAAGCTTGTTTTCCCACCATACAAGTGCGGTGCCTGTCAGCTGAAGTGAAGCCAACTGAATCTTCACATCTTCTTCTTCGATCTGCTGGACTCGGCAATAGACCTCAATTTGCCTTATCCAATTGTTTAACTTCTCTGCATTCGCTTCCCCATTGAACATGGGCAAATCAAACTTCACATTGAGCTTCAATAAGGGCTTCTTTTGAGGCTCTTTGTGAGGAACCTTGGAATGCTGAGAATGAGATGAGGAAGAAGCACTTGAACTTGTGCTTGAAGCTGAAGGTGAAGAGGGAGGCTCAGGAGGCTCTTCGCCACCTTCCCCTTGGTTAACTGAAGCGTTGCCTTCGTCCTTCGCTTCTTTGTCTTCCTTCTTTACTTCACTTCCTTTTCTTTCTTTTGCCATGCGTTCTTCATAGTCTGCAAACAACTTGTCTACCTTGTCGGCCATCATATAGAAGACCTTGTGAAAGTTTGCCTCCATCTCGATGCGGGCATCATTAGCATCCATCTTCCTCCTTCGGTGTGCACGTCCGATCTCGGAATTGTAAGGCTCTAATGTACCCTCACCAGCTTGCAGTTTAGCCCTCGTGAGCATCCACACTCACAATCCAACGTCAAATAGACCTGCTCTGATACCACATGATCCGAAAACAAGATCTTTGCTACTCTATGACGTTAACATGAATTGCATAAAGACCATGAATGAAGCTCACAAATCCATAAGAAGAGAACCAAACAGCATAGACAATACACACATAAAGACAACAAGTTGATAACGGAGTTCGTCCAGGATGGACTAAGTCTCCGGGCCTGCTTCTCAATAGGAGGGTCGATCTATAATCTCAGCATAAAGGCAAAATACATGGCAATGATACAATGATACCTTGGCGACAATGGCCAGGAAGAGAACCGCTGCCCAAAACACAACAAGACTTCTTCCAGCAACTCCGAAGCCTGAAGACGTTGTAAAACGAGTATAAACACTCGTACCTTCCTCCTGCAGAGCTACGCAATCTCCCTTCTCTCCTTTAGCTACAAAGTCTCTACTCCAAAGCATGAGTGGGAAATGGCAAATGAATGGGTTTATATAGGTTGGCTTTCCCTTCTTCACATGACTCTCATGGATTCCTTTTGGTTGCAACTAATTTGCCTATCTTGGCCTTGGTTACAACTTCCCTAAGTTGGTTTCCATGTGGTTGGGCTTTTAAGAACATAAACCAAAAATATGATTCATGCCCACATGTCGATGGGTTTTCACATTTAGTTACTTCCCCATAATGAAATTTACAAAATCCAACAATAATCCATTACATACCAAAATCCTTCTTTTAAATAGCATGTTGGTTTTTTTGCAACCATAAACCAACTTGTTACAACTTCTTTACAAATATGGCATGTTTGTTTTTGGTTACAACCATGCATTAACTTCATAACAACTCAAGGAATAAAATAAATGAGTAATATGTGAGTAATTTTTCCACTCACTTCAAATATTAATCATTTTACAATTTCTCATGAGTAAATGCATGAATTTCCTAAAACTCATTTCAAGCACAAATGCATGCATGCTAGTCATCATGCCACTTCATCATGCCATGTCACCATGCCACATCATCATGCCATGTCATCATGCCACATCAGCATGCCATGTCATCATGCCACATCATCATCATGCCATGTCAGAATGCCACATCATCATGACACATTATCATGCCATGTCATCATGCCACATCAGCATGCCATGTCATCATACCGCATCATCATGCCATTTAGCATGCCATGTCATCATGCCACATGTCACCTTGTGATTGGTCTATACTGTATGGATGCCATGTGTCATCCTTAGAGTGTTGCCACATCATCATTTTGTACAGTACGGATGCCACGTGTCACCTTGTCAGTGGTGCCACGTGGCACCTCTTTTTGCCAAATTTGCCTGTTGACCTTATGGAACAGAACGCGATAACTTTCTCATACGGAGTCCGTTTGAGGTGAAACAAACGCCGTTGAAATGGTCTCGACGAGCCCTTCGATATAGTGCTAGTTTTGCTGAGATTGGAGGACTTCAAAATTTTTCCTTCTTAGATCCTCCTGGATCAAATCTTAAGTCAATATTCTTCCTCCAATAGTTGCAACCTAGTTACAAAACTATCGCGGGAAACCTCGTGAACTAGGATATTGATTTCCCTTCAAAAGTTGTGATCCGGCCCTAAAACCATCAAGGGGATCATCAAGCGCTTGATATTGGTTTCCACACAGTGGGGCCCCTTTAGGTCGGTGCCTTGGAATTATTCATGTAGATGTAACATGTTCCAAGAACTTTCGGGGCACTGAACCACATTAAAAAAAACTACAACAAATTATCTATTATATTAAATATACTCAAATATATATTATTTATAGTATAAAGATTAAAGTTAACGCATTTCTCTCTTCTTGTTTAGATCCCACACATTCAAAAATTGTTCCACAAATAAAGTTCATAATTACCATCTCTTCTCCAGAAACAAAGATGAATTAATTAATCTTTAAAATATATACTTAAACAAGCATATATCCATGTTAAACCTGGATCTATTAAGCACAAAGAGGGATCCAATTTCTTGAAGTGTAATTTTTTTATCTTAATGTTTTTACACATTAAGAAAAAATTTACCCCTCATGAAATTGGATCCCTCTTGGTGCTTAAGAGATATGGGTTTAAGATGGGTATATGCTAATTTTAATTTTTATATTATGATCCAACATGACAATTTTTAATTACTTTTTATTTTTGATAATTTAACAAAACCAACAACTTACAAAGTGTCTAAAGTAATAAAAATATATCTTTTAATGTGAGAAACAAAAGTAAACAAACAGGCTTCCTATATGCCACATCCAAACTGAGAAACCTTTACAAGTGAATTATACAGGTGGACCCTCATGCTCAATATTTGGTTTTCTAAAACAACATTACATGAACCGTTTTTAAATAACCAGCATAGATCTATCTTAAACACAGATCTATTAAGCACCGAGAGGGATCCAATTTCTTGAGGTGTATTTTGTTTTCTTTGATCTTAAATTTTTTACACGTTAAGAAAAAAATTACCCCTCGACTTTACAACATCTCCCGTTCTGGCCAAACTCAATGAATTAATTAGCTTTTATAATTTATATTTAAAATAGTTAGAGAAGTAAAGCTAAGATTTACCATCTCTTCCGGACAAACAAAGATGAATTAATCAACTTTTATAATTTATAACTAAATTTAGCAAGAGTACAACTTTCAAATTGTCCAAAATAATTAAGTTGCCTTTTCTATATGGCAAAAAGGCCAGAATGGTTGGCTTGCTGGGCTTTCTATGCTCAATACGTGGTTCTCAAAGACACAACATTACATGAATTAGTTTTAAAATAATATAAATCGAAAGATACACCTATCAAAAATAACATTACATGAATTAGTTTTTAACTCATCATCTCGGTGTTTCCACCCACATACTCCCTAAAAAATCTAGTCTATGCCTTAGTGCAATCCCTCTAGGATTGCCTCGACACTCCTCATACACTATGCTTCGGGGGTAGGGTTGAGTACATTGACCTTACAACATTGCCTCTGAAAATCGGCTAGGGGCATCAAAGCCACATCTACACAGACATATGAAGAGTCAACAGTACCATGATAATAATAAAAACTAGCTACTATCTATGCTAGTGTTGTAAACACATCTATATTGTAATGCATCGTGCATACCATCGGGACACCAGGCCTAGCCAAAAGGTCATGCTAGCTCTAGGTTGCCTCTGAACTCCATCCCTACATATGGGTGTTCCTTGATGACTATCAAGCGTTGTCACTCTGTGAAGAATATTTGACTGAGGATGTTTTCCATGATATTGCCTCCCCCTACATCATCATCTTGCCCCATCGACGCATCCTGGGATCCATCAGCTGACCATCTCAGACTACAATGTGAACACCCTCTTGAGGAAGAGTGCACAAATGAAAGTTGCAAACCCTAAATCATCACCATGGAGACTACAATTGTTCAATTTTTTCCAAGCCATTGGTGATATGTATGCACTCACCCTATATGAAAAAGGCCTTGGCATCACGGTCCTAGACTTACTCAATGATCCTTTTTACTAGAAACAATGTCGATCTCATCAAGTTGTTCTCAATGAACTTGAGCAAGCCATGTCGTGAAAGGATATCTCACATTGGATGATCATTGCAGATGTCTTGATTGATGTTTTCAATCCCTCTCTCTCCAGTTCACCCTCATCCTGCATTCCATTATTAGTAAAGGCTGAATCAGTAGTTAAATTAAAATTTGAGTGAGGTTGGAAACTTTGACATGAAAAGTTGAAACCTAGCATGCACCTACTCAAGAGGAATCAATGACTTGGGTCACTAGTTACAAAACTATCGCGGGAAACCTCATGAACTAGGATATTGATTTCCCTTCAAAAGTTGTGATCCGGCCCTAAAACCATCAAGGGGATCATCAAGCTCGTGATATTGGTTTTGACAGGGTGGGGCCCCTTTACGTGGGCGCCTTGGAATTATTCATGTAGATGTAGCATGTTCCGAGAACTTTCAAAATAACTACAAGAAATTATCTATTATATTAAATATACTCAAATATATATTATTTATAGTATAAAGATTAAAGTTAACGCATTTCTCTCTTCTTGTTTAGATCCCACACATTCAAAAATTGTTCCACAAATAAAGTTCATAATTACCATCTCTTCTGGAGAAACAAAGATGAACTAATTAATCTTTAAAATTTATATCTAAACCAGCATATATCCATGTTAAACCTCGATCTATTTTAAGCACAAAGAGGGATCCAATGTCTTGAAGTGTAATTCTTTTATCTTAATGTTTTTACACATTAAGAAAAAATTTACCCCTCATGAAATTGGATCCCTCTTGGTGCTTAAGAGATATGGGTTTGAGATGGGTATATGCTAATTTTTATTTTTATATTATGATCCAACATGACAATTTTTAATTACTTTTTATTTTTGATAATTTAACAAAACCAACAACTTACAAAGTGTCTAAAGTAATAAAAATATAGTGAGAAACAAAAGTAAACAAACAGGCTTCCTATATGCCACATCCAAACTGAGAAACCTTTACAAGTGAATTATACAAGTGGACCCTCATGCTCAATATGTGGTTTTCTATAACAACATTACATCAACCATTTTTAAATAACCAGCATAGATCTATCTTAAACACAGATCTATTAAGCACAGAGAGAGATCCAATTTCTTGTGGTGTATTTTGTTTTGTTTTATCTTAAATTTTTTACACGTTAAGAAAAAAATTACCCCTCTAGAAATTGGATCCCTCTCTTTTAATTTTTAATTACTTTTTTATTTTTTATATGACGTTACAACATCTCCCCTTCCGGCCAAACTCAATAAATTAATTAACTTTTATAATTTTTATTTAAAATAGTTCGAGAAGTAAAGCTAAGATTTACCATCTCTTCCGGACAAACAGAGATGAATTAATCAACTTTTATAATTTATAACTAAAGGCTAAAATGGTTGGCTTGCTGGGCTTTCTATGCTCAAAACGTGGTTCTCAAAGACACAACATTACATGAATTAGTTTTAAAATAATATAAATGGAGAGATACAGTACCTATCCAAAATATTAAACTTAATTTGTTTTACCGGGCTGAGTCTTTCTAAATTCTATAAATTGAACCCTAATGGTGTTGTGTCTCACCATTGCTTTCTAATTTCTGGTTATCGTCGAACTCGTTTTGTCCGAAAAGGTTCAGTGCGCAGATAAAGAGTGGCGGCCGCAGCAAGATATTTGTTATATTTTGTGACAGAGGAATATTTTAGCAATGGAACCAGAAATCTGGCAAAGGCTCCCAGAAGCGTTGCTGTTCATGATTTTAGCGAGGCTGCCCATTAGGGTTCTTGGCAAAATGAGGTCTGTCTCTAAACAGTGGAATTCTCTTCTGTCTTCGCGTGATGCCCTCAAAATAATTGGTCCAAATTGGTCGTTGCATTCCACCCCTGGGTTTCTAATTCAGATCTATCGCAACGGGATAAATAAAGATGATGTGGAATACTGGGTTATAGAAGGACTTGGTTCAGACATATACAAAGTTCCTTTGACCAATCACGTTGTTCTGGATACTTGCAAGAGCATCTTTTGTTGTCATACAAAATGGGACAAGTTGGATCTTTACATAGGCATTCCTGGTGCCATGAATTGGAGACAACTCCCTCGTCCTCCTATACCTCGTTTCTATTTCACTGGATTGGCGTTCGATTCTTCCACTGGGGTTTGCACCCTGCTGCTCGGCCATTTCGGTCATTTCGTTTTCCCAGATCAAGTTCAGAGTGAAAGAATTGAGATGTGTATTTATTATTCAGAATCCAATGCGTGGACTGCAGTTTCCATGATGGTTCCCTACCATATTCTGCCTTGTGGAAAGGCTGTTTTTTCTAAAGGAAAGTTTTATTGGACGGCCTTCATTAATGAAGGCGCGCCCTCCCACACCCACATCGTAGCGTTCAATACTGCTGACGGACTCTGGACAGAAATCCGACTGCCCGAGGGATGCCAACTGATTTTTCGTGAAAAGTTTGGCGTATACGATGGGCAAGTAGTGTTAGTAGACCGTAAGGAAGTTGAATGTGTTCGCATGTGGAAGTTGAATGAAGCAGAGAAATTTGAAATATGGTTTGAGGTACGTGAGAGTAGTTTGACAAAAGGCCTCTTTCGATCACCACCTTTAGTAGTGGTGAACAACAGCGACTTGATAATGGTAATTGATTGGAAAATGGAAATGTGGATCTTCAACTCCAAGGGCAAATTGATCGTCAGGAAAATGACATTACCATTTGCAAGGTCGCAACGATTCGGAATGTGGCAACGAGCAGTTCAAGGATCTGGGTCAGCCTTCGAATCCAACAATTTGTGGTGGCCTTAGTACTTAATCATTCATTTCAGATAAAGTGGGTTGTTATTAGTTATGAGTTATTTGTTATTTGTTCTGTTCTTCATGTTTAGTTGTAATTATCTATTTTTCTCCATGCTTCAGATGCATGAGCTACCAGTTATCTATACATTGGTTACCAGTTATTTTTTAGATTTTTTTTTAATAATTATTTTTTTTGAATTTTGAACGAGTACCATCAATTTGGACAGTACACTTATCTCATCTCCCTTCAATCTATAAAAAGCATAGATAATAGTCCACCCCAAATTCTAAGATATAAACAATTATAAGTATAAATATTTTTTCTTTTCATCATAAAAATCTTCCATTAAATATATATTTTTTTTTTTTCATCATAAAATTCTTCCATTAAATATAAATAATTTTTTCTTTTTATCATAAAAATATTTCATTTATATCAGATTTATTCCAAGTATTGTGATACAGATTATAGGAAAATCTTAGCCACCTTTTGAATCGGATTTATGTTTTAAACCTTTTGAATTGGATTTATGTTTTGAATTTCCAAACGGGGTTGTAAGGGTTATATCATCTTTTGAATTGGATAAATATGTTTTGAGCATCCATGGTGTTGTAAGGCTTATATTCTGCATATTTAGGGTCTATATGATAAATATTCTCAGCAACTTAATGTGAAGAATCAAGAATTAAAACAACCTAAAACAACTCAGTGCAGATTGCCCTTAATTACAAGTTGTGTAGTGGTATGAATGACGTAGTTGTGTCAAGGCATGTATGTCAATCTATGTTGTGGGTTAAATCATAGATCAATCTTAAAAGAGGAATGAAATTTCTCAAAATATTAATTTTTTATTAATATTTACACTTCTTTTCTCGGTCGAAAAATTATATTCATGTTATTCCGAAGGAATCAAGGAAAGCTTGAAATACAATAGGGCTCAACAAAAGCATCATATCACTTACAAGAATTGAACTTGAGTGGGGAGAACAAAAAAGTTTAATAACCCTTTATCAAAAGAGATTCCTCAATATTTACAATGATAAAAGAGTTTGCAAACCCTTTATCAAATTTGTAACAAATTTCAGTTCTTCATTAAATGCTATGATATCTAGGAAGAGATAGATGCGTAACTTGCCTTCCGAAAGGAAATATGGAGCAGGACTTGCCTCGTGAACAGTCAGTCTATCTAGAAATATTGACCCACCTGTAGGGCCTATCCTAACCTACTGACTAAAGGGTCTTATAATAGGGTCTTTAGAGCCGCATTCGTTAGGGTATTCTCTCTATTATATATGAGCTTATCCTTCCTGTTTGGTGAGGGTACTGGATGGATATATTTGTTATTTTATTGGACTCCTCCACAGGAATCCTGCCTCCAGCATCTTATCAATTTATTGTTTCACTTGCTCTCTGTAATGTGGGTTCATCTGGTATGATCTTTTCTTAATAGGTTGGGCTTCCCGCTTCAGCTCAATCTTCATTCCACTAACAGTTACACATTTCTCAGTTACGCCATATCTGCACAACTTCTTTGAACTTTTCATTGAGGGCGGGCTCCTCTGTTTTACATGCGTAAATGCTTTATTTTACAAATATCTTTTTAATATGTGGAATCTTTTAAGTTATAAAATAAATTGAGAATATTTTATCATTCAGATTTCGTTCGCGTGCGGAAGTTGAATGAAGCAGGAAGATATGAAATATGGCGTGAGCTACGAGCGACTGCGGGCGTTCCAATATATTCTTTGGTGAATATCAGCAGCAATGGGTTGATGATGGTAATTGATTGGAAAAGGAATATCTCAATATTCAACTCGAAGGGGGAATTGGTAGTTCAGAACATGAGATTACCACGATATCGCATGTCTCAAGAACCAACAATGGTAAATGGCTTTGCCTTCGAATCCAAAGGTTAGCTTTGGTGGCCTTAGTCCTTCAATGATCCTTGATCTCTGAAATTTAGTTGTTAATGGTTATTTATCTCTGTTATTTGTTTTACAAGCTTAGTTGTAATTATATCTTGTTGTTTATGCCTCAACTACCTATCAAATAGTACATGATGAGAGTCTCAAAAATTCTAAAAAAGACTGATAAAAAAAACATTATAAGTTTTGTCCAGATAGTGCAGGAATTGTCCACAAAAAAAAAGAGAGCAAAAACTAACTGAGGCAAACCATATCTCATAGATATTTACATGGCCATTCGCAACTCTTCAACCGTCCAGGAATTCTTCCCAAAATAAGAAACCTTCATCACCAACGAAAGTTTGTTTAGATAAGATATCAACCTCCAAGTTATGCTGACGATATATATCATCAAAAGTGATATTTCTGAACATGCTCATCAAAGATTTGATCCGATCACACCAGTGATTAAGCATTGCCACCTGGAGAGAATACTGCCCACCAGCCCATTTTATGGTAACCCGTGAGTCGCCAAAAACTTGCAAATCAACAATGCCAAAGATATTGATGTTAAGATCCTAGTGGATGGCCTTCACTAACACCTCCGGGTTTTGGTGTAACAGTTCGTATCATGTGGTATCAGAGCCTCCACCCAGGTTCAAGTCACAAAGCGGGTGGCAACGTCGGCATTGCAGTGTTTGCCTGAGGCTCGTACGGCTCAAAGGGGACACCACCATACGGGTGCACATCCAGCCCAGAGTCTGGACTGCAAAGCATAGTGGGATGTTAAGATCCTAGTGGACAACTTTCACTAACACCTCGGGGTTTTGGTGAAACGGTTCGTATCAATTGACCACTTTAAGGATGCACCAAAGTGCTAAGAGTTCCGCTTTCACAGTTAAACCTGAGAGTGAAGAAATGTACTTCATTAATATAAATAACACCACCTGTTGCACATAAACCATCCTTCGACGCACCGTCAAAGAAAACAACCAATTTCTTTAAATTACACACTCTTTGGATCTTATGAGTGGTAATCTCAATACAACTCTCCTTCACCAAGTTAAGAACCAATGAACAGGTTTTGTAAACATTTGGAACCACTTCTTCAAAAATAGCTAGGTTAAAGGCCTCCGAGATAGCCCAGGAAATTATAGCAATGAACTCTAGAAAATTTTTTCAATTCCTATTCCAATTCAGGGAACATTTTTCAAAAAGATCCACTTGCCATAATACATCAATCTTCAAATCCAGGAGGATCCTACTCCATATATTCCTAGAAAACGCAGAGTCCACAAAATATGACAGATGGAATCTGAACCTGCCCGATAAAGAAAACAAATGCTCAGGCCAATCCATCCTCTCACTAAGAGATTACCCCATGTTTTAAGGCATTATGATAAAGCTAGCCACATGAAACATTTGAGTTTTAAGGACAATCACCACCTCCAAATCTTTCTATACCACCAGTGTTTAGGATAAATGCATTTAAACTTGATAATGGCATTGTATGTAGACTTGGCAGTAATTTTCCCCACATTAGTATTACCATTCCAAAAGAGAGTGTCTTTACCACTTGAAAGATGACAACCCACAGAATTGAGGCTGTGTAGATACCTATTCCACTCCACCCATGAATCCCATATCAGTTGCATTAAACCAGTATGACTTTGGATCAAAACTCCGCTGTCCAAACCCAGGATTGGGTATGTACCCATAGAAATGGAGGTACCATCGCCAACCCTCCACACCAGATCCTTTTCCATCCAACAAGTAGTCAGCTTGACTCCAAGCCCAATGGCCTACCAATAACCATCATTGCGGCAACCTCTTGTCTATCACTAATTGTTATGTATACGACAGTACACTTGTCCCATCCTCTTTCAATATAGGAAGAACATAAATAGTAATCCACCCCAAATTCTAAGATATAAACACCTATTAGTGTAATTACCAACTCATAATATATTTTGAAGGAGTACTCTATTTATTCTAAGTATTGGACTTTAAGGTGGTTTTGGTCGGAATCGAGTAATTGTTTTTTTTATATTTAATCCAAATTTGGAAGTGTTTAAATTGTGTTTTTGACTTCATAAATAGATTCATCACCCTTAATCTATGGAAAAAAAAAGATTTTTACAAAAAATCTAACTCAACAAAATAAGACTAAAATCTATCGAAAAAGGTTAAAAACATAGAAATATTATCTATCGCTACTTGTTATCCATGCATAAGCTATATTTATTTTTTTATAATCGTTTATTTTGAATTTTGAACAAGACCATGAAATCAATTTGGATAGTACACTTGTCCCATCCTCCTTCAATCTAGGAAAAGCATAAATAGTAATCCACCCCAAATTCTAAAATATAAACACGTATCGGTGTAATTACCAGCTCATACTATATTTTTGAGTAGAATTTTTTTTACAAAATCAAAATTTGGAAGTTTTTAAATTGTGTTTTTGACTTCATAAATAAGAGAAAAAATGTTCGAAAAAAGTTGAAAATCTAGAATATTTAAACTAACCTATTTTTAATGTTTATATAAACTATCTAACGTAAATAATCACTAGTCCAACTGTTAACTTATTTTTATTATTTGGAAAAAACAAATTAGGATTATTTTTACATACATGTTCCTTTACACAAAAATTAATTAATTTAATAATTTAATTTATAAATTAAAAATTAAAATAAAAAGAAATTTGAACAAAGGACTAAAAAATTATCATAGAATGAATGTAAAGAAAATAAAGAGTTTTGACCAAAGGACTTTGGAATTAAGTGTTCTTAAGTAATCCTTGGATACTCATATTTTGTTTAAAGAATGTTACGAATATTGTGGAAACCTGATTTGAATAAAAATTGAAGAGCATCTTTAAATAACATGGAGATTTCACATTTATCCAATAAACCAATGATTGAAAAAGCATACACAAAAGTAATACAATTGACACTTGGTCACATTTATTATACATGATTGTAATATTTTTTGGTATCTCTTTCTCTCTTATTAATATTCAAATAAATTGGTGTTAATACTTCTCCAAACAAAAGTGGCACCATCCTATGTAACCAAGAAAACAAAAAACCATGAAGATCCACCCAATGACATCAAAGATATTCCAGTAGGTCATGGCCATATATATATATTGAAATAATTTAATGTCTCTTACGTATGTTTTCTATTTTTTATAATAAAAAAAGATTAATTGTCTAATTTATTTATTATATGTATATATAAAGTGTTGCATGAGTACAAAAATTGTATTGCAAACATATGAGTTTCAAAGCAATATCATGTAAATGTCTAGGAATCCTGAAACCTTTAACATTTTTGTGCAGTATTAATGGGTTAATGTGAGTTTAAGATATTGTTTTTGTATTTATTATTTATCAAACATTTTACATTTTGTGTAATGTGTGTCCAGGTAAAGGGGTTTTTCGCATAATGTTGAGGGATTTTTTAGATGCAATTATAGATGTAAAAAACTCCCCCAAATTTTTCAAAACCAAAAATATGTACTTGTTTATTTTATCTAGCAATGTGCAAGCTCTAGCCTACCACAGTGAAGGCCACACAAGATAGGAAAAGGAAATGTGTATGCATTTTTGTCTAACTAAAATGCGTACGTGAGTTCTAAAACATGTTATATTTCCCAAATCATCTCGCATTCATCATTTCCTCAATTGCAGTGCAAATAATAGACTTTCGGGTGTCCAATTGGTCAAATCACAAACATGATTAAGGAACATAGAAGCACCATCTTCCACCGAGTGCATCCATCTCCTCCATCACAGGTAATTTCATCAAAAACATTCCTTCTAAAATATCTAATTTCATTCATTTGTTTTCCCATAATTATTACAGATGGAAACATAAAAAGTAGGATCATAAAATAAAATATAAAACTAGCTAATTTTTTTTTTTTAATCCATGTTGGTTTATAAAAAAAAATAAAATCATATATCAATCTTCAATACGGATCTATCAATCAATTGCACCTCAAGAAATTAGATCCCTTTCAGTGCATCCGGGTTTGAGATGGATTTATGTTGGTTTATAATAATCCATATATATTTCCTATACGTTATTGTTTTAATATTTATTTTTTCTGCTCTGATTTCAGCCAAGGCATGGAAGGACAACGCAACTTATAACTGCCCAATTCTGGAGGAGACTCTATCGGGAACTGACTGAGCAGGTTTCTCTGTTGTCTTCTGTCTATGTTTTTTCCTCTCTAGATATGCACAACCTGCAGAATGCCGCTAAGGCAATGAACTCTTTGAATTTTCACTTGGTTATCCCCTCAGTAGGCAGGGGATTTTTGTACTGCAATATTTTGATTTCCATCAAATCTCTAGATAGACATGGATGGCACCTCTGGGCCAGACCATCGTGGACTGTAATCGATTTTGTACTTTTATTAAACTAATATAATCGTCAACTTTTACAAAAAAAATATATTTATTTTTAGAAATATTCAGCTTTAAAAATAGGTAAAGGTTGAATACATCAATAGTCATTTTTATATTTTCTGTATTTCCTTTACATTATTTGATCATTCTAAGTAGTTTCGTTAAATATTTTTAATTTATAAATATTTTTATTTAATAAATTGATACTTCTATAAAATAACATGTATGAATATGTAAACATAAGATCTTAATTTTTTTTCATAGTAAAATTTTTATATTTATATCATAAATATATGGAAGTGTCTCAAGACCTAAGAGATAGAGCACATGTAAATACAATTCACGAGAGAAACAACATGCCCAAGCCCAAATAAGGAACCACGGAAATTCTCTAGCACATCTACCAAACACATCACCCAAGTAAATATATAAGAAGATAGTATCCAAATTATAGATGGCCATAGACCAGCCTATCATATTTGCAACAAGCCTAGAAATAGGTACTACGATCCCTGGGAAAACCCAAGAGTAAACAAATATAAAAAGTCTAATGCCAATGAGGACAAAAAATATAATAACAGATCTGCTCGATCCATGATAATTGTCGGAAATAAAGTGTCATGTCCCCTCCCGTCATCCCGACCTGCAGAGGGAACATGACCACAACATGGGCTGTCTAATTCTTCCCCAATGCCATATGACGAAATTTACAATTAAAAAATAAAATGCCTATTTAAAATATATAGCAGAATTAAAACATAATAACACAAATGCAGAAGAGAATGCATCATCCTACTCCTCCCAAGCAGAATAATGAAACAATCATACAAGAACCAATCCCCTTCTCATGATATGTACAGCCTCCATGCCAACTAACTTAAGATAATCATTTCATTCAATTAACATGAATAATTAAACATTCATAACTGAACACAGAATAATAATAATTTAACCACATAGAACACTTATCTTTATGTTGAAGCTGTCCAAACAACTGGCTATGTGAGAGCAACGTGCCACCCAACCATAGGTCCCTGTCCAACCTATATTCTTTCAGTTGAGAGACCACCCCCAAGCTGGGTTGTGTATCCACTAAGGAGGAACTAAATAGGCTCACTCACAGCCATGGTTTCACACAAACAGTCATGCTAAGCCAACACTCAATTGGGTTTATCAAGCATGCAAGAGACAAAGGAGGAGGAGGATGCTAAGCCAGTGGGCTCAACCATAGAGCTACAAGCATCTCAAACTAAGATCAAACAATCATGGCACCCACAATACCTACCACACCCAACACAATGAAGGTCCCCTTTTCTGGTACACAGTCCCTCAGGCGCCCGTTCCCTCCAGTGCTATTCAGGGTGGGTATAGAAAGTTCCCAGCTGCTAAATCCTTGAGATTCTATCCTTCACTGGGTTTGTCAAGCAGTTCCAACCTCTGTTCTCTCTTCCTCTCTATTATTCACACTTGTATTTTCTCAATTCTATCACCAAATAACTATGTCCCGTAATTGGATTTTCAGGCTATAAAATTAGGGTTTTCCTATTGATTTATGTGCATCTAACACTCTCAAAATCGACCCAAGGTTCAGGTCTATGGATCCCCCATTGTATTTCACTTTCCAGACAAGTTTCTAGGCGTTTTTGGCACTTCAAAATGTGGCTTAATTCAGAGTTGCGATTTCTGGTTTTTCTCACTGTTGGGCATGTGTAATAGATGAAAATTGATGCTCGCATGTTCAATAATGGAATGGGAATGAGGAAGAATGAGTTCCCATGAGGTAGAGTGACTTGTGGGTCAAGAAAATATAGCCCATACCTGCCATATGAATTTCTGGGCTGGCCATGCTCCATTGAAGCCATGGACTGATTTCTTCAACTACTTCCTTACAATAGAATTAAATGTCAGCAAGGAAAATCAAATGGGTTCTCAAGATGAAATTTGGAAGGATATGGTTCAACCCCACAATCCCCCTCACCACTCTCTAGTGGATACACATGGCCCCCTCTTATTAGTTTCTTCCATAGACAGTTTTTGGTATTTATTGCAATATTAAAATTTACATCATTTTACAATGTTCCATGGCTTAATAGCACATAGATAACATAATATCTAATACTTTTCTTTTAAATAAATTCTGAGCATACATTAGTGGGGCCTTTTCCTTGAGCTCCATGCTAGGAAAACATACATAGCATGTATACAATATTTACATTAAAAGCCAATTAATCCCAAGGGTCAAAATGGGGGTATTACATAAAGAAAGTAAATCCAAGACAAGTTCGAGACAAATAACAAAAAAATCCCACTAAGGATCGACATGAGATCAATAGGTAACCTTGGATCCAACAAAAATTCATATCCTGTAATACAGAGAATTAGAAACATAGGATCCAAATACGTAGAGTGGAGATGGACGATCAATAGAGAAGTTGATACAAGATGTAAAAATCTACAAGTGGATCATCTCCTCAGACACCATGCTATCCCCAGTGTAGGAATGACACCTTATATATCCTTCCCTTTCCAACAATGCCTCCTTCGATAAGCCATCCACTCCCATATTATATTCATGATAACAATGCTGAAAATACATATCCCTGAACTCAAAAATCAGTGTCCTAAACTTTTCCAACCAAAAGCTCAGCTTATTTACTTGAATGGCACATAAATTGTTAGCCCAATCAATTATGGTTTTTGAGTCCCCAACCAGTTGGAGGGATTCAATGTTTTTATGTCTCACAACAAATAGAAGCATCCACATGGCCAATAATTTCAATGGAGAGTTAGTTCGATAAAATATTATTTCAATATTAATAAGGCACCAATACCACCCTAATAAAAATGTGATTGTGAAGCTCTATCAAAATAAACTCTGGAAATAACCTCATATAAAGTAATTTTCAAATTGTGGAAAATAAGGTTAATATATTATAAGTATTGGGGATATAGAATATAGATAATTTATAATATTAGGGGTATAAAAAAGAATATTTAGTAAAAATATGGGATATCTAATAAAAATATGGTTTGCAAATGAAAAGATGTATATTCTTTAATATTCAACTAATGCAAGCATTATGGAATAATTTTAGTGAATTAAACTTTCTAGATTTAACTATTTAAAGATAAATTTGTTTTTGAAATTTCAATTTAATTATTTAAAATCATCACTTCTATTATGTTATAATATATTTTTTTAAATATTCAATAAACAAAATAAAATGGATTTTATTATATTTTTAATTTTCCGATTCATAAAATATAGAAATAAACCTTCTTCAAATAAAGATTTAAATCATTAAAATAGGATTTACTTCCAAAATTGAAAAAAAAATAGCTCCACTTTTTCCTCCCGTAAAATATTAAAATAGTTACAAATTGTTTATAATAATCCAGTTATATTTCCTACACGTTATTGTTTTAATATTTATTTTTATAAATATTAAGCTCTAAAAATAGGTAAAAGTTGAATACATCAATAGTAATTTTTAAATTTTTTGTATTTCCTTTACATTATTTGATCATTCTAAGTAGTTTCGTTAAATATTTTTAATTTATAAATAATGTTATTTAATAAATTGATACTTATATAAAATAACATGTATGAATATGTACAAAAAGATCTTAATTTTTTTTCATAGTAAAATTTTTATATATATATTATAAATATATGAAAGTGTCTCAATACCTAAGAGAAACAACACAGGCAAATACAATTCACAAGATAAACAACATGCCCAAGCCGAAATAAGGAACCACATAAATTCCCTAGCACATCTACCAAACACACCACCCAAGGAAATAGATAAGAAAACAATATCCAAAGTATAGATGGCCATAGACCGGCCTATCATAGTCACAACAAGCCCAAAAACAGGTACTACAACCCCTAGGAAACCCCAACAGTCACAAAATCTAAAAATTCTAATGCCAACAAGGAAAAAAAAATATAACAACAGATCTCGTCGATCCATGATAATTGTCAGAAATAAATAAAGTAAAGCCAAGACAATTTCGAGACAAATAACAAACAAATCCCACTAGGGATCGACATGAGATCAACAAGTAACCTCGGATCCAACCAAAATTCATGTCCTGCAATATAGATAATTAGAAACATAGGATCCAAATACGTAGAGTGGAGATGGACGATCAACAGAGAAATTGATACAAGATGTAAAAATATACAAGTGGATGATCTACTCAGACACCATGTTATCCCCGGTGTAGGAATGACATCTTATATATCCTTCCCTTTCCAACAATGCCTCCTTCGATAAGCCATCCGATTCCTGATTATATTCATGATAACAATGTTGAATAGAAATATCCTTGAACTCAAAAATCAATGTCCTGAACTTTTCCAGCCAAAAGCTCGGCTTATTTACCTAAATGACACATAAATTGTTAGCCCATCCAATTATGGTTTCTGATTCACCAACCACTAGGAGGGATTCAATGTTTTTATGTCTCACAACAAGCAAAAGAATCCACATGGCCAATAATTTTGATCAAGAGTTAGTTCATGTCCCACAGTTCCAGCTCAATCTACAACTAAAAGATTGTTTCAATATTACTAAGGCACCAACACCACCCTAATAAAAATGTGATTATGAAGCTCCATCGAAATAACCTCTTACCCACTCGTATGGAAAATATGGAGGAACCATTCGGTGAACTAATAACCGATATTTAGTCTTGATGGTCTTACGAAACTCCGTATAAGTTTCCCTAACACGACAACCAACGAATGTTGTCAACTAACTCTTGCCATAAAAAATACTATCATTGCAGGATTTCCACAACCCCCAATAAATGAAACTAGGGAGCTCTCCCTAGTGGGAATAAATTTTCCACCAAGTATAATAATAGGTCGGAAAATATGTCCCAAATCAATGACCGACAAGATTAAAATTACAAATGACACAATTCCACTCTTCACAAGAGAAGGATCATAAAATAAAAAGATGATCCACATATTCACCTGACAGCCACACAAACTGCAAACAATTTGACCTATAATAGGTCGGGAAAAATGTCCCAGACCAATGACCAGTAGTATTAAAATTACAAATGACACAATTCCACACTTCACAAGAGAAGGAGCATAAAATAAAAAGATGTTCCACATATTCCCCTCACATCCACACAAACTGCAACAATTTGGTCCCATAATACCCTTCTTCCACAAGTTATCCCACATTAGAATGAGTTTTCCCATATCCAACTGGAAAAAAATAGCTTAATTTTGAGAGGAGTCGGACAATTTCGACATTGATAATACCGCTAGTGATAAATGAAGAGAGATCAACTAACTAGGCATCATATGCCAGTTTCGCCAAAATCATGCCATTTTTGGTATTCCAAGACTAGCAGAACTCATCCTCCCCATCAGCAAGAGTAATGCCACCCCTTTGAAGGCCCCTAGTATATTCTAACCATTCTATTCCAAGGGAACCAAGTAGGCCCAATTGTTCACCAGGAAGACAATAGGTACCAATAATAGACACATACCTGGTGGAAACCAACTGATCCAAAGTAGACACACCAATAACCCTATGCACCAATAAGATATCCTATGATAGATTGTAATTTGAAGGGAAACCAATAATAGGGTCAACCCCCACCCTAATCGAGGCACCATTTCCAAGACTCTATGCCAACTAATTACCAAGTATATGAAAAGAGGATACAAGACAATTCCACATGTTTGATATCCCCTGGACCGATTTGTAAGCCATCCTAGTCCATTGAAGAATACAAATATTTACTAGCTATGACATTGCTCTAGAGATTATCATTAAAAAGAGCCCACCACAGACTCTTAGTAGATGAAGCCTAGGAAAAAAAAGGATATTTTTTAACCCCCGCCCACCCAAATGCTTAAGCCTAGATAAAGAGGCCCAATTGACCAAATGATATTTGGATTTAACAGCCGACCCAGACCAAAGAAATTTAAAAACTCTACCTCTGATACACAGTAAAATGGACTTCAAAATCTTGCACAATGAAAACCAATAAACCAGATGATTTACAGGACCGATTTCACGAGAGTTAATTTCCCCCCTAGAGATAGCCACTGCACACACCAATGATTTATCCTTTTGTCGAATCTCTTCAATAACCACTGCCAATATCCTACAAAGTAGTTGTTAGGTTTAATGAAAAAACCCAAATACTTTGTCACATCATTTAAGGTGAACACGTTGTTAGGTTTAATGAAAAAACCCAAATACTTTGTCCCATTATTCAAGGGGGACACCCGAAAAGGAAGTTCCTACCGAATCTGATGTAGAATCTCATAATCCAAATCATGTTCTAGGAAAACAACCTTAGACTCACTAATAATCAAACCACTCACTTTACATAAAGTGTCCAAGATGTACTTTTATATCAACAATTCTTACATCTTTACAGACCCAAAAAACATAACATCATCTGTAAACAAAAAAGTGAGTGATCCATACAAGAGCTGAAATCTTAATCCCATTAATATGTCCTATCTACTTATGATCTTCAATCTACCTACTCATCCCCTCAATAATTAAAAGAAAGAGTAAAGGGGTTAAGGGTAATCCCTAACAATGCCTCTAGACCCCTTAAGAAATTTAGTGAGCCCACCATTGAAAATAACATCATAATTAGCAATGAACCTTCTGAACTTATGCGCCAAGATCGGGGGAGGAATTATACATAGGCAGTAAGAAAACCCTATGCGCGCCTTTCTTGCATTAAGTCCCATTCCGACGGCTAGAAAAGGAAGATGTTTATCGGCCTTAGAGGGTTGATCTGCAATCGACAACCAGGGTTCTCGAATGGCATCGCCCAGAGGGGGAGGAGCCCCCTCCACATATTTGGATCATCTGGGTAGTTCACAGATACCAACTACGCACCAACAAGATCAGGGTATCACAATTGATAAAACAATGGAGACTGATAGAAAAAAGACTTGGGAGGGATATTTACCCTATTTTACTGAAAACCCATCTCTGCAGATCACATTTGAAAAGCTGTGAGACTGAGTCTAGCAATGGAAGGAGAAATCCCTCATCGGGAAATTCATTGGAATTTGGCCCAAGGAGAAATATATGATCCGATAAGACAACCTGGATCCCCAAAGGACATTATGATCTATACCTGGAAGCAAAAGGGTTTTTCACCATTATCTTTTTCAACATGGAAGATTAGGATTGGTTTCTAATGGGGGGAACATATTTTTTTTTACTGTAATGAATATAATTAAAGTATAATTAAATAAATAAAATTAACTAAAGACATGACTTTTTGTGTCAAATGACAAGGCATGACTCTTCATGTCAAATGTCTAAGCCTTATTTAAAGGTGGACCATTATTGTAACCTATCATCATCTTTTATCAAATATATTATCTATTTTACTCCATCTTGATGGCTTATCGAATATACCAAGTTCATTGGTGAAGTTATTTGTGTGAAGCAAATAATTAATCGCTCCATTTGGTATAGAACCTCTCGGCCCTCTGGATTCCAACTACTAGCCATACAATTGTCAGACTTTGTCTGAGCAACTGGACCTTGACCCTGCTTCTGCAAATTCTGCAACATCATCCCCCACTCCATTTCTCCCCCATCTTCATTTCTCCCCCACGCCCCATTGCCTCCTGCGCCACACTCCACCCGCTCCCCATTTCCTCACACCTCCGTATTACTCCCACGCACACCTTTGAACTCCACGCAATCTTCCCTATTCCACTTCCACCGACCTCCCTGGCTGCACAACCTACTGTCCCACTCGCGCCCTGCACCCTTCCTCCACGCCTGCTGCTCCCCTCCATATCCCGCGCCCAAAACTGGCCCACGCCATTTGTGCCCCCCATTCCACTCCTTCGCTCTTCACATTACGCCCCTCCTCCTCTACCCGACACCATTCGCTGCAACCGCAGCCTCTACGACCACTCCTCCCCATTCAAACTCCACGCTAGGCCATCCCTACTCCACCTGCACACTCCCCCTTTCGTTTGCTCGCCCCGCTAGCCCTCGGCCCTCCTTCCTCCCCGTTTCTCCACGCCACAGTGCTACCACCGTGCTCCAGTCAGCCTTTGTGCTCTAGCGAACTGGCCACGCCACCCTCTGCATTCAGTTCCTGCGCCGCCCTTTCTCGACCTTCCTCACCTACTCGCCCTCTCCTCTTGCTGCGCCTACCTCTGTTTCACTCATTGCTCCACTCTCATCCTTCACACCATCCATTCCAGCTTCTCCCTACCCTCCATCGATCCACCATTTCCTCCATCTCCATTAAACCCTATTCAAATTCAAAATAAAATATTATAATATATATTTATTAAAAATAATAAATATTATTATAATAGTTTAAAACATTACATTCGCTATTAATAGTATTATTTATCCATAATAATACATATTATTATTTCAAAAACATAAATCTCCTTATTTTCACAACAACAAAAAAATTATTATTATTATTGGCCATAATAATAAAATTATTTAATGATTGTAAAAAAAATTTACAATTATAAATTAGAGAAAAATATTACACCTCGTGACCATTTATTTTTTATCCAAGGAAGAAATACAAAAGGAAATCCAAAGACAAGGAAGACTAGTCAAATAGTTCAAGACCTTCTATCATCAAAAAGTCGAAGACAATTTATCGTCAGAAAAATCAAAATCAAAGGAAGACGGATTTTCGACAAAAAAAGTAGTCAAAGGAAGACAAAATTGAAAAAGAGTCAAAGACCATAGAAGCAGTTTTGCAACCAAATATAGAGAAAATAGAAGCTAAGTTAAAGCACTATCAGAAGGACATTGAAGATTTACAAGACAAGAATACAAAAATTGAAGCAGTAATTGCAATACATAAGCTACGAGAAAAGTTCGATGAACAAAAATTCTCCAACCAAAAAAGTCGTATAGAAAAATTGTATGTGCAAATTGATGAATTAAGAGCCGAAAATAAACTCAATCAGAGGCTAGAAGATCAAGATATAAAGAATGAAATAATTAAATACGAAGCAGAAATAAAACGCTTGAACAAGATCCTTAATGACAAGGATGAAGATCTGAAGAAGATACAGCTTAAATTAGGAGATCAAGAATCAAAGGTTGAGCAATGTCGACAACAAATACAAGATCTGCAAACACAAAATGACGACTCTAAAAAGGCACACAAATCAGAGATCGCAAAGAACAATAAAGCATTATCCAACAATGCTGAAGAAATTTTCAGACTAAGAAATCATAACAAGATACTAGTCACAAAAATTAAGAAGTTGAAAAATAGCCGAAAGATAGAACAATCTACGGAAGACATTGAAGGGAAACTTATAGACAAGCAGGAGGAAAATAGTTGCATTGGAAGTCATAACGAAGATCTTAAGGAACAACTTAAGAAGTCTGAAGATGACAGAAAATCACAAGTAGAAGTGATTAAGAAGTTTCAAAATGATAACATGCAGTTGGAAAGCAAGTTGGAAAAGATACATAACGAAACCTTAAAGCCTCAAGAGACGAAAATACAACTTCCAGTTCAGAGCAACGAAGCAAAAGAACAGACAATAAGATCTCCTTATCGTCACCCAAATTATAAACGTCATTTTGACCAACGACAGGGTCAAAATGAACATACACAGAGGAGTTACGATGTTAAACAAGCAAGAACATCGAATCAATACACTAAGCATCAAACAAAAAGTTACGTCCCACAAAGTGATCAAATAGCTCCGATAAAAATAGATCTCGGATGGACCACATCATAGACGATGTGACAGTTCTCCCTTGGAATTCGTAATTTGTATCGCCTCGTTTCATCAAAAGTCGCAAAAGACTAAAGATCAAGAAATAACATTACAAGCAAAAAAATGAGACGTAGTCATTGTCGTCAAATAAGCTTTGAGGACAAAGCTTCCCTTAAGGGGAAGGCAATGTAACGAATATAATTAAATAAATAAAATTAACTAAAGACATGACGTTTTGTGTCAAATGAAAAGGCATGAATCTTCATGTCAAATGTCCAAGCCTTATTTAAAGGTGGACCATTATTGTAACCTATCATCATCTTTTCTCAAATATATTATCTATTTTACTCCATATTGATGGCTTATTGAATATACCAGGTTCATTGGTGAAGTTATTTGTGTGAAGTGAATAATTAATCGCTCCATTTACTTTGCAGGTTTATTCCTTCGCCCTTCGAAAGAGAGGTTTAATCCTGATACATAGGATTTGAGTATTGCCCCTATCTGGATCTGACTTTACTCGCTCCCCTGCAAGTACTCGGAACCTGGAATTATGGAGGCCATTGGGAATACGCTTGGTAAGTTTGTGAAAGTTTCAAAGAAGACAAGGATTCAAAGATACGCTACTTATGCTCGAATTTGTGTCTATATGAACGTTTCCAAAGATCTCCCAGAGGCAATCAATTTGACTTGGGAAGATGAAGAATGGGAAAAGCCAGAGGTATTATTTCTACAAGAAACCAAATGTAGATCGGATACTATGTAGGTGTTAGGAGGAAAAAATTGGTGGGGAATTCAGGTGACAATTATTAATGCTCGGGGATTGGCTAGAGGAATTGCTATCATGTGGAACCCTGCGACAATTTCTATCAACAACTTCTAAGCAACTAGGTTCTCTATCAGTGCCTACTTCAAGTTTTATAATTCTAGGGCAACCAACCAACTAACCAACCAATGAAACACGTTCCCCCCACCTTGAAATTCCAGTTAGAAAGTAGATTTCTTCCACTTCCAAAGTGAGAATTTGAACCCCAACTTGAAATTGGATATAATTAGGGTCCCACATCCTCGCTATATGTTCCAACAATGGGACCTGGACTCTCATTCCTAGATTCAGGAATAATTTTGATAACCCACACTCCCGGAGGGCAAGTATTGTGTTTTAATCATTAGCAGCTTGCATATCCTCCATTTCATGCTACCTTTCTCTCCACTCCAACATTTTGATGGCTAAAACTTGCATTAAAACCATAAAAGAGTATATTAGAACACACACATATATATGAAAAATCCCAAGAAAAATGGCTCATTTTTATTTTTTTGGGGTCGCTCTATGTGTGTCACTTTTGTACACAGTGTGAAAATGACGCAGTTCACCTTTTTAGGAACTACGACACTTGTTGTTGTCGTAGTCCTTGAAAAGGGAAACTACAACACTTTGTGTGTGTTTTTACCCTAGAAAAATGCTCCAAAAACAACCTAAACTGGCATAAAAATAGGATTTTCGACCATAAAAATGAAGGGGAGTTAGAGATGGTTTAGTTGGAGCTAATGTAATTGAAGATCGTTTCCTTATGTGTCTGGAATATCCACTGCAAAAATCAACCAAAATGGGTTTTTTTCTCTCTTGGAAAAAGGGTAAAACACAATGGTAAAAATACATTACTTTCACCCATTTTTATTAACTCGAAATATAATATTTTATTATTTTATTTCATTCTCTTTATTATTTTAGCCATTTTTGTGAAAATCTCATTAATATTTTGATTTAAATATGTTTTTTAACTTCAATTGTGCAGATCACAAGTCAAAATTGATGACATAAGATATGATTGAGCTTAGTCTTTGTTCTTTCTCGTGCTCGTAAATACATGAGAATAAGTTATCGAGTATACTTTTATCGCTTTTTCGGGCTCGTAAAAATTGTTATGAAAAAGGAACGCCATGGAGTTTTCTTTAATCTCTATTGAGACTCTCTAGATAAGAAAAGAATACCAAGTGAATTTGTTTCTTGCACGCTTGTGAAAGTATTTGAAAGGTCATCTATCTGGTGATAGTTTACCTTTTTTTTCAGACCATTTAGACTATTTACGAAAAATGAATACCTTGGTCAACCATTTACTAAGAGACTTATTCTAGGCATTATTTTATACTTTTTTGAGCTTAGGGGACTAAATTTATGAAAAATTTCGTCTTGGAGTCTTCTTTAAGTTCCTTTTAGACTCTCAAAACATGAAAAACCATCAAGTTTTCCTTCTTTGGACTTGTAAAACTACACAGTGAAGGACCCTTTTGGGACCGAACACCTCCTTTCTCAAGTTTTAAAAAATGTGAGATTGGACTCATTCAGGATGAGTTAAATCAAGCGTTTGTTACCCTCTTCCAAGTCATTAAAAATAAAAAAGGAAATCATCAATCATGATGGGGAAAATAAGGGAAGGGGAATGTATTTGAGTCTGTATTTATGGAAGCTTATCGTCATGCTTGAACATGGAAACTGTTTGCATCTCATTCAAATAGTTGGGTAATTAGTTTGTCTTTGAGTCATACCAATTCCATGAGTCATTTTACTCCTTTAGGTCATCTAAAGAATGCCTTCGTCTATTAGAGATAGTGGTATATCGGGATGTCCTCCATGATTCAGATGCCTTGCATGGAGATACATCAACAATATAGGCATCGGGATGGAGTAGAGGGTGAGATGCACTCTATTCAGTAGCATGAATCCAACAGTGGATGCATGCATACCTTCCAGGGTGTTTTTCCTCATGCATACATGATTTTTGCATGTACATCTATTAATTAAAAATGCATGCAAAAGTGAATTTTTGGATGTACTGATATTGGGTTTTGGGTAAACCTAATTGATCACTGAGATGATATAAGGAGGTAGAAGGTCACCAATAAAGGTTACTTAATAGGCTTATCAAAGAGGTATCAGTTAGAGTTAGGAGGGCACATAGTGCATGCAAAGGGCGAATTTCTGAGAGAGAAAGAAGATATTTTCCAGTAGGAAGAGTGAGGGGATCTGAGCTAGATCAGACCTCCTTGATCATATGCACTTGCCTACAAGATACAGTGAGCTAAGAGAGCTCAACTGAGATATTTACATAATTTTCAGAGAGAGGATGACTTGCAGTTGTGGAGGGGCACACTTCCTAAGGAGAGAAGATCGTTGTGCATCTATTTGACAGATTGAGCATCTAAGACTTTCAGAGTAGGTCTTCCTTAGTGATTAAGGAAGGACTGTGACGTTCAGAGCTTAGATCTATTGATATCTGATTCAGTATGAGTTTTCAGTAGTTGGAGAGAGGGCCCACTTATGCATGTAGAACTACAGGCGTGCATTGGACTTTGAGCAGAGTAGGCTACCATTCCAGATAGGGTAGATCAGGGCAGTGGAGTACAGAGGGAGATAGTACATCCTAAGATGGGAAGAGTTAGATATTCAAAAGTTTCAGATCAAAGCTGATAGAAGGGGGGCGCATTACTCAAGAGAAGTAGTTGCAACTACTACAAATATGGGGTTATTCTAACTTGTCAGGTTTGGTTATTTATTTCTGAAGAACTGTATGTACTAAAACTATTCTTAATTTGCTCTAGGCTCGAGAAAGAAGAAATCCTCATAGAAATTTGGTTTTCCCCCGTTTGGGGTTTCCAGGGTATATTGTGATTTTATATGTGATTGTTGTTTATTTTCATTGTGGAATTGTTAAGAGATCTATAGTGTTTGCATCTTAAGTCATTATTGTATTTCTTATTTATAAAGACTCAAACCGCTTGAGATATTAGGGAATCTAGAGGGAGTAGTGATCTATGGATAAATTAGCATGGTATCATAGCCCTGATAAGGGCCAGGGAGAAGTAATCATACTTAGATCTGCAAGTAGTATACTAGATCTGGGTGGTGACTCAGGTTGATTTTCAGATAAGTAGAGAGGGATACAAGATCTATCAGATCTAAAGTGTAGGGTTCAGATCTGTGACATTAGAGGTTATATCTAACAGATCAAAGAAGTTGGAGACTAGATCTAAGATAGATCTAGTAGATCAGTGAATATAGCAAACATATCTACTAGATCTGAAGAGCAGTACTCAGATCTGTAGTTCTAGAGGTCATATCTATTATATATATGATTTGGGTGGATAGATCTGAGATAGATCCATCAAATCTAGGTCAGTAGGTTCCATATCTGTGAAGATATATATAAGATCTGAAGTGTAGTGTTTGGATCTGTGTGACTAGAGTCCAGATCTAAAGAGCAGATTTCAAATCTATGAGTGCAGACATCAGATCTATGAGGATAGATACCAGATCTATCAGATCTGTGAGGGAAGAGACCAGATATGTGATAACATAGATCAGATCTGGGAGAGCGAATCCTAGATCTAATAAAGTGAGGGTTAACTTGTGCACCAAGGCACAAATATATAGGTTGGATATGATTCAAAGATTTTGAATCAACACTGTTATCATATTTACAGAGTCATGGATTTAGTACTTTCTATAGTTATGCATCTATCCATATGATGGGAATACGAGAAGTGTTCCTCAGTATTTCAGAAACAGACTCAGATTGCTATGAGAGGATAGCAGTGAGGAGATTTCGTTTGATCATGTTCCAGCCAGTGTCAGAAGGTTTACTAAGGATGCCAGGCTAGATGCATGTACTAGAGAAGATATATTTACCCTTCGCATCTGCTATGGAAGATGAGGGATATAGTATTGTGTTCTGAGATAGACAAAGGCCTCTTTATTCAGAGGGAATGACCTTAGATGCAACAGTGAGGAATGGCATTATACAAGGTCAGTTGTACATATTACTTAGCAAGCTTGTATGTAGGTCCAAGGAGATCTTGGATGCAGTTTCAGTATTAGTGACAGAGGGAGAGCATGATGCTTCTCTCAAGATGACACTAATAAAGGAGGAGCGCATATCTTCATATCAACATGCCACAGATGTAGCCGAGAAGTATTCCAATTTAGAGGGAGCAGCTGCAGCATCAAAGGATGTGGTTGATCCTGGTGGATTCTTTTCCAGAAGTACCTTCCTCACTAAGAGGGAGTATATGGTCAGCGGAGTGGGTAGAGTTCGGTTTATCCTATATTTTAGAGAACTACTAGAGGTATTAGGAGTACTATTCATTCCTGGATTGAGAGGGAGTGTACTCTTTATGGTTTCCTTGGGTGTTGTTGGTTACTCAGTGGTGCTCTAGAGGGATCTGATATTCACTTATCCAAAGGTGTTTGATCCACTCTTGATGGGTCACAGAACGATGGTGAGTGCCTAGTTTAGGTAGATCCCACATCTGGCACATCAAGTTGGTTGAGTGCATCCTCATTAGAGCCAGAGGAGGATAGAGAGTGAGATGCTCATAGCAGGGATGGTGCTAGGAGGAGTGAGTTCTTTCAGCAGATGGATAAGTGATACGCTCACCATGATGATGAGGATCAGAGGAGTGATTCTTGTTATCTGATGCATGAGCAAGATGCTCATGGAGTTGATGAGACAAAGGGGAGTGAGTCTTTAGACTCAAATCAGATGGATGAGCATGATGCTCATACAGGTAACAGTCAGAGACTGAGCTGGTATGAGATGACTAAGATGGACTTAGCTCAGAAGAGATCTGATTCAGCTCAGAGACAGAGCGAGATCTCCTACAGGGAAGTAGATCCACTTGATGGTATACTAGGTGATTGGCTACAACAGAGGTTCATAGGGAGTCAGGATCAAAGATTAGTGACATATTCAGTGGTTGATCAGGGGGCTTCTTCTGAATCCACATTGATGGAGTTTAATTAGGGTACTATAGGTAAGAGGGAAATAGTGATAGGCATGACAATTGTGCTAGTTTCAGCAGCAAGGGATTTTTTGGATCTAGGCATCAGTGGTTGGGCTTCCATCGATAAGAGGGAGTGTTAGAGATAGTGTTATCTCGGGATGTCCTCCATGATTCAGATGCCTTGTATGGAGGTACATCAATAGTATAGGAATCAGAATAGAGTAGAGGTTGATATGCACTCTACTCAGTGCAATGAATCCAGCAGTGGATGCATCCAGACCTTCATTTGTGTTTTCCCTCATGCATACATGAGTTTTTCATGTACAACTATTAATTAAAAATGCATGCAAAAGTGACTTTTGCATGCACTAATATTAGGTTTTTGGTAAACCTAATTGATCATTGAGATGATATAAGGAGGTAGAAGGTTAGCAGTAAAGGTTACTTAGTAGGATTCTCATAGAGAGATCAGTCAAAGTCAGGAGGGTGCATAGTGCATGCAAAGGGTGACTTTCTGAGAGAGAGAAGAGATTCTGCAGTAGGGAGAGTGAGGGGATCTGATCTGGATAAGACCTCACTTGATTCGAGGAACTTGGATACCAAATATAGTGAGTTGAGAGAGCTGAACATATATATATTTACAACATGTTCAAAGAGAGGATGACTTGCAGCTGTGGAGGGGCGTACTTCCTAAGGAGAGAAGCTCGTTGTGCATCTGGTTGACAAACTGAGCAACTGATACTTTTAGAGTAGGTCTTCCTCAGTGATTGAGGAAGGACTGTGATGATCATAGCTCAGATCTATTGAGATTTGATTCAGTATGAGTTTCCTGCAGTTGGAGAGAGGGCGCACTTTTGCATGCAGAACTGCAGGGGCGCACTAGAATTTGAGCAGAGCAGGATACCATTCCAGACAAAGGAGACTAAGGAAGTGGAGTATAGAGGGATTTATTACATCATGAGACATAAAAATTCATATCTTCAGAATGTTTAGATCCAAACTGATAGCAGGGGGGCACATTACTCAAGAGCAAGAGTTGCAACTGCTGCAGATCTAGGTTATTCTAACCCGTTAGGTTTGGTTATTTGTTTATGAAGAACTGCATGTACTAAATCTATTCCTACTTTGGTATGGGATCGAGAAAGAAGAAATCCTAATAGAAAGATGGTTTTCCCAGTTTGTGGTTTCCAGGGTATATCGTGAGTTTATGTGTGATTGTTGTGTATTTTCATTGTGGAAGTGTTAAGTGATCTATAGTGTTTGTATCTTATGTCATTATTGTTTTTCTGATTTATAGAGACTCAAACTGCTTGACATATCAGGGTGTCCAGAGGGATTAGTGATATCTGGATAAATTAACACAGTCATGTCGCATTATGTCTTGGTCTCTGCCTTGTTGAGTCAATTCTACCAAGTCACTTTTCGTGCAATTTAATGCTCAAGAAAAGTATTTTTCTGGAGTAAAACTTTGTAGTCATTAAGCCTTCTATTACATCATCCATCCCCAAAATAGCCTCTCAACAATTATTTGCCATTATACCTTTGTGTTAGTTCATGCTCATTTTACTTATAATATTACATCACTTTCATGTCGATGATGTGGGATACATCATGGCCTTCCTTCAACGAGTTTGTTCCTAACGACAGCAACACATTATCTAGGAATTAGACTTAAAAACCAATTAGTACCTTGGAACTTGCATGCCTAAATGACAGGTTTCCTCACTTTCAACAGTAGGTTCACATCATTGACCTCTAATCAAATGATTCCACGGGTGTTCGACTCCAGCTAATCTATTCACATTCTTTGGAATGTACTAGGATTATTCATATTCATTGGAATCTACTGGGATACCTTGGGATTCATTGTCATCATTGGTGATTTCCTTCCCAGTTGTTAATGGTTTACATCATTAACTGGTAATCAAGTGGTTTCTACCATGTTTGAAATCAAATCCTTTATTCACATAGCAATAATCGTATCATTTCTGGTTTGGATTGAAGACCCTGGCCACTCATGCTATGTACATTACCCAGGTTGCAATGAAGATTTTTTTAGTAGGTTCCCACACAGATATCATGTTGGTGACCCTATTATTGTATTGTCACATAGATCCACTTTTGTATTGATCGTGGATCTGTTATTGTTATATTATGGATCTATGTTTGTATTCTTGTAGCCATGATATATTTTCAGTCATTTTTAGGTGCAGATCCACAATGTATGTGGGTGGTCGTATCCTAATTGAATACCATCATGGATCTACAATGTATTAGTCGACATCCATGCTATGATTCATTGAGATGCTTATCTCAAATATGTTAATTTATTGTACTGCAAATTCCTTGTTATTTGTTGGCAAGATTCCAACCGGTGGATCTTTTCCTTAACCATCATCTAACAAAGTATTTTAGCTTTCACTTCACTCTAGCTTCATAATTTGGGGGGAAACCTGTTACACATAAATTTTAACATCACCATGATAATGAACCATGTATCTTCAACCTTTCAACAATCCCTGAAGTATCTTGATAAGAATTTCCAGGAATATAAGAATTATGAAGTTTCCTTCCCTCCAAAGAGCCTATTTGGCAGCATTGTCGCGGGTTGTTGTAGGACAACTTGCGACACTCTTCATTTTCACAAGTTTCTTTCCAGCAACTCATGATAGTTTCTCATCTTGCTTTCATGTAGACTATGACACTCCAAAATGTCACAAGCTTCTCTTTATCAAGGTGCAACACTGTCTATACTGATGGAAAAAAATAAAGTTCGAGGAGCTTCTACAGAGAATCCCTCATGGATAGATATCCCCTCCTATTAGGGTGGATGTCAGTCAAACTCCTTACTTGTTGGGATCTCACCCTATCCTTATCTCCTTATCTCTCATATCCTATTTATCCTTTTTTTCCTATAAATGAAGGCTAATTCACATGGGTGAAGGGAGGAAGAGTTCATAGTAGCTAAGTGCTCGACAATTTGTGTTGAACCTTTGATAGCCATTCTCTTAGGGAAAGGTGACAAGTTACGACAAAAGAACTATTGGAAGGACCTTCACAATTTCAAGGCATGGTTGTAAGTCTTTTCATTATTTGTTCATAATGCAACAATATATTCTCTTTCCCATAAAGATTTGTCTTATGTGATCTAAATATTTAGAGCATTTCTCCTTGACTATTTTCTTAGATCTTATCAATAGTACAATATTTCTTTCACTTTTGTTGTTTTGGTGTTGTCTACATCTACAAATAATGAACCAAAACAAAGGAGCTAGAAGGCATGACTAGTGAGGACAAACTTGAATCATAAGGTATGAGATCCCTTCACTAGTCAATACTTTAATTACATGATCTAGGGGAAGTAGTGTGTTCTATCCTATTTTGTTCTAGATTTGAACCATTCAAACTAGGAAGTTCATTCTTTGTCCACAATGACCAAATAATCTATAAACAAGCCCATTCAATATGGACGATTCACCATGTTGCAAAAATATTGGCACAAATGCTTTCCACCTAGATCTACCACCATATATGCATATATACTTAGTTGTGAATGTGGAGAACCTGAAACTTTATGATCCTCCATTGATCATGGATGAATGATCCTTGTGAAGGGCTTGTCGAGATGATTCCAACACCACTTGAATAATTTCAAATGAGTTCTATATGAGAAATATATTCAACTATGAAGCTATGTCGAGACAACATTTCCAAGTGTGGAGAGCGGAAAATAATAACATGTGGCACCACTGAAAGGGTGTCATGTGACCTATATGGTTACTAGGTGTTATCCATCTATGATGACATGTGGCATGGTATTGTTGACTAGGAAAAGTTATACTTCGACACATGGAAAGTTGATGGCATGGTTGGTGTCATCATGGACCAAGGAGATAATGACACGTAGCTTATGGATACAGGTTGATCGATGAGGGCGCGCCACATGGAACCTACCCCATTTTTCTATATAGACATTTGTTCTACCAAACATATTGTGGTTGTGGGGCTCAACACCCTTGATCACTACATAACCACTCCAACACGCTATGGATATGCTTCTAGAGAGACTTTATATGTGGATTCACGATTTTAATTTTTAAGTTTGCATTGGCGGTAAAATGGAAAAAGGGGGGGGTGGGAGTTGTTGGACTTTGGTGTTGTCATTAATGTCAAGCAAAGAATCATGAACACCATGAAGACTTGAAGCTATTTGAACTTTGTGTGGTCATTAGTGTCAAATAGGAAGCACTGTAATTCCAAGCAAAAAGCACGACAACTTGAAGCCAGTTTGAAGAAGAATATAGGAAATATGTGTGCAAGTATCGGAAGTGTGCAATAAACACCAAGTGATGGTATCCAAGTGCGAAAATCTCACCAATCCAATTAACTAGTGTGAGAAATACCCATAACATCATGGTACCTCATTCATGTAGGGTAAGACAAGTGGAAAATAATTGGTAAGATTAACCTTAAATAAAGGAAGAACAAGTGCACAAGTCCCACTAAGCCAATGAACAAGTGTGCACAAGAACCACAACGTCATGGTACCTCATCTGTGTTAGTTAAGACAAGTGGAAGATGCTTGGTAAGCTTAACCGTAAAGAAAGGAAGAAGGGGTGTTACCATTTAGAGAATCTCAACTTGTGGAAACATTGTTTGAACAAGCTGAGTATAAATAAGAGTGCATTTTTTGGATGAAAGGTAAGCTTGAATATGAAAAAGAGATAGTATTTTGAATAGACAAGCTTTGAATTATTGGGTATCAATGGCTCAATCCTAAAGAATATGATATAGCAGAAAACCAAGTGCACAAAAACATAATAGTAGTAAAGAAAATGATGTGCAATATGATACACTTGAGAACCAAGTGCGCAAGGATAGAATAATATTAAAGAAGATGATGTGTAGAATCAGTTGAATATGCAAGTGCACAGAAAGAAAGAAATATGTTGAATAGTGCACAAAATTCTAGAAGAGTATGAAGCATGAGAACCATTCTGCAATACTGAAGTAGAGTATAAAGTAAATAAAGTTGATTTGAATTAATGATGAATTAGGAGCACAAAAAGAAAAGTAAAGTAGCAAAGCAGAACAAGTTTGAAGTTTTGCGCAAGAAACAATAGACAACATAAAGAAAAAATTATACTTTTATATCAGGGTGGTAGGAAGGGGAAAGCTTCCTTTAGGTTGGAGACTCTAAATTAGGGGGTCGATGCCTCATTTCAGTTGGTGTTGATAAACTAGGGACTTGGTTCTTCCTTCAACTTGGAGCCTATAAATCGAGGGGTTGAAGATTCCTTTTATTCAAAGATGGAGAATATTGGAAGTTGGTGCTTCCTATGAATGTAATCTTTACTATATAAGAAATTATTTAGTTGTTTTCTCCCATTTGGGTTTCCACGTTAAATCTCTTGTCCACTATGTTTTATTTATATGATGATGAATGACATTGTTTGTGATCAATGCTTCTTAATATATTTAATTTGAAATTTTTAGAAGTGAAGATATTGTTTAAACTGTACCTAATACTAATTCACCCCCCCTCTCAGTATTAATAAGAATTCCAATAATTGGTATCAGAGCGGGTGTCTTCAGTAATAGTTTAAAAACTACAAGAGAGATCTTTGCTCAGATATGGAAAAATGTGAAGGACTTTATATCAATAGAGAACCTAGGTTTGATGGTTCAAACTATACTATCTGGATTATAACAATGGAGGTATATCTGTAGTGTATAGGTGTTGATGTTTGGCAATCAGTTGAAAATGGCTATGATGTTCCCAGTACTGTACCAATTGATCCCACTGAAAAAATCCAGTATGAATATAGTGAAAGGGATAGGAATGGATTATTTTGTGGATTAGCAGACTCTAAAATTACCAAGGTCATGCAGTGTACATTAGCAAAAGAAGTATGGGACAAATAAAAATAAAAAATCTATGAAGGAGATGAAAATTTCAAGAAGGAAAAACAGAAGACTTATTCAGGACATTTTGAATCCCTAAAGATGAAAGAGAAAGAAAATATTGCATCATATCTTCTTCAAGTTGATTAGATCATCAACTCCATCAAATGGATTTCAAATAGTCGAAGAAGCAGTTGTACAAAAAGTATTGAGAACCCTGCTAGCGATATTTAACACCAAGGTGTTAGTCCTAGAAGATAGGGCTGATCTATATAAATGAAAAAAAGGCGAGTTTCAAGGGATCCTTATAGCATATGAGATGAGAACCGAAAAGGAGAATCCCACTAGGAAAGAAGCATCCTTCAAAGCCACTAGGAAAACAAAATGCAACAAGCACAAGCATAACAAGGACTCATCTGATGAATCAAACAAGGAAGAGGCAAACTTTGTAAGGAAGTTAAAAAGAGTTTGTGGAAAATACAAAGGTAAGTTACCCTTCAAATGTTTTGAATGTGGTAGAGTAGGTCATGTGGCTTCAAAATGTCCTTACAAAGAAATTAGAGATAGTGACAGTGAAGAAGATGTCAATTACAAAGAACGAAGAATGGCACACCAACAAGACAAGACTGAAAATAGAAAAAAGTTCCTCGAACAAAGAAAGAGTTTGTACTCTAGATAAGATAGTAGTTCATATGAAGAAAATGATTGTGATGATAATTTAGGAGAATGATTTTCATGGAATTTATGGAAGATGAAGGCTCAAAAGAAAAGGACAATTGTTGTTCTTCTATCAAGAAAGAAGCATTAGTTGAAAACACACATGAAGGTCAATCGGGAACCCTAAGTAAGTATTTTTACAATGGGATCGATATTTCACCTTCAAAATCAGTTGTAAAATTTGGACTAGACTCTCAGTCTGAAGATGAAGAGATTCTAGAAGTTGACGAGGAAGGTGAACTGGTTAGTGCTTTGGAAGAATTGGAGAAGTCAAGGAAAAAGAATAAATGTTTGTAGGAATAGTTGTCAAAATGTGAAGAACGCATCAAGGAGGGTAAGGCTATTCAAGAATCATTAGCATATCAGGTGAGTAAAAAGGAAAAAGATCTTCAGAAACAACTAGACTGTGCAATAGATAAAATCAGGAAGCTAGAAGAAAAGAATTATGTATTGAAAATATCACTAAAAGAAACAAAATGGAAAAATACGTCAAAATGGAAAAATACGTTGCTGACAATACATCTTGAGCAAAAGAATGCAAATATCTCTCATTTAAAAGGAGAACTGGATGAAATGAGAAAAGGGAGACAATCTCAAAAGGTTCAAGGACAATTCATGGATCATATTTCAGACTGCAAAAATTCATAAGATCACAAGGGTTGTTTTAAAATAGAAATGGAGGATAGATTCAAAAATAGCACATCAATATTGGACAAGATATTGAACAGTCATAGATCACCAACAGACAAGTAAGGGATTGGTTATGATAAGATAGTTGAAAATATCTGCAACATAAAATACCTTTCAGATGCAAATCAGATGAAGTTAGATAAGCAAGAGTGATCCAGGTAAGATGGTTCTTTCAATGATTACAAATTTCCCTATTACACTAGTGGAAGAAAGCTCAATACATTTAAGTTCTCAAGGTGAAACTACAATGGACATGTTGCAAAATACTGTCATACTATGAGATATTACGCTTTTGATGGTTTTGGACATAAGGCTCAACATTGGATAAGAATAATATATTGACTAGGAATAAATATTTCATATAATATCAACAACAAGATATGGATGGAAAAGGAGAGCAGTTATGTGCAGTATCAAAAAGGACGCGTGCATACTAAAAATATTGGTAAAGAAATTTCATCAAATAGAAGGAGATATTCTAAGTACTTCTCAAGCAGCAAATGATTGCTTCCTATCTTGCTCATATCCATTAGGAATTCATGGAAATCATTAGCAGATATTGCGGTAAGAGAATATCTAAATATTTTCACGCAACATTGCACTCATGTGAATATGTAAAGAAGAGTACACATATATTTATGTTTAAGGATAAGTAAAAAACACCGCCACTTCAACATCGCTAAATAGTCAATTGTTTCTTTAAAAAGAAAAGATGTTTTGAAGAATATTAATCATGACCGAAGGAAGTCTAACACTTTAAAATAAAAATGGTATTACAAAGAACTGTTGTTACAAAATAAAGAGTATGTTTAAGATCTCTGTCACAAAGTCAAAATTGAAGTATTCCAAGATAATAGAGTATCAAAAGAAAGCTATTTCTGCATAAAAAAAGTGGGCATGTCAAATTACATTTGTTTCTCATCACAGAAAAAGAAAAAAGAAAAAAACCAGAAGAATGTCACAAAAAATTGATTTATATTAGAGAATTTTATACAAAATATTCCCATATATCTTGGGCAGACTTGGTGATTACAAAATCATATCATAATCAAAGCTCAAGGTCTATCTCCATGACATGGTTGAATGGATTTTGGGATAAATGAAGTTCAAGTTCGAGTGAAGATTTCTCAATGGAATCAGGATCTTGCACAAGTTGACATACTTGCAAGGTTGAAGAAGACTGGTTCACATTACATTACTCCGCTCGAATTGAATTCAACAACTCAAAAATTTGATTTTTTTGCCGCTCTAAGCATTCAATTCATATCTTCAGAACCAATATCTCATTTTAGTTTCCTTGATTAATATGAGACTATGTATAGCATTTCATGACATCTGATTCTTCCATTTGAGACTGCCAAATTCCCATCTCTATCTTCAGCTTCGCAAAATCAGATTGTTGTGATTGAACCAGTGAATGAAGACTACCAAATGAATTGCTAAACATTTGAAAAAGGGTAGATATTGCAGACAAAGTCACAATGCTCAGAATTGGAAAACCAAAATAAGCATGAAAAGGGAAGCATCAATGAAACAGGATGAATGAAAAGGCCACACACAACTCATAAATAGACTTGGAAGGTGTATGCTGTGCACGTCAAAATTAATTGAAGGTACATTGAATTTAATTGTATTCATTTCCATGCACTTTGAAGCGAACTAAGAAGATGTTGAATTTAATTAAATTCATGTCAACTCATTGTTGGGCCCCATAAATTGTCCATTTTCATGACTTCATTTTCACCACTTTTCTAGCTCATGCACCCATAATTTAGTATATCTATGTTTAATGAAGCTATTATTTACTTTATTTTATCAATTTAAACTATCAAAGGTAAAAGAATCCTAATTGATTATTTTTGATGTATTAAATGCAATATTGTGCAAATGATAAGTATTTCGATAGTCCATCCGACTCTAAGTTCGGCCATGAGTTTGATACCATGTTTCACATTGGTTTATTGGTTTGGCTTACCCTTTTTACGAACAGATTTACCTTTGTCTCTTGTTGGTCCTATAATACCTGCATATGCAAATTAAAATCATGAATTGAGAATAAACTTTGGTTCATGTTTTAAATTTAAACAAATAACAAATAAACAAAAGATTAAAATACTAAAAGATTATTAAAGAATTTGTTTAAATACTAAAAAAACATTAAGTAAATCCATTTGAAATTAAATATTAAAATATTTAAAGGAAAAGTTAATTGAATTAAATATTAAGAAAAACCCTTTTGGAATCAAGTGACATTGGGTATGGTAATTGTTTTATATTTAAAGGCCACATTAAGCCACTTCATACTCCACTATGATTTAATATCTTCTAAATCACTTCTTAAAACATTAAGCCGCCTTCATACTCACTGATTTGAGTATAATTTAATGAAACGGTTTTGTTTTATGTACAGGCCGTGAGAAGTAATGTATGCATCATGAGGATGAGGAGGGTGCGTGTCAGGTGAAGAAAGCACAGCATGAATCCAGCACACAGTTCAACAACACAACCACAATCTGAACCTAGCACCCAACAATCAATATGGCCAAAAACCCAGCACAAATTCAGCCCAAGAATCCAGATTTATGAGTTAATTACAGTTATAGGTCAATAAGACTGTCATTTGCATACGCGTGGCCATTCGAACCATCATTCGCACCTATAAAATCATTTTTTTCCTACCTGGATTCATTGATGGCACAAACGAAAACATGGGTTTTGTGCAGAATATTCCTCTTTAGGTCCCATGCGAGAATTTTGTGGAAATTCAAAGCCATTTGGGAGCACTTCGTGATTCTTTGAAACAGACTTGTCCATGAAACATGGTTGGTTGTTTTCTAAATTCAGAAATTAGTTTTAACAGCTCAGAAATTTGAAGATTCAATTCTATCCTTCCCCACTAGTTTTTTTCATGTATAAATTCGACCAAAGAGGTCTTGGAAAGTAGGAGAATTTGGGAAAAAATCGGATTCAGATTGTAACTCTATTTCTCCTCAATGAAGAATTGGTCTCCAGAGATCTAATTCATGTACAGTTTGCGTGTGGAATCCTTTGGGCTAGCCATCCTATGGATTGTATTTCTTCCTTTATAATTTCCCTTTCAGGTTTTATACATTTTGAATTAATTCATTTACAATTTTGTTTTTAGGTTTTATATAGTTTGAATTAAATGTTTGGTGTAAGTTTGAGTGTAGGTTTCATTGCATTCAAATCCTCCCCGGGTTCCATTGCGTAAATCTAATTCAAATGTGCTCTGTCTTTAAACGGTACAACTTAGACTTCTCAAATCGACCGCTGGAATATTATACATGATTGAACTTTGGTTTCACGAGATTGAATTTTTGTTGTTCCATCACAAATCTTAACGACCTTTAAGAATGAATTAAAAATGTTTGCATCTTTTACATAACTTTCCTGCATTCAAATGCTTGACTCCCTCATAATTTATATGCTTAAAAGTTCAAGCCACCATAAGTCGATTCGATTCCCATCTTGATTAAGTTTTGGCCTAACATATTTTTTTGTTAAGTGCACTGCCATATTATACACTCCATTCTCCATAAATGAAGTATTATGCATATGCGTTGAATAGATTTGATATAACATTATAATGGAATACATACAGGATTGTTTAAATTGCGAGAGTTTCATAGAAGCTTGTGTTAAGAAAGTTTTAGAAAAAATGATTTTGATCATTTTTTGTTTTTTATTATTATTTTTATTTGAAAATTGGTTTAAGGATTTGGTTTGTAATTCTCTTATTTAGTTTGTAGTTATAATTTAATTTGTAATTTGCATTTTGTAACGTAGTTTATAATTTAATCTGTAGTTTGTAATTTAAGGTGTAATATGATTTGTAGTTCTAGTTTAGTTTGTTTCTTTAGTCTGTAATTTCTCTAGTTTGAAATTTATAGCAGTTTGTTAATTTGTATCAATTTAGTTTATAATTTATCTTAGTTTAATTTAAGATGTTTGGTTTGCAGCTTGTAGTTTAAAGAAAGATGTTATAATTTTTACTTTTAGTTAATTAATTAATTAATTAGGTTATTGGTTTAAAGAGTTTATGTTAATTTGTTAATTAGTTTATGAGCTTAGTTATAGGAATTAAGTTAATGAGTTGTGATCTAATTTGTAGTTTATAATTTAATTTGTAGTTTGGAATTTAGTTTGCTTCTGTCATTTGGATCTAATGAGACACTTTGGCTAGATTCCCTAGCCCTATGACAACAATGATGAAGATGCTATGACACCTATGACACAAATCAGACCTGAAGGCTGACATATGACATATATGACATGTCAGGGATAAAAATAGACTCCAAGAGGGTGCTCAAGGGTGTTAGGGCAGCTAAAATGCTTCCACATGTGATTTGGTGGAAGTGGGAGACTAGGAATTGTTGTACAAGTGGCGTTCTTTGGAATCTCTTCCCAACTTGAGTTGGCATGAGTCTCTTGGAAGGACTTCGACCCATGGAGGACATTATAAGTTTATAAATGTCAATAACAAAGAATGAAACCAGATTTTTATCATTTGTAGAATTTGCAATGTCATTTGTGTAGAGTGAGAGCTAGTGGATGACTAGTTTCTTGTCTTAGCCAATTTTGAGGGTGAAAGATTCCCATCCAAGTTGGTAATTGGAAAGGCCATTCAGACCTTTCATTTGGAGCTTTAATGGAGTCTGTATTTGTATGTGTAAGCTACAGGGAAGCTCATGGTTTCTTCTACTGCAGCTCACTCCTTCAACCATTTCCAGTTCTGATGGCATATTCTTGATCCTTGAGGGAGGGCATTTTTGGTGAGCTATTGTACTCTTTGGGGGAGATTCTAATGCCCCATTTATTTTGTAATATGAATTAAATACTTTTTTATTCATATCCAGAAATTTTCAGGTCGAAATTCCAAGTAGAAATGTATAAATCTCATTTTTAATGAAAGAACGGTGCCATTTCCCCACTACCTTATTGGAATTAATGTAATGCTGATAATTTCGAATGAATAGATTATTATCTATTGAGTTTGTGATTAATGGACTGCAATGGATGTATTTTACAAGTTTCATGTACTGTACTTGATCATTTGAAGTATTTTTACTCAGTTTAATTGCATTGGGAGAAGAAATAGTGCCATTTCCCCAAGGGTCGAATTGGTGATTTTTGAAGCTGAATGGGAGAGGGTTTGAACAAATATAATAATAAATTAATGGTGCACATGAGACCTTAATAACATCCTTCATACATTCCATACCTCTTTTCATAAATTTGAGTGGGTTTGGAGGCATTTGGGAAGCCATTTTCAGTACTTACCCCAAGGGGATTTGAACCCCAAATTACTAGTAAAATTGCATACTTGGTCCAGAATATTAAGAGAGTTTTCAGAGGTCTTTTGGTGGCCATATATAATCCATGAACATAATATTCAAGTCCTAATATCATTCATACACCTTCCTTGAATATTTGAAGGCATTTGGAGTCAATTTGAGACCTAGAGACCAATACTAGTCAAAGGGAAATTACTAGTAAAGTTCCCTACATTGGCCAGGATTGAAAGAGGATTTGCAGAAGTATTTTAAAGGTCCAAAATCATTCCTTAAATACATATTTATGTTATAACATCATCCATATACCTTCTCAGAAGACGTGGGAGCAATTGGGGCAATTTTGGGACCTAGAGCTCAAAACTAGTCAAAGGTCTAACTAGGGGAAAAAGTGAAAAATTGTCATTTTAATAAAATTCCTAATAAAGGACATTACAGTGGTATCAGAGCATGGTCTTGGAACCTAATGTGGAAGAACATTAATGAATACCAGGAGTCAAATAAATAATCCACCACCCTTAGAAACTGAAATTGGATGTACTTTGGTGAAAGGGAAGAAGTAGGAGAAGAAGTGCATTCCTTGGTCACCATGAGTAAGGATGAGAAATGAACCTTAGAGGAGAATGAGGAGTTTAGAAAATTACTGAAACCATCCTTTGAAGACAAGTGGAGGCAATGAATGCAAGGGTTCGAATTGTCGATTAGTCGGTTTGAAAGCAACATGGAAAAAATAATGAGCAATGGTTTTGTTTTCAAGAAAAAGAAGGAAATGGATGAAATAATTTATGTCACAAAGAAGGAACCTAACGTAATTGTGGAACATGAGTCACATGTTGATATGCAGGTTCTTGAAGATTCTACACTCAAACAAGAAGAAGGACAAGCACTTGTCCTTGTTCATATGGATTATGAGTTGCCTCATGGAGAGAGTTGAAAAGCCTTGGAGGAGGTACATGATCTCACAATAGTTGGACCAGCCAATTATGGAGAAGATGAATTAAATATTTCAATGGGTAAGAGTTGTAAGGATTTAAAGTTGGTTCATAATTCCTCACCCCCTACTTCGCTTTCAGCCACATCAATTGGGGATGAAAATTGGGTGAAAGGTTTTTTTTTCTAATGGTGCCACATGAGGGGTATGGAACTCCTACCTCTCCTTTTGATGATGACATGAATAGAGAACCTCATTATTTACAATTCCAACAGCATATTTTTTTACCTTATGATGATACATATCCTCATGGATGTATGGGTGAGGCTTCTTTGAGTCCTTTGAATTCCCCCACTAAGTTTTTTTGACCCAAAATACGACGGCGAAAAAGTCAAATTTGCTACAACCTATGGTCGCCTATCTGAAAATTCCAGTCTTTTTTTATCGTCGGTGGGATATTGGCTAAAATCCGACATAGTTGAAGACGTCAGATATTCGACTACCCTACCTCGTTGGTTAACCAACTTCCTCCAGCTTCACAGCTAGTCGGATAAGCGACAGTGTTAACTTCCAATATTGGTCGGATACCATCCTTTTGCCATCGAATATGCGTCGGTTCAGTTGTCGGTTAAGCGATGTGTATTCCATACAAAAAAAGGCGGATCTAACGTTCTGAGCCGTCAGAAGTATGGAACAAGCGTTGGATATTACCCTGCGATCGTCGGATAGGTCGTCGGTTAAGCGACGTGTATGCCATACAAAAAAAAGGTGGATTCGATGTTCCGAGCCGTTGGAAGTATGGCAAAACCATCGAATATTACCCTACGGTCGTTGGAATTAGGTCGTCGGTTAAGCGACTACCCAATACATTAAAAAAATAAAATAACATTTTTGAAATAAAACTTTTAATATTGAATACATGTTCTCTAATCCCTATGCTTATGTAACATTGTGGCATATTCGTCACAAAGAGATGGTTGGTAGTGTGCTTCCATTGTGTCAAGGTACTCTTACCTAACTTCTCTAATTTGGTATACTGAGGAGTTTGTATATTCATGTATGAGATCATATTCTTTGAATAAGGCTCATTAGATAGTTAATGGGTAGTCATTAATTTTGAGATTGCATGTAGTTATGGTTTTGGTAGTTATTAAGAAACTATTTATAGCGCTAGAAGGATGTATATTGTTTTGTCAAAGATTGGTATTGTATTGAAGCTTTGCTCAAAGGAGCTCATCCTCTCGAAGAGGCCCATGAACATTAATCTCTCTTTTTTAATTTATTAATATAAGTGTTATATTTTGCAAGTTTAATCTCTTTCTTGCATTTTCTTTTGTTCACTTATATTTATTTGAGTTTAAGCTAGATATTGATTCCAAGGAAATTAAAGAGAAGGTTAAGGATATTGATTTTAGTGCATCATTTATTCAACCTTTGAAGTTATGGAAAATTGAAATTGGTTATGAGGAGCAACCAAAAATCACAACAAGCTCCAAGAAATTGTCAAAATTTAAACGACACGCGAGTGGGTTGTAGAAAGCCAGCATCGTAGCCATTCATTGAGCTCCTCTCTATTTCGAAAATAATTTCATTATCTACTGAACAGGGCCAACCACGTGAAGGTGGAAGCTCTTATGGCCCCTCCCCCCCCTCACATCACTTTCAATTCCCCATACCCAATGCATGCACTTGAAAAAAACAAAAAATGTGCAAATTCATCCATATTTTATCATGAACTTTCATCCATTATCCATTCAATAAATGGTAACATTCACTAAACCATTATTTCTGTCGATCCACACATTAATTCAATAAAAGATAACATTCAATAAACCATTCATTAATCATTCGGTCAACACATTCATTCAATAAAAGCTGAAATTCAATAAAGGTAACAGTTTACTACACTGAATCATTAAAACATTCATTCATTAATTAGGCCAAAACTCATGGACGATATATTGTTATCAAAAATATTTAGATGAGATTTGAACCTGCAACCTATGTCTAGTCCCAAGGATACCACCTTGAAGCTTGACCTTATCAATCAATTTCCATCACCATTTTCTCTCATACGACATCCCAAAACCATTTCTCTTGACACCCACTCTTCATTTATTCTGCATGCATTTCACTATGCAACCGTCTCAAATTCCCATTGCGTTTTCCATCAATTAGTTTATCAATTCAGTATGACCCACGTCCGCCGTCCAATGAGTGTTTCCACAGTCTTCAGTTTCAGCCTGTCAACAGTTGATGATTCATGGTATTACGTTTCCCTTCGGCTGCAAATGACAAACTCATAGTTCACTATGAAGGTTTGTCTGACAAATGTGATGGTCAGAGAAATCTTGATAGTGAACTATGAGTTTGCCATATTGCAGCTTAAGGGAAACGTAAATATAGAATGAATCGACACCGTTGTCAGGATGGAACTCAAGACCGCGGAAACACTCCTCGGACGGCGGGCGTGGGTTATACCGAATTGATAAACTAATAGAGGGAAAATGCAACAAGAATCTGAGACGATTGCATAGTGAAATGCATATAGAATGAATCAAGGTTGAATGTGGTAGCCCACCATCTCCCATTGTGAAATGCATGCAGAATGAATCAAGCTTGAAGGTGGTTGCCCTTTCCAACTGCACTTCAAGCTTGAAGGTGCTAGCCTTGGGACTAGACATAGGTCACAAGTTCGAATCTCCTCAGTTCAGTTCGTACCCTATTATTTTTTCGATGCAAACTATATGTTTTCTTTAATTTGTTGTTGACTTTAATTCCCTAGCGTAGGAGGAGCCATTATGGTCAATTTTCATTCCTAAAAAAAAGATGAACATTGACAACAAGCAGCATGTCTCTAATTGTTGTCGGTGTATGCTAGCTTAGTTGCAAATATCATGTTTAAGAAGAAGCAAGCCTTGAATGGTAAATATACCAATTTGGAAGGGTTTAATGTGAGGTTAAGGATATTGATTCCAAGTAAATTAAGGAGAATGTTAAGGATATTTATTCCAGTGCATCATTTACTCAACCTTTGAAGTTGTGGAAACTGGAAATTGGTTATGAGGAGCAACCAAAAATCACAACAAGCTCCAAGAAATTGTCAAAATTTAGACAACACGCGAGTGGGTTGTAGAAAGCCAGCATCGTAGCCATTCATTGAGCTTCTCTCTGTTTCGAGAATAATTTCATATTCTCTACTGAATAGGGCCAACCACGTGAAGGTGGAAGCTCTTATGGCCCCTCCCCCCCCCTCACATCACTCTCAATTCCCCATACCCAATGCATGCACTTGAAAAAAACAAATATGTGCAAATTCATCCATATTTCATCATGAACTTTCATCCATATATGTGCAAATTCATCCATATTTCATCATGTGGAAACTCGAAATTGGTTATGAGGAGAAACCAAAAATCACAACAAGCTCCAAGAAATTGACAAATTTTAGACGACACGCGAGTGGTTTGTAGAAAGCCGGCATCGTAGCCATTCATTGAGCTCCTCTCTGTTTCGAGAATAATTTCATATTCTCTACTGAACAGGGCCAACCACGTGAAGGTGGAAGCTCTTATGCCCCCCCCCCCCCCTCACATCACTCTCAATTCCCCATACCCAATGCATGTACTTGAAAAAAAAAAATATGTGCAAATCCATCCATATTTACACATGAACTTTCATCCATTATTCATTCAATAAATGCTAACATTCACTAAACCATAGTTTCAGTCGATCAACACATTCATTCAATAAAAGATAACATTCAATAAACCATTCATTAATCATTCAGTCAACACATTCATTTAATAAAGTTGAAATTCAATGAAGGTAACAGTTTACTACACTGATTCATTAAAACATTAGAACATTCATTCATTCATTAGACCAAAAATCGTGGACGATATATTATTATCAAAAATATTTAGACGTCGTTTTTCCCATCCTTCTTTTTATAAGTTTTTCTTCTCTTCATTGGTACATAATCTATAAGAGGACCATCTACATCATCTAGAATTTCTCTTCCAATTCTTGGTTCCTTAGCAGGTGCTTTTGGTGATGTTTGCAATATCCTAGATGATTGTTGTTCTAGATGTGGATTTTGCGGCAAGGGGTTTGGATTTGCTACAACGATGTGAAAATGTTACATCGTTATATATTTCTATTGTAATGACAAGTTTTTCATTTAAAAAAATTCATTACGAAGGTGTTTTTTTACCTGGTGTGACCAAATCATGTTGTTGATGTTCTTGTCCAGTCTCAACCTGTACAGTTTCACCCTCTACATGCTCTGTAGTTGAAATATGGTGAACTACAATTAATGGTCACCATTTGCAATGCTATACATAAAATTGTAGCATATGAAGAAGCTTTATCATCGATTTGTTGTTGTCCCTCCTTAACACTGATGGGATCATTGCTTTCCTATTAAAAACAGAGTCAATATTTTACATCAAGTATTTGTAACGAAAATATTCCACAAGCGACAAATATTCATTAAACTATATACATTCTATATACCTGTGCACCGGATGGATTGGTACCACAAGACTGTGTTTGCCCAGATAAGCCTCTTCGACGTTCAACAACAGCTCTAAAGCCTTCCTGGAAGTCAAGCTTCATGTCTTCCTCTATGGGTACTTCATTGAATTATTGGCCTGCATATTTGCTTACCATCGTTAATTAACATTTTATAGTGCAATAAAACGAAAAATAATTTTCAATTTATTATTTGTATTCATTGTTGGTTTCTCGAAACTTACAATCCGTGCTGCCAAATTCGAATAACCACTAGGGCCAAGCTTGTGCTGACCTGTTTTTTCTAGTCTTTCCTTTGTGGCCTTTGATGTGTCTGATATCCTATGCAAGTGTTGAAATACATTAGATGTTCCAAGTTCGATATAGAAATCAAGGATAATAAGGTTTAGAATTACATTGCGGAAAGTATTGCATACCTCCCTGTGCCTGGTGTTAGCTTGCCTTCTCTTCTCAGAGCCTTCTCCTTTCCATCTTCCACTAGAGCTCTCCACTCCATTGCTGGAATCATTGGTGGGCGCTCATACCTTTGGTTTTTTTTTAGGTGTGTCCTATATTGGTCTCGAACAACCTTCACATGTTGACAAGCCTTTTTCAAGACATTGGCATGACTGAAAGTTTTGTCCCCGAACAGGCCAACCAACCAATTAGTGAGTTCATCTTTTAAATGTTTCGGTTGTCTATCCCACCTTGTTTGGATGGTGGGCCCGAAGATCTGCAAGCAAAAGTCATTCATCTATTTATAGAAAACATTGTTTCCTGCACAACGATCATGCCATGATCATAATTAGTTGATAAAAAATGTTTTATCAGTATATTACAATGAAATTATAAACACTAATTAACCTGATAAACTATGATTAATTACCTGGGATCCTCACTATCTTTATTGGGATGAGATCTTCGTCCACCAAAATTTTTGTCTCCAGTGTTCCCGTGCTTTTGATATGGGAAGATCTTGGAAATGTAGCTTCTTCGACATCAAAATTGATAGGGGACTCGGTGTCGACCCCTTCCTGTGGATGATCCGTTATGTGTTGGTTAGTAGCGGCTGCTGTGCTCACAGCAGGGGTCCGTGGTGTTTCAAAACGTGTTGCCGGCTGTTCAGTTGACAACAATGGTGAAGGATTCGAACTACGTGGAGTCGTTTGGTCGTGATGCAAAGTCTCTCCATGAGCCTTGCTGGGGCCAACACCACCTTGACCACTATTGTGTGGTCCCTTATAATTCTATAAATACACACCACGTCTTATACGTTCAATACTATCATATAAAAGAGAACATTATAAAGATTTAAATGAATTATTCTATGATTCAAGATTCCTCAACCTACTCACAAGTTATTAGATCTATGTTCCAACAATGCAATCCTTTCTGTAATTGCGCTTGTCTGTGGAACTTGGATTAGTAGAGAAAGGATTTCCATAGTATATCTATTCAACAATATCTCTGGCATCTTTAGCGGGTGTGTGGCTTCACCAATTTTTTCACAATCATGAAGCACCTCTGCCACTTCAGGTTCTAACAGAAAATCTTGCGATGCTAATTCATACTACGATTCACTAGTGGGATGAAACAAACATATATAAAGCACTACTGAGTTCTCTATTGATAGATTCCAAATTTTATATTAACGTAACATATCTATCATGATAGATTCGTAAAATTACAACACGGTTTACATTATCATAACGAAACCAGTATACACATGACAAAATTAACATTATGCTACATATTATATTGGTACAATTGAAATGAATTATACCTACGACCTCAAGGATCGCGATCCACTCATTGGATCAATGGTGATAGGGGACTTTCCCTGATCTGCTAATATCTGGGAGCTGCCCCTAACAACACCCTAATAAAAAAACATAGTGAAAGTCACCTAAACGATTCCAAAACTATTCATGAGAAAACACATCAAAAAAAATTATTATTCATATTATATTTTTAATATTACAAAGATGTATACCCACTGCACGGACCCTGGTGTGGCCGACCTTATGGAACCGACCTACATCAAAAACATAGACAAGAAAATTACGTAAACAAAACCAAAATATTAATTGAAACATTAATATAATGCTAAAACATTTTGACATCTTTTAATTGTACAATTCAAATCAGGTCTACATGTTGCCCCGAGGGTGTTGTCGTCTGATCAACATTCGATGGGTGTATTTCCTGATTAACGTTCTGCATCAAATATAAATAACATTATATAAAACAAAGCAAGTTATTAATAATGGAAAAACAAAGAAAATAAAAACTCTTTTTTCTTATTATATTTGTACTATTAGAAAGATGTATACCTGCTCCGTCGAGGAAGAAGTACTCCTCTGACCATTTGTTGGCAGGGATCTATCCCGATGAATGGCCTGCAAAGTAAATATGGGAAATTTAAACGAAATAAACTAACAAAAAATCCTTATGATGTTTAATTTATTACTAAAAGGTTGGGTAAATTGTTTTATAGTAACCTTGTTTGTATCTACTCGGTTCATAGGGTAATTGATAAGCAACTCGTTTCCTACAGATATTGTTTTAATAACATCTAGAACAACATGGTTTCCTTCACGCCCCTCAAATTCGCAGTTTGGTTGCTTAATTGTAGACCCTGGTTGTGCACTATTTATAAACCCTGCAATATTCCCTGTGGCCTTTGGCCTTCCGTCCATGTACAATGTTCCTCCTTTATTTTGATTTTTGTCTTTCAATTGTAAATAGTTTGTTGACAATCCATAGCTACGCATAGTTTTGTATATCAGACAAGGCGCATCCAATCGTTGTAGTTGTATATGGGTCCAACATACTCCATCAATTCTATACATATCCCATAACCGACCAAGATGCAATCCATGGAAAACAACCCGAAACCATGTATCGACGACGGTGCAATTCGATATCTCCTCTCGTTCACACAAAAATCGATGTTTAGTGGAGGAAGATCCTTCGGTACCCATTGTTTCATTAAATGTCTGTACCTCAAGGGCACCTCTTCATCGTCTTTTGTCTCATCACCAAAGGAACATGCCCCCCCTTGACCGTGAAAAAATTCATTGCGTCTATTGAATCTTCTTTTGGTTTTTTGACATCTATTTGATACAATTCTTCTAGACCTACTGGATGTCTCACTTTCCTCTAGCTTTCCTAAACTCCCCTCGCTCGAGGAAGACAGATCAGAAAAATACATGTTTGGTTCTACCTGCACCATTGTAAAAAAAATTTAGATTCGACTGCAAGGCATAGCGCCTCTTAAAAGTTGACGTGTATTGCCTTTTATAATTTTACTTGATCCTCATTCCCTTTGTCAACATGTAGGAATTCAAGTGATGATCGGAAGACAACCAATTTATCTTTCTTAAGAGTAGAAAGTCATGCAATATTTATGAGTTGTTTTTTACTATTTGATTTAACGTTGCATCACGCATGTAACACACATGAAACACTACACATACACATTACAGGATCTCCTCTAATGCTACAAGTCCTGGCTACTTAATGAGAACTATTTACCACATATTTGATTACCTTAATGTAGATGTTTCCTGTAATATACTCAGAAGAGTTACTTTCAGAAATGACTGTGCCTCTTAGAGGCTAGTCAACTCTAGGAACCAAGTGACCCTATGATAGGGCTAGTACAAACCAGAGAGAGAGAGAGATGATTGGGCTATGGTACATTCAATCAAATAAATTCAGTGACAGTAAAAAGGCTTAGTACAAAGACCAACCAGTAAGGTACAAGTAAAAAAAAAAAGAATGGGTATGAAGACTCATAACCCTTGGGACTAAGGGGGTATACACTACCTCAAACGTGGACAAACTACCATAGTTATAACCAGAAGACCAAAAAAACAAAAGGCGGAACAAATCAATATATGCAATATCTCCTTGTAACTTCCTCATATATGCAATATATCCTTGTAACTCCCTCATATATGCAATATCTCCTTGTAACTCAAATAGTACCACCAAAAGGTATGATAGCATGAAATCTTCCTAACTAAGGTCAGGAGGGTGGTACAAAGTGGGTATAAAGACACATAACAATTTGAAGAAAGTGGGTGTACCTCAAATGTGGACAAACTACCATAGTACCCACAAGACCTTAAACATAAAAGGTTGTACAAATCAAAAGATATCCCAATATCAGTAAAACACCCAAAAGGTAAAAGGCAAGGTACCACAAAAATATTATCGACAAAATGAAAGGACCATAAGACAATCGACCAAGGTGGGGTATAACCATTCATCTCTCTCTCAAATGTATCATTGTTCCATATAACTTGAAATACCATCATCACAGTAAACGGAAAAGTCGACATGGGTGATGTGATCACCTAGTCCTCTAGACTACTCCTACGGTCAAGCGTTAGTGGCTCCATGAAGGGGTGGTCAGTCTCTTCAGAAGACCATCTAACTCAACCATCTCGAAGACCTGGGAGAAGAGGACATCACACATCATCAAATAAGTATTGGTAACTACCGTGTATGAACTCAAAAACCCTAAAGCAACCGAGCGTGCAGAAGGGGAGCTATGAAAAGACAAGGCTCGCAAGCCAAAAAAACAAGCTCAAAAAACTATACTTGGACCGATGTCACAGTAAGCGAGCTGAAACAAAAGTGGCCAGAATTCCAACAAGTAGAACTAAAAAGAAAAAGACCCTCTAAAAAGGTGAAAATGCAAGAAAACTTCCTAACTAGGAGCTGGAGACCTCGAAAAATCATATCCTTCGCAAGGTGATGAAATCCAATTCGAACAATACGAAGTGAGAGACTGAATTTGAAGGATATCCCTCTACCAAAAGGGATCCTGGGTAAAAGAGCCCTAGTAGAAAAGTCACTAAGCTACCTCGTTCATGACACGTCGGAAAAGGTTTTCGGCGCTTCTGCCTTATCACCCTTGTATCACCAGTATGGTGGCCGAAGAATACAAGGAAGACAATGATCGATGTTTCCTTAGGGCTAAGTGGAGTGCGGCATTCCACATAGTCCGTCCGGTTCTCGATCTCGCGGCGGTTTAACCCCTGAAACAATAGGAGGCCCCTGCACAAACTGGTGTATGACTATGTCAACAAATACTAGAGGATTTTGGTTCCCTAGAGGACAACAACTATTTCTCAGATGATAATGACAAGGGGGAATTATTTGGATGCCTATCCCCGGTGTCCTACCTAACGACCAAATTCTTCTGATTTCCTGAAGTGAGGTTAATGTTGGTTTAGTTAGGGAGATTGATTTTAGTGGTTGTATTACTCAATCATGTAAATGGACATGAAACTCGTGGTGTGATGACTGACTCAAACCATGCAAATGCATATGAATAAAATAAGCCTTTCCTTTCAATGAATGCTAGCTAAGGTAAGGAGAGAGTTCTTTCAAACTATAACTACTCTTTCAAATTAATTGAATCCAACAATAACTTTCTTCTACTTCTAATGACTAAAATGCATGACAATGTTTAAACCTAATTTCCAAGATTGACATTGACATTGAATTCTAATGTGATGGTTTATTTTTACATGGAAAAAGTGGATTTGATATAATAGTAAAAAATCACAATGAAAAATAGTGATTCTAATAGCAATAGACCTCTTGCTGCAAATTTGTTCATAATTTTTACTATAAGCGAAGCAATCAGATTCAATTAGATATCCATGTCGAGCACGAAATGATAAGCGTTTCAATGGATGGGCCATGTCAAATTAAGAACTAAAACCTTTGTTCTCAAATTCCTCAAAAGGAAAATGAAGATAGTGTTAAGTTGTGAGACATTGCATTTCAACATAATCCTTAAACATGGTTGCTACCAACATTCACATATATGAGCTACTAGGATCACCTAGAAAAAATGGGTGTTGTCCTATTTCCCATCACCTCCCTTGCTATCGACATGGTTTGTATTGACTTCTAAATAGTTGGATTAAGAGAGTCTTGGGTAGTGTTGGGACAAATCCCCTCAAGCTCTCTTAGAGTAATGTTGTTCTACCAACAAATTACCTTGTACTTGTCTACAACTATGCTAATGAAGAATACTCGCTTAGTAGCCAATTGATGTTTCATGGGTACTCTTTCATTTGTTATAATGATAGTTGTTGAGTTGATAAGATTTAATATATTGCTCCTCTTATCAACTTTCTCTCTTCTTTTCAACCCCATTTTATTAATACTTTAAGGTACTGGTCAAAATTACATTCAAAAAGATTAATTTCAGAAACTCATTAGAAACCATCATGTTATGATTTATTAGGGATTTTGCCAAAATGTTGAAATTGTTTGGGATGAGTTGAAAAACACGTGGCGGGAACTGCTAGTCATCATACTTGAACTCATTAAAAATTCATTCTATTGCATTCACAGTCGAGATAAGTACAACGAAAGGGATCATGATTGCTAGGGTCCACAATCAAACATGCATCTGCAAAACAGAAAATTCAAAGCTGGAAGGTAAGATAAGTTAATTACAAAGTTAGGTCAATGGGACCCCTAAGTACAAAGGTGTTGATACAATGTGGGAGTGCAAAAGAGGCTCCTTTAAAAGGCATATTCTATTGAAAGAAAAGGAAACCTGCCTTTGCAAGATAAATGGATCTCCCAAGTCCCAGTACACATTCAAGCAACAATTTTCCCATCTACAATAGAAACTGGGGACAATTTCTTCTTAAGCAGGGAGGAAATGATGAGCACTATGGGGTTAAAGTGCTTATCATATGTTTTAAATCTGAGTTTTGTCCTTGGTAATTCTGTTTTATAGTATGCTTCCTCTTAAGGGATTTCATTTTTAGTGGAATGTGACGCCCATCTAGGTGCCACCTGTAGGTTGTAACCCCTCTAGAGATTCCTTTATTGGCTAAAGAAGGTGACGTTTGTACAATCGAGGCCTTTGCCTATGTAAGGGCCTCCATTCTTGTACATAAGTATATATTTTTTGTTCAAGTGTACCTACAGGCCCAGAGTTGTTGAAATACTACATTGTGTTTTCCTAAGTAAGTTCCTTACGTCTTTCTCCTTGGCATAATAGGATGTTTGTATAGATTTTCTCACTTTTCACCATCTCTGGTCCATTCAATTATGTTTTCTGTTGAATCTCACATAGATGGATTTACTGGGCAGTGGGAATACCCTTTAGGTTCATGGTCTCTACAGTGGATGTTTGAAACTAAATGGTGGCCAGAATTGAAGGAAAAAAAGAAAAAGAATTATTTTTGACCAGGAGGAAGATGAGCTAGGATCAAGGAAAAACTCTCCCAAATTATTGGGTCAATGAAGATTGGCTAATATTGTAGATTTGTGTATTGCTTCCAAGGTCTTGCAAGCGAGCTATGTTGTTACTTTTTTATTGATTATCCAATCTTTTCTCTGGGATTCATCTTAGTAGAACAAATATTTTTGGGGAGTGAAGCTAGAGTTATATTTATACTTACTTCCTCATAAAATTGCTATTTTGCTTGAAATAAAGCATTGGGATTTTGAACGACCTGAAGCTTAGAAGGAAGGAAGGGAACCATAGATGATAGAGAGAAGAAGGGAGAAATGCATCAACAATTTGATTCTCTTACCTCAACATGCATTTGTGCTCATGCTTCATGAAGGTTTTCAGTGATTTTCCAAAATGTCGACATCTAAAAATATCAGCAACTTGCTTTTCTAAAAATATCAATCCTCATCTGATTATAGTAGCTATATGCCTTTCAAAAATAGAATAGGACCCTTAGATAGTATACCATTCAAGCCACAAGCAATGGCATCCATATCTTTTCAGTATGCTGAAATTAAGCTAAGGAAACAACCTTCTCACAATGTTGATCAGGGATGTGTTTTTCATGAGAACAACACCCCTTTCTAGTATTAACAACAAGATAAAAATAACATTTGACCAACAGAACTGCAACACTCTTATCATGTTTAATTTAGCATGATGTATACTAAATTTCACTACCCGTCATAAGCTAATTGTCTAGGTCCAACTTTGGAGTTCTATACTCTTCTTAGCCATGAATTACAAAAGAAAGTGCTTGGAATGTGGAAGTCAGGTTCTTGTTCTAAGGAAGTTGCCGTGGCAGAAAATGTTGAGATGCAGGATGTTGAACACCATGGAGTATTTTTGCATACAAACAAAGTCAGTACAATCCCTACAGTTGAAACTGAAGAGTTTGTGCAGGCTCCTCATGGGTTATTTCCTCGCCCATGGCCACCTAATGGAAGTCAATTTTCCAAGGTAATAAAATATTTCCATCTTCTCGGACAAGTTAAGGCAAAATCTCTTTAGGATGGGCAACTTCTAGATTTACCTCTTTCAACAACTTTTTATAAATTGGTTCGAGTCTCATAAACCCTGTTCAAATATGATTTCCATGCAGGGTTCGAGTCTCATAAACCCTATTCAAATATGATTTCCATGTAGGGTTCGAGTCTCATAAAACCCGATCATCTCGTGCATAAGAATTTTACACAGCCATTAACGATTTCAGTGATAAAAGGGAAATGCAGTCATCATAAAAGGGAAATGCAATCATCTCATGCATAAGAATTTTACACAGCCATTAAAACATTAGAATAGCAACCAATACACTAGTCATCCATTGTTTAAAAAGGGAAATGCAGAAGCACATTCAGATTCCCAATCTTAACGATTTGGTCGATTTGGTAGGCATTGCAACACTCAGCTCCTCAACCTCCTCAACCGGCACTGGCTATCAACACTAGGCTCATCTCCTCAACCGGCACTGGCTCAGCTCCTAAATCTCAGCTCCTCAACTGGAACTGGCTATCAACACTGGCCGTAATGGTTCTCAACCTCAGCTCCTCAACTGGCACTGGCTATCAACACTAGCCGTAATGGTTCATGGGTCATGTACTAATGTAGGTTTGTGCTTGTCGGTTGGAGGGTTCGAGCTTGTGATCAAGAGGAGCATGCGTAAATTGGTAAGTTTTGTGGTAAGTTTTGTTTTTTTTTTAAGTTTTTCCATGTTATATTTGTAGTTTTTTTATGTGTTTTTTTAATGTTTTTAATGTTTTTAATGTTTTTTTTATCTTTTTTATATTTAATTTTAATTTTTATATATTTAATTTTAATTTTAATTGTATATATTTAATTTTAATATATATTTTAATATTTGTTAATTTGTAATTTTTATTTATTAATTTTTATATTTTATATTTTATATTTTTAATATTTATGTATGTATTTTCTTCATATAAAAAAAAATAAAAATAAGATTTAATATAAAAATAAAAATAAGGTTTAAAGTTTAAAAATATTTTTTTATTAAAAAAAAAAAATTAAAATTTTAATGATGAAGTCAGTGATAACGATGATGCCAATGTCAGTAGTGATGACAATGACAATATCAGTGACGAAGATGATGATGATGTTGATAACTATATCATCGTCATCATTGTTGTCATCACGACCATCATCTTCGTCATAGAGATGATCATCATTATCATCATCATCTTCTTCTTCTTCAAAAACAACAACATCTCCTTATCTTATGTCCATTACACCAAGGGCACTACAATTGGCAAGGATGAAATCTTTCCTCCCTACCATTGCCAAAGACATGTCCATGATCGGGTCATTGTCAGAAGAGCATGCCATCCTTAAAGTACAATATCATCGGTATCACTCGATGTAAATATGATAGATGTATTTGACATCACCCTTTTCAGAAGCATTTATTGGGGGCATCTATTTTGAGGTTTTGGAAAAGACATATGGTCCTAGGTTAAATTATAGAGTCTTAGGAAAGTACAATTGCCTCTAGGGATCATGGGACTACATAAGGAATCTTTGACCTATCAGTAGGTTATGTTGTCCATTTTTCTATTTAGAACTCCATGGAAGGTTATTTAGAACCATACGATGGTTTGAGGTCAAAAACTAGGATGTTAAACCATACAACCACCTATGGGGATCATGTCTTGTATATAGTGCCTCAAATAACCACACTAGGCTACATATGGAATATGCCTTGCCCATTTGACTAATGCATGAACTAACCTTTTATTAAAAGGATAATGTTTACCAATGAGATTTGTGGACTAGGTGCATCTCTTATTTGCATTGCTTATACGCATGTTTTTTGTTAGTTAGGCACATTACTTATGTGCATGATAGGTAAGGTGCATATGTTAGTTACACCAGTTAAATCTAGTGTGTGAGTTATGAATTTATATTTTTTTTCATTATGTTGTATCTTTAACTAAAAAATCTTCTTGGCACTAGGGATGTGATAAGAATTCCTACAATATGGGTCACGTGGGTAACAAGATGTATTGTTTGTATCCATGCACAAGGTTAGGTTCGGAAGGAGTTAGGCCCACTAGTGGGTTAATTGTTATAATGGGACATTAATCGTTATTTAAGGGCTACTCTGTTAGTGTTTTAGGATACTAGTAGATTCATGGCCTATGGTTAGTGGAACACTAACCATAGGTTATGGTTGTGAAAGTGAATTAGCTGGTTCATAAGTTCCTCAAACCACCACACAAGCATGGAATTGGGAATATTTAACATGTGAATGAGATATCTTTATTGTTTTGAGTCTTGGCACACCAAGGATGATTTTTTATGTACATGGAAACGTCTAATACCAAAATAACATGTATTGATTATAAAAAATTCTTGAGGACAATTTCATGAGATAATTGATGACATCTTTAACCCACGTATCGATAAGAACTTTAACCCACATATCGATAAGTACATTTTGATTTCAAATGGGACATTGATACATCATTTCTAGCATGTTTAAACAATTTTGGACCTCCTCCATTTCCATAAGTTGTAAGATAAAATGAAGAGAAATCAAGGTTTATAAGGATTGGCATACTCCCTCTGTTACCAAGAATCTTAAGATGATTACGATGATCATGATGATGACGATGATGATGATCAAGATGGGGACGATGATGATGATGATGATGAAGACGACGATGACGATGATGATGATGACGATAATGAAGATGAAGATTTCAAATGACGATGATGATCATGATGACGAAGAATGGTGACAATGACGAAGATGAAGATGATCATGATCATGATGATGAAGATGATCATGATGCAGATTGATGATGATGATGATGATGATCATGATGAATGTGATGATGATGATGATGATGACGATGATGAAGATGATGGTGATGGTGATGATGATGATGATGATGTTGGTGGTGATGACAACGACAATGATGATGAAGACGAAGATGACGTTGATCATGATGATGACGATGATGATGATGAAGATGGGGACAATGATGATGATGATGATGATGAAGACGACGATGACGATGATGATGATCATGATGAATGTGACGATGATGATGATGATGATGACGATGATGATGATCAAGATGGGGACAATGATGATGATGATGATGATGATGAAGACGACGATGACGATGATCATGATCATGATGAATGTGACGATGATGATGATGATGATGACGACGATGATGATGACGACGATGATGATGATGATGATGATCATGATCATGATGAATGTGATGATAATGATGATGATGATGATGATGATGAAAATGATGAAGATGATGGTGATGATGATGATGATGATGATGATGATGATGATGTTGGTGGTGATGACAACGACAATGATGATGAATACAAAGATGGTTACGATGATCATGACGACGATGATGATGATGATGATCAATATGGGGACGATGATGATGATGATGATGAAGATGATGATGATGATGATCATCATCATGATGAATGTGATGATGATGATGATGATGATGATGACGATGATGATGACGATGACGATGATGGTGACGATGATCATGATCATGATGAATGTGATGATGATGCTGATGATGATGACGATGATGAGGATGATGGTGATGATGATGATGACGACGATGATGTTGGTGGTGATGACAACGACAATGATGATGAAGATGAAGATGATTACGATGATCATGATGATGACAATGATGATGATCAAGATGGGGACGATGATGATGATGATGATGTTGGTGGTGATGACAATGACAATGATGAAGATGATGATGATCACAATCATGAAGATGATGATGATGACGATCATGAAGATGATGATGACGACAATGATGAAGAAGATGATGATGATGATGATCCTGGTGATCATGATGAATACGGTGATCATGATGAAGATGATATTGATGATCAAGCAGTGTGCCATTTGGGGTAGCATGATAATTGTACTGCATTTCCTTAATTATAAGCTTCTCTTTGTTTCGAGAATCGTTTAATATTCTCTACTAAATAGGGCCAACCACGTGAAGGTGGAAGCTCTTATGGCCCCTCCCCCCCCCCTCTCATCACTCTCAATTCCCCAATATAAACCGAAACAAATATCCATGTACAAAAAAATTAAATGTCTTTTCTCATTCATACTAAATAACAAGAAAGGTTTCTAATTTTAACATACAGGAAAATGGAGATTAACTAAGAAACAATTAATAATTTATTTTTAGTAATGCATACCTAATCATAAACTTCAATGGTCTTCATCATATTCTTCATCTAAGTATTGATTGTCTTTACTATCATCCAATGATCTAGATTCAACATTGTAAGGATTGGCCATATCATCATCATCCTCGATGTCAGTTACGTCGATCATCATTTCATCATCGAAATCATCTTCATGGACATTGTCTGAATATACATCATGATCTAATTCAAGAAGTTCTTCGACATCTTCTTCTAGAACAGGAATATCATCTAACTCATGTTGATCATGATCATCTTCAACGACATCTTCTTCTTCGAGAATGTCTTCATTACCATCATCTACGTTATACTTTACCGGCCTTCCCCTTGGATCGTGTCTCACACCAAATGACCAACCCGCTCTACCTAGAACCTCAGAGTAAAATACCTGTTCACATTGGGTTGGAAGAACATAGGGCTCCGTTCCTAGCTCAAACAACCTTGTATTTACCATGGTAAAACCATTATCATGTTCAATAATTATTCTATCGAGATCACGTTGATTCAATTGACACCTGTACCATTTGACAATGAACAGAAAATACCTTGAAGGAGTTAAAGTCACATTGAAGAATGTCTTCCAGATACCCATAGTATCGATTTTTAGATAGTTCTGGATGTCTGTCACTTCTAGAAGAAACATTGGTCACCTCAAAGACTGTAGATATCCCAGAATTAGATGTTTTCTTTGTTTCATCCAACTTTTTGATGCAATATCTACATCCATTACACCACATAGCCTTATGGTGTTTTACCTAGTACAACAAGCCATAAAGGAAAAGATTACATAATGACACCATATTTATGATAAAGTAGTGCATGTTTATTATAATGCCATAAAAGGAAAATAACAAGCGTGACGTACAACGACAATATTTATAAAAAAAATAGTGTTGTTGTCTAATATGCTTACTTGCTTATCTTTTAAAGCTCTTGCTAAATCGATTTCCCTTTGTGTTAGATTAGTGTCTCCATTGCGATGTGCAGCTTTAACCAATGAAGCCACACCTTCCCATGATATTCCATGACCAGATTGTTCACATTTTTTGATCCATATCTTCATCCAGTCAAGATTGTTTGCGATGTATAAATGAATCGCATCCCACGCTCGACCAATTGTTTGATGACAATAAAATTAAAGTTCAATGAAAATGTATATTAGTCACTTAAAAAAGTATATAATTACAGTATAAAATGATGCAAAATACTAAATAAAAAAATAGAATATATATGTATGATATATAAACATAAAAATCACCAGTGAAATGTGTTATATTACCTTTCACCTTCCTCGATCTACCTTTCCCCTTCGGGTACTCCCCTTCGAAATCTTTTTTGGAGTCTGGATCACAAATGCGACGTAAATTGAGCTTTGACGCCAATATAGGAAGATATTCACTAATGTACAACATGTTTTGGTATACCATATATCCCTCCATCATAGAACCCTCAGCATATGCTCATTGTCTAACCAAACCCTTCATAAATTTCAAGTGCCTCTCAACCATCCACATGGACCTTGAGTGCAAAGGTCCACACAGTTCAATCTCCTCAACTTGGTGTATGAAGTAGTGTTCCTGTGCATTGAAAAATGCTGAAGGTAGATGCTTCTGCATTTCACACATGAGACGAGGAATTTCTCTCCTCCAATACTTTATGTCTTCTTTATGGAATTCTTTAGATGACAACCATCTACAAGTGACATGAGAACCCAATCAAGAGATTAAAGAAAAAATTCATTATATTACGTAACATGAAGAAGATAATGAAAATCAAATTAAGAATAAGTTCTATGTTGAATGAAACAAATAGTAAGCACATGGAAAAATCACCACTTACCTCATGTATTTCCCAAGACTATATATTATTTGCATGACATTGTTGTCTAAGTTGTCTGGGATAGAGAGAGGTAGAACATACTGTAACAATAATATACAAATAGTTTCAGTATATCGAAAAGAGTACTAGAAAAAGAAAAGAAAAAATTATTAAATGCATACCATATTAATTATTACCTTCATGAAGACATGCCAATCATGCGTTTTCACCCCCGCAAAATCACCTTTCTTTGTTATGATATTCTTCATGTTCGCAAAAAATCCTGTGGGAAATTTAATTTTTTGAATGACTTCTTTTACAACATTACTTTGCTGGTCCGTTAACATCCATGGAAGTGAGTTTATATTAATTTTCTCTCCGTTGCTAAGAAATTGAATGATGTCTTTCATTGCATGGTTGTTATGTTGAATGTCTTTGCAAATTTTGACAATTTTTTCTTTGTCACTCCTTCCATCCAATATTCACCATAATGTTCCAGTCACATTCTTTCTGATATGCATTGTATCAAATAGATGAGCAATTTGTAGGTGCTCATAGTAGGGCAACCTACTAAATTGTCTAGGATAATTTTTCATTCCTCATGGAATCCCATTAATGCCTTGATGATGATCACATGAACGACAATGATGAAATTAAATATTAAATCAATGTCAATTACACTAAACAACACACAATATGATCATATACAATGATTGATTAGATGTACCTTGACGATTTCTATTATATTGCCACTTCCAAAGCTAAGGTGTCATTCTCTTTGGTTTTAATGCAGTCTCTTGCTTGCCATTGAAAAGATGTTTTTCGGTAGTTCGATACCTGTGATTCTTGGAGAGGAAGTTCCTATACTCATCAAACACCTCCTTTCCTAATCTTTTTGAACGACGAGATTTGATCTTAGGACCACAAAATGGACATGCAAATTTCCCCTTTGTCTGAAGACCTAAATAAAAAGATGGAATATCAATATTGTCTATTATAATTATATAAAAAATGACTGGATTATTTAGAAAAACATGCATGCATATTATATTAACTAGTAGTTCGTAAAATTAAATGCAACTAAATTGGAACTTATAATTACATACCACAGAAATGGGTTAAGCCTGGGGCATCATTTATTGTCCATACAAGCATTACATGGAATTAAAATTGCCTTTGTCATATTGGTCTAGATAAGTCATACATAGTGATGCCATTCCATAACTTTAGTAGCTCGTCAATAAGAGGTTCGATATATACATCCATATCTTTGACTTGGTACTTACCTAACTGATTCGAACATATAAAATAAATATTATGATTATGAGACATACCATTTAGATATATAAACCATATTTCACAATAGAAAAACTTTAAATATATATATAACATTATGAGACGAAAAACGACAAATGAGAATATACCACTGCAATAAAAAAAAACTGTAGTGTTCGTACCTGGAATAATCATCGACAAAATTATGTGCTCCCTCTTTATTGTCAACCATGGAGGAATGTTGTTATTGATAACAAAAATAGGCCACGCTGAGTAAACAGATCTCATCTTTGCAAAGGATTGACACCATCTACTGCCAAAGAAATCCTAAGAATACGAGGTTCATCTTTAAAGTGAGACCATTTTTCCTCCATATCTCTAAATGCAGACCCATCTCCAGGCATCCAAATAATGTTGTCTTGACTTCTGTTTCGTGCATGGTAATCCCTAAACAGCGCTATGTTTTTGCACCTGAACAGTCGTTGCAAATGGGGAATAATGGGAATATAACGTAGAACCTTGCGAGGCACCTTTTTAGTTACATGATCTGTGTGATATCTATTGATATGACATTCAGGACATTTTGTTGCAAATTCATGTTGGTTGTAATAAAGAACATGATCATTGGGGCATGCATGAATTGCTTCATACTGCATTCCAATTTCTTTCATGATGGTAGATAAATCTCGATATGTGCGAGGTAAAATATTTGACGGTGGTAACAAATATTCACCTATCATGCTACAACAAATTAAAATAAAAATCTAGTTAATATAATATAGAAATAATATTAATGAAACAAATTTCATCCATAGTAATTGGACTTATATATGAATTAATAATAAAATACATGACAATCATATATATTTTGTGATGGAATATATTACATACCTTAACATCCGTGTGACTGATATGTTTGAAAGACCATTCATAACCTTCAAGTTCATTACCAACAATATAGCAGAGAGAAGATTTGTCTCGGAGCCGTCATAAAAGGGTTCGTATGCCTTGTCAAGAAGAGGTGTATCATGAATATCCTCAAAATGTTCATCATTTTCATGATCATCATCATCATCATCCATTCCAACATTAAATGAATCATGGATCAAAGTATTTGTAACATCATCTTCAACTTTGTTATCAGTATCATCATATTCTTCAATGTAATCATTAACTTGTTCTCCATTAATATTCATAGCTCCATGTTCCTCCGGTACTTGTTCTGAAAGCACTTGTTGATCTGGACGATATGTCGTAGGATGTCTTTCCTTTATAATTACATGAAACAATCAATAGATAAAAGTTAATATAAGAAATTCAAACGCAAAATGTAAAAATTTATGTGATACATTAAAAATTTAACAAATTTTGTATTGTTGGGATGAAAAGAACAATGACCAATTGTACTATTGGTCAAAAATAAGAAATATTATAATAATACATAATAAATATTATAATAATACATAATAAATATTATAATAATACATAAATTTACAAAAGTAATAAAAAAAAAACATATATAATGCAAAACTTACAAATTGATTGTATTCATGTCCCCCCTCGGCGTGCCCATGCTCCCTACAATGTTTTGTGGCTGTTGTGATCAAAATTCTTCTCCTCTTAAATCCCCTACATTGATTACATGGACAATAGCATTTACCATCACCCCTTCTTTCAACTCCTTCCCACAATCTAGCAAGCAATTGTCGATTTTGTTCGTTTGGATCAAGAATATTCGTAGTTGACATTTTCTCGTAAAGAGCTTAAATGAAGATTATTGATCTTAGAAAATGAAGCTCCACAGTACTTTGCTCACTTGAATAACAAAAACAACGAAAAAAAGTCTGTCGAACAAAAAAAAATCCGCAAACCGTCGCTGGTATGGAAAACATGTTGGAATGGTTAGATATTTATAAATTTCAAAAGTCAAAAAGTCAAACCTACGTCGAATATCCGACGACACTAATCTAGTTACCATTGGGAAAAATCCGTCAGATATCCGACTTCCTCGGGTTCGAAATGGGGTCGGTTATTCGACATCCAAAGTGTTGGATACACGAATAGGCGTTGGATATTCGCAGAGCCATCGGATATCCTATGAGCCTCATTGAATATTCAAAATTACATCAGATATCCAATGGACGCCTCTAAAAATTTATAAAATGTATTGGAGAAAACTCACTATGTCTTGGGAATACCACAACAGATAGATGACTACCAGAAATCCACTCAATTCTCAAAGCAATGCTATTATAAATGGCAATGTTAAGATAATGGAGAAATGTAACCAACCTCGATCCAACATTTGATGTAGATCCCTGTTGGAGCGTTCAATCCATGCACTTGTAATCTACAAATTAGTCTTGATAGCCAATATCCAACAAGTACATATAATATATAAATGGCATTAACATTATCAATAACAATGGTCCATAATATCATAAGACAATGTAACCCAATGTATAATAAATGACATTCACACCATGAATGGAAGAGAATATGATTATTTCTATTAATGAACAAGAAGAAGTACAAAGTGATACGACCTCTTGTCGGCAACCAATCTGAACCAAGATCTAGATCAATCCACTTGTGCCTCCACCACTTCAATCCTCCACGAATGGAAAACTCAAACTAGAAAGGAGTTTGGAAGGTGAACATAAATGGTTCACAACTACAAGGATCAATGAGTCCAGACTCAAGATAGGGAAAAAATACACTAGAGTTCTCTTATGATTCTCCTCTTTCTCCCGTCCATAAGCCATATGTGCTCAATATATAGTCCTCTCAAAGGTAGGTGAAAGGACACATCGAGGTGTTACTTGGGTAGATGGAGAGCCAAAGGTCACCCAATGACCACTTTTGGAGAGTAAAAAGTAATAAATAGTGGTTTTTACCATTTTACATGCTACCCGCGGGCTATAGGGATGCAACTCGCGGGTACGCCTACTATAAAGATACAACAAGCGGGTAGGAATAAAAATAGGGAAAACTGGTATCACTGAAGGATAAAAATGGATTTGAGTCACTGAAATGGATCCTACAGGCCAAAGAATGCTGATGCTCACAGGGTGGAAGATTTCTGTGTAACAGATTCCCCCTAATGTGTGAGGTCAGAGACTGAAAGTGCTACAATGGCCGAAATACATTATAAACTCATAAGTGGAGTGATGGAGACACAAGTGGAAAGAACGGTTCACTCGTCATAATACAATAGTATCTCTGAATACATGTCGGTATAGTACAACAATCTGATACAATGGCCATGAATAGGTAGTACATAATGGATACATGTCATAAGTGATCATAGCCATGATCTCTCTATAGTAAGATACGGTCTTCTGCTGAAAAGAAGACAACTGGTACAAAACTGGAGGTACAAAATACTGAAATCTGAGAGGTGATATCTCAGATGTAAAGTCAAAGTCATATGTAGCATACTGAATGACACAATCGCCTGGGGTTTTCTACACAAGTCTTCGACGGTACAAGTCCCATCAAGTGAATAAGGGAGTTGAGTTGAACCTGATGAGACATCGTCTGATTACCGGTCAATGATGTATACCGTTAACAGACACGAGATGACCAACCAATAATGAAAATGGGCATCAAGGCACATAGCACAATCATCAGAGTGTGAATAAATGGGTTGAAGTCGAACACTAGGATGAATCCATCTATCAGGGAACATTGATGTATTCCCAAAACTGTCGATGGCAAGAGAACTTGCCACTAATGACTGCAAGCCTCAAGGTACTAATCCGAACTCTAAGCCTCAAGTCCAGGAATAAATGAGTTGAAGTGGATGGAACGAGACTCGCTAGAAGGAGGGCATTAAGGCATCCCCCATCAACCAACACGAGCTACCAGCAATGCTGAAAGATTTGGAAGATCTCAGGTGAAGCAAACTAACTCAATAAGGATGGCTGACATGCAATAGTCAAGAGATCTGAGGAGTGGCCGACACTGGTTTCAGGACTTCCTTTGAACAAGAGCATGAGTAGATGGATAGAATCAGGAAGCATAGACTTGACACAAACTGTGCAATGTAGGAGGCATTACCGAGGGCTCCATAATGACGGGAAGCTTAACCAATCGGTGGAGAAAACTGAGAAACATGTACAAATCCTAAGGCCCAACTATAGTCCCGACTCATAATGTACGGAGTGGAAAGAATGCTTTGTTCAAAGGCGACAGAACAACTGCCAACAAGAAATAGTGACCATAATCCCGTCCGACTTTTTGGAATATTTGATTTTTTTTTTGTCTTTTTCATATTTGGGAAAAGCTTGAAAAAGAATAAAATTGCTTATAATACAACAAGTGAGGGAACGAGTGTCAAATAGCTAGCAGATTAGTCCCAAGCAGTGGAACATACCTATGCTCAATGCAAGGAAGTGCGTGCAGGATGTGGACACTTGGGGGTGCGTTCCCTCAGGGTCAAAAGCTCATCAAATTGTGAAAGGAAAATATAAGCTCTGCAGGGCTCGACATGTAATGTCCCCATTTTGACCCCTTTGTATTAAATCGTAAATGATGTGCATATTGTAATTTAATCATGGTGAGGAGCTCAAGGCCAAGGCCCCACCGTTGATTTAGCGTTTCATGTATCGGCAATTAAAAAAAAATAGATGCCTGTGGTTCTTGTGCTAGATAGGCACAATGTATATAAAACATCATGTAATTACGAATTTTTAATGAAAAAACCCACAACCGGCTATGCAATGCAACAAAAGAGATGGGGCATGACTCTACAAGGAATAGGGAGGGAAATTATTCAAACCCTTGAGCCAATGGTATTAATCCATGTGTCAATGAGGAAACCCATAAACCACCAACTACCCATTTTGTCTCATGCACCCAATCATTTAATTCTTCCAAGAAATTGGTTAAGGCAGTTAATGCCTTGGAAATGAAGAAGTATGGAAGCCAATTTCGTGCATGGGCAAGCCATCAACCTGGAAATTCGTGTTTTGTCTCCTTGGGAAAGAAAACACCCACGAAATGGTGCCCAAAGCCATTCTGAATAGTCAGTCTTCACTCATTCATGCAGTTGGAGCTAGCTGGGTCTTCCCCTACACGTTTTTCATCCAAATCCTGCATTTTTCCATGCTTGGGAGTTCGTTTTTGAATATGCAGTAGCCTGGGAGAGAAGGGCCACGTTTTGGGGACTGTAGGGAGGTCGTTTTTGCCCCTGAATGTCCATGGACGTTTTTCTAAAAAACGGATTTGGCTTCCTGGTTTGTTCACCAACTTCCCATTTCGTTTTTGTGGGTTCCCACGTTTTTCTGAGTTAGCTGAAACCCCCATCTCATGCATCTCACTGTAAAAACGTTTTATCTTGCCCCATAATTGTGTTCTGCTGTTGTGTGCATCCTCATTTTGGTTTGAACCTGTGAATTGAAGTTTTGGAGTGGTAGTGGACAGAAGTAGCTTGATAAACCTAGTGGGGAAGACAACCTCTCAAGAAGATCAAGAGGGCTTTGGTTACTCTTCTATGCATACCCTGAGAGCACTAGATAGGGAAGTTATGGCTTGAGGGACTGTACAGCAGTGAAAAGAATACTTCCTTGTGTTGGGTGTGTAGGTATTGTTGGTGCCAAGCTAGATAGATCTTGCAAGGTTATCCCTGGCTCTGTGTTGGAGCTCACTACCTTAGCAACTCTTCCTTTCCATCTCCTAGCATCCTGATAAACCGAATTGTAGATTGGCTTGGCTCATCTTGGTGTATGCTTGGCTATGTGTGAGTCTGCTGTTCCCTGGTTCCTTGTAGAGATCATGCCCAGCTCAGGGGTGGCAGTGGTGTTGAGAGATTGAGGAGCACACTGGCCTATGGTTGGGTGGAACGTTGCAGTTGCATAGCCAGTTGCGTGGGACTACTTTCGCATAAGATAAGTATTCTCTTGTGTAAATTTGCAATTACCATTTGATGAATATGATGAATGTATGTGGATGTGTTAAACGAATTTAATTCTGCTATGTTTTTAAAAGTATATGCATTTCCATATGATCTTTCATAATTCTGCAAGGTCTCTATTCAATGGCTGTCACAGAATAGCTTGAATGTATGTTAGATATCAACAGGATTAATTTAATTTCCGTTGAGTTCTATAGCAGGCACATATACATGTCGGGTATTAAAACCTTGAAAAGAATGGATATTGGGCTAATTGACCGGATTGAGCACCACGGCCTCTCTATCATGCTGTATGGTAGGAAGGGGACACTACACGACAGGAAAAAGTGCTTAGGCACCAGGCTAACAATTGAATAAGCGGGAGCTGGCACAAGGCTCAAGCAACAAGTAGGATGATGCAATGCAAACACAACATGATATAACTGAGGGGAGTCCTTAAGGGAGATGGCTAGCATAAGACAAAGTAGAGTATGAGTCTTTATCGCAACGTCATGGCGTGACTACAAAGGACTCCCAATCCTGAGGACAAACAACGACATGGGCACCAAAATGCATAACGGGGTTCTAACTAGGGTACCCATGTTCGGAAAATCCCTAGCACCACATAACGACACTTCTATAATAGTTTGAAGGTTCCGTGTCAGTCACGAAGCAGGGTCGCACCTAGGGTTTGTGAAAAATGGTCAAAGGTCAAATGCGTAATTCATGTGAAAATGGCATCTAACCTATATGCCAGGTGTGAAATGTACCTACCGTAGGTGTGAAATGGTTCAGAACAACTCTCGCCGAAGAAATATGTCGAAAAAACACTACTCCGTGGCATGATATTAGTTCATAACGGCTCAAAATGGCAAAAACTATAGACAAGTGGGTCCAGAAAATTATAAATAGCAATAAAAATTTGTAATTTTCAATTCATTTGCACTATTCACCAATTTGGAGTTATTTGGGTAGTTTTCACCTGAAACTTCAAACGCCGATCTCGGGAGCTACAAGCGACCATTCAGCGAACCGTCCGGAGCAGGTTAGTGGTCACTACCATACCTTTCATTTTAATGCTTTTATTTCAGTTTTGGTTGGTGGGATTTTTTGTTTGGCCAAGCCCTAGATGGCTTCGGCGCTACCCGCGGGCTATAAGTATGCAGGTCGCGGGTAGGGTACCAAACGCGCATTCAAAAAACTAACTTCCCACGACTACCCACCACTGTCTACAATGTTGCCCGCGGGTAGAGTCGTGAAGAAGTTTTTAAACATGAAACTGACTAAAATTCACTTGCTTTGCACTCCAGGATGGTTCTAGAGTGGAGGGAAAGAGAGCATGAACAGGTAGACAAGGCCATGCGCAACGATTTGCAAGCACACCAAGCATTGCAAGCATGTGGCTTATATAAATATTGGAGTCTCGGAGGTTTAAGGGCCCAAAACCTACTACTCCATCATTTGATCAACTACTGGGATGTGGATGCTCAACACTTCATCCTGAACACTTCATTCTCAACAGGCAAACACTGACACTAGAATTAGAGGATATCTATTTCATTACCGGTTTGTCCCGTAGAGGGGAGGTGCTAGTCTTCGGTCACGGACCGTGGGTGGAGGGATCACTTTGCAAGATTACATAGTGCGGTATTGCCCCACCAACACACGAGCAATGGGAAGCCAAGTGCCAGTCAATGCCATAACGGATCTAAGTACAAAGATCATTGTGGCTACTCTAGTGCGGATCACATGATCCAAAGCACTGCATCAGGCATCCAGACTGGTGATGTTCTACGCATCACAATGCTTGCAGCATACTATATTCGACTGGTGTACTACTATGCTGGTGTCTATGAAGACACAACTGACGGAATGCAAAGAGGGTAAGGCCACAAACTATGGGTATGGTAGTATCCTCTGCAGTTTCTTCTTTGAGAGGGTTCTGGGACTTAGCCCGAGGATGGAAGTCCCTCCTGACAGTCTCCATGATCCAACCCTGACCTGGTGGGCTGAGATCTTGACATGACAGGATGGTGGCCGTCTGGCATCACCATATACTGAGGAGTTCTTCCACTGGTGGAATCGGTAGGTGATCGCGATAGAGGACTATCCCTATGTGGTGATAGACTTCAGACAGTACTGTGACATGCCGCTCCCACCAGGCATAGCTTTCAGAGACATCGATGAGTATTCTTTTGGTTTTGTGTTTATTAAATTTTTATGGATTTTTTTATTATAGTTGAAATGCAAAAAATATTTTTGGTGGTAGTATCATGTGCTAATGGTTAACTGTTTGCTCGCAGACACAGGACCAGTGAGACCTGAAGGCTTCCCGAGACATGGTCGCCGGGGTAGAGATGAGGTGGCAGTAGATGCTGTAGTAGGGTGCACACTCCAGACGTTGTGGCACAACATATCACCGATGGTTTCTCGAGTTCCACTGATAGAGGTAGCCCGACTACCTGAGGCTATGCAATACTAGGTAGTGGGTGTTCCCCGGGAGTGGGTGCGGCTATTGCAGTGGATGGCCAATGCAATATAGTACTACTATGAGACACATCCCGTCGATGCGGAAGCTACAACTCCTTGGAGGGAATAGATATCCCAGGTTCTCATTATTTTTTGTATCAATATGTATATTTTTGAGGGCTACGGGCTCCAGTTTTGTATGACACTACCATTTTTAGACATATTTATATATATATACACAACTTTGGTTCTCGGTTCTGCTACATGTGTGTATGTTACAAATGTATGAATGTCTTTGTATTTACATGCTCATGATGAATGTGACAAATGCCAATCTAATACATAGTTAGCGTATGCATCAGATATATAATTATGACTTCTCGAAATATGAATATATGAAATGGAAACAAAATGTCTCTTCAAGAGTCGTACCTTAAGGAATATTCGTAATAATGTAGGGTCTTGTACACAGTACTGCCCATTCAGTTGAGACACAACTAGTTGTGAATCCAGACGGACTTCTAAAGACTGGATGTCATGTGAAATGGCATCCCGAAGTAGCGCAACAACGGCACTATACTCAGCCACATTGTTAGATGTAGGACCAAGACAAGCACCTCCTGAGGACACAACTAGGTGGTCAGGTGAGAAGATAACCCAGGCAGCAAAAGCAAGCTGTTGCATATGTTGGCTAGCACCATCCACGAAACCTAAGAATGTAGGACATCCCATTGACATCTATCAATCAAACAAAGGCTAATCAGTAGACCTGACAACCAAAAAGGCAACCTAAACTATGTACAAAAAAAACTATACAATAGTGTACAAAAGTATTAGCCTGAACCAGAGGTTCAAGCATAATACCGCTTGAGGTAGAGCCCATTTCTAGGCTCCTTCAAGACAACTCCCTCATAATATTCTAACTCATAAGCTCCTTTTTCAAGGACACTCCTCACAATGTAAGGATTGTGCCACATGGGATTCAACTTGCCTGCCCCCAGGGGTTCTTTAGCTTGGTCATACAAGAGTACCAAGTCACCTTCAACATATTGCTGGGGATGGACAGACCTATCATATTGAACCTTGACATGACGCTTGTTAACATCAATGGCCACAGCGGCATCTCGACAGTGCTCGTCAAGTTGCTCGAGGTGTACTAAACGTTGCTCAATCTCCGTCGTATCAGGGAGGAGCTCTATGTCTAGCTTGAGCGAAGGGATCTCACATTCAATCGATAAAAGTGACTCCACACCATGAACTAACTGGAATGGTGAGAACCCGGGTGGTAGTATTAACTGTGGTTCGATATGCCCATGAAGCAGGATATAACATGATATGCCAATTGGTCTTGCTTTGTTGGATGGTATGTTGGAGAATGGTCTTTAAAGACTTATTTACTACTTCAACCTGACCATTCGCTTGAGTATAGTAGGAAGACGAGTGTTCATGACGAAACCCAAGCTTGAGAGACAAATCCTCCATCATCTCGTTTTGAAAGTGACTGCCATGGTCAGTGACAATCTCTTTCGGGATATCGAATCGAGTGATAATTTGGTTGAACACGAAATGGGCTGCAGTGGCACCGTCGGCTTTTACAGTAGGCATGGCCTTAGCCCACTTGGAAAAATAATCCACGACCATGATAATATGATGATGTCCCCCAGTTGAAGCTGGTTTTCAATCCATGAAATCTACATCCCACTTAGTGAAGGGACCGATAGTGACGACCGGATGGAGGGGTGCTAGATGCGAGTGTATGTTTCGAGAAAACACCTGGCAAGGGTGACATCTCTTCATAGCATTAATACAATCTTTAAAGATGGTAGGCCAAAAATAATAAGTTCGCATGATACGCTGGGCTGTAGCAAGCCCAGATAAGTGACTACCACATGCCCCTGCATGGAAATCATTAAGTACCCGTTCCGCTTCTTCGTGAGTCAAGCAACGACGGAGAATGGAATCCTTTCCTTGGCGATACAAAGTGTCACCGACGATAGTATAATATTTAGCATGATGTCTCACACGCCGTCACTCATCTCGTGAATAATGTGGAGGAAACTTCAAAGTTTGGAGATATACAATGACATCCCCATACCAAGAGTCCTCGGTTGAGATAAGAAATAAGTGTTCATCCACAAAGGAATCTTCATGAATGACATCCTCATCAAGCCATGGAAGGTCCAACATAATTTCAGCAAACACCAATGATTTCATCGATTTTGCAGAAGCAAAATCGAGATCAAATTCCTGAAGGATCACAATCCATTCATTATACTTACCCCCGATAAGGCGTCGTGATAGCACGAACTAAAATGGATTGATGTGAGCTACAAGGGTGGCTGTTTGAAGCAAAATGTAATGCCATAACCGCTGGACTACGTGGATAGTCACAAGTGCCAGCTTTTCTACATTGGTGTACCTCAGCTCAGCGTCTACTAAATTTCGACTAAGATAATAGATAACATGCTCGATGAGCACATCATCTACCTGAACCAAGACCATGCCAATAGTCTCTTGAGATGCGGCCACATAAAGAATGAAATCTCGTGTAAAGTTCGGCGGACTAAGCACAGAGGCCGATACCAAAGCTTTCTTAAGGGTGTCAAAAGACTGCTGGGCTCGCTCATCCCAGATAAAAGGTGTATCTTTTTTCAACAGGCGTGTGAAATGTTTAGTAATACTGGCATAGTTAGCTATAAACCAACACAGAAAAGTAGCTCTCCCTTGGAGGCTCTGAAGTTGTAACAGATTACGCGGAGGAGGCAACTGAAGTATTGCCTCAACCTTGAGAGGATCGACTCTAATACCCTCCCTTGAAACTATGAATCCTAGAAGGCGACTAGTCCTAAGAGTGAAGATGCATTTGTTTGGATTCAATCGAATTTTATAGTGGATACATCGTTCGAGAATCACAGGGAGGTGCTTGGGGTGGTCCACTCTCTTGCGAGAATGGCCAGCAAGATCATCCAAGAAAACTTCCATAATCATCTTAAGATCGTGAAAGGCATAGGTCATGGCTTGCTGAAAAGTAGCTCCCGCGTTCTTGAGTCCGACGGGAATTTTTTGATACGCAAATGTTCCCCATCGACAAATAAATGTCGTCTTGTGTTGGTCTACGGGTTTGATTTGAATCTGATTATAACCCGAGAATCCGTCCATGAATAAAAAAATCTCACTCCCTGCACAAGCATCCAATATTTGATCAGTGAATGGCGTGGGGAAGTTGTCTTTCGGACATGCATGATTCAAATCTCTTAAATCAGTGCATACACGGATTGTTCCCTACTTCTTATCCACAGGAACGGGGTTTGACACCCATTCAGTAAGGGGAATGGGGTAGATGAAACCAGCTTTGAGCAGTTTCTCCACCTCTCCCTTAATAGCAGCTGCCTTCCTAGGGTTCACAGCACGTAAGCGTTGTCAAACCAGTTTAGCATCAAGATATGTTCTAATCTCATGTTCAACAATGCGGGGGTCTATTCCTGGAATCTCCTCATATGACCAGGCGAAAGCTTCCCGAAGTTCAGTAAACAAGTCAGTGTAAATAGCAATCTCCTCAGGAGTGCAATCGGCACCGATGTAAACATTCTCAATCTTTCCGAGAGTGCGGGAGATGTTGATCGAAGTGGTTGGGGAAATATTGGCCATATTCCCCTCCATAAAAACATCATGCGACTGCAAAAGAGCCACAGGGTGACCAACCATCTCAGCTAGAGTCATCCTAAACTCCTCCTGCTCAACAAGCTCGAGGTTGGGAAGGAAATAAGAGTGATGGTGCATATCTTCCCAAGGCCTCTCACTACCACACATGGCTTCGAGGATAGCTTCATCAGATGGCAAAGTATCATCAAGGAAATCGTGTGAGCAAGATGAGTTGGCTGCCCAAACTGGCAGCGTAATGGGATCTTCTTCAACTGTCTGGGAAGAAGAGAGATATGGATCTGTAGTGGTTTGTTGGATATGATCATAAGTGAGCTCTGCTACAGATAAGGGAATAGGCATCACGACATGCACAATGTCTCCAGACGTGGAACTCGTGGACGGTAAAATCCATAGA